>OY978450.1:16870783-18120783 GCA_963854805.1 Plagodis dolabraria
TCTATTCACTCATTTTATTACTAGCTTTCCGGGTGCGGCTCCTCCCGCGCCTATGTCGGTTATCGCGTAAAAACATTAACCTCTTCTTGCGCAGTTGGATAAAAACTATCCTATGTTTTTTTCCGGGTCTCAAACTATTTCCATACCAAATTTCATTCAAATCGGTCCAGTAGTTTTGGCGTGAAAGCGTAACAGACAGACAGAGTTACTTTCGCATTTATAATATTATAGTACTGATTCGTCATATTAAATATGTACATGAGCTTATTTTTGGTTAAAGAAAATTACTCACCGTCCATTTCGTCACTGCGACGCAGTCGCGACTGTCTGCGTACTGAGCGCGGGCTGAGCTCCAGGCGCGTAGGTATAACTCGCGTTTCGTCCGTTTCTATGAAGTTGAAATATTGTATAGATAACATTACCGTGGTAATGTGGTGCGGTGCGATCATAGTATTAAGGGACGTGGTTCATTTGTCGGTGTGGTGGGAAATCGGTATGCTCGTTATACGCGACACCGAAAGATAGCTGAGCGCCTATCTTTCACTATTGATTCGGTATACGCGGAAGCGAAGAGCGATCGTTTCGTTTTACAGCGTCTCTGTAGAAATATGTGTAAGTACCCGTTCGTGTAATGTGGCACTAAAGAATTCGAACTGAATGAAAAAAAGTCACCTAGTACACATAGTACAAGAAATTACCTCGTGTTTGTTCAATCACAATACCTTAGAGTCTAAGTAGTGTTCTACAATCGAAATAAAAAAGAATACTCCATGAAAAGACAACTGAACCACGGAACTCTAGTTGAAACATGCTTAGAGTGGAAAAGTTTGCTCATTCGTTTTCTGGTGCTCGCCGACCACAAAAGATTCTGTAGAAAACTCGAAACAGATGTCAATTTTGATAACAATGTAATATTTTTATCGTATGTAAA
Organism: Plagodis dolabraria; assembly: GCA_963854805.1. Taxonomy (NCBI): domain Eukaryota; kingdom Metazoa; phylum Arthropoda; class Insecta; order Lepidoptera; family Geometridae; genus Plagodis; species Plagodis dolabraria. The sequence goes on from OY978450.1 coordinate 16,871,715, forward strand.
AAAACACTTGTTCTAAGATTTTTCGGTGTACTGAATTATTAACGTTTCGGCTTAAAACTAAAGAAAAAAATACATTTTGACGAAAATAAATTGTTTTTATATAAAGTTTTTTCTTATATTTTGCAGATTCATCTTCTAACTTTTTTATTTTCTAATTTCTTTTACACCATATCTTTAAGAAGTTAAAGTTCTTCAATTTCATTAGTTTTAAATTGTGTTCTGGAATTATGAGAATGTAGTTAGAATAAATTTTAACAAAAACGATTCGCTTGAGATGTTCCTGTCATTGACTGAGCGAGCACGTAGTACGAGCGAAGCGTCTCTGCTTCAGCTTAAACAAAAATCATCAGCGTGTGCAGTGAAACTTTATTCAATTGTAAGCTATGCAAGGGCAGACTCGCGAGGTTTACAGCTCCGAGTGCCACTAGTTTAATAGAGTTCATTCAAATCAAGTCCTGAGGATTCTTGGTGCATCATTAAGATCACCACACGTCACAAACCTGCCATTACGACTGCTGCAATCGCCATTCCGATGTATGATGGCTTTAAAATACTTTAGCACCATTCATACTCATTCACCAGACAGTGGGATTTTCTACCTATTCCTGGGGCTGAAGAAGTATCCAAGGTTTTGGAGTCTATTAAAACAAAACGTGACCATGTCGAAATAATAGTAATTTTATTAATATTACCTGTAACATGTTGATTCCCGCTTTTTCTTATATGCCCTTGGAACCTCTCGGTCAACAAAAGAAGGTTTCAAAGTCAAGTTCAAGAAAATGTGGTTTTAAATGTTTAACCTTGTCATTAATTACCAATATAACGAGGGTGAAAGGCCAACCTATCAGATATATAATCAATATAAACGTTATATTACGTCTTAATTAATAGTCTAGGTATATCATGTTAGTCAATTACTAGAATTCACTGAAACCTAATACCGCGTTTAATGGGTATCTCTAGCCAACCTAGTTTCATCGTCCACACATTACTTAGCAGCATACAAGGTCAAACGCATTTTTTATGGTATGAAGTGATTATACTTCTGAGTCCAGATAACGGTAGGCATCGCACCTACACCTACCTATTTAATATTCAGTGTCATCACTCTGTGTGAGTCTGTGCTCGTCACTCCAAGACGAGTTCTATATAGGCAAGATATCTTAGTTCTCAGTAATTTCACTTGCTATTACTTAACCTAAACAAAGTAGTTGGCTTGAAGTAATTACAAGTGATGATAGGTTTGGCAGCTTTGCACGCGTCAATCACGAATAATACTAGGTATGTAGTATTTTTATATTCAATAGAGCATCAGTCTTGGAACACACACAGAATCGATTAATATTTCTGGATCCTATTATGTGCCAGTTTCATGTCCATAGATCATAGTTATTCAAGTTCTTTATAGGTAAGTACTGCAAATTCTGCTCTCATTCTAATGCTTCTTTGATATCGACGAATTTTGACATTGTAATTACTATACAATCAAATCAAAAATCATTAGATTACGATTTAAGACCCACACATAAAACATAGGTAATGGCAACGTGTGCATCGAGAAAGGTGCTTCAATAAAAGTAAACCTTCGCACTAATTGAAAAGTTTTAAAACCTATTGATTCTCAGTCCATTCGCAGATCCGACTACACATCACCCCTGTTATGATGGTGCCAACCATCCCCAAATAATAATGGGACGTAATTCGATTGGCCCCCGTTGACGGCGGCTGTAGATAGCGTAGATTTTCGAAACTAGAAAAGACATAAGAGAGGTAAGAGATGTACCATACCTATTTCTATTATGTTCACATTACTGTGTTCCGGTTTAAAAGGAGCCGGTGAAATTACAGACACAGGATACGTAACAACTTTATCTCAGGGTGATGGGCGCAGTGCACTTCGCCACTTGTGACCAGGCGGGCTTCGTTCTTGATCCATCACGATAGCTTTAAAAAAAATTAAAAGATTTAGCTGTGAAAGTTAAATATGATTAATTCACTTATAAATAATGTTATACTTACCCAAACGTAGAAGTTAAAGCCTCCCAATTAATATTCTTCTTCTTCTTATGTTATTTAGTGGCTTCTGCGGTATTTCCACAATTTCGCCCAACAATTAATATTTAGAAACAGCTGGTATCGACATCTTTCAAGGGTACTTCGTTTTAAATTATTTTTGAGACGATTTCTCAATAGAGGGTAGTTATGGATCATATTGCCTCTCACTGGTTCGCCTGTCAGTGTCAACCGGACCTTTCACCCGAAGCGCACGTAAATGCATCGCGTATGATATACCTACTCTCAAACCCCAAGTTCATAGCCTATGCATACCTGGTGAAAACCATATCTCGCCAAAGTGAAGTGCTCACATTTCTACCGGTGATTATCTAGGGATTGCACAGCGCCGTGCCATATGCGCATGGACCGGACCTGAGCTGAGCATGGTGAGTTGGCTTACAGAAATCACACTATCTTTTGCATTGAGTTATCGAAGGTGTATCTACTAATTTGTTAGAATTGCATTCCTGTGGCAAACCATCAGGAAAGTTGGATTGAAGAGATGTATTCTGAGAAGGCTTGGACATGTAGAAAAGATAGACGAAAGAGGTGGACAAAAAGTTTATTAGGTATTAGTGTGAGTGGAATAATTGGGAATGAAAGGCCTAATTGAAATGTATTTTGAGATTGAAAGCGTTTTAGGCACGTAAATAAAAAAGGCAAGGTCATAAATACTCCCAAACACGCGTGCGTATTTCACAAAAACATTATTAATTGCAATCGATGGTTCGTAGAATTCATAACTGTTATTTAAGTACAAGTGCTTTTTATTATTACAAACCTTAAACTACCATGTCACTTGTTGATAACTGTAAGATGGTAGAAGTCATGTCATTTGGCCTAAGTTAAATTGGTAAACTGACGAAACCTGCTACACACCTTACGAAATCGAATGCGATTTGAACTGTACAATCAAACAGTCTCGATCAATCGTACCGTGTGTGCGAGATCAGTTCAATTTTCAAAACTGTACAGTCGATCGCATTGGAATTTATAATTGAATAGATAAATATAATCGGAGGATCTGTATCATTCAATCGAAACGAGTGTGACAGCCAGCCTTCTATTTCAATCTCTATAGCGCACTGCTAGGACGCAGGAGTAAATGCAGTTTAGCTACTAAAATATAAACATTATCAAAATTAAATAAAAAGGATATAAAGTTTAATTTATTTTTAACATAATATTTTTCTTTATATTGGAATGCTACTAAAATTTAAAAAAAATCCCGGAACTGTAACCCAGAAATTGAACCCAAGACCACAGTACTCTGTAGCGACGCTTTGGCCTCAACTTAAAATCAATACCTTTCCAGTTACAATGTGATACCTATATATCTTTGTTTATTAGTATAGACGCGCACCATTTCATCCAGATTAGGAACTATGTGTGAATAAATTTATTATCCATTCACTATCTCTATACAATATTTGCCGTACAGTTTCCGGTTTAGGAAATAGGTATTCATAGCTCTCTTGTCTACTACCTACCACCCATAACAATGCACCGAAACCGAATGAACATCAACATGTTAGTGACTTTGGGAGAACAAGTATGAGCTAGTGATGTAACGGATATTCGCATTCGCATTCGCGAATATCCGCGTATTTTTCAATATTCGCATTCGCATTCGCAAAAATTATGCGAATATTTAGCGAATGTTTTTAATAATCAAAAAGGAATTTTTGCATGCATGCGTATGAATTTCATATTATGAAATAATAATACAATAGATAACACTTAGATATTTTTAAATTAATATTTTCTGCATCACATATTGTAAAATAAGTCCGAATTTCGCTGATGTGTGCTTTCCTCATGTTTTTATGCCACTTTGTCCCTTAAATAAAAGTTAAATTTGAAAAACAACATAAAACTAACCTCAAAACAAAACTTTTAGAATGAACTTTCTGTGACTAAATTCATTCAATTAACCAATATCGGCTCGGCTATTTTTAACTGACTTCCAAAAAAGGAGGAGGTTCTCAATTCGTCTGTTTTTTTATGTTTGTTACCTCAGAACTCTGGACTGGGTGAACCGATTTTGAAAATTCTTTTTTTGTTTGAAAGGTAATGCTTGTCGTTTGGTCCCATTATAAATTTCATCAAAATCAGTCAAGCCGTTTTTGAGTTACACTAAAATACCTGAAAAATATTTACCTACCTTGATGATATAGTCGTTAACAATGAATCATAATCGATCCCGTAAGTAGCGAGGGTCACTAAAAAGTGTGAATTTTTTTTTTGCGAAAAATGGAACCGACTTCAACACCCAAAAGTGTGTAATAACTTGTCGAAGTCAGTACCATGTGCACAGTATTGTGATAATAGGTACTTTTAAACTATCATGGTACCGACTTCAACAAGTTATTACACACTTTTGGGTGTTGAAGTCGGTTCCATTTTTTGCAAAAAAAAATATTTCAATTTAAACATGGTCGACACGAAACGTCAAACCTGTCAAACATTTTACGCGCGCTTTTTTTGAAATTTTTAAATATTCGCATTCGCATTCGCATTCGCGAATGTTAAAGATAAATAATCGCAATCACATTCGCATTCGCGAATGTGAAAAATCCAGCATTGGTTACATCACTAGTATGAGCATATCGGTTTCGGCAACTGCAAATCTGAGCTATGCTTGCTAGACTGTAAATTTTTTTGATGATGGGTAAGTAAGCCTTTGACCACAACTTCACCTGGTCGTTAGTGATGATGTGGTCGAAGGTGTTAACAGGCTGTCCTAAAGAGCCAGTAATTCTAGGTTAGAATTACTGGCTCTCAAGGACAGCTGCCGGAATACACCGTAAGGTGCTTGATGACAGATTTTATAATTGAGGGTGGTTGCTAGCCAGGTGGGCATTCGCAAAACTGCCCTTTCACCATGCGGTGATGCTCAAGCCCGTGGCGGTATTTGAACCATGGAACTGCTGTGCGGCAGGCCATAGCCAATGCTACTGAGCCATCACTGCTTCAAAAAATGGCGAGCTTACACACTTAGTATACTAACATAATTTTCAGATTCTATTCTCTATTATAATATGATATAGATATAGCTAACTACCAGTTGGCAGTGTGTTTGATTGTGTTGTTAATTCACAGAGCCGCCAGAATTTCTTTGGGTACTATCTCAAAGGTAGTATTTTAGTAGGCGAGTTTAGTATTTTATATTAGCTCTAATTAATATTTTAAACAATAAATTTAACTATCTATGGAGCTGTGACACTGACAGGTTGAAGTAATCTCCACCAAATTTTGATTAGTAAGCATTCATTATCCACATTATTATCAGTCATTCATGTAAAGGCCTCACGTTTGAATAGCCATATTAGGCTATAGCTGGAGGCTATGTACACATAAGCCTAATCCACAAACAATATTAGCGAAATCTGCATTGAGTGTGGGGTCGCCATATGTTGGTTTTAAGCAGGATATCTGACTTGTGCAGTGTAATATTATTCATTTAAATTCTATCTTTGTCATTGATAGACATCTTGAAGATGACTCACGTCATAATGCTTTTATAATGCTTTGTCTCAGTCTGCTAGATTCTGTATACAAAAAATATGAGACACCAATGCAATATATTAAAACAAAACCTTCGTTTTGTTATTGACATCAACTCATCACAACTAATGGAAATAATATAGACAACGCTGCCTTGATCTGGGACATGGATTAACTATTAGAGTTATAGTGGGGGTTAAATTTGTTTTACACCTTACTAGCTCGGAAAAGTTTGGTTTATCATTCAAAGTCAGCGTGGTTAAGAACTTTTTATCCGCTAAATTATAAAAGATCCATGAAAAATGTTTTTAAAATTCGAACCTCTTTTAAATTTCAAATAAATGAACCTTCAATATATAAATCAAATATATAAATATAAATTTCAATATATAAATTAAAAATATAAATTAACAATCAATTGTAGTTTTTTTTTTTAATTTTAATATAAAATAAATATTATTTACTATATTTACAACAGCATTTTCCTCCCTGGAGTGAGGTGAAAAGCTGTGTGTTTCACTCGGCAGCAAAGTTATTTTGCGTCTCATACCTCGGAATCCTTAGCTTCGCTCAGGATTATATATTAGTTGGTACAATTATAGAATTCGCTGGTTCAATCCTGTCCTATCCTTCGCTTCCTTAGGTTTCAATAAATATGTATCTGTTAATCTCTTTTGATCTTGATTTACTTGATGACACGTAGGTCAACTCGCGCACTTATTAAAATCATGTATGTAATATTTTGAATTATCACGACGTACCCTAGTAATCATTGTTTGTATAGTTTTCAATATAATATTAAGATGTTTATTTATGCACAACAGAAGAACCTCTAACTGTTGGTTCAGGACACCAGTGCACTCTAATGTTTAGTTTTATAGAAAATAAGTGCTAGAATGTGTACCTACTTTTGATATATATTTAATTTTTTTTGATATAAAATCAGAAAAATGTAGAACTGTGCAATATATGCTAATTTATAGTGCGCATGCTGTCTAAATGTGCGCGCGGGAGGTCACCTCTCGGGCCCAGCGGAAGACCAGCGTCGGTAGCTGCTCGCAGCATCCGGCATTATGCTGATTATGCTGACCGGGTTTGTGACACACACTGTTTTATTTTTAAATTTTTGTTTGTTATATTTGATTTGTGTATATTTGTGTGTGTTGCAAATAAACGTTATTCTATTCTATTCTATTCATTACCCTAGAGATGAAAGTCAATAAAACTTAACCGAAACATCGGGGCCAGACAAAATTATGATTTCTTTAAAAAATTGTGCGCTCTATCTGATGCTTTTCTAAAAAGTAAAAATAATTACATCTACGATCATTTTAATACTAGACACTTTGACCTGGCATCATTAAATCTTTGCGACTTGAACACAATTTAGTCCCATAATAAGTAAATACTTATTCTTAAATATTTATCTTATGTCCTGTTGTTAGAAATCCTAGGAGCACAAAGTGCAATGGGAAGATTTCGATGTTGTATCAAAATTATAACTTAGTCCTGATATTCTCGTATTGTAAGTGGTAGCACTAATATAGTGAGGTAGGTATCGACGTGGTCCGTATCGATTGCATACCGATGAAGATGCTTATGTAAATGTCGAGCTGCACGTCTGTGTGATGGAATTTTATAGATGCAAACGGAAAATCTGGTGTATTCGATATTGTATAGTTTTTGGAACTATTTCTACTTGATAGTCACCCAATCAGATTTTGTTTAATAGATACTGAAGTCAGCTCATTAGTGGCCACAGTAGGCAGCGGCCACGCTTTAAGTTTTTTTTTATAAATACGTACCGGGACTCGATATTTTTTTTTCAATTCTGGATAAAGGTCTATCCCAATGTCCTAGACCAGCTTGCAAGAGATCAGGCTTGGAACCGATAAAGTTACGATATAATTTATTTCTCAGATTAAAAGCGAGTTGCATCGGATCCAGTTAGATATAAATGAGTGCTAATTTATCTCCTCTTATTACATTACTTTATGACAATTTATCTCACTTGAGAAATGTAAACTGTCTACTCTTAACAATTATTATATAGCTTTAGTGTGAAGCTTTCAGAATTCCGGATCAAATCCTTTTACTCTTCAGGATGCTGCCCTTAATGTCTTAGTCGGACTTGAGGCTAGATTTCTGGAAATGTAAGATAAACTTAAATGGCTATTAAATCATTTCCTGATGAGACAGGAAATTTTAAGCTGTAAATCAAAGTATCTCAATAATAAAGAACTCAGAGCATGGCCTGCAAAAATAAATAAACAAATCGACTGCCGTCATCTTTCCTTCATCAAAACACGGACCAATGCTATACGCACGTGTATTTGAATTTCCCAAAAGCACTTCTCAATAAAACTTAGTTTTTTCAATTAAGTTCGACGCACGACACAATGTATTTTTCACCGGATTATGACCCTCGTATTGCACCCTCCTCGCATCCTCCCAGACATATTGCATCCACCCTCCGGTGCTGACCTCTGAGGGACATTGTGGATCAATTTATAGACCTCTCTAAATACAATTTTGGCAAACCTTTTACTTTGTTGAGATTGTTGGTGAAAAATCATAGCTTATTGGTATCAACTTTTTGAGATATTCTGTTACTTTTTGTTATATCTATTGACTAGCGTTTGTTCTAAAGCCCTTGGTGTTTTGATCTGATCTGTTGGTACCTATAGTGATGGTGGTAAATAATAAACAGGGTCAACCTTAACACCTTAAAAGGCTGTTCCTAAAAGGCTTTCAAGGACAGCTGGCAGGACTCATGGTAAGGTGCTTGACGACGAATTTTCGTCTTGAAGGACCACCCTCTAGCTAAGATAGTCAGATGGTTATTCGATTCAAATGCCCACCTGGAAAATTACAAGATCCTAATTAGTTTGTTCTTTGTGGTATTTTTTTCAGTTTCACTCATTCTCCATTCTGATATTATAAACTAGCTTTCAGGGCGCGGCTCCGCCCGCACGTATGTCCGTTATCGCGCTAACATTAACCTCTTTTTGCGCAGTTGGATAAAAACTATCCTATGTTTTTTCCCGGGTCTCAAACTATTTCCATAACAAATTTCATTCAAACCGGTCCAGTAGTTTTGGCGTGAAAGCGTAACAGACAGACAGAGTTACGAGTACTTTCGCATTTATAATATTATAGTATTGAAGTAGTGATGTGAATGTAAGTGTGCGTGTATATTAAGGCCACTCTCAAAACGGCTGAACAGATTCTGATGAAACTGGATACGTCTTTTTTTACTCGTATCCCGCTTAAAGTCAGTTGTTGTATTAAGATGGCAGTCATCATAGCATAGTGGTATGGCATTTTGATAATGCCCACTTGGGAAGCTACCATGCTCAAGTGAATAAATCTGTTGCCAAGCACCTATCGGTGTGTTTCGAGCTGCCTTTGAGTAATTCAAGTTTAATACCTTCGACCATATCATCACTTGCAGGACACTTGCATTATTAGGTGTAATTGTGGTCAATGGTTAATCTATATGCAATAAAACAATAAAAAAAAGTTTTATGAATTTTTATGTTAAGATGACTGGGAATCTCGAGAGAGTGGGTTTGATCTCAAGACCAGGCACTTATTACATATTTCTGACAAAGTAGTTCAGTGGTAGTCCCGAGTAACATAGGCAGGCTCTACTTGGGGCAAAACATCTTGCAAAATGTGTGCCCTTCGACCCCTATGTTTATAGTTGTTAGGCTGGCCTTTGACCACTATCCTCACCTGATGTTGAATAATGATGCGGTTGAAGATGTTGTTCAAGGTAACCTAGAATTACTGGCTCTCAACGACAGCTGCCGAAACATACCGTTAGGTACTTGGCGGCAGATTTTCTATTCGAGGGTGGTAGCTAGCCAGGCGGGCATTTGCTACCATGCTATAACGACTGTCACCCTAAGACAACAACCGGGTTCGACGTGCTTAACGTGTCCTCTCGCCTGATAGGTTAGCCTTTGACCACTATCTCACCTGATGGTAAGTGATAATTTGGTCGAAGATGTCGTTCAGGCTATCCCTGAATTACTGGCTCTCAAGAACAGCTGCCGGAACATACCGTTAGATGCTTGGCAGATTTTCTACTTGAAGGTGGTAGCTAGCCAGGCGGGCATTTGCAGAATGCCCTACCACCATGTTGTAACATCTGCCATTGTACGTTAACAACCGGGACTGACGGCTTAAAGTGCTCTCCGAAGCACGGAAGCGTTCAGTAGTAATGCCGCTAGCGTTCACCCATCCAACTCATCGCCACAGCGAACGTTGCTTAGCTTAGGTGGAACGGTTAAGCTAACTACGCTACGAGCACTTCGTAAAATAGTTTATGGTGCTAGTGTTATATATATTTATATAATCCGGATAGTACTGCATCATAGTTAGGTAAGATTCTGATTCTTGGTTAGTTTTGAACACGAATTAACTGGATTGTTCCAGTCACAGTCTTGCAAATTCTCTATAAAGCGATTGTTCGTATCCCAGAAGAATTCCCATCTTGCCGTAGCAGGGGTATTTAGTAAATTATTTATAATAACAGCTAACCCTTCCTGTCGGTTCCAGGCGGGCGTAATTAAGCGTTGTCTCCTGCCAAATTGGGGCGGGTTGTTACACTGCTTGGAATAATCCGGTTCTTTCTGGTTAAAGGTTGCTATTAATGTCGGAATCTTAATTGAACTGGATGTTTCCGGTATTTATTTTGATGCTATAGGGAGCGATGCCTTATGAAATACTTTTTGCTACGTTAGGTGGGTAGTGTTCATCGTGGTAATAAACAATTGATGAGTTTAATGTGTAATAAGGTTGTTTGAAGCGATGATGGTCCAATGTCTCTGGTCTATGTTATTATGATACGGCTCTCGAGTAAATCTGTCACCAAGCACCTAACTGCCTGCGCCTGACAGCCAGATCCCATTCTAGGTTCACCCTGGTGTCCGCTCACAAAACATGTGAGATAATGGGCAAAGGTTATTTTTATGTAATGGACTGAGGAGACAGACATATCGCCCGCCTGATGGTGAGCGTCATTCCTGTCTATTGCAGTTGCAATGCCAGTGAACTGCGTTCGTCACTTTGAGAAGTTGGTTTTTATAACAGTAACCTAAATTACTACAGTGAACTTCAAGCCTATAACAGTAGTCTCTATGCACTGCTGCTTTACGATAGAATGTCTGACATTGTGGTGGTACCCAACAAGACGTGCTCTTGCTTAAGGTACCTGGTGAAAGTTGCAGTATCAGTGGTCTCATCCTGCACTGCGCTCAAGTTCTTGTCTCGTTCGTGTAGGAATTTACTTGCTTCAGTGTCCATCAAGTGTTTGCACATTGCTGCTTTGAGGCAGAATATCTGAAACTGACATGGTAACCAAGACAGATTCATAGTACCTACCTGGAGGTGGTCAAAAGTTAGGTTAGAAAAAAAGTGAGCTTGTTGGAAATAAAAGCTGTTAATAATTTTATTGATTTCTCTAGAAACTTGTTTAGGCATCGGTAATATTTGAAGGTTATGTTAAAAGTGTATTCATGAAATCTGCACCAAAAAAGTTTCAACAATATATGATTCTTACAGAGAAAATATAAGCATAAGAACGTGCAATCCTATCTTACAAAATATTTTATTCCTATGACTCGAAAAGCTCTTCTTACCGACAAGCTTCAACGTGGGTAATCATTATTTTGCCTTCCCTGGCGTCCGTGGCCTACTTTCCTTCACTGTTGTTATCATGATTCAGGTCACACTTATTCAGAGTTTATTCTTCTACAGATAGATATAAAATGGATTGTAACGACTTTAATTTTCACCCTTTAATCCATTCTGAATACCACTTATGAAGTTATTACTCTTGCTAACTACGAAATTTGTACAATCGATAATAAGTTGTGAGTCTGTTGCGTATGGTTTGTTTTTGGTTGAATGTTTTTGTGCACTGAAGTGCGCAATATTTGACATTGCGAGGGTGGCAGATGAAAGTTGATTCATAGTCGATTTGCAGTAATTGATCGCTCGGGGGCTTGCGAGCTGCGAGTGTGACATCCACTCACCATTCGTTTGGTTTTCGTTAGCCCTAGAGCAAACATTTTGAAGTTTATTCAAAGATAGTAAACCAATCAGATTCTTTTGGATCTGGTTGGTAAGAATCAAATTTTTTTTAGTTGTACTTCTAAATAAGACAGCAATAATAATCTAGATCTCTTTTTATTAGCAGATATTCCAAGCTAATGAAAATGGTTCGATTGAATTCAAAAGTCCTAATAAAACATTCATCGAAATTAGTATTAAGTTAATATGGCTAACATTGGTTTTAATGCTTATAGAAATTTACATGTCGAAATTTGTCGTGATCCTAATTAAAATTTTTCAAAACATATGTTGTGTACACAAAAAAATACTATTATTATGATTTTACTTGAATATATGATGTTTAATGATTTTAAACACCAAAACTATTAGTATATTGTACTAGCAAGTGTTTTGTTTGGAAGAAATAAGCCTACTTTATTTATAGTTAGTAACCGTGTATAAAATCTATTAAACATTATATATTCAAAATCCTAAAAATATATTTTTTTTGTTTATACAACATATTTTTTGTTCTTAATGAAAATAAAATAATATTTAATAAAAGCGTACCTTTATATTTTCTGAAAAATGCATTCCATTACCATTAAACTAAAAGTTATCATGTGGAAAATCTATTAAACATAAAATCCTTAGAATAATATAGAAAAAACGTTCGCACGAGTTGATTTATTATACAAAATTTTCCTTCAGCGGAAAATTAACTTTAGTCGCAACTTTACTGTTTATTAAAGGATTCAATTAAAAACGCCGTGAGTGCTTTATATCTAATCCATACTGGATATGGGGCCTACCATAAAACCTCAAAACGGGACTTAGTTCAAATATGTATGATTACAAATCTAATTAATCTAAGTATTTCGTTTTTAATTCAGCAGTACCAATATCAGTCATAAAACAACGTGTTTCCCTCTTAGGGCTAACCTCTGACTAGGACCTCATCTGTTTATAATTATATGGTATAAGACGTGGGATGTTGAAGATGTTAAACATTAAAAATTTTTTTAACAAAAAATGGAACCGACTTCAACACCCAAAAGTGTGAAATAACTTGTTGAACTCGGTACCATGATGGTTCAAAAGTACCTTTTATCACAATATTGTGCGCATGGTACCGACTTCGACAAGTTATTTCACACTGTTGGGTGTTGAAGTCGGTTCCATTTTTTGTAAAAAAAAAATTTTCTATCTTTTTAGTGTAACTCAAAAATGGCTTGACCGATTTTGATAAAATTTAAAATGGGACCAAACGACAAGCATCAGCTTTCAAACAAAAAATAATTTTCAAAATCGGTTCACCCAGTCTAGAGATATGAGGTAACAAACATAAAAAAAAAACAGACGAATTGAGAACCTTCTCCTTTTTTGGAAGTCGCTTAAAAATAATTAAACATACATTAAGGTATTTGGGGATAAATTTTCTACTTGTAAGTGATAAATGGCAAAGCAAGCATTCAAAAAATACCCTACCAATGAGGTGAATCTAAAGCCAGCCTCAGGATTTGAACTATTGAAATCCTGCGCGGCAATGTATGTCCATGCACACTACGATTTTGAAGCAACGAAGGCCGAGCGGTAATAGCTATAGACTGCCGTGCCGCAGGACCATGCTTCGAACCCCATCATAGGCTTGTGCTTCACGGCATAGTGGACGGGCATTTTGCGAATGCTCGCCTAGCGAGCATGGTTGCATGATTGCTGCATGCCAAGTAGAAAATCTGTCGTCAAGCGCCAAACAGTGTGTTCCGGCAGTAGTTTTTGAAAGCCAGTTAAATAACAGGCTAACACATAACTGTATAATGAATAGATTCAGGCGTTACTTTGCGGAAATCCATATTTAATAATAACAAATATTTTTTAAATATTTTAAGAAAACATCAACAATCAAACATGTTTCGCTTCTACACGAAGCATCCTCAGGAGGTCTTGACTCTTCGAGCGCACGATCGAGAAATCGATCTTCTTCTCGATCGTGCGCTCGAAAAGTCAAGACCTCCTGAGGATGCTTTGTGTACAAGTGAAACGCGTGGTAAAAATTATTCCGGTTTGGCTGCGTGGCGTTTGTGACGTCACGTCGGCTTACCAGGAAAATTAGGCGGCATTGTCACTAGATATATTTTTGTATTTTTTAAGTGTTTTATTAAAATATTAATTTGACGTTTTCTTAAAATATTTTAAAAATATTTGTTATTATTACATAACTGTATGTCTTAAGGTGACGGGCGCATTGCATCTGCTATAGGCAGAGGTTAGTCCATTTAAGAAAAGGTAGGATTCGTGATTGTTCTGTCAAAATTACAGTAAAAAAAAACTGTTCAGTTGCGGAGTAGTTTCTGTGAATAGCTTATCTCAGTAGCACTCCTGTAAAACAGGAATGGCGTGTAAATGTGGGTTTAGCCCCACGCCGGGCGAGCGACGGCGACGGGAGGAAAACGGGAAATTTACATATTATTAATTTACATGGCTACATTGCCCCGACACCCGACCGTAGGCAATCTGTGTAATTTGGGTGTTTAGTGTCCCGAAGTCTAGGGAAATCGATCTGCTTAGTTACAAATACACTGTCCACAGATTGTAACTTGTAAGTAAAGATGTTTCTAATGACAAACTACTACGTTTTTTTTTTTTTTTTTTTTATGCCTGTTAGGTTAGCCTTTGACCACTATCTCACCTGATGGTAAGTGATGATGTGGTCGAGGATGTTGTTCAGACTAACCTAGAGTTAACGTGAAGATAGAATACCAAGAGACAGGGTCCCCTTGAGATTAAGCAAGGGTTAGGGGCAAGAGCACACCCTAACCGATCCACTAAGGTGGATTGATGACGTAATTGATTGATTGATAATTTATCATAATTTGTCTTTTTCTCATCATTATTATTTTTAGTAGAATTTGCAGCAAAACGGGAAAATAATTCTTAAAGTTTTGTCACACTCTATTTTGTATGGAAACGGGTCAAATGGAATTGCCGTTCCTAATATTAGCCCCGTGGGGTGCTGGGTTAGAATTGCACCTCCCATATCTTCCTGTGGGTGTCGTACGTAAGAAGCGACTGAAATCGTAAAATAACCACCGTTACAGACTGCTTAACGTGCCCTCTGAAGCACGGGAGCGCTCAGTAGTAATGTCACTAGCGGTCACCCTTCCAACTCATGACCGCGTAAACTTCACTACGAGAGTATATATAAATATCGATACATTTTTATTGCCATTAATTAATTTACATTAAAAACAGAATATACACGAGTGCACAATCAGGTTCAATATGTAAACAAACACAGCAGCACCCCTGGGCGTTGTTCAGTCCATATTTTTGACACTGTCATCGGTAAGGGTGGCTGTTTTGCATCCCCATTGATTCGTACTCCATCGGTCCGGAATGAAAAGTAGTGGGTAATATCTTACATTTGCATATTTTAATTGTTGTATGAAAGGGAGGGTGTCTCCTGTATTGCGGGTGAAAAGGTCCAGTATAGACAGTAAACCAACTCCTTACTAATAATATAATGAAAAGTCAAAACGTTTATACAATTAAGGCGTCTACGATGCTCTTACAAACTTCAATTGGGAAATTCCGTATTCAATGCTTTACCAATCCTCATAATTTTCTACATCGCAAAAGACGGACGCACGCTGACATTTTGCAAAATAATGAGTTGTTTTTTTTTTGTTTAGTTGCTAGATTTTTCATGGTGGTAGGGCATTTTGCGACCGCCTGGCTAGCTACCACCCTCAAGTAGAAAACCTGTCGTCAAGCACCTAACGGTGTGTTCCGGCAGCTGTCCTTGAGAGCCAGTAATTCTCTAGGTTTACCTGAACAACACCTTCGAGCACATCATCACTAACCATCATATCAGGTGAGATAGTGGCCAAAGGCTAACCTATCTTGTATAAAAAAAATAGATTGCTAAAATATTGTACGTGCTCACAAAATATGCGAAATTCATAGAATATATTTTCACGATTCTTCATACTTTTTGTCTATATATTTTCACTGCTATATATTTTATTCACTTATTGAATTGATTAGATTTGATAAGGTTTTTTTATATTAATGATAGTCTTGTAGGGAAGTTATGGAATCTTGTAGATTGTTGATTAATAACTTTGGAAGATAATGCGACGAATATTATTTTAAACTCGCGAATACCATTATAATGTGGAATGGCTACCAAACCTAGCTTAGTAGCACGAAAATACTCAAAACATTTTGTATTTCCCACCATAGGCGTAAATAATCTTTAAATCAATAATTTTCTAATATAATAAATTTATGGTACAGATAAGTACTACTATTACATTTACAAATTATTGGAACGCATTTTTTTTGTTCCAATTTTGTCCGATTTCCCGCCGAATGACTATTCCACCACCACTTCTCAGCCACCGGAACACATACGTTCGAGTCGAAACTTTGTGATCCAATTGGATTACTTTAATCGTGATAGGAGACGGTGCGCGGTCTGTAGGATACTTCTGCCTTACCCAGAAATACAGGCGTTACAATTATATGTTTATTGTATTGTTTTATATATGATTTATCTTATTTATGATGAATCATTAATACATATGCTTATTTCTAAATATGATTACTATCGCGTGCTAAGTGAAATTACATTCACAAATTATTGGAGTGACTAAAAATTAATCGTTATTTAACTTAATATTATTTCATCGATACTTTATCTGTTTGCGTTGAGCAATTGTAATGCGGGGTGCGTTGCATTTGTTATACCTTAAGGTTAGTGTACGCGTACGTAATGAAACCACGTTTTATTATTATTACGTATATACAGGTAATTATTAAAAATAACTGTATGTATGTCAGAATGGACTTGTGGCAGAACAAGCACGAGGCAAACGGTACAAAACAACAGGTGACCTGTGTCCTATAGCACAGATGAAGTTTGTCACAAGTGATAAAATGCACTGCGCTTATCACACTGAGACATAATTTATTGAAAAATATTTCACATTATTATTCTATTATGTTATTTATATTTAATATAAATTAATCTTTATACTATTATTGTCTACAGCATCGCTTTGGTGCAAACTTTAATGGTGTCTGTAATGCTTAAATAAATTTGTATGCCTGTAATTTCATCGGCACCCATACATGAAGGGTACACAGTAATGAGAACAATATTGCTTGACGGTCGAAAAAGGTATAGTGGTATTACTTCTCCGGATGAACTCGTCAAATTTATCACCCTAAATGCAACACATAATTATAATGCTTCAGCGGCGTCTCAGTTCGAAACAAGTTTCTAATGTAAATTAATAGTTTAAATAATATCTCCCAGCACTATTTTAGTGTTTTATTCCACAGTCTTGATAACCAGGCGCACGGTGCGTATTTATCGCATACTGAGGCCTCAATTCCCGCCAGAATCTCAGGCGGGAATCAAATCTGGAACTCGCACAGGGCACCTTAAAACTGCATATTACAGTCTTGGGCTACAGAATAAATTAACATTATACTTAAAGACGAAATAAGCATATAATTAAATAATCTACATTTTAAATGGTAGACTTATTGTGAACTTGTTTTTATTTTAAAGAGTATATAATATTTTATTAATAAATATTAAACAAAATACTACGAACTATATACAACACTACAGCTACTACAATAAAAGCATTTAGACAACCTATAAGTCAAAGCAGACTCATTGGCAGTCCCAATGCTCCAGCCCACTCCCAGATTTTCTTTTTTTTTATTAATAAATATATGTTGATAAAGGTACATTTCTTACATATTGATTGTGATACCTATTTTTATGTTTTCTGGGTCCGTCATTAATGCATTTGCAATAACAAGTTATGGTAAAGTAAGTCCTTCAGTACATACCTAGTGTGTGAAATAATTATTGTAAACGACTGTTTTTACCTGAATAAATATTAAAAAAAAAACATTTTCTTCTAGGTAAGTATTTGAAATGAGTTTTTGAGAGTAAAATACTTTTCCAATTTTTCCAAATTTTGTAAAGAAGTTTTTTCTAAATTAAATGACAACAATGTGTATGAATGATTTCAACTTGAGCTACTGTATCCATCCTTGTATAGCGAAGGCACCTCCCGTAGTGCGAATGTGGCGTAAGCAACCTATTTGCATACATCGTCACGACGTCTACAACAAATTGCGCGATCTGTAAATAAAGCCAAGTAATTGAAATATAAATTGTGCACTGCAGTTTATTATTATGTTAGTTGGTATATTTAGCGTCGTAGTTATAACGTGTTGTGGTTGTTAATATAGATCATTTTGAAGCGATCGTAGGAGAAGAAGGTTGTCTAGGTTAAGCAAGTATTTCTGTGGTCATTACTTGGATGGGTGACCTCTAATGGCATGTACAACTGACCGCTTTCGTGCTTTGTTAGAACCGTTAAATTTTCAGTCCTGGTCGTTGTATTATAGCAGTTGTTACACCATGATGGTATGTCATATTACGAATCTTCACCTGGCTAGCTACTACCCTCAAGTAGAAATTCTGTCGTCAAGCACTTAACGGTTACTTCTGGCAGCTGTCCTTGATAACCAGTAATTCTAGGTTAGTTTTAACAGCATCTTCGACTGCATCATCACTTATATTATACTTTTTTTTTTCTGCATTGTAGCATATTAGTTATTATTATTATCATATTATTATTTATTATCATATTATTATATATTCATAGCCTTTGACCACTATCTCACCTAATGGTAAGTGATGATGTGGTCGAAGGTGTAGTTCAGGCTAACCTAGAGAATTACTGGCTCTCAGAAAATACTTACATATACTTACCATAGATGAGATAGATATATAGATAAAGGGTGGTCTATCAACAATAAAACCAAAAATAAACAAATACACAACAAGTATATTTATATAAATATAGCTCGTTTTGATGACCATTGTACATTATCATGCTATTAATGAGTAGTATTGTAGTTTGTATTAACTTGCTAAGATATTACCCCTACCGAAAACTTCGTCTGCGAATATAATATTCACAAGATATCAATACATTTCTATTTTTTAAATATTTATTTTTCCGCAGACATTACAAAATTGCAACGTAAGGAAAAATTATAGTCTTGTGCGGGATACGAAACCGCGGCATCCACCCCTATAGCCGGGGTATGCGTTAACCGCTAAGCGAACATGAGATACGTACACATGACTCTAATTTGTCCTTTCGTTCTTAACCGTCGTATGGGAATGTAGTGACATGTCTATATGCACATGATTCCATTTCTTACCCCAACAATCAGATCAAGAAGATGTGCTATAAGTAACAACTGGCTACCCGCGACTGTCCGATGTCGTCAGTCCACGCAGTGGAGTATAGCCTATTATGTACATAGACTGTAAGGGGCTAACAACTGAACGTCTTCCGGTGTAATGTGGTAACCACTCGAGAACCTTTCATCCCCATCAATTATCGGTTTGTCAAGCAATGTAGCCTGTCCATTGCCACTTCAACAGCATACAACCATAGATAAATAATTAATTTATCTATGATACAACGTACACAGCGTTTTATTTGCCACATATTCTAGTCCGTCATAATTACCTAATCAAATGTACGAAGTAACAAACATTCTTTATTTATAAACGGCCCGAGTCTGGAAAAGTACTGAATGAGAATTACGAGTTGTCTATTTAAAGCGCTGACTCTTGGACGAACGTTAACTTGTACTCGTATGTAGGGATATCTCGTCTACCAAGTCATCATCACTATCGTATGAGGGAGTCGGTAGG
This sequence comes from Plagodis dolabraria, assembly GCA_963854805.1. NCBI lineage: Eukaryota > Metazoa > Arthropoda > Insecta > Lepidoptera > Geometridae > Plagodis > Plagodis dolabraria. The sequence goes on from OY978450.1 coordinate 16,891,105, forward strand.
TACAAGCTATTCTCTTAGAACACAGAAGACGACACATGAACAATATCAATAAAAATATCAGCCTGTATTCCCACAAGGGGTAGGCTAAAGTGTCTAGATAACACTTTCACCAGTAAAGTCCCCTTTTATGATAGGGAGTGAGCAGATTGACACCTACGGATAGAGTTCAATATCCGAACAGCTACTGAAAATTGTGTCAGAAAATCTCTCAATAGCTTTTCCGACTCACGGATTGAACCTAGGACATCAAAAAATTTAATAATCACGACTATATATAACTATCAGAACCCATTTTTATAATATTAAAATCTTTGGTGTTACGTACTAACTACAGTCACAGAATAAAATGATCAGAAGGATAACTCCACAAAGCCATTCCAATCAATAAGCGGCTCTAGCTACGAAGCAATAAAGTGCACTTCAGCTAGCAAACGGAGTACCTTGAATTTATATTCACCTACAATCTGTCTTTCTATCGCTTAGCCACGCATAGCTCTGATCTCTTCTGACGCGGCATGCAACGTAGAATTATCCCGTCTGGACGGATTCGCCGATGTACCTGTACCTTTTATTTTTTGTAAATTATATTGTTAACGAGGGAAATAGTAACTCTTCAACAGAGTGATACCTTTTTTTTATTATGTTATTGTGATGGAACAAGGTCGAGGCCCACCTGATGTTAAGCGGACTAATATCTACCTATAACATATGCATTTCGTCATGCACATGTCACAAATTGCATTGCGCCCGTCACCTTGAGACAGTTGTTATAAGTCTCATGTCCCTGTAATTTCACTGGCTCTCAAGGACTGCTGCCGGAACACACCGTTAGGTACTTGGCGACAGATTTTCTAAGTGAGGGTGGTCTTCGAATAGCCAGGCGGGCATTCGCAAAATGCCCTTCCACCATGCGATGAAGCTCAAGCCCACGGCGGGATTCAAACCATGAACCTGCTGCGCGGCAGTCCATAGCCAATGCCACTGAGCCATTACGGCTTCAAAAATACCTTCTTCCTCGTAGGATCTTGATAATTATAATTTTCCGTATAGTAGAGCTTTAGAAATGGACTTTATACTTACAAACTTATTCTGCTTGACGATTGTCTCGTTGATCATTGTAGGTAATTTATGCGGATATTTATGCTTGATATTAAAACCTTGACAAAACTTAAGGAGTAAATTGCCAGAGGTTGATCATTGTAGGTAATTTATGCGGATATTTATGCTTGATATTAAAACCTTGACAAAACTTAAGGAGTAAATTGCCAGAGGGTGAAGGCGCGAAGAGGCTTTTTGTAATATTTCTCGTGATTACCTCGTACAGACGTCATTAACCGTTGACCTTTGTACTTAAGGTCATAGGTTAAATCAAACACCTCACTTCTATTTCTGTCTCTTGTGGACTGATAATCTCGTGACCAAAACTCATATATTTTTTTATAAATGTCTAGGCCAAAGAATGAATAATTCTTATCTGTCAGGATGGATCCTTTTTGTGGAAAAATGGGCAAGCTCCAAGGGCTTCTAAATAAAGACCTCGTTTCGGGTGGGCTATTTGGAAAGTAACCCAAAAGATACTTAACCTACTTTCTAGTGCTTTTATATTTTCTTATTCTATTTTGGCAATTTAGTAATGTAGTTTTGTTTTATTTTCGAATATATAAACTTCCATTACATATTCTTTTGACATTTGACGTACCAAGATTGAATTAAATGAATATGAAGGATGAATATGAAAAAAATCATTAAAAAGTCAATACTCTTCTAGCTAAGGTACCTACTCTAATGGCCATGCCAGTTTATCGGCAAATAAATAAAAATCACATAACATAATCACAATTAGGTACACTTAGATTCATAATAATTATTCTTATAATTGCCGATAAATGGGCATGGCCACTAGAATAAGTAAACCTATCAAGCATACTTGATTTTATAAACAATAATATATATATATATATATTACCTCTTTATCAGTTGGTGTTGTAGAATAGTGACATCTGTCGTCGAGTGGCAGAACCAAGCTACATTGCTTGTCTTACCGCAATGTGGTACATTATTATTTGGTGAAACCTATCAATTATTGTTAGTGGTCATGGTTATACCCTCATAAATAATTAGGTACATGTATTGCAGCGGTCTTAGAGCATCGTATGATGGTAGGGCATTTTGAATGATACGCCAAATATGCAGCAAGGATGTTGCTGGTAGGTAGGCGTAGGTGGGTAGGTGTATTTACTCGTAGTATGTTTTCGCATTTAAATGAAACGTTGGCTTCGGACAGGCGGCCAACCATAAACCCGAAGTCATATATACAAATTGGTGTCCATTGTGTTCTTATGACTACTTTCGAAGCAGTGATAGCTCAGTGGCTTTGGCTATGGACTGCCGCGCAGCAGGTCTGTGGTTCGAATCCCGCCGCGGGATTGAGCTTCACCGCATGGTGGAAGGGCATCTTTGCGAATGGCTAGCGACCAACCTCAAGTAAAAAATAGCACCTAACAGTGTGTTGCGGCAGCTGTCCTTGAGAGCCAGTGAAATTACAGGCAAATGAGACTTAACAACTATGTCTCAAGGTGACGGGCGCAGTGCAATTCTTGACTTGTGGGTGACGTGGGCCTCAAACTTGTTCCGTCACAATAACATTTAAAAAAACACAATAATGTTCTTGTGCCATTTTTTTATGTTGTTATAGATCACATATCGTACACCGACTCCACATAATTGGGATAAAGGAACGAAGATGATGATTATAACGTACCAAAAGATACACCGTTCTAAACCTTTCCACAGCATCCCTCAAGAGGCCACTTCCTGATGCCCTCGCATTAGTTAAGAACACCATAATTCTGGCGGTTCGAGTAATTTCGGACCCAATTTCAGCTGGCACACTCCCATTCGTACCCAGTGGGCAAACGTCTTGAAACTTTAATGTTGCGTAAGGAATTAGTGTAACTTTAACGGTAAACATAGTATTTCGGGGTGAAATTTGATAACATAACATTCATCAGTCATTGTCGTGAAATTTAGTCGAAGGACAAATTATCCGACCGTACTTATATTATAAATTCGAAATAAGAATATGAATATTTTACGTTGTAATAATAATAATAATTTATTTTTGCATAAACTTGTCACATTTTAGTTAATGAATCCATAGGCTCCCGAACTAGTTAAAAACTGTGTTTCGGGTGCCAGTAATAATAAACTATTCGTTTTAATATAGGTAGTAGTTCGGTTTTTAATATAGCAGTTAGAAGGTGTGAATGTCAGTGTGAGTTACAAATCATGTATTATTCGTACTCAACGTTGACCCGAACCTGAATATTGAATTAGAAATTCAAGTGTGATTCATAAAAAGGACACCAATATTTCTTCATACTCTTTTTTCATATTCATAATAGTGTTTCATTGTCCAGAAATCATTGAGTAGAGTAGGAATACATTTTTACATAATTATTTGAGTTGTCAATTTAAGAATACTTTTTTCATGGGGTCCATATCATATACATAATACTTTGAAACATGAATTTATTTGTAATATGTACCGAATACTCTGTTTTATCATAAATAATGAAATTAAAATAAATATTGAGGAATATAATATCGTGTATTATGCACTGTTTAAACTACGATCAAAATAATTTAAAATGAGTTGTTTACATGCGGTACTAGGGTAACCACTCTTATAATAAAAACAGGTTCAATTATTTTTATATAATATATTAAGATTTAAGATACAGCTGAACCGTAGTTGGCCAGTTTCTTCCCGGTCTGAAAGTTTGTGTGTCCTCATTTGATATGATTAAAGTACAGTAATATTGGTATGCTATCGTAATGGAAAAATCACGAGGTCTACTAGCACCTGGTGTTCAGCGGTAACCTCGAACAGATGCAGTTCGTCACAAGTTGCGCCTGATCGTGGTGGTCATGTGCCTGTAATTCCACCGGCACCCTTATCTTTCAAATGTCCATGGGTGACGACTTACCACCAGGTGAACCGCATTATTGTTTACCCTCCTCTGCCGTAAAAAAAGCATTTGAGATGATTTTTGGCTATATCGGGCAACAATTTAAGTAGCCATTTCAGTATTCGAGATAGCCTGGCCATCACAGCTCATTCTGTGTAGGACCTAATAGTGGTGCATCGTAGAACTAGATGCTTTGAATTTGAACTAGAATGTTGTAGCTCAATGGTATACAGAGTGCAAGTTTTACATCGGAGGTACGTATAGTATGACTCTGCCTATATTGACCAACCGCTTATTATGACGTAATTTTTTTTGAAGCGCTCGTAGCGAAGTTTGCTTAACCATTCTGAATCGATCAGAAAAGTTAAGCAACGTCCGCCGCGGTCATGAGTTGGATGGGTGACCGCTGGTGACATTACTACTGAGCGCTTCCGTGCTTCGGAGGGCACGTTAAGCCATCGGTCCCGGTTGTTGTCTTAGGATGGCAGTCGTTACAGCATGGTGGTAGGGCACTTAGCGAATGCCCGCCTGGCTAGCTACCACCCTCAAGTTGAAAATCTGTCGCCAAGCACCTAATGGTGTGTTCCGGCAGCTGTCCTTGAGAGCCAGTAATTCTAGGTTAGCCTGAACAACATCTTCGACCACATCATCACTTACCATCAGGTGAGATAGTGGTCAAAGGCTAACCTATCAAAAATAAAAAAATAAAAAAAAATTTACACAGTGAAGTTTGGTTTTCAAAGAAAATTCTTTATAGTGCGCCGCCCGCAGTGTGAAACGGGCCGCGACAGCGATCGAACCGCACTCCAGATCCTGAAGATGGCTTCCTTATGACGCCGAAACAATTATCGATCCTTACATCGGCAACTAAATATCACGTGAATAACCTGTCCTAATAAATTAATGAAAATGTGCGTGAGTTTTAATAATATTACAAGCAATATAAGTTCAATAAACAAATTATTATACAAGATAAATGTATCAGCAGCCAAACGTACCTACATACATTTAACTTTGCGCAGCGCTTTTCCATTAGCAACTTAATAATCCTAGAACTAGGGCTCCGCTAACCTAGCAGAGATCTGGTACAACAATATCGAGACCAAGCGTAACTGGGTCGTAGCAAAACCAGCTTAGCTTGATCTCCTGTGAATATACGATTTTCCCCACTTGTATGCGATTTCCGCATTGCGAACGAGTGTGAGTGTGTCAAACTATGACGGTTTATGACAACTTGTGCGCGCTTATAATTTATTCACGGCACAATGCCTGCGGTGTGTTTTACAATTTTTCAATTCCCACCTAGCGGTGGTGTCTACCGTTTCGTTTAGCCCATCCGCTAAATCAACCGACATAAAAGAATCGGCGCTATATCAGTTAGCTGTAGTAATGAGTGCGTTTTATAGTTTTATTATTTTACATAGTTTCGTGTTTGACCGTGTCTACGAAGGTTTTGAACAAACTACAAACGAAACATATTTGAGGTCGCTGAAACAATGTTATGGATGTTATGAGCGTTGAATATTTGAGCAGGTTTCATGTAAATATGTGTCACCGTATCAAGGCGAGTTGTCAAGGTTTTTATACGTCTGCCTACTCGAGGGCATTAATAAAACATTTTGTGGTTGTTTTAAAGCCGATCAATCTGTCGGTGTATATTTTGCATACATATATGAATAATTTTATAGTTAACTTCTCATCAACAATACCACACAGTTGGTACGTAGTACTTTCCATATGCTTAAACAATTGCTTAAAGTACCAAAATTTGTTCATAATATATTAAGTACCCTCTAGTTGCCAGAGGTTTTGCCAAATTATTCGTTTTTTTGTACGAATATTTTATTAACAATAAGAGATTAAATAAATAATATTTTTTTTAACAAAAAATGGAACCGACTTCAACACCCAAAAGTATGAAATAACTTGTTGAAGTCGGTACCATGCGCACAATATTGTGATAATAGATACTTTTGAACCATCATGGTTAAAAAAAAATGTTTCAATCTTTTTAGTGACCTTTGCTGCTTACGGTGTCGATTGTCATTCATTCTCAACGACTATTATCATCAAGATAGGTACATATTTTTCAGTTATTGGAGTGTAACTCAAAAACGGCTTGACCGATTTTGATGAAATTTAAAATGGGACCAAACGACAAACATCGGCTTTCAAACAAAAAAAAGAATTTTCAAAATTGGTTCACCCAGTCAAGAGATCTGAGGTAACAAACAAAAGAAAAAGAAAAACTGACGAATTGAGAACCTTCTCCTTTTTTGGAAGTCGGTTAAAAAAACAGACGAATTGAGAACCTCCTCCTTTTTTGGCAGTCGGTTAAAAACGGAAAACGGGAAAACCAGAAGCGTAGATCTTATTGGCTCAAGGACATGCATAGAAATTTCGCCGAGTTTTAACACTGATAAATCAACATTTGAAATGAGAGCGCTATGTGCCTATATCTTGAGAATAATAGGATATTAGAATTGATAATGTCGAAAAATAACTCTACAGTAAACAACAAGGAGAATGAGTAGCATACCACTACGCATCGATGTGAATAGGTTAGTCTGAACAACATCCTCGACCACATCATCACTTACCATCAGGTGAGATAGTGGTCAAAGGCTAACCTATCAGGCATAAAAAAAAAAAATAAAAAAAAGAATGGAGTGTATTTGCACAGGTACACAGCGTATCCCTGAACATCAAACGTTTTGATTACCCGACGGTCACCAAGAATGGTTGGCATTAGGAGCATGGCTGGCTAAAATTGAAGCCAAAACTTGCTACAATTTGTTCTTGTGTTGCTATCTTTATTTTATTCGAGAATAGAAATATTTTAATGTATGTATTTTAGTATTGGGACTTCTTTGGATATTGAACTGACCTCATATATAAAGCTAAAGGGTACGAAATTACTTTTTTGAACTAATAATTATGTGAGTGCTCTGCTTGGATAATGTAAACCGGCTTGTTTTTTGATAAATGTTATAAGATTACGAAAGAAGCATGAGAGGTACAAGTGACGAACTGCATTACGCCCATCATTATGTATCGTACATTATTGCTTGGCGATAGAAATAGGTATATCATACTTGCAATGGTCGCAGTATTTCCCCGAATTAACTCGAACACGAAGAGTTCTTCTCTTACTAGCATAACTACAAGACAAGTAATCAATCATCGAAGTTTGAATAGCACAAACACCTTGCTTAAATATTTTTATTCTTGCAATAAGGTATGCTCTGGTTTTTACATTACCAATTTACGAGAGGATAAATTTTAATCCCTCACATGACTATATTTTTTCCCGTAAATGTGTAATTTCCTAAAACACCTTGTTTTTTAACCGTGACTAAAGATCTCTGCAAAGTGTATGTAAGGTCAGAAAAATAAAAGGTAGTTTCTTTGCAATGTGTTCATTTTTATCCCGATAACCTATTTAATACCCAAGTCACTTCTTTTGATCGTTCCAAAAAATCGCTGTGATTTTGCAATAAAATTTGGATACTAACGTTTCCCTGTATCGTAAACAATGTTCCTCAGTGAGACCACCCAAGATTGTTCTAACCGAGAAGTGTGGTTGGTTCACACCAAGATCAGACAGATGTTGATTTTATACCGCTTTTTATACCGCTAATAAATCAAGTCGAATACCAACGAAGTGTCGATGTAGGTCACAGTTTGCGCCTACTCCTGAGTCTGCTTTTGCTTCTTGTATCGGTTGAGAAAACCTCAATTCTTTTATTACTTTAATTTTAGATTCTGATGCGTAAGAAAACGTCCATACAATATTTCAAAATAATATAATTAAAATGTCCTTAAACCACGCTACACATTACTTAGCTCTCTTCAAATGTTTTTCATATTCTTTAATGTATATTCGTCACTGGTACTGACTCCGATCTTATCATTTCTAATCATGTCCATTTTATTTCCACACATCCACCATCTCTGTATTATGCACCAATTCTACGTCTAAAATATATGTATATATTTCATCTGAAATATGAAGAAAAAGAAAACAAAGTACTGGGAAGTAGTAGTCTGTCCCGTGTACAGCCTAGCAAGTACCCGTGTCCGGTCCGAGGCTGGCATTATACCATTCGTTTAATGGTGATTTAGGCTTACACTAGGGACGGTTTTGAGTCCTTATTTATTCGTCCCCATTATGCTTGCATTAGACATAATGGAGGAGACAAACTGGTGTTTGGTCTTTGTTGACTGAACTTGGATTGGACGAATATTGAGCAAAATTTGCAAGTAACGAACTAAATATCAGGAGAACGAATACTGAGCAAGATGGATGAAATAGAGACAGGCTTCAGGGACCACATGCCCATGAAATAACAAGATAAAAAGAAATTAAGGTAAAGGACCTCAGAAGGTAATATCTGTCATGATGTTTGGATCCTGAATATTGGGAAACCAAAGAGGCGGATGAAAAAAGAGAACATGTGGCAGAGATACGAACGGTAAGATGGAAGTATGGTGTAACTAGAATGGACATGCTAAGGAATATGTATATCAGAGGAAGCTTATGGAAGCAGCACAAGTGATAGAAATGAAATTGTCTATTATTTATTTATATTTATAACACATACCTATAACGTTTATAGTCTACTACTAAAACTATTACTTAAAGAAAAAAATAAATTATTAGAGTCAACTTTTCAGTTTGAGTAGCTCTAATGAATTCTGCACAAGTGCAAACAAAAATTTCCGTATCATTGAAGATAATATTTAATTGGATAATAATAAGGCGCGTGACATGGGAGCATATATCAGGAAGTTCGTTCCATGCTTAGGTCACCTTGAACGTAGGGTATCCGCGTCTATTGGTCGGGATCTCGTCCGACGCACCTATCACCTCAGGGTGGTGGAATTCGTCGCGCAGCGCGCGCAGTACAGACTGCAACATCGCGTCTTTTACTCAGTTTCACGTACCATGATGATATCCAACAAGGTCGGGTACATCAGCCATAAGCAGAAATAGCCGCGCTATTCCTTCATATCTAGGAACGCGTAAATTTCTTTGGATTTTGGCCACCATATTAATAAATTTATCCTCCATTGAAATAGTTGTGGAAGAGAAATATACTAGGGCGGTATGGGAATGTTATGAGAAGAGACATAAAACAAATATCTTCTTAAAAATGTGTTTCGGACGGGCACAGCAGAAGAAGGTATAGATGGACTGCGTAAAGAGGTATACAATTAAAAGGTGTTCTTTTGTATATAATAGTTCAAGTTTCATCCAAATTGGTTAAGCCGTTTAAGCATGAAGAAGCAACAAATATACTCACTTACAAACATAGGTAGGTACACTATTAATATAAGTGCGCTGAAAAAAAATTGTGAGTTGTCTTTTTCTTATGCACAGTGGGAAAGCTTTTTGCAAAAGATCTATGCTGAATAGCTACCACCCTTAAATAGAAAATGGGTAGACAAGCACTTTGGTACTTATACTGTTATATATCTAACAGCTGTTTTTAAGAGTCAGTAATTCTAGTTTAGGTTAACATCTTCATCACACCATCGTGCCTTCGACTACCTACATCATCACTACCAAAAGACTGTGGTCAAAAGTCACCAAACATATTATTTAAAAAAAACTATAATTTATGCATACGTAAAAATACTTGCGCACGTTACTTCTGGTTTCTGTGTGGTTTTAAATATTTTGTTTAATTAATAATGATTATATATATCCTAAAAACTTGGCTGCAGCGCGATTTTCGAAATAAAATGTTTTCTTGAAGCAAATAGTTAAATTACGTGCCAAAAAGCACAAAAACCTTTTCAGCTTTGATTCATTCAATTAAAAATCAATTAGATGAATCAGTAACATTAGAAGACTTAAATAAAAAAAAACAAATACGATACTAATGTAACGAACGCCCTGCTAGTTTAAAGATAAACAGTCTTCGACGAAAATAAATAAGCCATATACTAACTCACACTTTAACCGTGGTCACATGGAATGCACACCTACGTTCAGTACTACAGTACGTACCTTTATAATTGGGATCTGTAGGACCTATATTTTTATTTATAGAGTATATTACTTATAGAGGTTTTCGTTAACGCAATATCTCAAATAGGCATAAGTTAACATGACAGTTGTCTTATTTATAGAAGGTCCCACTTTAAGAGAGCTTCAAATTATTTTTTTTATTGTAACGAGGTGACGTCATTACTTGTTAAAATGTCCAAAATAAACGGGATATTGAGGTTCACTTTTCAAAGGTTTGAAAATGTACAGTATTAGAGGTACAGTGTCGGGACCTCATTGTAATTATCAATAATTGACAACTTAAATCTTTCGGTCCAGGCCGATTTTCATTAAAAATCAGGTTACCTGGAGTTCAGAACGACGAAGAAGACGACGAACGAAGAGACATTGTTGTAAGGTGGAAACCAGGTTCAATTCTTACCCAGTAAGAATACAAATGGACCGGAAAATATGAGCTCACTCTAACAGGCGTTTCTCATATATTCGAGGCCACTTATCTAGGTTTAACTGTATTTTATTTCATTACTGTGTTTTACTGTGTTATTTTAAATTTGCTAAGTACCTACCAAGATAAAACTTACTGAAAGACTTTATTTCCAATAGATACTGTACAGACATGATATTTTGTAGGGCATTGTGCGTAAGTATGCTTGGCTAGCTTTCACCCGCAAGTAGAAAATATGTCATCATGTACTAAACAGAACTATCCAGCAACTAGAGCTAGTAATTTTTTTTTTTATGATAAGCAAGCATTTTACCGCTGTCTCACCTGATGGAAAGTGACGACGCGGTCGACGGTGGAACATGCTTGCCTAGTAGATACCTGTGAACTCTGTGCTTGAAGAATCCAGATTATATTTATAAATAGAGACGCTGGTAGGGTGTTCCATACTTCTTATAGTTCTTGTTCTACCAGAGACATGCTGTTTACCAAGAGGTTAGATGGTGCTTAAAGGCTGACCTATCAGCATTAAAAATTTGTTTAAATGTAAGGACTATTTTGTAGTTATTTACATTTTTCAAACCCCCCCGTCGCCGACCACGGCAGGTATTAGACGACCCGGATGACCCCATCGCAGCCATTACGTTGGCAGCTTTAGCGTTATCCGCAAGTCGTCGAGGTAAAATCCCCAGGTGTGAGGTAATCAGAGGTCACACAATCAAACACCGAGCTCGCCGGCGAGCTCGAGGCAAAAACAAGGTCACGATAAATTGCTCTCCAAATAGTCAAAGAGTATTATTCAGTAGGGCCCAATTGTGCAACACTGCAGTTGCACAGAGGCATTTTGCTCCGATCCCCCCCATGTCTCTCGACAGCGAGACAAGCCGAGGTCCGAACCACAGTGGTGCCCTTGAGCTCGCTGTCAACCCCTCCTATAATAGCGGTACGTTTTCGGCGTCCGCAGGAGACGGAGGTAGAAAGCGCTTTTCGCCTTCTACGCCCGTCTCGGGAGAAGTGCCTTCGGCACTTCTCCCTCCCGGGCTATTGTAGGGCCAGGCCCTCGCCCAAAACCCGGTGGAGCTGGACGACCGCACAGGCGGTAGCCAGCATCTATGTCCTCCCTAAATAAATAAAAGTAGTTATTTATGCACAAGAGATTTTACGAATGCTCGCGATTCAGGCTACAACACTAAAACATTATCAGTACTAATATTATAAATGCGAAAGTAACTCTGTCTGTCTGTCTGTTACGCTTTCACGCCAAAACTACAGGACCGGTTTGAATGAAATTTGGTATGGATATAGTTTGAGACCCGGGAAAAAATAAAGGATAGTTTTTATCCCACTGCGCAAAAAGAGGTTAATATACACCTCATACAGACATACGCGCGGGCGGAGCCGCGGCCGGAAAGCTAGTTTATTATATATATCATTACACAAAATCGACGTCCAACAGCTGAAGGGTATGAAACTCGTGTGGAGCAGTGATGGCGCAGTGGCATTGGCTATGGACTGCCGCGCAGCAGGTCCATGGTTCGAATACCGCCGCGGGCTTGAGCTACACCGCATGGTAGAAAGGCTTTTTGCGAATGCCCGCCTGGCTAGCGACCACCCTCAAGTTCAAAATCGGTCGCCAAGCACCTAACGGTGTGTTCCGGCAGCAGTCCTTGAGAGCCAGTGAAATTACAGGCACATGAGACTTAACAACTATGTCTCAAGGTGACGGGCGCAGTGCAATTCGTCACTTGTGACGAAATGCATCTGTTATAAGCTGAGGTAACCGCTTAACATCAAGTGGGCCTCGAGATTGTTCCGACACGATATCATAAAAAACAAAAAACAAAAAAAATGACTTGCACTTGGGAGACACAGGTATTTTTTTTTGTAATTTTCATATAACAAACCAAACAACTGACCCGAACTACTGAAATTTTAATATAACTAAAGTGAAAGTATATCATATGTTATTGTGACGGAACGAGCACGTGGCCCACCTGATGTTAAGCGGACCAACCTCTGCCCATAACAGATGCATTTCGTTTCAAGTCACATACAGTTGTTGAGTCTCATGTGCCTGTAATTTTACTGGCCCTCAAGGACTGCTGTCGAAACACACTGTTTGGTGCTTGGCGACAGATTTTCTACTTGAGGGTGGTAGCTACCCAGTATAGTAACTAGCTATTTGGAATTAAACAATATATATTTTAATCGATTCATATATTATTATGACAGAATTATGAGGTAATAAACAAAAAGAAAAAACAACTGAATACAGAACCCCTCATTTTCAAATCGGTTAAAAATCGCCAAAGTTCGGGCAGCTATCCTAGATAGCTATCTCATTCTTGACTGAGCTTGAAAGACAATATTATCCATTAAAGTGGCCAAAGGCAATCTATAAAAAATCTAAATTCAATGAAGTTATTTTAACATGAAAAAGGGATAGAAAATCTACATAAGGATTTAGGCAAAAGGAACATTCCTTATAGTCTTCCCGTCATTTCTAGGCTAAAGCAATTTATTGTTTATTCACTTTACTACCCAAAAGGTGTAAACATAAACATTATTTGTATAATTAATACAAATTGTTACACGATACAGTTAATCACTAGTTCAGAAGTAAATACGCTACTCCACGATAGATGGCGTTACAAGTGGCGAAGCAAAATTTAAATCACTCCCCCTACTTGGCAAGTTGTTACCAAGTTTTCGCACATGCTTGGCAAGTTGCCCCGGCGGGTGGGAAAGCACGGATTGTTCGCAAAAGCTTCACCACTTTCGACTACCTAATTGAGTTTTAGCTGCCATCCGTGAAGATTAGTTTTTACAGAACTGCTGTGACGGTGGCGCTCACTTCATTGGTTTGGTTATTGATAATGTACTTAGTTTGGTATTTCATATTTTTCTCTTAAAACTTCAGTGTAATAAAAAAAAATAGTCAGAAAAATTATGTAAGTATGTAATCAAGCACGCAGGTTGTCATCTTATCTAAAAATGTTATCAAAACTATTATTTCTAAATGGTAAAATTGTATGCCTACATTTTATGTTCTCGTTCTACTATGATCATTAATTAAATTGATACCTACCTATTATTTATATGTAGGTAGTTTAATTTTATTAAATTATAGACATTACATACACAAAATTTTAATATAAATATTATATATACGGTTTCCGCGTATTTTTTATCATTTAGAAAATAGAGTATATTCAATCAACAAATAAGATAAATGTCAATCAGCTGTTGATTACTAGCAGAGTGGTAGTGGTATAACAAGCTCTCGCAGCCATGACTCGCCTGACGAGTATCGCGTGTCTAGCGCCGGTAGAGTCACCTGGTAGCTCAGCGTCACATTTGTACACAGTTTGCAAATATATGCCGTCTATAAAAATATTCTCTACCACATTCAAGTTGCTGCTATAAAAAGCCAATATAAACCTAAACGCCGCCGAGATCGCCCGCATTATCTCGTGATTATCGCGTGTCAAAACATCGCCACGCTCGCGATACTTCGCATGTAATCTGATAAACGATGTATTCTGCACGCTTCGCGCTCCCGCAACCTCCTTCTCGCACGTTAACATGAAGCATACATCTATCCCTCTCGTACGGTCATCCATTTCATTCATGCGCGGTGTACCTCGGCGGCCCGCTGTTTACAGACACAAACAAACAGTACAGCAAACCGCTTAGCTTTAAGTACGGGACCGTGAAAGTGATATTGTCAAGTGTTTCCGTCTCTTTCCAATAGCCGAGAGGCTAGTTCCATGGGCACCGCTAGATGGCGTTGTGAGTCGCGTTTTGCAACGAATTAAATGTCCCAATTTGGGTGCGACGTTGCCGGACTTCGCCACCCGGTGTGGTGGCAGGTTATAAATGGCCAAGTTGGGTATTGCTGTTTTGTTGAGTCTTATTACGTTGCATTAAGGGCTTGGTTTGTTTGGGGAGTAGTGGGTTGTATGTTTGTTTGTGTGCGAGCGTCACGTAAACGTAACGAGCGTGGTATACACGTACGTGAGCTGTCAGTAGCTAATGCGATGCGCTCTGATCGCTATTGTGGCGGGGCGCGCTCGCGCGGTTTATAGCGCTTAATTCAATTTAGTAATTGATACGTTTGTCACTGGACTTTTTTAATTCACGGCAACTTTTAATTACTCTTTCTGATTGATGATAAGGATGTTTAATTGCAGAATAATATTATTGTATAAAAATATGTTGAGTAAGCAACTGCAGAAATGAATATAATTAGTTAGTTACCTAATATTAAAATTAATTACTTCCTTGAAGAATATATTGTATTAATGTAGCTATTATATTTAAGTATAAAATAGGCATGACTATTAAAATGTATCACAAACATAAACCTACATAACCCTAATTTTAATCAACCAAAATCACAAATTAAAAATCAATTACCAATCATAAGCTATACATCTAATCCGCAATTAATCTAAGCAACCGACGTGAAACCTTATAAGAGCAAATTGTCAAAGTGACAAGTCCCTAAACATGGTAATTCACGCTCGCATTCTTCGATACACCGCTTGAGCTGTTGCGGCGCACACCAACACCGTACTCTTATTGCCTTAATACACAAAACCCACATGCCATATTCAACTCTAATTTCCTGTAAATAAAGTAAAAAATCCCTTCAAGAGCATTTAAGATGTTATTAACATGAATGTGTTTATCCACACATACGAAACATTTATGAGTACAGTAGTAGATGTGTTCTATACAATATGACGTCGCACATTGTACCTACTATTATAAATGAAATGTGTAGCTTTCACGAAGCACACAACCGTATCGTGATGGTTTATACACGATATTTATTCTAATTTAAACCTTACAGCTATGATATTTACGGGTAGTTTTGGTGTGAAATTAACATTGAATGTTATGGTGTTTGGCATTTGTATTAAGATACGGGTGTCGGTAAACGCGTGACCTGTTATTGTGTGTAGTAGGTTGGTTTAATCACAATTTGGAGTGGGTCGCGATATGGCTTACCAAATAACGACTATTTAAATTGAATTTTATTTTAGATTTGCTGTTTAGTTTGATATTTTAATTAACGTAGTTTGATTTCATATTGTGAAGGTCAAAGAAGAGTCTCTGTCTAATTTTCGCCAAATCCTTTCTCTACAGTTAGCTTGTAGGTATTGCCGTAATCTGCAAGGTCAACTCCGGTTCCATTTATTTTAAGACGAGGCTGCGGAAAAAATACTCTTATTCGACTAGTTTTTTTAACCAACTTAAATATGCAATCGACACGTTAACTTAAATATTTGATTTTCAAACCTTTTTCTATCCGTTGTTAAGACAGAAACACATTTGAAAGAAATTTACTCGATAGTTTTAATTTTTTTAAATGAAGCCTTTTCTTTAAATTATTGGATTTTTCTTGGAAACTACGTCAGTTACATATCAATAATAAATACACATAGAAAGGAAATGTAGTTTATTATCCACTGTAAAAGTAAAATTTACCTAGAGTTATTAGTATTCTCATAATAAATTAAATTGTGTTTTAGACTTACGACCTTTAGTTCTGTGCAGGATTACGGTCAATCGGAAGATTCGATATTCAACCTTATTAGCTTACGCTTACGAAATAAAATCAATGCGTAAGAGCTGTCCTTCAGTGCCGCGCTGTACGCCGTTGGACGTGGACCTGTCGCTCGCGCGCTATCACCTGAGCAGTATAAATACGTATCTTGGTAGGTATATCAATCAATATGGGAAATAAAGATAACTAAAAAATAAAAAAAGGAAGCAGAAGAGTCGATACAAAGACTTTGCAAGAATTATGAGAGAGGCAAAAGCGTATAATATTTCAGGTTTTTTTTACCTATTGCACCTATGCAAATTTAATATTCGTTTGTGTTTATTCTATTCATGAAACATACTATCTCGACCGAACTAAGAGATTCTATACCAACTAGGTTTCCTATAGTACTGTAATGGAGCTGTAAAATAACTATATGTCGTACTAATCTAAGTATGATTAGTAGGGTACTATAATAATATCTGGTATATGTATAATTATGGTCTCACCTGATGGTAAGTGATGTGGTTGAAGGTGCCAAACAGGTGTAAACTAAAATTATCAGGCTCTAAAGTACAGCTGCCGTTCAACCGTAAATGGAGTTGAGTGTTGCTAAATAATAACACAAGCGTAGCAAATCAAAGCATTTGGTTTGGTGGGTAGGTATATCACAATAAAACATCGAACATTCTTTATGTCCCTCAAGACTAGATGTAGATTTATATCAATGAAAGAATATTCAGAATCAGGCAAGTAGGTATATATTCAAGAGATTATCTACAAAGTCACCTGCATAGGTACTTTTAAATATACATTTTATCACTTAGACATGTACATATAAGTATCGATTTATACAAAAATAATAGAGTGGAATAAATAGATTGTGTATATACTCGTATAATAAAAAAGACTGTGCTCAAAAATGCACCTTCTTTCTCAGGAAAAAAAATAATAAATCAGTCGAAGTCCGAGATCACTCGGAACAGGGAGAACTGTCGGAGTCGCCATCTCATATTATAAGTTTAGACTGTTCTTCCACTACACGAAAATAAGTGAGTAATTCTTTGAACATAATACTTTAGTATTGCTAAATTTGCAAATTTTATTCACAGGAAATTTCGTAAAGGAAATATTTTATATACTACATATTAGGCTAAAAATTATTTTGACCTATCCATAGCAGAGCAGCAGGTAAAATTAAATAAAGTAACGTATAAATGTATAAATACAATGAAATTTTCTTTTTTACACTGAAAAAAAAACTTTACTTTATTATCGCCCTGCACTTGTCACACCTCTGTAGGATCGGTATAAACAATATATTTTTTCTGAGTACCTACACAAAAGACAACGCATTGACATAATTGTGCGGAGTAAGACTTAAATTTTATGGCCGGCCTCCTATCTGAAGCAATACTCCTTTGCGAATGCCATCGTTGATACGTATTATACTTGCCTTCACCCCCTTTTCGGTTATTAGGGTATTAGATAGATGGTAAAGAGCGATGTTGTACTCTTGACGTGCAAAAAATCTGACGTGCAAATTATCTGAATTTATGTATTTAAATTCATTTATTCATATTCCCAACACCCCCTTTCTGAAGGCTGAGCTTCAGCAGGGGCGGAGCAATTTGTATGGTGGCCGTGTTGAAATCGCCATTTTGGATTTTTGACAGGTGTCATTCGACTGCTCTCCCGACATTTATCCTTACAAATTATATTACAAATTGTGCGAAATTGATTGTCGGACAAACAGAAATGTCCAGTTGCTTTTCTGAAGGCTTCAGGTAACTGATTGTCTGTAAAATGTATTTTGCAGGTATATATATCAATCAAAAATCTGATTGATATTATCAAACTGAAGGCTAAATGCACATTTTGCATGGTGGTAGGGCACTTTGCGAATGCCCGCCTGGCTAGCTACCACCCTCAAGTAGAAAATCTGTCGCCAAGCACCTAACGGTGTGTTCCGGCAGCTGTCCTTGAGAGCCAGTAATTCTAGGTTAGCCTGAACAACATCTTCGACCACATCATCACTTACCAACAGGTGAGATAGTGGTCAAAGGGTAACCTATCAGGCATAAAAAAAAAAAAACATTTGTAATATAACTAAATGCTAATTTGCCGTGTAGTATGGAGACAACAAATTAAAAATAGAAATTCTACAAAAAGATGAAGAATTTTGGACGAAAAAAATGGAGACAAAACTAGTCACATTCTATATGAACTCCCTTCTGCCCGAGCTGGTCGATCCCCACCACCCTAAGAAAAGACTGATCCGGGATCAAGAATATGCGGATACTTCTAGAAAAAGATAAAATCAAGAGGAGGCTGTCGAGGGTGACTTGCAACATCAAAGTGCAAATGCTTCAGTACTTCCTCCCGCCATAAAAAGAAGACTTGACTTAATGTTGTCTTAGGTTTTCGCGATTGTTACACATAGTAATTAAACAACATTAAACGGTTTAAATCGCGTATATTTATCATTATTTTTGTCCTGACGTTTCAAACACTTTGCAGTGATCGTGGTCACAGGGTGACGATCGGGGGGACTGCAAACTTGAAAAAAAACTTGACTTTCCGTTCCGATACTCGTTATTTCTCACTTACACTTTTGCATATCATTAATTCTGTATAATCATTAATACTGTATAAATTGAAAATAATATATTTTTTCCGGTTAGGCTGCGTGATGTTTATGACGTCACGTAGATAACAGGAAAATTAGGCGGAATTGTCACTAGATATATAATTTTATGCTTTTTTAAGTGTTTTATTTAAATATTATTTAATGTTTTTTAGGATACTTTTAAAAGTATTTGTTATTATTAAATATATTTTTTATTTCATAAATGATTTTTTGTTAATTTATATACATCTTAACTTAATTTGTCTATAACCACTTACTAACAATCTAAGAATCCACTGTTTTTATTTAAATGTCTAATTTAGTCACCTGTTCCAGTGCCACTCACTCTCTCACTTATCTGCCATGTTGCATTAAAAGAAGCTTGTATAACATGTTGTCTACAATGTTTCTGCAGTTGTGTTATTTTTAAAAAACCCTAAGTTTAAGGCCATTACAATTGCGTATATAGACTCCTCTGCAAGTTTGGTAAAAAATCTTATCCTGCTGTTTAGAAGTGGCTAGATCTATATCTGGTTGGTCTATCTAATTTTTACCATAGTTGGTATCTAAAAGCAGAGTGGAAGTAAAATAACACCTTTGTGTAACCAGTGTAACTGAAAAATAAAACGTAATAGGATGTATACGAACATATTTTCAACATTAGTAATTAATAGTTAAAAATTATATGATAGCAATAAAAAATCAACCTACTTTATATTATTATGGGAACGTGTACCGTAGCACAGTTATGAAAAACTATAATTCATATTTGTATGCCGAGTCATGGTAAAATATATTGGCCACGACTAACATTTAATCAAATCAAATCCATTTATTTCAGGTCAATTGTACCCATATTCACCGAATATAATATAATGTTATGCTCATTCAATTTGATGGTATTTTACTTTATTCTAATGATGTGTAATCTGATTAATCGCATTCCAAGATACTGAGAACAATGTTGATTCATTCATAAATTATCGTCCACGCCAAGGGGTAATGAAATTTTTGTAGTAAGTTTAACCAGTAGAAATCACTTTCGTTACTACGGAGAATTTAAAAACACCCCCCATTTATCAATATATGTCGTGCCGTTTGGGCTGATATGTACCATCATCATATTCCGACCCTTGTCTCACTTTATTTTGGTTTGGTGCAATATGTTTTCTCTATAAACACAGAGACTGCGACACAACAACAGGTTATTTGATATACTGATGACTACAGACTTTACTAGAGAGATTATTATTCACATATTATTTATAGATTTTATCACTATTTAACAATAACTTTCATCTATATTCATAGTTGCCACTTACATTCGTTGCTAGAAGCACTGCAATCGTCAAGGCATTTTGGCAAATTACTTTTTAGTAAGTTTGACTGTAACTGGCAAACCGTTCGACCGATGTTGGTGAAATTAAAATGAAACCAATTAAGAGTTAAACTGTACTAGCAAATAAATAATCTTCAAGATTGTAAGGTTCAGTAAAAAAGTTATGTGTGGTCAAACATAAAATAAAAAATAGACAAGTCAATTTAAGAACCCTCTTTCTTTTGGGAAGTCAGTTAAATATGAATAATATATATACCAATACATTCATACATAATAATATATACCAATAAAGTCGAGCAGACATGATCATATTGTAAAAAGTAAAACTTTTGGCTTTAGTTTTATAAGCTACTGTCGACCGTAAGAATAATTTTGGTAAGTAAATCAAATAATCAATTTCTTACTAAGAAATATTAGTAATGTTGATAAAAATACAAACGTGACATCAATTTCAGTATATACAAAGTTACTTTATGTATCGAAATGCGTCACGTGAATAAGATTATAAAAAAAGTTGAAATCGTCTCAATGGTATCTGTGTTCGCGAACCTAATTTCAAGTACACAAATATTTTTATAAGCGAGACGCGTGCGCCGCTGCACATCGCGTCGTTCGGTGCAGCGGGGATCGTTGCACCGCATGGGCGGAGCTAGCGTGGGAATTATTTTTGACTGCCTGGACTTAAAACTAGTTCTCAATGATAATAGTTAGAATTCATAAAAAGTATTATTATCAAAGCGCACGTAACGTAGCTTGCTTAGTCGTTATACGCCTGCTGCAGTCTTGACCTTGGATGGGTAACCGCTACTGGCATTACTACTGAGCGTTTCCCGGTGATGTCAGTAGTAGTTGTAGGGTATTTAGCGAATGCTTGCCTATCTACCACCGTCTAGTAGAAAATATGTCGCTAATTACGTAACGGTGTGTTTCGGCAGCTGTCCTTGATAGACAGAAATTCTAGGAAACATCATCCACGACCACATCATCACTTACCATCAGGTAGAAGGGCAAAAGCGCGCCAAACAGATATAAAAATAAAAAAATTACCCCCATGAATATATCTTGCATTTTAATAAAAAAAAAAACTTTTTTTATGTTATGGGAGCTGAAACGAGTTTTATTGGTTTTATTGTATTAAAATTTATTGGTATTATAAGTCGATCTTAAAATAAAACAAAAATATATAAGGTTATGAATTTCCTACCATAGACGTCAACGTCCCCGATAAACAATTGTATCGTCCAAGAAACCTCTGAAAAGTATATGCTCTAGAGAATAGAAAAGAAAATTGGTCTAGAATCAAGTATTACACAATATAGAGTACTATTACACAGTATAGAGTACTATTACACAGTATAGAGTACTATTACACAATATAGAGTACTATTACACAATATAGAGTACTATTACACAATATAAATTACCTAGTATTGTGTAATACTTGATTATACACAAAACATCTCACTTACATATTCTTAATTACTTATTACACAATACACCATCATCAGCAACAGCCCTAACATCAACCATTGAACAATGGGCTCCTCCATTAGGGGAGATTGAAAGAAATGCCAAAATCCCCACGCTTGGCAGGCGTCTTGGGGATCGCACTACTATATACCAGAATGGATACTAGTTCTACAGAAGGCGCTGCCCACCTTCTTATATGTTGCTCTTCGTCGCCACTTTAGACTTCTGTTGTCATATGGGGTGGCACAATTCAGCCCGGCACCCCACGGGGTAGATTACATAATTATATAGATACAATTCTGGAGCAATAGAATGTAATCTATTACTCATTAATTATTACTTGGCTTGGTTGTGGTATGGACATCAAATCAGTGCAAGCTATAAATAACCTATTACTGGTGCATACCTACCTACCTATATACCTATCTATACTATAGGTAGAGTATCTTAGTATGCATAAGTGATAATAGCCATGGCTAATGTACTAATTAATTTCGATGCAAATGCTTTGATGTAGATTTAATGTGTTTGTTATGTTTGCTAAGTATATAACTAACTTAATGAATAGATCCAGGCGTAACTTTGCGGAAATCCATATTATATTAAATATCTAGTGAAAATTCCGCCCAATTTTCCTGTTATACCCCTGTGCCGTCATAAACGCCACGTAGCCGAACCACAAGGATTTTCAACGCGTTTCGCTTCTACACAAAGTTCTGTTTCTCGATGGTACGCTCAAAGAGGAAATACCTACTGAGGATGCCCTTAAAGTGATTTTCTATAATATTAAATGTTTTCAATATTTTTAAAATATTCGCGATTTCCACTTGAATGTATTTATTAAGTAATATACTTAGCCAACATAACAAACACATTTAAAATATTAGTTATTGTTAAGTGTTTATCGTTTTATTGTACATTAAATGAAAAATTTAACAGTATATATACGAATACAAAAATAAATAAATAATTAAACTATATCTACTTATGACCTAAAAATATTACACTTAAAAATTCTGAGCTCTGTTTTCTACCAGGAGGCAATCATAAGTAGAAAACAGAGCTCAGGTCACTGTCCACGGGTAGAGTACCTAAAAGGCTGGCAGCATTACCCCTTGTATGGCAAGACTAATTCTCTGGCCGAGGTAAGCGCCAGCCCTTTGGTCGTTTGTCTTTTCTATCAGCCGCTTTGATAAATCTTTATATAAAGTCCATGCGCTTCTAGGATCTCACGGACCTAATGTTTCTACTCCAAAAGGCAGAAATATATAACTATCGCCAAGACTCTCGTATTTTCGCCCTTTGGAGCCTTCTGCTGCCACTGCCGCTGCTCCCGCCGTCTTGGAGGTGAATGGTAAATGAGACGCCGCAAGCGTGTCAACGCTAGTGGCATCCCAAACTAGCGGCCTTCCACGACTCCAGGGAGTTAAGGTCATTCCGTCAGGTCTCTTGCCATCGTCACATGCGATACCGTTCGGCTCAAGAATAGCCGGCACGTTTACGGTAGCAAGAGCCCTGCGGATGACATCATTTAAAGAGGCGTGGTGAGAAAGGCGGCCAGCACTTCGACGGCAGGAGAGGCCATGGTGTCCTTGGCGATCTACTGGAACTCCGCAGAAGCAGTTATGTGGTTCGACTGTGTTTGACCCAATTCGCAGGCTGATAGAAAGGGCAAACGACAGATGGTAAAGCCAAAAACCTGATTCTCGCTCCGCAGAGGCAAGAAGACGAGCCCGATCTACTGGAGAAACTGTGTTATTTAAAAGGTCAGTTGAGATCTTTTTATTTATAGGCTCATCCCAATGTCTCTGCGAATGGAGTTTGTAAGGAAGGCTTTCACGTGGACAGGCTAAAGTCCAAGCGTTTGTAGCATCTTGCCTACAATTAATTTGTACATTTCCTAAAGAATTTTCAACAATTTTTAAAAAAAGGGCACAAGTACTATGAACTGAGGATAGAAACGCCGGGAGTGAAACACTGAAAATTTTGCTGATACCCAAACCACCAAATCTGATCGGAAGGGAGGCTTGACACCAAGAAATATCTGACATTGGACAAATTAGAATTTTGACGAAGGTATTTTTAATACAATTATTGTTAAGTATATAAGTACTTAATTCTATAGCATATCGTCCTGTGTACGTAATCATTCTGTGACATGACAACGCTGACGTATCGCATCGGCATCTTGCGTCTCTCCTTATTCCCACGGCTACTCGCAAGCTTATCTCGAGTCGATGCGATGCCGATATGGCGATGATTAGTACGTCGTAGTATGGAGTGCCATACAGAGAATACTTTTTTATAGTGGTTCATCAAAATAACGTCTACTCGCCTGGCGGTAAGCGAAATTTGAATCATGAAATGATGACCATTAATGCAAACATTAGCTACGCTAAACGCCATCCCTATAATTATTTCTGCATTATAGAGGCATTGATGTCGATGTAGCAGTTGTTAGTAGCAGTAGAACTTTTTGTGCAGGTTCGTTCGGTGAAGTAGGCAATATATATATCACTGAACGAACTCTACTTTACAGGCTTAGACTTACAAGTTTATGTCTCAGGATGATGGGCACAGTGCAGCTGGCAACTTGTGACGAACTGTAACTGTTATAGGCAGAGGTTATCGCTTAGCTGGGTTGGTGCTTGTTAAATCAAAAAAACATTTAAAAAATCTTATGGAGGCGGCGAATGCAACAGTGTGCGCCAACCATAACTGGCATCATCCGACTGAAAGCCACAAAGTTTTTTTAAAGTGATTGTGACGGCATGAGCACGAGGCCCACCCTATGATAAGCAGAAGTTAGATAGATGTATTTCGTAACAAGTGACGAATTGCACTGCACCCGTCACCTTGAGACATACAGTTGTTAAGTCTCATGTGCCTGTGATTTTACTGGCTCTCAAGGAATGTTGAGGGTAGTGGCTAGCCAGGAGAGCATTCATGATGCTCTTCCACCATGCGGTGATGTTCAAACCAGCTGTGAGGACTGAATCATTGATCTGCGACACGGCGGCGCATTCCATAGCTATTACCGCTCGGCCATCATTGCCTCTAATCTTTTGGCATGGAATGGCCTGATAGAAACTGTACTCGTCGAGTTAGTTGCGCACGCGTCGATTGGCTGTCTAAATATTGACACACACGTATCGATCCGGCACCGTTCAACGTTGCCTCGCCTTTTTTGACGGCTACCAGCGAGCTTGTCTCTGAACATTTTCGGCGCAAATGACGCGAGAGCAACTGTCTGCTTGTGAGGATTCAGTCGCACACATGTTTAAACTTGCCATACGCACTTATCACTCACTACGCTGTGCGGCAGTCGGCAGTGTATATCTACATAGATTATTTATGAGGACCTAGTAACATCAGATCTACTCCTGGCTGATTATAAATTTTTAATCATAAATATCTGGAAGCTTAACTTCGAAAGCTCCGACCTGTGCCGCCACGCCGAGCACACCTGTCTACAGCTCCGCCAGTATCTCCCAGTGAGACCGCAATAGTCCCCGCACTATTGCCGTCTCACTCGGGTCATCGTTCCGACGCTAGTTGCAGACCAGTGCCTTGGAATACGCAGTCCTGACGAAGTTTTGTTTTCTGTGCAGACGCTGAGCAGCCGCCGAACGCCGAGCAACGCGAGCTACGAGCTCGCCGTGCCGTCGCGCAGAGGCGCTCTAAGACGTCTGGCATTACCACCTACCCAGTCCCTTGTTTCGGACGAACAACATCATATCGGGCTGGTGGTCTTGCTTCGACCGCACTTTTCGGTGCGCATTTCACCACTTTACTATCCGACACAACATAGTAACAGTCGCGTAACAACACACTTTGTGCTGTTAAGCGACGTCGTTCAGGCGTGGGGTAGCGTCAGCCAAACCCGTCTGAACGATCAAATCCGCCATTTGCTGCGGTCGCAGTGTGACACCCTACGGTGACAACGGCCACTGTTGTTGTTTTGGTTTAACCTTGCACCGTGGCCTTTCCCGCTTCACGGGTCAGCCGAAGCAAGCTGGGCTCCGGGATTCTGGCCTTGGGGTCACCCCTAGTCAAACCCGGAGTAGCGCTTAGGAGCACCCCTCTCCGCCGAGAAAAAAGCTCGGAGAGGGTACACAACTAGGGCACACCATAGGTACTCACTCCCTCTCACACAAGTGAGCTCACGAGTTGCGAGAGGGAGACAGAACCCGTTAGGCCATCCTGAGTATTCCCCTCAGGATGCAACGTCCCTCTAACGGTGAGGTGGAGGTCCTTCAGACCTTCGCCCTCCGCTACCCCGAACTCTACGCTGATCATCAGCAATCGCTTAACGATGCAGAGAGTGCCCGCCTCACGGACACTCTCATCGCTCCCTCCGGAATTCCAATTCCGGAGGCCATCGTCCCTCCTCTGACCCGGTCCTTCTCAGAGGACAGCCCGACTTCGCCCGCTCCGGGCCCTGACAACAGACGCACGGTGGCAGCCCCTCCCCGTGAGAGGTCTCGCTCGCGCTCACCGATCGGGAGGCCAGCGAGCACCCGTCCCTCCATCGCCGTTGTCGAGCCCACTTCGGACTCCGAAGCGGAGATGGAGGTAGATCCGAGTCGCGCCTTACGCACTGACTCGGACTCAGATAACGACGGCTATACCGTCGTAGATAGAAAGCGCAAGCGTGCTCCTAAAGCCGCTAGTTGCGCAACTTCCGCCCCTCCCGCCAAGGCACCCGCTAAGGCCCCCGCCTCCGGCAAGAAGCCGACCCCCGCCCCGCGCCCCGCGTCTCCTCCCTCCGCTCCGGCCACCACTGCCGCGTCCCCTCAGGACGCGAGCGCGCGCCGCGAAAAACCGCCTCCGCCCCTGTTCATTCAGGACAAAACCAAATGGGACATGCTGTCCCGTTTAGTTTCGGATCGTGGGATCCACTATACTAATGCCCGCTCCACGCAGCAGGGCATTAAAGTCCAAGTTTCCACCATTAGCGACCACAGAGCGCTAACTAAACTCCTCCGCCACGAGAGCATAAGTTTTCACACTTATGCGCTCGAAGAGGAGAAAGTCCTCCGAGTGGTCATCCGCGGTGTGCCCAAGGAGGTACATACCGATTCGGTATGTGCCGACCTGAAGGCACAAGACTTCCCCGTACATGCAGTTCACCGCATGTACAGCGGGAAGGACCGCAGCCCCTACGATCTAGTACTCGTAGTACTAGATCGTACTCCTGAAGGCAAGGCCATTTTTAATTTAAAAAAGGTCTGTGGCCTCTCAGGACTCGATGTCCAAGCCCCATACAAGAATGGGAGTCCCTCGCAGTGCCATAACTGCCAACTATACGGGCACGCCTCCCGTTTCTGCTTCGCTCGCGCTAGGTGCGTTAAGTGCCTAGGCGATCACGCGACAGCAGCGTGCACTCGCACCCGTGATTCGCCGGACCCACCCAGCTGTGTTTTATGCGGTGCTCAAGGGCATACCGCGAATTACCGTGGCTGCCCTAAAGCACCACGAGTGAACCACAGGGTGGCAAGGCATAGGCCGACCCGTCCCTCTTACGACCGTTACCAACGGGTAAGCCCTAAATTAACGGTAGTACCTGCCTCACAGGTAATACCCGCGCCGCTCCCAGCCCGTAACGCATGGTCTAAACCACCCAGTATGGTTAAGACCGTCGCTACCGCCCGCGCCCCGGCCCGCGCGCCCGCACCCGCGCCCGCACCCGCACCCGCCCGCGCCGCGGCCCCTGCCCGCGCACCGGCCCCGGCTCGCCCCGCGCTCCCGGCACCCGTCGCCAACCCCATTCGCGCGCCTCCCCGCGCCGCTTCCCGGCCACAAGCTCCACCTATGCCATTGATGGCTGCCCCTCTTCAAGAGGCAATCAACCTAGTCAGCGATCTGGCTATGTCGGTTGACATCAATGAGGTACAAGAGCTATTCCACAAGATGCAATACGCTCAATCCCCAGCGGACGTGATCCAATACACATTGGAACACGCGAATTTACTTAGCGCCCTTAAGCGCTTCGTTCCCCAGGCCCCTCCCCAGTACAACCACTATGGGTAGTACAACCGAACGCACGAAACCGTACTCAGTTTCGTTAGCGTCATTTAACGCTGACGGCCTCTTCAGACAACGTGACCTCGTCCACGACTTTTGTTGTACCCACCTTATCGATATCATATGCGTGCAGGAAACCTTTCTAAAACCGGGGAAGGCGAACCCTAGGTTTGCCAATTACAGAACGGTACGTGATGATAGAGTGAACTCCCGTGGGGGAGGCACTCTTATCTATTACAAAAGGTCCCTGCACTGCATTCCCCTACCTACCCCAACTCTTGTTAATATGGAAGCATCTTGTTGCCTCCTAGCTATGACTGGTCATCAACCTATAGTCATAGCATCCTGTTACCAAGCTTGCAAAAAGCCGATCGTCCGAGCTGACTTAGAAGCCCTATTCTCATTAGGAAGCGCCGTCATTCTGATTGGCGACTTCAACAGTAAGCACATCCTATGGAATTGTAACGTCAACAATCCCAGAGGTATTGCACTTGAAAACCTAATCGCAGAACTTAACTTTGACATAATTGCGCCCACTGAGCCCACTCACTACCCTTATATGGAAGACCACCGATCTGACTTGCTTGACATGGCACTATTCAGAGGCGTAACACTCCGGTTACGCTCCATAGAAGTGGTTCACGAGCTTCACTCTGACCACCGACCCATTATACTGCGACTAGGTCCCGACCCAACGACTGACCTCCCCCGCCCCACTAAGACGATAGTGAACTGGAAGCAAGTAGGCGATGCCCTAAAGGCTATCAGTTCACCGGACCTAGACAAGATCCCTGACGACATCCTGACAAAAGATGACGTAACCCTTGCGATCGATTCGTTCACCAATCACCTCTCCACCGTAGTAGGTGCATCCGCAAAGGAGGTCATAGTGCCGGACGACCGGCGCCTTGTCATTCCAGCGGATGTGAGACGATTGGTGACGGAGAGTAAAGCAGTGACCCGACATTACGACTCTTACCCCAGTAAAGAGAACAAAACTAGGAAACGCCACTTTGAACGCATGGTTCAAGGTCGCATGTCTGAGTTGCGTGATCAACAATGGGGCGATAAACTTTCAAACCTCGTGCCAAGCCACCATGCTTATTGGAACTTGGCGCGAAGTATGAAAGGTAGTAACCATAACGACATGCCTCCCTTATACAGACCAGTCCCACTAGTCCCAGCGTTCTTTGACGAAGACAAAGCTGAGTGCCTAGCTGATAGCCTAGAGGCTCAGTGTTCCCCTAACGTAGATCACGTTGACCAAGCTCACCTCGATTCGGTGGATGCTGAAGTCGAACGTAAAAGCTCTGTGGTCACCTCTGAACTCCCACCTGCCACCTTAGCGACTTACGCTGAGGTGGCGAGACTGATCAAGGCCCTCCGACCGCGCAAATCCCCCGGTGCCGATGGCATCTCCAACAGGGTTCTTAAAACCCTCTCTCCTCCTCTCATCCATCTCCTAGTCAGCATCTTCAATGCTGCTATGAGCCACTGCTTATTCCCAGACACCTGGAAATGTGCAACTGTCATTGGCATTCACAAACCAGGCAAAAGCTCATCTGACCCCACCAGTTACCGCCCAATCAGCCTCCTCAGTGCCTTAGGCAAACTTTACGAGCGGTTACTTGCAAACCGCCTCCAGTCCCATGCTAAGGAACACCACCTTATCCCAGATGAGCAGTTTGGCTTCAGACCCGGACACTCATGCGTCCAACAGGTGCACCGCCTCACGGAGCACATCATTGAGGGCTTTAACAAGTACCCCAAACCCCAGACCACGCTAGCAGTCTTCCTCGACGTGGCGAAAGCTTTTGACAAAGTCTGGCACAATGGCTTGATTTACAAGCTATACCAACTTGGCGTGCCAGAACGTCTTGTGCTCATCCTACAAGACTTCCTTAAAGCCAGAAGCTTTCGCTATCGCGTGGAAGGCACCCTCTCCTCCCCCCACCCAGTCAGAGCCGGAGTCCCGCAGGGCTCCGTGCTATCACCCATTCTCTTCGCGCTGTATACCAGCGACATCCCACGCTCTCAGCCAGACGTCCTATTGGCCCAATACGCGGATGATACCGCTATTTATACCACTGGGTGGCGTATCAGCAGAAAGTCCATTTTCGCCCTCCAACGGGCCATCACCGAGATCGGTGACTGGTTCCGTAAATGGCGCATCGCGGTCAACCCAGTTAAAAGTGCAGCTATGTACTTTACTGAGAAGACTCGCCCCCGTTACCCGCAACCTTTAACTTTGTTTGACCAACCCATCCCCTGGGTTAGTAAAACAAAATATCTCGGAGTCACCCTTGATCGGAATCTCACCTTTAGCGATCATATAACAACCGTCCGAAACAGAGCGGCCTTTGTAATGGGTCGCCTTGGTCCCCTGATTCGCAAAGAGAGTAAAATGTCTCTTAGTAATAAGAAGACACTTTACACTGCCTGCATCCGCCCCATCATGACTTACGCATCAGTAGTGTTTAGTCATGCTAGTGAGGCCCATCTCCATAAGCTTCAAGTCATTCAAAATCGTTTTCTTCGTAGTGCAACCGGCGCTCCGTGGTATGTCCGGAACACCGAGTTGCACTGCGACCTAAACCTTCCCTCTTTAGCGCAGTTCAATAAGGACTGCGCTCGCCGATACTTTGATCGAGCGCCCCACCACTCGAACCCATTGGTTGTCCAGGCATCGAACTACTCGACCGCCTCTTCTATCCCATTTTTCAAACCCCCCCGTCGCCGACCACGGCAGGTATTAGACGACCCGGATGACCCCATCGCAGTCATTACATTGGCAGCTTTAGCGTTATCCGCAAGTCGTCGAGGTAAAATCCCCAGGTGTGAGGTAATTAGAGGTCACACAATCAAACACCGAGCTCGCCGGCGAGCTCGAGGCAAAAACAAGGTCACGATAAATTGCTCTCCAAATAGTCAAAGAGTTTTATTCAGTAGGGCCCAATTGTGCAACACTGCAGTTGCACAGAGGCATTTTGCTCCGATCCCCCCCATGTCTCTCGACAGTGAGACAAGCCGAGGTCCGAACCACAGTGGTGCCCTTGAGCTCGCTGTCAACCCCTCCTATAATAGCGGTACGTTTTCGGCGTCCGCAGGAGACGGAGGTAGAAGGCGCTTTTCGCCTTCTACGCCCGTCTCGGGAGAAGTGCCTTCGGCACTTCTCCCTCCCGGGCTATTGTAGGGCCAGGCCCTCGCCCAAAACCCGGTGGAGCTGGACGACCGCACAGGCGGTAGCCAGCATCTATGTCCTCCCTAAACAACAAACTTCGAAAGCTTTCGTCAAATGGATCATGTGGTGCGAGTATATCATAATATGAAAGGGCTGGTTATGAGTGTTTCAAATATATTCTTTGCGTTTTTTTATTGCTGATAGGGTAGCTTTTAACCGCTATCTTACATGATCGTACGTAATAATCTGGTCGCAAATGCTGTTTAGGATTACCAAGAAGACAATAGCTATGCAAATATTTGCAAAATGCCCTACCGTCATGAAAAAGTATAATTTATAGTGTAACAATATTCAAGAAAAGCTGTGTGGTTGGAGAAAAAATTAAATATAATATATTATAGAAGGAGTAGTAGATATATGAATCAATAGCCAGTGATTCTAGGATAAACCTTCAAATAGGATAAATAGGTTTCTTCTAGGTAAGCGTGCTCCATCTTAGTCCACATCAATGCTTAACATCAGGCAAAGTGTGGTCAAACGCGAACCTATTTAGAATAAAAAAACCTTTGAGCACATCATCACTTACCATCAGGTGAGATGGTGGTCAAAGGCTAAACTATGAGGTTTAGAAAAAATTGGGGTTTTAGTATTTTAACAGGTAATTCTAAATAAAACATATATAGGATCCAAAAAAATATTGGTAGGTACTTATATTATAATGCAATGGAATAACGCAAAAATGCGAGTTGATTAGTACTAAAATAATAAAGTAGCTATAAATTACTTTTTGACATTAATTACAAAAACTATACAAGTAGTCACCTAGTTAGTTACTATGGTAATAGCTAAACATCTATAGAGCCTTCTTTTCATTTCCTAGTTCCATATAATTTGAAGTTAGTTTTGTATTTTCTAGTAGAGACGTATCAATACACCCTCCATTATCATATCCAAACCGCAGACAGCGCTTGTTTTTTTTACATTTTACAAAATACTTCTTGCAAAGGTGCTTTCATAAGGCGGCTTAAAGTTCATGCGACGTTTAAGTGTGCATCGTTGTTACTGTGTGGTATCGGCTCCGCGGCCAAGTAAATTAGAGAGCGACCGGACTATAACTAAGAGAAGTTCAACTGACGCTACCGGGGAAATTTTAGTGTGGACATGTCTTTAAATTTTAGTCTTGGACGAACCTTTTAGTAGATGGCGCATGGAGGCGCGCGGCGTTGGAGCCGGGACCCAAAATTCAGAGAAAACATCGTGCATCAATGTTCTTTCTTGTCATTGTTAATTATTTTAATTTAATGCAATAATATTTATTGTACTTGATAATAAGTAACATTCTCTGCTCCTCGTATCGGAATCGAAGTAATCGGAAATCGCAGTAAAATATACATAGCTCTTTAGACATCTTGCTATACTCAGAAATATATAAATGATCTAATATTTACAGCACTCGTAGACCATGATCGACACCGCGTTCAGCTGCGTGGTGACGTGCAAGGTGGCAGTCAGTTATTTTGTATATATATGTATATATTGTATGATTTTAAGAGTTTTTTTACGCTAAAAAATCTGAAAACCTCATTAAGATTTAACCACACTTTGAAAAAAATTACCAAGCGTGGTGAAAACACCCGTTAGTAAAATAGTAAAATGGTAGAAGACCAAATCTGTTTTAATAATAGAAATATCTCATTGCGTTTAGCACACGCTATCACGGACGCATCTGGGCACGTTGGTAAGCCATACAACCCGAAAATTATGTATATTATATATTGTACTAAAGGCTGCTTAAATAATAAAAGTCAGCCCATGGCATGACAAGCTTTTTTCCCTATAAATGTAGTGGCTTTTATTATATGAATATATAACAGTAAGATTGCTTCTTTACATTTTAATATTAGAAAATAAAAAGAAAACCGAATCTTAACATATACTTTTACAATAAAAGGAATAATTTCAGTTTATTCAATTTTATATGTTACTACATTTGTAGTTATTAAATATTTTGTCTTAAAATATGTTTAGTCAACCTTTTCCGTGTGCATAAAAAAATATGGCAAATAAAGTTTAAGCTAACGGACTTTGAAAAACGAGTTAAGTCTAATATATCAATTCAGTGTTATCCACACTACTCTACCGTTCGCCAGTTACTGGAATGCAGCTCCGCGGCTGCAGTGATGCATATCGTTGTACGTATGGTGCATATGCGTTCCCCCCTCCTCTTCCCACCCCTCCTACCGTCTTTGTCTTCCTCCATTATGCTTAAGTACAAATTTAAAAGTACCTTAGGATTCAGAAGCATTCTTGTCCTATATTGCGGATTTTAAATCAGAAGAAGAGTTTAGATTTGTTACACAACAGACTTGGTTTCTAAATTAGCAAAACACTGCAAATTATTAACACTGCCACTACTTTAACGAAAGCATTTAGCCATCCAACCCAACTGCAGACTTACAGGTAGTACAAATACAGCCCAAAGTTTCTCAATTAATATAAAAGGTTACGTAAATAGTCTAGATCTGCCCTTCACTATTCTCATGGTAAGAATTTTCTCATGACAATTTAGCCCTGACTCAGAACTGCAGCGGAATAATTTAAAAAATAATGCTGCATATTTCAAAGAGTAGAAGAATTTCTATGGTGTAAATTCGCAGTGTGCTTAAAAGGAGGAAGATTTCCATTCGTAAAAATATTTCCTCAATATAAATGCCTATGAATTAATGCTTTTTTATGATAAAGGAGGGCAAATGAGTACTGGGCTCACGTACGTGGTGGTAATAAGAGTCACTCTTTTCGTTGAGAAATTTTCTTCTTAAAGGCTCTTATGTCGTATCGATTCGGAAATACTATGGCAGCTGGTGGTGCGCGGAAGAAAATACTGTGATTAAGTGTTTAATGATTTTAACAAGACTATCTAACTGTAACTTTGCACTTGAGGGAAGTTGCCGGATCACGTCATTTGGAGCGTGGCAAATTTCAACTTGATGGTGGTAGCTAGACAAAAGGGCATTATAAAATGCCTTTCTACTATAGTAGAAAGACGTATATTAGAAGAATATTATAGTAGAACCACGAACTTTAACTCCATAGCATATAAATATACGATGAAGCGCAAGTTCGTGGCTCAAACGAGATGACCGAAATCGGAATGGTGATAAATTGCTTACATAAAGGTGATAAAATTTTTGTCGGTACCTAAGTTGATTTAGCGCAAAAGACTTCAACGAGCCACCCTGTAATGAGAGTCAATAATTTTTCGTACAATATTGAAGTAACAATTTGAACGCAATAAAAATCGTTGCTTGTATTTTCTTATAATAACTAATTTTACCTTATGTTTGTCTTCGAGCCTGAACTGTGCACAAAATTTGCTACAGAGATAGCCTGCGTATGTAGTCGAGAGAAAAATCCATTCGTTTCTTTTGTGTTTTTTTTTTGGTATTCCCGGTTCTCGAGGGATCGTGGGTTTGTCCGCATTTAATTTGGTTAAATATTCGTGATTGAGGGTGAATTTCACAAAGCATGGGGACAAAACAGACAGCAAAATATGATAAATTTTTCCCTGATTCCCTTATAACAAAATATGATACATTTTTCAACCGATATGTCCCATAATGTTCAGTATTTTGAAATTACCATGATATTGTTTTTTATTGAAATCTTACATCAGGCAAAGAGACAAAAAAATATTCTAATCGTGGATAAAAAAAAATATGTCATCGAATTTGGCTGTATTTTAGATACAGATCTAAAAATATATATGGCCACTTTGTTACTGCTAATAATAGATCCTATTTGTATGCCTACAGTGGTAGTCACAAATATCAAACCAATTTTCAATACAATGCGTTATTTGAGAAGCAAATAATTTGACATCTGAATTTATAACTCATTTTTTTCTTCCCTTACGTAATGTAGAACAGGGTAATAGGGATTGTTTCATATTCTTAGGTTGGATGTCGTAAACGGTGACTATGACAAATAATGCACCGAACGAGCAGCATGCCACTACTAACGTCGACAGAAGAAAGATTACAGCACATTATGTTCCTAAGGGGTATGAATAACATTTTAACGCCCTCAAAAAGGCAGCGGGTATAGCACTAACAATAGCATTGTCAATAAGGATTGTCAATCAGGAGACAAGGAAGAGACCAGCCTTTTAAAAGTTAAACCAAAGCCTTCTTCAATATGTTAATTGATGTCCTCTGCACTGCTGAGTACACAAATTTCTCAAATAAGAAAATATTTGAGAAATTTGTGTACTCAGCAGTCCTGGTTCTATCTTTTGTTTTGTAAGAAAAAACATAATAATATTGTATGACCCCTAATACGTGATACAAGGGAAGATGATGATGATGTGCGTATCAAAGCCCCAATCACACCAATCAACTAATTGTAGAAATACGCACACATGCAAAAAACTTTATATACAGTAATTAAAATGTAACAAATTTGCTATAGCAAATCCATAATAGATCTCAATAAGTTAAACACTACCATAGTATCATCACTTGGCTCGTTAAGAGTGAGCACTGACCGTTGATGGATGTTAAAGATGACCTGTGCGTAGCCGCCGGCCAATATAGATTAGGTAGTGGAACTTACTATCACAAGATACTAGCAGTAGCTCATCTCTATACAAACGGGGTGTGCACAGTGGAAGATCTTTTTGCGAACGGCCGCCTGCGTAGCTACTATCCTCAAGTATAAAATTGATCGACAGGCACATAATGGTGTGTTTCGGCAGCTGCCCTCAAGCTTCAGATTTAGTTTAAGCCTAGGTTGCTGATGTCCTAATTTATGGAGTAAGCTTTTAGTGGAATTATAATTCACTATGTTGTGTCGGGCTGTGAGATTAATGTGCGCAATGTATTTGGTCAAATTGTTTTGTATTTCTATGGGACTTTACATATTAAACTCCTAACCGTCATTACACATAAACCTAAAGGCGTGTCACCTTCAAATTTTTTCCCTAAAAACGCGCAAACGCTTCGCCACACGCTCCGTTCGCTGTTTATTTGCCAAAACCAGGTATTAAAAATATGGCTATACCAGAATCAACAGCTTAAAGACCATGGTCTATATGAGTCTTTGGTCTAGGACCACCATCTGTTCCATTTTTAACACTCAATATGATAAATACTTTGCAATATAAATATATATAAATACTTATAGATGTCACATTGTTATCATCTTCGTACGGCTTACCTTGCATTTAAAGAGTTTACATTGGGCGACCAATCCAGTAAATGTACTATCCCATATACTTATACTAGCGGCCCGCCCCGGCTTCGCACGGGTAATTACGACTGTAAATTGAGATGTAAGCTATCTTATCTTTCAATTTGGATCAAATTGCACACGGTGTGCAAATCAAATAAAAATTCGGTTCAGTAGTTTAGGAGTCTATCGCGGACAAACAACGTGACACGTAATTTTTATGTATATACTAGCGGCCCGCCCCTGCTTCTCACGGGTAATTGCGACTATAAATTAAGATGTAAGCTATCCCATTTTCAATGTGGATCAAATTGCACACGGTGTGCAAATTAAATTTAAAATTGGATCAGTAGTTTAGGAGTCCATCCCGGACAAACAACGTGACACGTAATTTTTATATATTAAGATAAAGGATATAGGCTTGTACAAGTACAAGTGAAATAATTTGTCCAAAGTTGAGTTACTGTATAAACATTGATTGATTTATTTAGCAAATGAGCTGGATTCATAGAGTGTGGCATAGTTCCTTGACTGTATGTATAGTAACCAAATTAGACTCGTTTTCCACCTGTAGGCCTCAAAGGTCGATCTCCTCTTAGCTTTATTTCAATTCCGTCATTTTTATTACATTAATAACTATGAACATAGACAAACAACTAAATACTTTTGTCTCCGTTAATACCCACTTACATTTTGTATAGTATACATAGGCTACTGATTTATACTAATAATTAGAAGTAACACTCCAACGTGTAACTTGGTATATAAGGGTCAGGGAACTTCCTAGTTATACTTCTGTATGTTTCTGGTTCTTCTTTAATGATCAATGCTTGCTTATATTGACAATACCTCCAGTATTGATATACCTCACAATGATACTTACATTTAAATAAATTGTTTTTTTTTACTGATTGAAAGCGAATGTGGAGTTGGAGCACTTAGACCTATAGAAGATATCTTTTAACACTGGCTTTGAAGGTAATATTTCTCAAGAAAATGACAGGGAATAACCAAATGCACTGTTAAAATACATCAGTCTGTACTATTATAAGAAATTAAAACATTCCGCCTCGTTTTGTGTTTTTTTCATAAACTTTACTTGCCATTATTTGATGATCTAGGAGACTTTGAATAAACTACTGAAAGAAATAAAGTTTTTATAAACATTTTGTCCATGTTAGTATGTTCTCGAACCTAAACTCAGTTCTAATATTATTATATTAGTCTGTAACATAACAAGAAATGAAACTGTACCACGTCATCGGCGGGAAATCTTTAGTCGTAGTCGCAAGTAATACAAAAATACATTAATGAATTAATAATAATCTCTCATTCAACGCAAACAGCTTTCTTCCTCACTAGAAACACTAGCTGCCACCCGGGGATTCACCTACTTGATAATCACTTACATCGCACTCACTCGGGAAGCTGGTAGGAACTTAGTAAATCAGGATAAAAAATATTCGTCTCCTTGTATGCAATAAAAATAAATTAATATAGAACCAAAGAAATATGCACCTAACTTCATCTATCTTCCTTAGCTATATCGGAGTTGCGCAGCAAGAAACAAACAACACGTCCCCGCATTTATATCATTGTCGTGATGCACGTGATAAAAATGGGGTCCAAACACTTGATGGTAAGTGATGATGTGGTCAGAGATAGTAATATATCCTAAGATGGGAACGGGTTCTCAAAGACAGCTATTGGAATACATTATAAGGCACTTGGCGGCAAATTTCCACTTGAGAATGGTAGCTAGCCAGGCGGCCAATCACAAAATACCCTCTCATCATATCCAAAATAATACTCGAACAAATTAGGACCTTATAGCAAAATCTGCTTAACTCCCCTCTAAAATTATAGCAACTTTCCAAACAATCTTCCT
The DNA here is from genome assembly GCA_963854805.1 of Plagodis dolabraria. Lineage (NCBI taxonomy): Eukaryota > Metazoa > Arthropoda > Insecta > Lepidoptera > Geometridae > Plagodis > Plagodis dolabraria. The sequence continues at coordinate 16,928,848 of OY978450.1, forward strand.
TTGTTTTCAAACAATGAGGATGCATTAGCAAATCATACGAATATGTAAGAAGAAAAATAAACATAAATCCCGGTCTCCCTTGAAATGCTCATCTAACCGAGCTATATTATTACCTGATACATTTCCCTTCGAATAGAAAAACACCCTGTAATTTTACTCACACAAGAAAACCACCTCACCAAAATGGACTTAAGCGCCATACCTCTTACTCGATTTTTATTCTTATGTTTCGATATTGAAACGGGTTATTGCAGGAGTCGATTAAGTTCACTTAAGGCTTTTTTGGATTGAGTAACTGAAAAGATATTGCTTCAGAGATCCAATGCAGACCATATAGTGCCTTCTCTCTTTTATTCGCTTTTCAGATTATGGAATGGGGGTACGAATAGTCTTTTAAGCCGAGATGCGAAATGTTAATATTGATCTAGTAAACAATTTCAGCTGGCTGGTGGTCATGCTATTTATTTATACATTTATAGTTGATAGTCTAGCCTTTGACCACTATATCACCTGATGTTAAGTGATGATGTGGTAGAAGATGTTCAAGTAAATTAAGGATTACTGCCTCAAAGGCAGCTGCCGGAACACACCTTTAAGTGCTTGGCAACAGATTTTCCACGTGAGGGTGGTAGCTAGTCAGAGGGCATTCGCAAAAAGATCTATCACCATGCCATATCGTCTGCTCTTGGAAGACTACAAACGGGACCGACGCGATGGCTTAACGTGCCCTTCGAAGCACGGAAGCGATCAGTTGTAATATCACTAGCGGTAGGTTGTAATATCATATCACTGACGTGGCGTGGCGTACATTGCATAGCTTAGCTGATCAGAACGGCTAAGCAAACTTCGCTACTAGCGCTTCATCTGACTGATTTCTTCTTCGACACTCCCTTATCTGGGGGGGGGGGAGTCGGATGGGGCATCGGGTTTTTACCCATTTCCCCTGCATTTTCTCATGTGACTACGGTCACAAGGTGTCTGTTAACTTGCGCAGGCTACTCTCTGTAATGCCGCTCTGCGCAAGGTCTGAATTGCACATTAGTGCCTTATTGTTTGTTTAGTCACTTGTTGACGATGAAGTTGGTGCTATCAGCTCTCTAGGGAGCGGACGCCATCTAGGCTTCGTGTCTGGTGGCCTAGTATGGAGCGGGGCTAAGCCCCGCAGATGCTCATGGGGTCCGTTGTCCGCCGCGTCATACATTTTCTTCGCAAGGCGGACAACGAATTCTTCCACCGTTTCCATAGCCACGTCTTTGGCTATTGTTGCGTTCCTGACGTATCGCCCTGCGCCAGTGGCAATGCGCAGTGCGATATTTTGTTGAGCCTGTAGTCTTGCTTTGTTTGAGTTGGAGCATAGTGCGTACCAAGCTGGGGATGCGTACGTCAGTCTTGACCTTATGTACGTTTTGTAGATCCCCAGCTTGGCTCGCAGTGGCAGATTGGAGTTCAGGACGGGTCTTAGTAACGCTCTCGCCGCTCTTGTGTTGTGGACTGTTTGGTTGACTTGGGCTGTCATACTCAGTTTTCTGTCTATTCTGACACCTAAGTATTTGGTGTCAGTTTGCCAGTCGATGTTTTTGCCATGTAGTGACAGTTTTTCCTTGGGGATGGTTTTCCTGCTGACAAATAGCGCGGCCGTCTTTTCTACGTTGACAGCCATGCGCCATTTGTCGAGCCATTCAGGTAAGAGATTGAGCTGTCTTTGCGTAACCTTAATAGCTTGCATTGGTTGAGTGGAGGATGATATGAACGCACTATCATCGGCGAACAAGGCTAAAGATACTCGGTCTTCATGGTCCCATTCCCTGTTCTCGATTGTCGGGATATCATCCGTGAACGCTGCGTATAGTAGTGGCGAGAGGCAGCTGCCCTGCGGGACGCCAGCTTTGATGCTCTTCTGTTGGGATTCTTCTTGGTCAACGGAGACGATAAAGCTTCTGTTTGCCAAGAAGCTATCTATTATTTTCAGGTACATCTTAGGTATTTCGAGTTGTGCCAATTTGTAGAGAAGGCCTTCGTGCCACACTCTATCGAAGGCCTTCTCTACGTCGAGGAATACCGCTACTGAGTGTCTTCTTTTGTTCATGTTGTTGCTCAATTGATGGATGACTCTAGTTAGCTGCAGGGTAGTTGAGTGGTGCTGTCTGAACCCAAACTGCTCCTTTCTTGGTGTTATGAAGGGTCGCAGCCTGTTCAGAAGCAGTCTCTCTAGCAGTTTTGCCATGTGGGGCAGCAGTGAGATTGGGCGGTATGCGGCTGGTTGACGTCTATCCTTACCCGGCTTCGGGATCATTATGACCTTGGCCATCTTCCAGGACTCTGGGAAGTGGCCTGTACGTAAGATCCCGTTGTACAGCCGGGTAATGGTAGCTATGCCTTTCCTGGGCAGCTGATGGATCGCCGCAATCGGTAGTCTATCGTATCCGGCAGCCTTCCTTCTGGGCAGGCGTCTAATTGCCTTCCAGGTTTCGGCAGGTGAGATGAAGTTGTCGCCTTCCAGTGGGGGGGCTGGAGTTTTGCGGTACTCTTCGGCCCAGGAGTTAACCATCTCATGGTGTGCTCTGGCTGTTGAGCTGGCTTCGTTCCTCACTGGGTGTAACGTAAACTGCGTTTCCAGGTGTTGGGCCAGGATCCTTGCTCTGTCTTTGGGTGCGTATTTACGCACACCATTTTCTAGTAGAGGATATACGGGTGGAAATGTTCTGGTTATCCTTCTGTTTAGTCTGTGGAGGTTGGTGATCTGTTCTCCTGCGCGGTCTATCTCTTTGTGCCATATTTCGCCTCGCCAGGTTTCTACTTCTTGGCTTAGGCGCAGTTTGATGGCATTGAGTCGCTTTTTGAGTACGGGGCAGCGAGTGCTTGCCCACTGCTTCCTTAATAGCCTCTTGTCGGCTAGGGCTTTTTGTAGCTTTATGGGTAGCTCATATTTCTTTGTTGGTGGTTGGACTATTTTTGTGTATTTATCTTTGGCTTCTTGGAGTCTGTTGGTGATGGCGATAGCAGCTTGGTCGACATCGGTAGGTTTCTCGATGGGTCCAATACTAAGGTCTTCTAGTTCCACTGCATACGCCTGCCAGTCAGTTCTTTGGGTAGGTTGCCTATTGATTGAATTTAGTGATAGGCCTATCGTTATTAGAATGGGGAAGTGTTGCTCATCCATGTCGTATAATACTTCGACATTGATGGTTCCCTTTAGGCCTTGGTAGGCCACCACATCTAAAACGTCGGCTCGGTGTTGGGTGTTAGTAGGCACATGGGTCGGTTCATCCGGTCCTAGGATTTCGAAGTTCCCCTTCTCCGCTGCTTCGTATAGGGTTCTACCTTGAGGGGTGATAATGCGTGATCCCCAGGAAGTGTGTTTCGCATTAAAGTCGCCTGCGAAGATGGTAGGGGTTTGGTTATCCATTATCTTGGAGAAGTCCTTTGCGATCAGGGTTGATGATGGTGGTCTGTAGCCTGCATAAACTTTCAGCTCTCCTTGGTTGGTTTTAAGAACTATGCCATTGGCAATTAGTTCAATGAGCTGGGGCACTGGTAATTCGTCATGAACGATGTCTCTGCGCACTAGTACTGCAGTACCCCTGTATGCTTTGTCCTTTGCGGAGAGGCAGTCGACTCGGTGAGTATGATAATTGGCTATTTTAAATTGTATAGAGGGCTTTAGTTTAGTCTCTCCCAGTAATATGAGGTGGGCCTTCTGCGTCTGCGCAAGCAGCGTCAATTCTGATTTTTTGCCTCTAATGCCTCCGGGATTCCAGTAGATTATTCGAATTTGACTATCCATACTGTAATTGAGCAAGTATGGATAGTCCTCTCCTTGCCACTTCCTGGATATTGCCTCCAGAGGCCAAGGATACAAGAAGATCCGTCAGGATCCCTATGATGGCTATCAGGGGGTTCCCGCCGCTACTTGTTGGTGTTTGGTGAGTGTTCTCCCCTCTATGTGGGTAGTATTGAATGGGCCCCTGGTGTGGGGGGGGTGCTCCTGCCGGGGGGTATCTTGGTGCTGGGTACTGGGTTTGTCCCCAGGGCGCCCTGGCTGCCCATACGGGTGTGGGCATTCTCGGTTGTGGCCTGACCCATTCTGGTCTGAGGGGGGCTTCATGTTGCAGTGGAGGTCTGCTTCTTGTGATTGTATCTCCCTGCTGTGGGGGTTGAGGTCTTCTTCCTTCCTCTCTTGGTGGTTGTGGACCCTCTCTGTGGCGGGGGTCTTGTTGGGTAGGCGCTGGTGGGGGAGCTAGTTGGGCTTCCCTTTGGTACGTCTGTGTGGGTCTGCTGTCGGCAGTCTGGCGTGCTGCTTGCTTTTGTACTTGGATGGGTACAAAAGTTTTGGCAGTAGGTCGCTCGTAGTCTGTGGTGGCACCTTCAGTTTCGGTGCCTCTCTGGTCGGGTATGGGGGTTGATGCTGCTGTTGGTGCAGCTGATGATGCTGCCGTTTTCCCCCTCCTGTTGGATTTAGCCCGTCGTCCTCCCTTCTTCTTGCGTTTCTTCGGGAGGGGGGCTCCCCTTGCCGTAGGGGGGTTTGCCGCAGTGGGCTGAATGATGTCCGTGTACTGCATGGTAGGCCAGGCGTACATGTCCCCTGTCTGGGGGGGGGCTGGTGTGTGGGTTTGCCATGTTGGTTGGAGAGGTCTCCTTTCGGTTGGGGGGGCACGTGGCTGTGCTTGCCTAGGCGGCTGGGTTTGCCTAGGCTGTTGCTCCTGCCTAGGCGGCTGTCTGTTTATAGGGGGGGGTACCTTTACCCCCCTCCTTCTTGCCTCCCTGATATAATGGGGGCATTTGCGACTGCAGGCGATATGGGGGCCATTACAGTTAGCACATGTAGGTCTTTGCCCGCTTGGTTTGGTGCAATCTTTCGCGCTGTGCTCACCTGCACATTTTACACACCGCTGCTGTTTATGACATCCTCCCGACGCGTGCCCGAATTGTTGGCACCGGTGGCATTGGGGGACAATTCCGCCTTTGGGTGCCCAACCTTCGATGGTGACACCTGGGATGTTGAGGATTTCGTTTGTGGCATAGAGGCGGGTCCGTTCAACCTCGCTGAGCCTCTCCAGCGTCACGAAGTATACGGGCCCTATGCCTCCTCTCCTTGGTGGGATCTCGCGGACGTATTTAGCTGGGAAGCCTTTATCCTCAAGGTCCTTCTTAATCTCGTCCGGGTGAATGAAGAATGTGAGTCCTTTGATTGCCACTTTAAGTGGCAGCTCCTCATCAACTGCATAGCAGTGCCAGGAGACGGTTTTGTCTTTTTCTGCCTCCTCCGTCAAGAATTTTTGTACTGTACGGAACTCTTCTGCAGATCTGGCTGTAAAGCGGAACCCTTTTCCGCTTGGTTTGACGTTGAGTGAGTGGCCCAATTTAGCTTTGATCTTGGCAAATACAGGGATCCAGTTGCTCAAGGATTCGATTACTATGGGTGGGTAGCCTTTTATTACCTTAGGTTCATTTTCCTGAGGTGGGGCTGGTGATGATCGCGTCGGCTGGCGTGAGGGGCCTGCCTTCGGTGAACTTGTGGTGATGCGGGCTGGTGAAGCGGCTGCCTCTACGTAGGACATCGCTGCTTCCTCCTGGGGTGGTGGCGACGGCATAGGGGCCGCGTGCATTGGCACTGGTTCTATACCAGCATATGACGTGGAGTGAGTGTCCCTTAACATTTGCTGTTCATTATCGGATGGTGATGATGATGATGATGAGTCGGGTGAGGTGCTGTCAGCGGTGATATTGGCTGGCCCCCCACCCGATGAGGACTCGTGTGAGACGTCCAGGGACGCCGCTGTAGTCGATTGACCTGAGGGTCGTAGTGGTCGGTCCAATTTATGGATGGGTGACCGTTTCTTGGGAGTGATGGATTTTTTAATTTTAATCCTTTTTTCGTCTCCGCCCGCTTCAGTGTCGGAGTCCGAGGTGGTGGGTGGCCGTCTTACCTTACACCTTCTGGTGGAGGGCTCCCCTGCGGTTTCACTACGTGGTGGGTACTCAGACCCACTCGTTGTGAGTCCTGGACCGGGTAATGTCCTAGCCTGTGATAAGACGGTTTCTTCTAGGCGTCTGCGGGGTGAACCCGCTTGGGTGGATGATGATGCACCAAGTGCGGCTGGTGCGGTTTCGGCACTGGTGGTGGGCTCAGCCTCCACAGTGGCGAGTCCTTCCGTCGCCTTGGATTTGTCCTTTTTCTTGTGACGCGGCGCCTTGCGTAATCCTAACGCGGCTGCCGGCACAATCACGGACTTGGTGGGGTCCATTAAATATCGGCATACTATGCCTTCCGGTGGGTCAGGATCAGGATCCTTACGGGGCGGAGGGTCCGCCATGGTAATGGATGATGATGTATGATGATGATGTTGATGATATGATGGTGGTGATGGAGATGCCGGGTGGTATGAATGAGGTGATCACGCGGTGATAGTGGTGATCACTTAGGGTGGTGACACGCTGCTCGGATGATCGCTACAGCTACGTGCGGCTTCCGCTAGCGGTGCGTCCCCTGCCGGGGGGAACCCCGTTCGGGATAGCCCAGCAAGGCGACCGCTGAAGGTTGCCTAACACGTAGAAAGTAGGATGAATAATGCTTACAGATGTGTCAGGGCGGCACTGCGTTGCAATTTTACCATAAAATTGCTAGTAGTGTCTGCACGGTAACTAACGGTGCAGAGCTGCGCGTTGCGATTGCAACACTCGCTAGTTGCCGGAGGGTGGCAAAAAGCGCTAGTACGTACGGGGGTGGCGTGCGGGAGTCTCAACGACTAGCGGAGACTCGACCACACAGCCAAAGGGTACGCGCTAACGGGGGTTGAGGGTTGGGTCATACGTGTGGTCCCGGTGACGTCACTACGTTGCTCCTCGCGCTTCATCTACGAAGAAAATTTTACATTGCAATAGTTACCTATACCAAGACGAGCTCTTTCTCAAGAACATGAAGCACAGCAAATTAATAATTTACACATATCGATGACCTTTGGCAAAGGCATGGACTGCTTTTCATGGAGTCTATGGCTTTGAATTCGGCTGCGGGGAGTACAAAGCATCGTGATACTAAGCGACCTCAACTGGTTTGAACCCATTCTCAAATAGAAAATTGGTTCTCAAGCACCTAGTTGGGATAGATTCAACCACATCATCACTTATTAACAGGTGAGATTGTGTGTTTGCCAAATGGTACCTACTCTTATCAGGAATAAAAGAGGCCTACCGTACTTGGTATTGATTGCATTAGATGCATCTCTGCGAAATATCCAAATTCCGGCAGCAGTCCATGAGAGCGAGTAAATTACATTCACATGAGACTTCTTCTTCTTCTTGTTTTGTCTTTTATTGTTGTTTAAAGATATTCTGCCAATGTCAAAGTATGACCAGTGTATGTTTATTCAAATGAGTTCGGTGTGAACAATAAGTTATTTAATTGTTTAGAAACCTGTAGAGATAAAAAAGGGTTATAGTTCACATGCAGGTTAAATATTAGAAGGTAAATAAAGTTTTAGACTGGAATTAATACAGAGATAAGGGAAAGGAAGGGTAATAATACCTACTTTTTTAAAATTGTATATAAAAATATAATTGGTTTTTAAAAACTTACTTACAACATACAAATGGTGAGAAAACATACGGCCGAAGAGAAGTGAAGCAGATTGGATGGGGCTATTTGGGGTCTAAAAAATTATATAAGTAACGAGTTTGTTAATGACTGTGTGCCTCAGGGTGATAAGCGCAGTGCAGTTCAACATTTATAATTTTATTTTTTATTTTTTTATGTTATTGTGACGGGACAAGTTTGAGGCCCACCTGATGTTACAGATCTGCCTACAACAGCTGCATTTCGTCACAAGTCAAGAAATGCACTGCGCCCGTCACCTTGAGCCATAGCTGTTATATCTCATGTGCTTGTAATTTCACTGGCTCTCAAGGACTGCTGCCGGAACACACCGTTAGGTGCTTGGCGACAGATTTTCTACTTGAGGGTGGTCGCTAGCCAGGCGGGCATTCGCGAAAGCCCTTCCACCATGCGGTGCAGCTCCAGCTTGCAGCGGGATTCGAACCATTGACCTGCTGCGTGGCAGTCCATAGCCGATGCCACTCTGCCGTCACTGCTTCAAAATATTACGAAATGCATATTTTATAGGCAGAGGTTACTTGTTCTATCACAATCCAATAAAAAAAAACTCACCAAAACATTTCCGCCCTATATCCAAGTGTACAGTCGCCTGCAATAAGAATAATTTTCTTCAATCAAATATCAATCAATTCAAAGAATACTTTCCAAATCACTTCGCAATTTTCAAAATAATGTGATATCGCTAAATTATTTATAATCGAAGTTAACATTAACATGAGTATAAATATTCAAAGTATTCTTTGATTCTAAAATACTTCTGATTACATAGAGAAAAACAGATGTCCTTGCCATAATTTTGAAAACTACAATGTGTATACTTCTTATTGCAGGCGACTGTACTTATCCTCTATAGTAGGCTACTTACTAAACTGTAGAACAAAACATACGCACACACTCAAGTTCCTATTGTAAAACAAAAAGTTTTTAAGCCCCCATCTCGGTGGCTTGCGGTGGAATTAAAAAGAACGGGCACAATGTACAAAAGATCCTTGATTACGCGTCACTAGCTTTAAGAGACTTTTGTTTCGCTTGTCTCCTTTAAATTCTAAAAAAAGTTTTAAAAGTTGCTACGCATGTTTTTATTAGCAAATGAGTGCACAGACTAAACTTTTTTAAGCCTTTGATTTTTAAAAGCGCCCAAGTGCGAGTCGGACTCGCGCACGAAGGGTTCCGTACCAATACAACATTAGACTTCATATTTTAACCTATTTTTGTTTTAACGTGCGTCCGACTCGCACTTGGCCAACTTTTTGTATTTGTTGTTATAGCGGCAACAGAGATACATCATCTGTGAAAATTTAAACTGTCTTGCTATCATCGTTCTTGAGAATGGTACAGCCTGGTGACAGACGGACGGACGGTCGGACGGACAGCGAAGTCTCAGTAATAGGGTCCCGTTTTTACCCTTTGGGTACGGAACCCTAAAAATTTATATTGACATAAACTATATTTGTGTTACCTCGTTTGTTATAGAGTGTTATGTACATTTGTACAATACACCTACTTAATATGAAACAAAGATGTGAAATCTAGAAGTCTGCCACCCGCTCGTATTGATGCGATGGAACTGCAAAAAATTTTAGAGATTGAATTCAATATTAGGAAAATACACGAAATTTTGAATAATATTAATAAATAGATGTTAATTTCTTTTTAGCTATTGATGCTATTAACCTGAAACAAGCGTGGGGCGGTCCTGTATCGATGTCCGCAAATATCAAAACAAACAAAACGCATACACTTTGGGAATAAACAAAGAAAACACAAAATAACCTAAAATCTACTGTAATATTGAAGAAAATTCAATTTTTTGAGATCGGGTGTAAAAAAACTCTATAAAACGTGTACGATTTTATAGCATAAACGTATTGCACTGCCGGAGACGCAAGTTTTGATGTGTGGTATTACATTATGGTACGCAGTAGATTTGACTATGATATTCTCGCAATGTATGGGGTATGGTACATCTAAAATGAACTTTGAAGTATTGAAATTTTAAAATCTGCTAATAAAATGAAAACTACTATTCCGATCGCGCTCAATCAAACGGGAAACGATCGGGGACCGCTGCTCACTCGTATTGATGCGATGGAACTGCAAAAAATGTGGAAATTGAATTAAGTATTAGGAAAATACACGAAATTTTGAATAATATCAACAAATAAATGTCAGGTCCTGGTAACCATCTAAAAATAAAGTGCCCGCCAAAACGAATCAAACGAACCGAAACTCGATGGGGTTTTCATTACAGCGCTCTTATTATCACGTTCCAGCTCCATCGTCAGACGATTGAAAGACAATCTACTCGTCAAGATGATTCAAAGGAGCCCAAAATCAATGAGGTTGTGTCGTTTCATTGCGATATTCCTTTGGGCACTTTCCAGCTCCATCATCAGATCAGCAGCATGTCATCAAAATATTGCATTGTCACGCGATTTACACACGTATGCCAAATTTCAGCTCAATCGGTAACCGGAAAGTGGACAAATTTAATTTGCAAGATTTGATTACAAACATCGGGACATGTGAAACTAAATAAATGCTTGTAAAATATGAACGTTCCAATTTCAAACCAACGCATATTAAAGTAAAGCTGCATGGGCTCCGCGCGCTGCCTGACAATGTAAACGCGCCCACGCACAAGCATGCAAAGTGTAAGACTACCTGTACAATTAAACAGCTTAAACATCAAAAGTATTTTTTATACTTTAAAGTAAACATGAAATTAATTTGAGAACGTTTTCAGTCTTGAGAGACGAACATTGTAAACGCAACGTTCGAGTAGCCCGTACAATATTTTTTCAATACTTTAGAGATACTCGTAAAACTTTTTTGTTTCGCGATTATTGCTGGATATCCCCTATATACACTATGAATGACATGCCAATATTTTCAAAAAGTAACGTTAGAAAAATATACTCTTATATGAGATTACTGTCTTACTGCGTAGGTGCCTCCCACACTTCTGGAAATGTGAGTATGCCCTTTGCAGCTAGAATCAAAAGAAAATTTATGTTGACATCGTGACATTCACTGTGAGTTCGGTTAGTTTGGTGAAAGGTCAAAGTTCTATGATGAAAATTGATGAATTATACGGTATCCAATTACGATAATAGCAGTGGAAGTATTGCCAAGGGCGCGTTCCAGTAAATTTTGGTCGAGCTATATTTGCTCCAAGGCACCTGGAACGACCTATAAAGCTCCTTTCAAAATATGGAATTGACAGCGATGTTTTTAGGTGATAAAATACAGTCTACATTTTTATTAAATGGGGCATAATACGTAATTTAAGAATGTTAACACAGTAGGTCACTAATCCTTGGCTTAGCTTGTACAAAATCTATTATATATTGTAGAATCTGTCACATTTGACAGCCAAGATTTGGCCGATTCAAAAGGTAGTAAAAATTTGGCCAGGCAGAGCAAAATTTGCTCTGACAGGTCGCCCGGAACGGGTATGATCAAATCTTGTCAGGATCAAATTAAGTTCGATTAGAGTGCTGGAACGGCGTGTATCTGCGTTTAGACCAAAATATGTCTTGGCCGACGGCTAGGAGGAACGCACCCCAACCTATCTATTTTTACCACTAAGTAGTAATATTCACATTAATTTGTTCCAGCTTGAAGGGTGATGACAGGCACAAGACTTGACAACTTTATGTCGAGGTGATGGGTGCAGTGCAGCTCACCACTTGTGACGAACTGCATCGAGTATAGGCAGAGGTTACCGCTTAAGACCAGGTGAGCCCCGTGCTGTTTCAATATTATAAAAATATATACGATATATAATATTTACATAATATATACAAGGTTATAGGAAAAATTCTGACAACCTCTTATGGTTGACTTCTATTAAACCAAACAAACATCTTTAGTTGTATGTTTTTTAGGTGATTGTGACGGAACAAGCACGAGGCCCACCTGATGTTAAGCGGATTATCCTCTGTCTATAACAAATGCATTTCGTCACAAGTCACGAATTGCACTGCGCCCGGCACCTTGAGACATAATTGTTAAGTCTCATGTAACTGTAATTTCACTGGCTCTCAAGGACTGCTGCCGGAACACACCGTTAGATGCTTGGCGACAGATTTTCTAATTGTGGGTGGTCGCTAGTCAGGGGGGAATTCACAAAATGCCTTTCCACCACGGGGTGAAGCTCAATCTCGCGGCGGGATTTGAATGATGGACTAGATGCGCGGCAGTCCATAGCCAATGCCACTGAGCCGTCACTGCTTAAATGTTTTTTATTATAATATATTTGTCCTCTTATAGTTTGACAAACTGAACTTGCCGCATGTCGTGTCAGCCTAGAATGGCACCACCCCCTTTTCTTTCCGTGTGAATGGTAATAGGCAATTACGGAAAAAATACCATCAGAAGGTGGGCAGCATGCCACGCTTAAGTATGAAAGGATTGATGAGTGTAAATGAAGCGAAAGAGATATGTAAGGATCGTGGCAAGAGGAAATCTGTGGTCACTGCCTACCTCTACGGGAAAGAGGCGTGATTTTATGTATGTATTATGACAGTAAATAATTTTATGTTTTATCTATACTTATCATAACTTCATAAGTCTAATATGACAATACTAAGTATAAATGTTAACATGGCATGATTTAGTCAGCCATTTTAAATTAATGTATATTATTTGTAAGAAATTATGAGAATTAGGTGAATCTAATCTACGCAACTATCAATTAGTGACATTCTAACACGTTTTCCATTTTGACGTACATATGTTAGTAAATTGCATATAATAGTAACGTGTGATGCCATTATAATAACATTGATAGTTAATAGAATAGCATGTTATTGCATAGGATAAGATAATTTGAACAATTAGAGTATTCTTGAATCATCGGGGGTTTCCCCCCTGGAAATAGTGATAGCTCTGTATATGTAATTGCTTAATTTCGGGTACGGCCTATTGCAATTTTAAGTTGAATATATAAATCATTCTTTGCAGACTATAAATACTTATTAAGTACATATAAAACAGGTAGGTAAACTATACAGAACTTCATGTTAAACATATAAAACCATATAACTAAGGATAAAACTGAAAGTTAGTCAGGTATTTATCAAAAATATTAGGTGGTTTTTACTTTTTTTTATTAAATATCAAAGAATAACTTACGTGAATAGTAATATAGCTCTGGCTATAGCTTCGAACACATCCGATGGTCTTTTTCATAGAGAGCTCGGAACGCTCGCATCGTATCGAGCTCTTTTTGTGTACTCTCTTCCTTATTGTAGAATTTTGGCTATTATCAAACTTATTTGTGTGGGTTTGCAAAATATGCCGTCATAAATTCTTTGCAATGAATTAGCATCTGGCAGTGAGTTCTCCTCCTATAAATCATGTCACCTTTGGAATTATTTAGTGAATTAAGATAGGTAACATACTTCTAATTCAAGGACCTAAGCTAAGACACCTTTATCCTTATAAAAAACATTTATCTATTAAGGAGGTGGTAGTACTAAGAAACACTGATTTGTAGGAAATAAGGAGATGATGTAAGTTGAGCTTTTTACATGAAATATATAGAGAAAAAATCGAACTAAAGTGTAGGTAAAACTTATTCCATTATAGGATAAACTTTAATGTAACTCTTATACCGTGATGGCAAACATTTGATAGTTTCCTAACTAACATATTATAAAACTAGGGCTATATCAAGAAAAGAATAACCATGGTCAAGTATAGTAACACGTCGTGCGTGGCTTTCAAATCTCGAGAACCTGTATTCGATCCCATTATCGGACATTTATTGAGTTTTTGTGAAAAATAACTCTTCAGAAAGCATTGCAATACACTGTCCAGAGTCTGACACTGTTCCTGGCAAAACCCATTACCTATTTATTTCTATAACCAGTCAGTAATATTAGTATTACTGTATTCTGGTTTAAAGGGTCTGGGTGCCGGAGATATCACAGGCACATGGGACTTAACAACAATGTCTCAGGGTATAGGCTCATCGCAGTTCGTCACGGGTGAACATCATACATCTGGCTTAGGAGATACCGCTTAATACAAGGTGAGCCTCGTGCTCTTTCAGTAACAATCACATTACAAATAAAAAACGAAGGTGCTGAGATCCTTTCAGGATGATAAAACCGTGGCGATACGTTATGTAAGCTTTATTTCACCAAACTAATCGTACAAGGTAGGTATAACAATCTAACCCAAAAACAACAACGTATACGGCATTGATCCGGAGTTCCCAAATATGGAGGCGCGGGAAGCCTCCTTAGATTTATTAGGGTGACGGCACATTGGCACATGTATCCTTAAGTCAGTGATTGAGCTCTTCGGTGGTTCCTTTTACACCTACAAATAGGCTGTATAGAAACTTTGAGTTTTGACTCTTCCACTCCGTCCTATAGACTGGTCATCTCAGTGTCCTTTTGCACACATACACACTCTGCAAGCAGTGCGCCCCTATCCATTTTGGTGTTGACCCTATTTTGGTCCATACTCTGAAAGGACCATTTCAGAAACGCTTGTAGCAGAACTTGACTAAACCGACCAAATAGATTTCGACAACTAGGTATAAGAAATAAAGAAAGCATATTCAAAGCATATGGATATTACATTTTTTTTATCAGCCTATTGTATAGACAAGTTAATATAAAATATTAACATAACTATACAATTATAGGCTTACCTAAGATTCTCTGGAAGAGAACGCTTTCAACGATAAAAACACTCATTGTTGTATACTTATTTTAAATTTATATTTATATTTTGTAAGTTTTTGTAATAATCTTGGTGTTTTTATAAAAAGCTTATCTATCTAGTTTAGTTATACTGATATGAATAAGTACCCAATATCATCAACTAATCTTCATAGTTAAAGTCTAGAACTTAAGTACTGTCAATAGATCTACAATGTAGACACATTCGTGGGGGTGTCGCCGGTCGGGCAAACGTTACTTCGGGGAAGTTTAGCTGATGTTACGGAAAATGGGTGTCTTGTTTCGTTATTAGTAAGGATTATTGTTTATGGTACTGTGCGGTTGTGACTGATACTATTGTTGGGGAGGTTAATCATATTTTATTTACCCTCGCCCTTGGGCTTTCTGTTCCTTGCCCTTACTTTAAAAGGCACCATAGATATGATACTCGTGTTAATTATTCACTTGCTTTACCACTGGTAGGCTTAAACTACCAAATTAGTCGTTGGCACTTACCAGTGGTCGAATAGCTTTTTGCCTATGCTCAATCTTGGTTAATCTTAGCCAATCTTGGTTATCTATGATTGCAATTTTTTCATCACGATCAAACTTTAGGAATAAAGGTACAATACGATGATTTAGATTAGCAAATAAAAAATCCTTCTTATAATACTGTAGTTATGCTAAAATTCCTAAATATATTTAGACTCTCTGCTTGTAAAAGGAGAAGTCAATTAGAAGGTGAAAACCTTTTTTAAAAAAGGCACTGCAAATTATGTGAATATATATACGACACAGATTATATATTATAAATTGTGCAGAAAAGAGTCTTATCTATTTACTATTAACCAAGTTATTAAGTAAAAGAAGGCCTGCCATAACGCCAACTTACGAAGTCCTAAGCCTTCTCGCAAGCACCTATTCAATATATTTCACTGAATAGTTCTTTACCAAGTTCGTAGTATGCGCTTTTGAACTTTCACGTACTTAAATGCATATTCTATGCTTTAACAGCAGCCTCCTCAGCTTCCTTCCCTTATCCATCTTTCACCAAAAAAGTAACATTGTTAGATAATTTAGTTTACTGTATACATAAGGTATGCGTCTACATTTTTCAATGTTTCTGTGTATACTTCTTGAATAAATTTTATTTCATTAACTATATTATTTATCAATTTGATAATCGCAATGCCCCCAGCATGCTTGGCACGCTGCCAATTAGTAGTGAGCTGGAGCATTTGAACTGCCTGTGAGTCTGCTATGTCTTGAAGGTTGTCTAAATGCCTTTCTCGTAGTAGCTGTAGTGTTGCATATAGTTCTTAGTATTTTTTAGTAAAAACGTACCGTCTCGGTTTGAAAAAAAAATGATTCAGTTTGCAATTTATCTAAAATATTATGATGAAACTTGTCAGTGCATTGTTATCCGCATTCAATCGCAACAGCCATTGCGTCTGTTCGTCCCCACGCTTGGCAGGCGTCTTAGCGAGGGTCTTCTTCAGGAGCTGCACCCATCCTTTATTAGGATTTATAGTTTGAACTATAAACTGTATACATCGCCTCTTACAATACAATATCCTCAGGAAGCCATATGGATAGGTGCAACTTTAGTCTGGAACTCCACGCATTCGCCTGTTGACAAATGACATTTATTTTTATTTATATATTATATATAATATTTTGGCATTTCATATTTATAACGTAGTAACTATCCCGAAGTTCCCAAGAGAAAAGAGACGTCCGAACCTTTCGGTAATAGCATTTCTAAGTAAAATGGTTATTTGTATTAAAAAGATATTTTTTTCTGTACAAAGTGTGGAATGTGACGCTGATTTCGGTTATTGTTTCACCATTTGGCTTACTGTCACCAAAGCCTCGTAACTTTTCCTCCTACCCTTGTCCTTTTCTCTTTTCTATAATTCTCCCCTACTTCCCAAATCTATTGGGAGAGTATCTAATAATAGACGTGTGATTTTCCTGCTCGGGAATTGTATTTACTTCCCATATATTCCTATGAAAATTTCGTAAACAGGTACATTTGGAGGGAAAATAGAAATCGCAGTTGCTATTTCGTTAAAGATGGGAGGTGTAGCGTAAATATCGTTTTTTTTATAACAATATGAAAACTCAAAACAGTTGTAGTCCGGAGTCTATAGCCGATAGATGGCATTAGGCTTGCTACATATTACATGAACCAAACTGATTTCACGAAATGTAGGTGTTATCGTATGCTTTTTTGTCATAAAATCATTATGCATTATGTCCCCATCAAAGCTTATAAGTTAATACTTACCTACCGATCGTCATGAAAAGGCATAGTATACAGAGTCTATAATCTGTTGCTATAATTTTAGTACAAGATACACATTTTACAGTTTCATTTTAGGTAACCTAAAGGCAAAACGGAGCCCGTTATAAGTACTGTAATATTACTGAGACTCTATTGTCTGTCTTTTCAAACGAATAATAGACTAGAAATTCTATTGACTGATTTTTATGGAGGCTCCGATAAGTGAGCAGTCGAAAAAAAAGGATCAGTAGCTTCACTATACGGGATGACATCGTCTAGAATTTATCGTTAAGAATACAAATATATCTTGAATATTTCTATATCTATAAAATTTAATAATTTGAGGACCGTTAAAGTTGTAAATTTTAGACCGCTTGTTTTAACGGGATCTATCTTAACAACTAAACTAGTGCAATAATCTCATAATTCTGTATATTATGCACCATGTCCTATATCTATTCACAAATACTGAAAATTCCGATTTATTATGTAGTTTGGAAGCTGTGATCAATATCAACAAATATTTTTCTTTTACGCACTGTTGCAATGCGGCTCTCTAAGAAATCGAGACTGGACTCACACTTGACAAGTTTTTGTTTAACTACTACCTCAACGAACTACCTTCTGGCTCTTTTCCTATCATCACCTTTAATGACGCCCACAGGACGATTTGGGGAGTGCAATTTCAGCCCACTCCCACGGGGTATGATTTACGTACTACAAGCTAATATATAAGGTTTGAAAAAAACATACTTTTTCATAATCCTACAAACATTAATCCTGATTACAGCTATAATTTCAAAGGACCACGTAACAAACCGTATAATAACGGTAATAATCATAGCTGACGCAACGAGCGAATGAAGAAAGCCGAGCGACGAAGAAACGACATTTTTTCAGCAAATTACACGAACGCCAAATCATTACACACCCAAACAGAGTCAAAGAGGCAAACCGAAACACTCCTGAAACTTCCGAACGCTTGCCGCCCGCCAGAAAGAGACGGGATGCTTGGGCGGGCGGTTACTACCGGAACAAGAAGTAAACTTATGTCTCAGATAATGAACACTCTTGAGGCGGTTTCCCACGGTCCTGAATTCCACGGATTCTAAACACAGATTAAATAGTCGCTGCTACTGAAACTAATGAAATATTTATAGAAACTAGTAGCCAATCTGTGGTAGTTATCCAATAAATGCGTTACACTGCAGCTGAAGAAACTTTAAAGAATGGCAGTTTGTGATGTTATTTACTTTATTATGTAACTATAACTGTAAACTAGAATTTAAAACTAATAAATTTAGTTTTGAATGTATATTTTAGTCCTATAGTTGTTGATACTTAATATTGGTTTATGTAAGTACATTTTGTTGTGTGTATGTGGTTTTCAAACAGAAACTTACCTATAATAGTTAATGATTCTCACTCTTATTAATTAATATTGTATAATTTTAGCATGTTATTATTATTTCTATTTTTATTGTCAGTTTTAGTCTTTGTATGTTAATGTTTTGAGGATGAGCCCTTGTTGCTCGTAATAAATGAATTTGAATTGAATTAAAATTAAACCTATGTACCTAATAAAAAAAAGGATGTAATCAAATCACGCCAACATCTCTAGAACCAATGGTCACGCCATCTTAAATGATCAACGGTACTTAATCGAGAAGCTCACCATAAGTACCTTCCCGATGGTATGGGGAGGGTGGAAGGGGTAGAGGGTGAATCAGAGAGGGGTTGGGTGAGAAAGTTATTAATTCTGGAAGCGAGAGAGGCGCCAGCCTACGGCCTGACTGCAACGGAGAAGCTTACCTTACTCGCCTAATGTTCTCCTGATATTATACAGTGTTGTCTATCTTATTAGTTACTTATTTAAATAGAAAGTAAGAAGCAGGATAGTATTTTGGATATATTTCTTAATTTCTTAGTACTTGTAGCGTTCTTAACCGATCAGCAACGTCCGTCGCGGTTATGAATCCGATGGGTGACCGCTAGTGATATTAGTACTGAGCTTCCGTGCTTCGGAGAGCACGTTAAGCCGTCCGTCCCGGTTGATGTCTTTGGATGGCAGCATGGTGGATGGGCATTTTGTTAATGCCCGCTTGGTTAGCTGCCACCCTTAAGTAAAAAATCTGTCGCTAAGCTGTCCTTGAGAGCCAGTAATTCTAGGTTATCCTGTACAACATCTTAGACCACATCGTCACTTACCATCAGATGAGATAGTGGACAGACATATTTGTATATTTTATTTTTTCTATTTTATTATTATTATTATTTTCTTACAATGGATCATGAATCTGAATTAAAGTTTTAGTAAAGTATATGGATCTTTATGCCCCTAAATATTATATTCACTTCAACGACTCCATCATCAGTTGACACAAATATCATAGATAAACCTAACGCAGTGCTAAACAATAAAACCTAATGTAACAAAAACATCCATATCATACTTTCACGCCTTTTTATCTGAGAAGTTTAACTTCTTTGGTTAAATTGATGTCTGTAATTTTAACGCATACGTGTTAGTACTTCATTATCGTAATAATAATAATCATAGGACAAATATGTGGAATTCTAATGAATAATTGTAGTGAAATGCTAATGGTACATAGTAGTTTTTGTAATCACTCAATAATAAATGATAATTTAAATGGTGTAATATTTTGTAATTTAATTAAATAACTTTAACATTATAAAAACTTACGCTCATATTTATATCTAATATATGAAAAACACGGGTGTTTGAGCGTGAACTTACTATGAGTCGATATCGCTATCGACAATGTTTCTTTTCTTAAATACTTTCCCACTTATAACTTATTACAATAGTTATTGAATTACAAAAAAAAGCGTTTTTTTTTAATTTGATTTGAGAACATTTTGGGTGATTCATTAATCACAGATTGTTACATTTATAGTGCATACCTATACGCTATAATTGTTTCACTTAAATATACACAACACGCTTTGCTTATGCGTATAAATGTCAATTTTTATAATTGTTGCAAGCCTGCATGGATGCTTACTATGCATTCAATATAAAATATAACTATTCTATTTATCATCATGAAGCACTAGTAAAGTATTTTCGCCATGTCAATGCATGTCAGGATGGCCGAGCGGTCTAAGGCGCTGCGTTCAGGTCGCAGTCCACTTCTGTGGGCGTGGGTTCGAATCCCACTTCTGACAAACTTTTTGCACTCAAATAATATTTTTCTTTATTTATCGCCATAATTCTGCTAATTTTGGAACGTCAATGTCAACCACCATGTTATAACACTGTTATGTTTTGCATTTCCCTTTACACTACTGCGCGTTGCCAGCTACTTTTGAGTGATATTTAGTGAAGTACTTATTTGATATTAAGTTTTATGGCAATTTTAATGTTTGTTTCTGAGCTACATTCTACATTGCATCTTAGAACTAAATTATATTGAAATCTAATTGGTAAATTATTAGGACGTGCATAAGTCGCAAATTAGTGTTAGGGGTAACTGTAAGTATCAGTAAATTAATAAGACGTATAATTATTTATATTTTGCTGCGTTTCCACATAATAGTTTTACGTTTTCAACGCACTATACTGCTTTCATTGTTTAGAGTACAATGAAAACAGTTGAGCAACCTAATGGCCGTTGCAAGCCTAAGAGAAGTCCAAATCCAGCCAGCAACTCTGATGAGTTTTGGAAAAACGAAAATTTCAATTTTTCTCTTTCATTGTTTAGAGTACAATGAAAGCAGTTAAGCAACCTAATGGCCGTTGCAAGCCAAAAGGAAGTCCAGATCCAGCCAGCAACTCTGATGAGTTTTGGAAAAACGAAAAATTCATTTTTTTTCTATTTTCTCCTGATTGATTACGATAATGCTTTTTAATGTCTGATATATACTCGAACCTATAGGTAAGCGATGATACGATCGAAGATTTGTTCAGGCTAAACTAGAATTACTTGCTGTTAAGGACATCTGCTGGATCACACCGTCCCTGGCGCCAGACTTTTACCCAGCCAGAGGTAAGCATTCGTAAAATGCCTTGCCACCGTCCAAATTCGCATGTTTAGTAGGCAACACTATATTAAAACAAATGACCCATACAATAATTATACACAAATAAACAAAAGCACAATGAAGCAGCAGAGCTAAACAGAAAAAAATAATCAATAAGCTTCAATATCTCCATTGACCATCATCGACGAAGAATAGATCTCTCAGAAAAAGAACCGCCCACATCTACCGAATCCATTCATTAGGATAACCTTTAACATTAGATACATAAAGCCTGAATACAATATAAGGTCGGAATTACGTTTTGATTAGTGTACGACCTCGGTCCCAAGCGCATGCTACTCATATCGATCTTAGTATGAATATTTGAAGCGGGCCCGTCCTTGCAAGCTCGTACAGATCTCAAAATGAATAGAGTATCCCATTCCAGCTAAAAAGTTTGCCAAAATATCAGTTCACATTAATAAAATAATTGATTCATATATTAATATCGTTAACTTATATTTCGCCAATTTAGTTTGCAATTCAACGGGGCAATGCTGCCAGCATGCTGGGCACGCTGCCAACTGGTAGTGGGCTGGAGCATTTGGACTACCTATGAGTCTATAATGACTTATAGGTTGTCTAAATGCTTTCATTGTAGTAGCTATAGGCTTGTATGTAGTTCGTAGTATTTTGTACTTGTTAGTAGGTATATACAAAGGTGGCGTGTATACAGTGTGTCACGGAAATGCCTTTGCCAGTTCAATCTAAGTTTAGTCTAACATAAAATATTATATTTTCATGTTAATTGACTGGGAAATCATGTTTTGCACAATCATGTGACACGTTACAAAATAACGAACACTACATAGCTATACGCAAGTAGTCTTCTTGAATGTCAAGTACATTTAAACAAACCAGTGAGAATTCATAATTGTTTATTTCACATAATGTATATCCAGGATAGGTATTATATTATGTTATTGTGTATAGTAATTTATACCCAGTTTGGGAGTAGCCATTTTATAACATACGTCCTTAGCTGATATGCTGTATCAATCGGATTGTTCACCGCTGAATATAGCCTCTTCCATTAAAAGAGAGTTTTGCAGCCGTCTTGGAAATCGTAGTGCAAGACAGGAGTTCCTTAGAAAGCACTTCTACTTACCTTCTGGTCATTTTTGAACCCTCAGTCGCTTTTTACACCCACGTGTAGAGGACAGGGGGTGACATTCTAGCCTAGTATCCCACGGGCTAATATACACAATCAATATATTAGCCAACTACTAATATACTCATAACACTTTTTTATAGATTCATTAGTGAACTCTTTACTTATTTAAGTTATTCTATTTGTTCCTTTGAAACAAACAATAAAAAAAGGAATAAAACAATAAAAAACTTATACAAACAAACACACTTCCACTATTATAATTATCTTTTAAGTTTTGATTGGCTGATATTAAATACTACTCTAGACTTTCCTAACTCTATACCTTTCAGCTCGAGAGTCCTATGAATTAACTACACAGCCAGTTCGAGTTTCTGACTTAGGCTATGTACATTTAAAAGTTTCACGCCATTGACTACTGGTCCTAATATCAATATCTTTTCTTGGGTTTCGATGGATTGACATTTATTATAATGGAGACTATTCCTAACTTTTAAAGATCTGTTACTATTCAGCCAGCTCGGGAGTCCGATGCTACACATCCAGCTTAAACACTTTTTACTGAGTTAGGCTACGTACATTTTAAAGTTTTCCACTATTGACAGCTAATACTAATATCAATGCTCTTTTCATGTGTCTCAGTTGGCTGACTTTAACAGCTTGGAGGCCTGAAGTGTAGTACCCTTTGAAGCGGTGACGGCTCAGTGACATTGGCTAAGGACTACCCCGCATCAGGTCCATGGTTCGAATCCCACTGCGAGCTTGACCTGCGCCGCATGGTGGAAGGGCATTTTGCGTATGCCCGCCGTGCTAGCGGCCACCCTCAAGTCGCCAAATCTGTCGCCATGCCCCTTACGGTGTATTCTGGCAGCTGTCCTTTAGAGCCAGTAATTCTAGGTTAAGCCTGTTATTAATCTCACCTTCGACCACATCATCAGGTGAGCTTGTGGTCAAAGGCTTACCTATAAGCAATAACCAAAAAAGTAGGTTAACTAGAAAGCCAGTGGGATCTGCTGACTTAAAATATAATATGTAATTGTGAAAATTGTATACCTGCTAATACAGTATCAATAAATATTTACGTGGGTCACAGATGGGTCATACTTACTAAAAACTATTCTAGATTTTAATAAATCTGAAGTACGCTGGATGTACTACACAACCTATTGATCTACTGACTTAAACTTTGTATTTGTGAAAGTAGAACACTTTGACTGTTGATACTTTTAATCATAGCCGTTCTTTAAGTTTCGGATGACTGAGATTTAATAAAAACTTTCTAGATTTCAATACCTTGAGAATGTTTGAGCTATTGATTTTAACTATGTACTTGTGCCCGTGGGGTGAAAAGCTAGAATGTCACCTTCCGTCAACCCTTTCCCGTGGATGTCGTAAGGGGCAATTAAGGGTAAATAACTGAAGGTGGGCAGCAGTGCCTTCTGAGGAATAATTATCTTATACTGCGTTCCCTAAGACGCCTGCCAAGCGTGGACATTATGGCAAAACCCCCCTTAATAGGCCAGGCTGTGTTCAACAGTGGACAAACCGGCTGATACAGTACTTGTGAAAGTGGACACTCTTTCATTGGATTTTGTTGACTGAGAATTAAAAATACCTATTCTAGGCTTTAAAAGCTTGGAAGACAGTTGAATTAACATCACACCTAGTATAATACAATACATATACAAATATTTTATTTTAGTAAACTTAACTATAATCCATTTCATGGGTTTGAGACCATTTTTAGGGTTTCATACCCAAAAGGTCAAAACGGGACCTTATTACTACTAAGACACCACTCTCCGTCTGTCTGTCACCAGGCTGTATCTCATGAACCGTAATAGATAGACAGTTGAAATTTTCACAGATGTTGTATTTCTGTTGCCGCTGTAACAACAAATACTACTTAAAAATCGTTCAAATGCGAGTCGGATTCGCGCACGTGAAAGTTGAAAAATGGTTGTAATATAGCGTCTAATATTGTATAGATAATGGTACGGAACCCTTCGTGAGCGCGTCCGACTCGCACATGGCCAATTTTTATTAAAGTCTGCACATAGCTATGTTAGATGGTTTCGATTTTCTGTATGCTAGGTTCGCATATATTTATGTCTTAGTTTAGATTATGTATTTAATACATTCAAGATTTTTTTGATACGTTGTGTGATTGTATATGTGTAGAGTTTTTTTTTTTTTTTTTTTTAATATATGTGGAGTGAGGGTGCTATTAATTACCCCTAGTGGGAGCTACTGCAAGACTCCATTGACTACTAATACTTACACAAATTATCTTTCCTTGGGTTTGGTTGGCTAGGAATTTAATAAGAGCAGCTCCTATTAACAGCTCTGTAGTATTCGGCTCGGGAGTCTATTATGTTAACTACACAGCCAGTATATTAAAAGTTAAAACAGCTAGTACGAAGCGCTTGTAGTGAAATTTGCTTAGCTGTTCTTAACTGATCAACTGAATTAAGAAACGTCCGCCGCGGTGTAAGCTGGATGGGTGATCGCTAGTGACATTACTACTGAGCGCTTCTGTGCTTCGGAGGGCACGTTAAGCCGGCGGACTCGGTTCTTGTATTACGAGTAGGGTGTCTTGTATTGAGTGTTTGTATACGTTATTACCTTGAAACCTACTTTAATGGAAAACGAAAGAGTTACTCCTTATCTGGAAATTTTGTTAACAAAATTAGAAACCGACTATTATATAAGGCTCTAAATGCCTTAGTATTTTTAATGGCATATTTTATTTAAGGTTAAGTAAAGTGAAAATATTGTTTCTATGAGTATTCGGTAAAGGTAAATGTTTCTTCTACCTGTCTTAATATGGGACTCATATGGACTATGGCATATGAAATAGGACTAGTAGTCCAATATTAGTTTATAAGAATAAACACATTAACAAATTAATATGTAAGTTAAAATATAGTTTCTAAAATTTTATTACAGACTTTAAGACTGAGCGGTTAATATTGTAATTCTAATTGGTAAACGTTGATGATTATTGTATAAATGTGTAATTTTACTTTAAATTATGATTTTTATTGATTTTGTCATTTCATATCAACATCCGGGAATTCCCGGGAAATTACTGACGAGAATTTTCGGGTTCCGGGAAAATATATATGTCGAGAAATCAGAATAGTGATAGTTGGCGAACTACCGCCCTCAAGTAGAAAATCTGCCGCCCAGAACCCAACAATATGTTTCTCTTGCTGTCCTTGAGAACCAGTAATTCTATTAAGCACATCAGGACATTACTATTAGGAGAGATGGTAAAAAAATTACCTTGTCAAAGGTTATCTAACAGAAAAAATAATACTCGTCTTATTTTCAAATAGGAAAATTACGTGTCATCGTTCTTACGCAGAAAGTAAATCACATAAAACATATTAATCAATGATAAGATAAGAAGCAACGACAGCCGTGCGGTAATAGCCATAGATTACCGTACCGCAGGTCCCTGGCCAAATTACAGGCACATGAGACCTAACAACAGTATGTCTTAATGTGACGGGCGCAGTGCAATTCGTCATATCACAAAGTGCATCTGTTATAGGTAGAGGATAATCCGCTTAACATCAGGTGGGCCTCGTACTTGTTCCGTCACAATAACATATAAAAAACTGTTTGTTCTTCCATATAGCACCACTGCGAGGTCAACTCAGCAATTACTGCGTAACTATTATTGACTATACGTATGTTCTTCCAGCGTAACCACGCGTAACCATTGTTTATGTACTCGTATCTAAGCGTGTCAAAAGTTAGACGTAGAACTGAATTATTTATTGTAACATGAACAAAAAGTATTTTTGGGATTAGAAGATAGTTGTAGATATGTTGTTAGAGATGATGGGGTCAAATCGGTGGGAGAGTTCGCAACCCCAGATCAGTTATCCTACCAAACGACGAAGAGAATACTAGAGAACAAGAGAGATTTACTCAAAGACTAAACTAAACTAAAGCCTATAATGGAGCAGCTGAGAGGCACATTATTCTAAACGAAGGTTTTTTCAGCAGCTTGAAGTGAACCCTTGGGAGTTAAAGAGTACAAGAGCTTATTTTTTATTGCCTACTAGTAAAGACAGGTGGCGACACATATGATGGAAAGTGGTCAACGTCGCCTATAGATGTTTGCAACATCAGAGTGGTTACCAACGCACTGCCGACCTCTTAGGAACCAAAAGTCGTATTCGTATTTCTTTTGCATATATTCTCAGTATAGAGTATCTAAATATTAAAAAGGAGACTGTTTAAAATTCATGAAAAATAAAATAATATATAAAATGGAATAAAATAAAATTAATTGACTTACACTGCACTGGAAAGGCACATTCACATTTTTTAACATGTTTTGATCATTTGTTACAGTTTTGTCATGTGACACTACATTGAGAGGAAGACGCCTGGAAGGGTATCAGAAGAATATGGTGGTAGGACATTTTGCGAATGCCATTTGGCTAGCTTCCACCCTTGAGTAACAAAAATAATGCCAAGCACCTAACGGTGTATTCCCTTTATAGAATAAGCCAAGTAGCAGCAACATTTTGGACATGTTTGTAGCAGTTTAGGTCATGAAAGCCCTCGTAGGCAGAATGTTCATTCTCAATCCCTCAATCGTCTTTAAATTTCGTGTTATTTACTTATCAGTGCATCTGAATAGAAATAGTTCCAACCTATAGTAGTTCTTCTGATGCCCACCCAGACGCCATGCACATGTCATGCTTCACAATGCAGTGATAGAATAACGGTGCCAGGTTTTAGATTAGCGAAGACAAATAATAGGTCCTTCGTAAGCAATAGTGTGCGGTTTTATAATAAAGTGCCCGAACATATTACAACGCTCACAGAAGGAAAATTCAAGTTGCACGTGAATAACATTTTGATAAAGAAATCTTACTACACAGTTTGTGATTACTTAAACGACAAAAATGCTTGGATTGATTCGCCTCTGCCAAGCTAGTGCCTGTCACCTACGTAATGTAAACAAATATTGTAAAAAATTTACTATATAGTTTGTAACACATTGTTAAGAACGTTTAAAAGAATGGCCCCGAGTTTCTTGCCCGTTCTTCTCGCGTGGCTCTATAAATTATTTTTGCTGAACGTGGCAGTACAATGTACAATATTTCAATATTAAAATTTGTAATTGACCTTCATAAGAGCGCCGTAGACGCCTAAATTGAAAAAATGATTCGGACTTTGACTTTGAGTGTGACATGCCAAAATTGTGACAGATGTAAAAAAAGGTTGAAAATGTGAATGTACCTTTCGCGTACAGTATTATAACCATTACTTTTATTTCATTCTAAATTAAATATTACTTTATTCTTTGGTATATTTGGCATATATATTTTACTACAGATATATTTCATTTTTTCCATCCCAGAGATTGACATTAATCAGTACGGCGCAGACAAATAGGTGTTCTGAGCGGTATGTAGCTGCTATGGACAGGAGTGATAGCTTAGCTTTCTATTCTGTTAATTTACTTAAATAGAAGTTGCGTTTTCGTTATAATTGGTTTATTCTATCACTATTTAGGTCGACGTTTGCCGACCTTTTTGTACATATATTTCACCTCCAGACTTGTTATTGAAGTCTCGAAAAGTTACTGAACTCCATATTTCCTATGATATACTGTTATGCGATGGTTTTAATTTACTTTTGGAATTGCTATCTTAATTTAAGAGCGTTCTAAGGAGAAACTTCTTCTTTTGTTTTCTAGTCTTTTGAGATTTGTTAAGATTTTAAGATAATACAGAAAATGGACTATACTAGTAATTAATTCCTTTTTGGTAAACTTAATAAGTTACAATAATAACTTTGAGGAATTTACTTCAGGGACGTATTTTTTTTGTTGCTGATAAGTAACCTTTGACCACAATCTAAATGGTAACTGATGGTGTGGTTGACGGTGTTAACAGGCTTAACCTAAAATTATTGGTAATCAAGGACAGCTGCTGGAACACATCGTTAGGTGTTTGGTGACAGAATTTCTACTTGAGGGTGGTAGGAAGCCAGGCGGGCATTCGCAAAATGCCCTTCCAACATGCGATGAAGCTCAAGCGCGCGGCGTGATACGAACCATGGTACTGCTCCGCGGCAGTCCATAGCCATAGCCGTACTAGTACGTTCCGGCAACGGTACTTTAGAGCCAATAATCCTTTGACCACATCATCACTTACTATCAGGTGAGAATGTGGTCAAAGGCAACATTCACCAACAAAAAATTATATGTTTTGATTTATTTAACGAATGCATTTTATTTTATATTAATGAATAACGAATTGATGGAATTACAGAAATATGAGACCTAACAACTTTATGTCTTAGGGTGATGAGCGCAGTGCAGTTCATCAGTTGTGAAGCTGCATCTGTTATAGCCAGATGTTACCGCTTAACACAAGGTAGGCCTAGTGCTTGTTCCGTAACCTAATCGCATAAAACAAATAGCAAACCTGACAAAATCAGGTCAAATAAGACAGTCCCAAAGTCCCAACTATGTAGGTATCTTCCCTTCAGGAAGAATATTGATAAGTTGGAGAATGATCTCAAAGTTATTAAATATATTTTATGTAAAAAAAACAAACAAACAAGAGTACGGACTACGAGTCTGTAGTGTGTAATATTTACCACAGAAAAGAGAAAGCAAATTTTATATCTCTATGGTATTTACTAATAAAAAAATAGTCCCAACTATAACAAAATCGCATGTCTTTAGTGTTGTTTCACTACATAAGGTTGATTGAAGTAAAGGTGATCCCAATTCTAGTTAAGGGCATCCTTTTCACAGGAAAATGTCAAATTTAAGTTCATCTCTATTACTATATAGTTAGACAATAATGCCCCAGGAAACTGTTTTGGAGCGATCATGGCAGTTGAAAAAGATTAGTATATTATTACGGCATGACTCTGGTTCCCCGGAAGTTAGGACGGCCCTTAGTGTGGGACGCTACTTGCGTAGACACTTTAGCGCCGTCACATCTTTCTGAAACCAAAACGTGAGGGCTGGCGCCGCGGCTACTTCCCCGGAGCAACTCAAGCGGCGCAAATATACTAACCTCGATATGGGTTACATATTTGAGCCGTTTAGTGTAGAGGAAAGTTAATTTAGGCATACCACCAGTAAAAAAAATATATTTTGTATATGCATAGTGCACCTTGAGTATTATACTACTAGTTTCCCGGGCTCCGCCCACGCGTATGTCGGTTATCGCGCAAAAACATTAACCTCTTTTTGCGCAGTTGGATAAAAACTATCCTATATTTTTTCCCGGGTCTCAAACTATTTCCATACCAAATTTCATTCAAATCGGTCCAGTAGTTTTGGCGTGAAAGAGTAACAGACCGACAGACAGACAGACAGACAGAGTTACTTTCGCATTAATAATATTAGTACTGATAAATGTTGTATTATAACTATATATATTACATTACGTTTTGCGAGTAGGTACTATATGAATGCATTAATTGAATTGGACTCCCTGCTCGAGTTTCCGTACCCACTGCTAGTCCATCTGTGACTTTATTTAGGTCATAGCAGTTGTTTGTTGCTGATGTTTAACCTTTGGCCTTACCGTTTTTATTGTTCCATGTTCCATACGTTAATCGAGGGAATGGCTTTCTAATGGTGATTGGATAGTGGACTCGCGCTATTAAAATGTTTATGTAACTCCATGTGTTAGAAAATGTCATGGTCAATTAATAACTAAGAGAGATAGAAGAAGGTTTCGGGGTTATTAAAGAGAAAGAAAGAATATTAGATTCTTCTTCGCATAGACAACATTACAAAACAAAGAAACTTCATTACCATTCGAAAACAACAAAAAAGGTTATTTTATGTAATGTTGCGAGATGTCTAGAATGAGTTCCGACTAAACGGACGCTAGGGCTTCAGCAATAGTTGCATGGTGGTAGGGCTATTTGCGAATGCCCGCCTGGCTAGCTACCACCCTCCAATAGAAAATCTGTCGCCGAGCACCTAACGGTGTGTTCCGGCAGCTGTCCATAAGAGCCAGTAATTCTAGGCTAGCCTGAACAACATCATCTTACCATCAGGTGAAATAGTGGTCAAAGGCTTATTCTTACATATATGTAATACATAAAAATTCAAAAAGTTTGCTATTTAAACTAATTTATGACATCACAAACCCACAAATGACACGAGTATCAAACAACTACCTATTTAAAAAATCTAAGAAACAATGCGTCAAACTTCATTGACAAGCAAAGACACTCACGCACTCATCCGCAGCCCCCTCCGACGTCGTTGCCCGTTTCTAACATAAGGCAAAATTGTCAACGGCGTTGAAGACTTCTATTTTTTACAGCCAATAAGCTAAATTTTTTACCACCTGCTCACCAGCTGTAGGTAAGTGTTGATGTGGAGGTGGAAGCAAGCCTAACCTAGGCTTATAAGAATATCTGTTGGGAGACACCTTTAAGTGAGAGTCAGAATTTCTACTTGAGTGTAACTTAGTGCCTAGACAGACAATTATTTGCAAAATTCCACTATGATGTGAAGCTCATGCCTGCAGAGGGAGTCGAACTGATTGTAACGGCGTGTTCCTTGAGAGACCACTGGCCAGTTCAAAGGAACCACTCAGTACCACTGCAATTTACAGATGTAATATTCATGTAGGGATTGAGTTTGTGCAGATGATGTGAAAACATGCAGGATAAGTAATAAAGGGCCTAGTTCTGTTTAAATCCAAAACATCTTTCCACTACCTTTCCATTACATAAGAGAAATATGCCTTTTCGCGAAATCTCACCCAGAAAATTTTAAAAACACTGTGAAGTCATAACGAGACAAAAAAGACAAAGGTTCAAAAACCTACTATATCAGCGAATAATACGATTATTTTAATGTATAATGAATAACCAAATGATATTAAATTATTAGATGGCAATAGATTTTAACTAATTGGTTATTACGTTAATGTTTTTACGATGTTAAAGATTATTTAAGTTCTAAGTATACCTATGTAAATTATTTTTTTTCAATATTTGCACGTCTGCATACAGGCGGAATACACTGAACAAATAATTTTACGTATTAATTTAAGACTACATAAGTAAATGTATTGCTGTATTCTATCAAATAAAATATTGATTGATTGATTAAAGATCGAACAAAGTGAAGAATTTTAATATTTTTACAGATAAATAAACCATTAATACATTTGTTTTATCATCGTTCTTTGTAAGTCAGATAAGTAAAAAAAAGGTATTTTCTAAGATAGTAGGTCAAAACTACCGTTCAGCAACAGAGCTTAGGGTGGTCTACGTAAGTTAGAGAAGAAATGAAGACCCGGTACATAATCATTTTAAATTTGAATAACAAACGAAGCATGAAGAATGTATGCATAGACAATTGCAAAATGTGTTAATAAAAAGAGGATGGTTTTGTCCCACTATGTATGCCTTGCGTGGCCGTCATTTCAAACGGGTCATCTGTCCTCGCTAAAACGGAACAAATTATTAGTTAGTAATTTAATTCTAATCGCAAACATAGAGTGTTTGATTAAGAAAAGCATATATGCAAACGTCAATATAGGTTTTTATGTAGTGAAGCATTCCAAAAGATTGCAACAGTGTCTGCGCACAAAACATCTTGAGCCAACGAAGCAAAGGAAACATGACTAAAATCGATTACCTCCGATCCTCGACCGCAATAGCTAATTATTGCCCGTAATTATGAGTTAAGTACAGAAAGCGTCGGGCGTTCGCAATAATAACGCCAGAATCGCATCCCGTACCAAATACGTGATCTGCAATCTTATCTCTGTGCTTTGCCGACGAGAAAAACAAGCTGAAATAACTTATTGGGTATTTACTTTTTGTCCCGGAGAATTCCGTGAATTAACCGCCAAGGAAATGCTGTTTGCAAATTTTTTCTTTCATTTAATCAGGTGATACATTTTAAGTTTATAATTAATCAGTTCAAGATGCATCACCTAGAAATAATAGGTAGCCTCTCCACTTGAAGCGGTCTTTGTTCAGCAGTAGAAGATTGAGCTGACATATATATAAAGTATTTTGTTTGCAGTTGGCAGGCATTATGATTAAAAATAAACTCCATGCTCATCTGCCAGGTTTAAACTTGTTTTTTTTTTATTGCTGATAGGTTAGCCTTTGACCACAATCTCACCTGATGGTAAGAGATGATGTGGTCGAAGGTGTTAACAAGCTTAACCTAGAATTACTGTCTCTCAAGGACAGCTGCCGGAACACACCGTTGGGTGCTTGGCGACAGATTTTAAACTTGAGGGTGGTCGCTAGCCAAGCGGACATTCGCAAAATGCCCTTCCACCATGCGGTGAAGCTCAAGCCCGCGGCGGTATTCGAACCATGGACCTGCTGCGCGGCAGTCCATAGCCAATGCCACTGAGCCATCACTGCTTCAAAGCCTCCATGAAATCGACGTAGCTGATGGTGTTCACAGTACGCATATAAGCATTTCTTAATTATTTCTCATATAAACCACAAGTAGAAAATCTGTCGCCAAGCACCTAACAGTGTGTTGCGGCAGCAGTCCTCGAGAGTCAGTAAAATTACAGGTACATGAGACTTAACAACTGTATGTCTTAGTGTGACGGGCGTAGTGCAATTCGTTCGGACGGAAAGCTCTGTTATAGGCTAAGGCTAGTCCGGTTAATATCAGTAGGGCCTCGTGCTTGTTGTGTCACAATCACATTAAAAAAATTACCATGATAAAATGTATATTGTAACGTCAACAATCCCAGAGGCATTGCACTTGAAAAACTAGTCGCAGAACTTAATTTTGACATAATTGCGCCCACTGAGCCCACTCACTACCCTCACACGGAAGACTTTCGACCTGACTTGCTTGACATGGCACTACTCAGAGGCGTAACACTCCAGTTACGCTCCATAGAAGTGGTTCACGAGCTTCACTCTGATCACCGACCCATTATACTGCGACTAGGTCCCGACCCAACAACAGACCTCCCCCGCCCCACTAAGACGATAGTGAACTGGAAGCAATTAGGCGTTGCCCTAAAGGCTATCAGTTCACCGGACCTTGACAAGATCCCTGACGACATCCTGACTAAAGATGACGTAACCCTTGCGATCGATTCGTTCACTAATCACCTCTCCACCGTAGTAGGTGCATCCGCAAAGGAGGTCATGGTGCCGGACGACCGGCGCCTTGTCATTCCAGCGGATGTGAGACGATTAGTGACGGAAAGTAAAGCAGTGACCCGACATTACGACTCTTACCCCAGTAAAGAGAACAAAACTAAGAAACGCCACTTTGAACGCATGGTTCAAAGTCGCATGTCTGAGTTGCGTGATCAACAATGGGGTGACAAACTTTCAAACCTCGTGCCAAGCCACCAGGCTTATTGGGACTTGGCGCGAGGTATGAAAGGAAGTAACTACAACGACATGCCTCCCTTATACAGACCAGTCCCACTAGTCCCAGCGTTCTTTGACGAAGACAAAGCTGAGTGCCTAGCTGATAGCCTAGAGGCTCAGTGTTCCCCTAACGTAGATCACGTTGACCAAGCTCACCTCGATTCGGTGGATGCTGAAGTCGAACGTAAAAGCTCTGTGGTCACCTCTGAACTCCCACCAATCACCTTAGCGACTTACGCTGAGGTGGCGAGACTGATCAAGGCCCTCCGACCGCGCAAATCCCCCGGTGCCGATGGCATCTCCAACAGGGTTCTTAAAACCCTCTCTCCTCCTCTCATCCATCTCCTAGTCAGCATCTTCAATGCTGCTATGAGCCACTGCTTATTCCCAGACACCTGGAAATGTGCAAATGTCATTGGCATTCACAAACCAGGCAAAAGCTCATCTGACCCCACCAGTTACCGCCCCATCAGCCTCCTCAGTGCCTTAGGCAAACTTTACGAGCGGTTACTTGCAAACCGTCTCCAGTCCCATGCTAAGGAACACCACCTTATCCCAGATGAGCAGTTTGGCTTCAGGCCCGGACACTCATGCGTCCAACAGGTGCACCGCCTCACGGAGCACATCATTGAGGGCTTTAACAAGTACCCCAAACCCCAGACAACGCTAGCAGTCTTCCTCGACGTAGCGAAAGCTTTTGACAAAGTCTGGCACAATGGCTTGATTTACAAGCTATACCAATTTGGCGTGCCAGAACGTCTTGTGCTCATCCTACAAGACTTCCTTAAAGCCAGAAGCTTTCGCTATCGCGTGGAAGGCACCCTCTCCTCCCCCCACCCAGTCAGAGCCGGAGTCCCTCAGGGCTCCGTGCTATCACCCATTCTTTTCGCGCTGTATACCAGCGACATCCCACGCTCTCAGCCTAACGTCCTTTTAGCCCAATACGCGGATGACACCGCTATTTATACCACTGGGTGGCATATCAGTAGAAAGTCCATTCCCGCCCTCCAACGGGCCATCACCGAGATCGGTGACTGGTTCCGTAAATGGCGCATCGCGGTCAACCCAGTTAAAAGTGCAGCTATGTACTTTACTGAGAAGGGCCGCCCCCGTTACCCGCAACCTATAACTTTGTTCGACCAACCCATCCCCTGGGTTAGTAAAACAAAATATCTCGGAGTCACCCTTGATCGGAATCTCACCTTTAGCGATCATATAACAACCGTCCGTAACAGAGCGGCCTTTGTAATGGGTCGCCTTGGTCCCCTGATTCGCAAAGAGAGTAAAATGTCTCTTAGAAATAAGAAGACACTTTACACTGCCTGCATCCGCCCCATCATAACTTACGCATCAGTAGTGTTTAGTCATGCTAGTGAGGCCCATCTCCATAAGCTTCAAGTCATTCAAAACCGTTTTCTTCGTAGTGCAACCGGCGCTCCGTGGTATATCCGGAACACCGAGTTGCATTGCGACTTAAACCTTCCCTCTCTAGCGCAGTTCAATAAGGACTGCGCCCGCCGATACTTTGATCGAGCGCCCCACCACCCGAACCCATTGGTTGTCCAGGCATCGAACTACTCGACTGCCTCTTCTATCCCATTTTTCAAACCCCCCCGTCGCCGACCACGGCAGGTATTAGACGACCCGGATGACCCCATCGCAGCCATTACGTTGGCAGCTTTAGCGTTATCCGCAAGTCGTCGAGGTAAAATCCCCAGGTGTGAGGTAATCAGAGGTCACACAATCAAACACCGAGCTCGCCGGCGAGCT
Organism: Plagodis dolabraria; assembly: GCA_963854805.1. Lineage (NCBI taxonomy): Eukaryota > Metazoa > Arthropoda > Insecta > Lepidoptera > Geometridae > Plagodis > Plagodis dolabraria. The sequence continues at coordinate 16,963,743 of OY978450.1, forward strand.
CGAGGCAAAAACAAGGTCACGATAAATTGCTCTCCAAATAGTCAAAGAGTATTATTCAGTAGGGCCCAATTGTGCAACACTGCAGTTGCACAGAGGCATTTTGCTCCGATCCCCCCCATGTCTCTCGACAGCGAGACAAGCCGAGGTCCGAACCACAGTGGTGCCCTTGAGCTCGCTGTCAACCCCTCCTATAATAGCGGTACGTTTTCGGCGTCCGCAGGAGACGGAGGTAGAAAGCGCTTTTCGCCTTCTACGCCCGTCTCGGGAGAAGTGCCTTCGGCACTTCTCCCTCCCGGGCTATTGTAGGGCCAGGCCCTCGCCCAAAACCCGGTGGAGCTGGACGACCGCACAGGCGGTAGCCAGCATCTATGTCCTCCCTAAAAAAAAAAAAAAAAAAATGTATATCTGAAAAATAAATGTATAATATAAATTCATATCTTCTTGTTTTCTTTAACATTAAAGAGTCTACATCTATCGTAGAGCAAGATCAGTTTGCATGTGAAATTATGTAAACGCCTCGGACGTTTACAATAAATTTTCTTTCAGACTTGTGACATTGAAAACTTACAAGTTTATTTAGTTAAAGCCAGAATTATCTGTGACTTTTTGTATGAATTTATTCTGTTGCTTTTATTTACATTTTAGTAAACTTGTGTAATACTTTTCTCAAGATTTAGGCTCAATTTATTGATACAAAATTATTGGTGAGATTGTCTGCTTCAGTCAGAGTCCGCTGAGTAACACAGCCTCTCCAAAAGAGGTTCTCTATAATTCACACGCTAGGTTGGCGGATTGGGAATTGCAGTGCAAGCTGGCAGTTCCTGGTTCCAGCTAGCTAGCTTGAATAATCTAATGATTATTCAAAATAATGTTTTAAATCCAGACAGATGGACTCTAAAGTAAAATCCTGACCGCAGCGAGGGATATACGTACTTATATACTCTATAATGTACTATATAAACGCGTTGATTCCACCATGCCCCTTTTACCATCGGACAACAAGGCGCTCTGATGGCCGTTATCTTTTCATGGTTGACATTCCTCCAGTTCGTTCGAAGCGTTTCGCTTCAACATTTATCATCCGGACAGCGAAGGAGTGGAACTCATTACCCGCGTCTTTGTTTCCTGAACAGTATCATTTGGGAGCCTTCAAGTTTAGAGTGAATAGGTATCTTCTAGGCAAGCATGCTACATCTTCGGCAACATCATCACTTTCCGTCAGGTGAGATAGCGGCCAAATGCGTCCAAACGCATTAAAAAAACTCTATAACTCTATAATATAGTCGTATTTGCGTCAAGTTTGACGCTGGTACGCATCATAACTATGTTTAATAAAGAGCACAAGAATGCTTAAAAAATCTAGGTTCTCGAACTGAAAACCCCTCTTTTTTTGTACTATTAGCAACTATTTACTTTTATTGACTGTAAAGGTAACGGCCATGATACCTCATATTAAGTGAAAATGTCAACCGTATTCGAATTATAGTTCAAAAGAAACAGCCCTTTTTAAGGACGGATGGACATCGTATGGTTAGCAATGGGATCCCATATTTTAGTACAAAACCCTAAAAAGAAACATTACATAATTATTTCATACCTAAAAATATAGATATGGTTAAATATATTTCTATTGTTGGTTAAAACACTTTTGTCTAAAAACTATTACCTACAATATTGAAGAATACCGAAACAACCGCGCCCAAAAAACCTGACTTAATTTATTTGAAAGCTTTTAATACTACGCACAAAATGAGGTTAATCTGTATCAAGCCAAACCCATCTTTTAACAAACCCCTATAAAATAATGGTTTATTATTTAAGTTCCCTAATAAAATCTAGGGAAACGCTTTCTGAAATAACAACTAGTTAATTAAGACTTTATTATATTTTAAGAATTATTTAATTTAGTCTGTGGCAACCAGATAGCCGGATTGCCCACTGCTGAACACAGCCTCCCCCATCAAGAGTTTATGTTTAGCAGAAGGCGTGGCGATAGCAGTGTAAAAATAGGAGTTCCTCAGAAGACGCTGCGGCTCACCTTCTGGTATTTGGCCCGTAGTCGCCTCTTAGGACACCCATGGGAAGATATGAGGAGGTGAAATTCTGGTCCGGCACATAGTTACCAGCCTCTAACTATAGTTATTTGAATAAAGTAAGACTACCTCCTTACCAAATTAATTTAAGCATCACATTTTAATGTTAGACTTGGTTAATTTTCAGACAAGACAGTATTATTTTCTCAAAAAAAAAACTGGAGTACTGAGATTTACCTGATAAAATATACTATTAATAACAAGTAGAATATAATGACATCTATACTCCAGTTTTTGTTGAGAAAAAAATGTTATATGCCTATTAAAAAAACCTATTTATATATTGAGTAAAAGTGGTGACAAACTGGTTTAGTTTCTGACAAGGGAATTAAATATTACCACAATCTAAAGATTTTATTTCAATAAATCTTGATACTTCCGAAGACATTTTTACAATTATTCTTGGTTTAATTTTTTTACATTGATAGCTGTTTCAATTTTATCGTTCATACTTTTAGTAGATAATCAAGATGATCTAGAATCAAAGTCAATGTGTAGAACATTTTATTATTCAGAACTTAACCTACTGCTTCCTTAGCAATGGAAAACATTGTAGCTCTAAAGAAAACAATAATTAATCACCTTATATGAAACAAATCTATTATTTCCAATCTGGGGTACGACTTTCTACCAGGTTAAAATAACATTTGTGTCACCAAAACACATTAACTCAAACAATATAAATAGAATCATTATTTAAAATTCCCCACACGAGTTTAAGGGTCACACTCAGTCGATAATCTGTATGACATTCCGTTCTCAGAACGTCTGCAGGTCGTCCGAGGGCGTAGCTTATTGGCTGCAATGAAAAAATCTGTTACTCTATTTCAAAGACGGGAGCAATTAAGGGTTTGAAAGCTTTATGATTAAAGACGTTTTATAGTATTTATGAACCCCTTAAGATGGTTCTTGAATTAAAAAGGGATACTAACTTTTGTCCTCAATGCTTATCTCACCTGTTGGTGTTAGTTCTGATATCAGATTGTGCCAGATTTATAACTTGTGGACCAGCCAAAAGCATGTCGACCGTATAGGTCTCTGTGATGTTATGTAGCCCTTCTACTATGTGGTTACTTGAGGATGGAAGTTGGGATATGGTACCAGGTTAATGTCTTTCCAGTCGTTGTCCTGGTTTATTACATTGGAACTTGTGTACGATTTTACGCTTTACGAATAACACAAAAACTAAATCCATCTCCCATAATAATATCGTAAATGCTATAGTTACTTTGTAAGATTGTGATGTTACAGATTTGCTGTTTGAGTAGGTGGAGAAGGAAAATGTTGATGATGGAAAACCTGTAGCCTAGCAAACGATAAAATGTTTTTTTTTACAACATTTAGCCTGTTGGTAAGTACTTCTGTGTTGGAACATGTTAAGAGGCTTGGTGAAAAATCACATCTGCGCGGGATATTCAAACGCCTATCTAGTTAGATTTGCAGCACTATCGTTGAAAAAATAATATTCTTCAAACTATTTTACAATGTAATTGATCACTAATGAACTTGATTAATTAATTCAATCGTAAAACCGTCAGAAATATTAAAATTTACCCGTAACAAATTGAATCTATTGTATAGTTATTCAAAAACTTATTTGGATATTGTACATACTAACAATACTTTACGAAGCTCTTGTTTGCTAAGATTAAGTACAAAATTGAGAAGACCTGACTGACCTGCCCAAAAATGAATTTACCGCCATAATTGTCAGCGTCCACCTTAAGCTTTAAATGTGAATTGGCTGTCAGGACAGCACTTTCAAGAAAACACATCGATAAAATGCTTAAGCGAAAAGTTCTACTGCGTCAGTGTGGTAGCTAGCCAGGCGAATATTCGTAAAATGCCGTACCATAATGTGGTAAAAGTCAAGTTCCTGCCATGATTTGAACAACAGACCCTTGCACGTCTGTCCATCTTGCAGTGGGCCATCATTACTTCAAAGTTTGTAAGGGAATTTTCACGATAAAATAACATTTAGGGTATAAAGTTTTGTCACACTGTGACATAAACTTGAAAAGGTTAAATCACGAGAGAAATGTAACCAGTACCATCGGTGGTTTGCGTGGGAGTCGATTAATGACGCAATATGTTAAGACCTCGATATACAAGTAAATTTGAAAAGCAATATCTTTTCATTTCTGAGTATACCTTTTTTTTTCTAAACTAACGAGGTTTTTGATGAGACGGAGAATTCACAAGCCTAATGTCAAGCGTCACGCCTGTCCATTACAGTTGTAGTGTCACAGACCTCGTACTGCTTGACACTGGACTGCGCTTGTCACTCTAAAAATGTTATTTCTTTTGTCTCGATCACCCAGTAATTTCACTTGGTGCAGTGTTTTTTATGTATCTAAACTAAGTAAACACAGTAGATTTGCACAGTACTTTGTCAAGGCAGAATACCTGATCTGCGGTAGTGCTACCAAAACAAACTCATCAACATAGCCATGACGTCCAGCTTTGAACAAAAGCCTCCTCGCTAAGGATGCATTCGAAGATTGCAGTTCTTCAGAAGGTGCTGCTATGACCACTTTCTGGTATTTTGCACGTCGTCTCCTCTTACGACTCCCTTAGGAAGGTGGTGTGATTCTAACCTGGCACTCCTCGGGTAAAGAGACCTGTACTGTATTAGCCAGATTGCCCACTAATAAACACAGCCTCACCCATTAAGGAGGGGTTTGCTATAATCCCCACGCTTAGTAGGCGTGTTGGGAAACACAGTGTAAGAACAGTTCTTCAGAAGGTGTTTCTCACCTTCTGGTATTTAATCCTTAGTCTGTTCTTAGACACCCTTGGAAATGGGGTGTGATATTCTAGCCCGGCACCCTACGAGGCCGAACGAGGCGACCTACTAAAGAGAGCTGGTAATATGATCCTATAGATATAGAATATTTCATACCAATTTTTATCAGGAACTGTGCTATGCAACGGTGAAAATAGAAAGTAAAATCATTTAGCGGTCGCCAATCAATCTTACGAATTCGTGAATATTTGTGATCTTATCCAAATTCTCTTTGTTTTCTGAGTCTACTGAGCAAGCGGTTGGAAAAAGGAGTACTCGTAATAAAAAAGACCGTGGTAGGGGTTGGCAGCCGCGGCCCGTCATGAATATCGGCCGGGAGGTGGTAACCCCCACCTCCCGTTTTACGTGATTGAAAGAGAAATTGTTTAAAAGATTTTAAAGGCGTTTTAATAGTATTGGTAACTACAGTCTACAACGTGCCATTTAATCCTGAAATAATTAGGTTTTCTTGGAACGAACTAGGCTTGTTTTTCAAATTAAGTTAGCTTGGAGGTGATTGCTTTGTGTTTTAAGATGTAAATTAAGTGTCAGGATTTTTCGCGAAGTTTAGTAGGCGTCATGTATCGTACCGTGGTACTAAAAATGTATTATTTTTTAATACTCAACAGTACCACAACTATGATATCGAAAGGCGTTAATACTCCAATAAAATACAACACTCAAATACTAAGCGGTATAGCGCCCACGTTTTTGGTCAACATCTGGTCTCATGCCTTTGGGGGATATTTGGTTGTCATCATTGTGTCAAATTCCTTCAAGCTTTTTAATTTAAAATGTTATGTAACTAATTTCTTACTTCATTAAATAACAAGTTGACAGTTAAATAACCCGTGATCCGCAAGTTTCTGCAATATTTATTCACAACAGCCACCGCAATTCTAAAATGAAAAAGCTCACGCCCAGGGAATAACAATTCGGATCGATGGCGTTAGCGTCCAGTACTTGTGTTTAATTAAAAATAATGTCTGAGGCAGTGTTGCCCGACAATAACCGAGTCCAGGCGAGATGGCTTGTTATATAAATTTCTCGGCTCCTGTGGGACGCGACGGGAGAATAAGGCGAGGAAGCGGTAGTGTGAGTATATTATACCCATTTTCTGGGTCGTCCTTCGTACAAATACGTTTTATGCGGAAGCTAGTCAGACTACCTCTTCCAAAGAAAAACCAGCCTTGTTTTCTTTATTTAAGGTATGTTTTCGTTCGAATTTTTGTGGTTACGGTAAAAGGTACTTATTTGATTAGGGTGTCAGACGTATCACCGTGAGAGTGTGAGCGTTGCTCGAGGTTTTGGATCAAATTGCGTGTTTCGATTATTTTTTCCGGTTGGTTTTCATGCCGATGAAAACGAGGTAATTTTTTTTGTGTAAGTTTGTAGCGTCTTTTACCTTCCGCTACTATACTAGCAGATGAGTAAAATATATAGAAAATGAATAGCGGAGCGCTATAAAATATAATATTAAAACAGTAAGTTGGTTAAACACTGCAAATCAGACAGTTTTAAAATCAATAGTTGAAGAATTTATTGATAACGTTAAGTAATTCATTCAAAATATCAGTAAAATAAACATAACAACAAAGTTAACCATTATGCAAGAAAAAAAACGAACGTATGTACTAATCATAATATTTTTTATAAACTATCGAAAATTAATACTTAGTTATCATATCCCGAAATTAAATATTGTTTACGTACGTAAATATTAAACTGTAGAAAAAAAATAAACATTTATTTCAATGATTGACCTAACGAGGGACGATGGAGTTAACCATAGAGATATATTGCTTTCTCTTTTCTGTGGTGTTAACGATACACATTGTACTGACTTTAGCAATATATATAGCCTAAAAGAAATAGCACAATGTACACCAAACATTAGCTTAGTCTGAAACCCAGCAATGTAGAACTGCATCACCATTATAGGAACGTTATGATTGATCTAAAACTGATATTCTGTACCTTGATACATATACTGAATAGTTGTACTTAAAGGAGTCTCGACTTGGCAAGAATATGTATGTGATAGTTTTTTTGGCAAATCCGTATTAGAATTCATACCGAGTCCGGTGGAAGCCCCTTCATCTCTTTCATGGGAAAGGACCCCTATAAATCATCGGGAAAGACGTTAATATCTGAACTCTATACAAAAACGCGTCCTTGTGAAGTCAGGAAGTTACATGTTTACAATTGGAGCCGCCATTGCCTAACATACTGGGAGAATTATTTAATCGTATTTATTTAAGATAGATTTCGTAGCAGTACTTTTTTGAAACGTTAAGACAAAAACAGTGTAAAATGAACGAGATAAAATCAGTTCAAGTTAAATAATAAATGATTTATTTGTAATATCCGTGAAAACCATGAATACTACTTACAATAAGAGAAATTTAGAACAACCTGGCAAATGTTAGATTATCGAATAAAAATGGAAATGCATTGAGGTATTGAGAGTTTTCAAAATAAAATGAAATGAATAAAATGAACGTTCTATAATAGAATAATTTCAAACTTGCAATCATCACTGCGTTGGCGCAAATATCTGTATTAAACTGCGATATCCACATTTTTTCAGTTTCAATATTTATCCATAGCATATAATACTACTAATGTAGGTGTAAAATGTTGCAATATCTTTATATCGAAATATTCTGAATAGACCTTCCATAGGAAATTGGGGTTGGGATTCCTTGGTTGCTACTAGCTGACAGGTAGTTGTTATACGAGTACTTTTCATGGCTAGGAGCGACTAGTAGGTTAATCAAACATTTCTTGATTAAGTTATAATACATATAATATGTCGGGAATTCATACGGATTAGCGTCCACGTGTTCGTTGTCTGCGTCCGAAATGTTGTGAAATTATAAGTCAGTGCGCACACCCAACGCAGGCGCTGGCGCTATCTTGGAGGCAATTGAAGTGAGTGAACCTCGATCGAACGCACTACTGACAAATATGACGTTGACAATGACAGCTTTGTGCCAAAGATAGTCAACAACTTGTGCTGTTCGGTTCGTTCGGAACATTCGTTCGGTGCTGCCATTCAAATAAATCAAATAAATAAAGTCTACCTTCTTGAGAGTTATCATCTCTGACGTACGTTATATAGATTATCATCCATACTTATATAAATCATACACTAAATATCTAAAAGGCACATTTATATGTTGCATATCTACCGAAAATTGGTCAATATGTGAACGACTAAAAAATATCGAAATGAACAGTCGATCGATCTCCGGTGACTCGCTGCCGGATTTTCCATTGGGAAATGAATTAGCCGAGCCGAAGCGGCGAATTTACATTTTTATTGACAAGCAATCTATTTTCCAAGCAGTGGCAATTGGTAGGAATCTTTTATACGAAGCGATACGACATGTCGTTTGATATGGTAGAAATCCTTTGTGTTTGGCAATAACATTTTCTTAGTATTTATTTATTGTACAAGTTCTTTAAATCATTCTATCACTTGCAGTATTTACAGCAAATTGATATATTAGTCCAATCTAATATAAAACGGTATTTGAAAAAAAAAAACTTAAAACAGCATGTTGAACAAAAACCCTACATACTATTTTAAATATGTTGGTATATAAGAGGTGCCGGTTGATTCTGAAAAATAAAATGCAGCAAGAAGAGAAAATGTGTATTATGTTTAAGTTAATTTCATATTTATTGTTTATCTGTATTATCTGTATTGTGACTGTTTGATCTGATTAACTGCTTAGTAAACTTATACACACAACAAAAATATAAACACGACTGAATGGTTTTTACGAACTTTAATCTTAACCTGAACCTTACAATGAATATTTTCTATACATACCAAGCAAAAAAAAATAATCTTGACAAAAAGTGACAGTAGCCAAATCCTACAAAATATTTTAACAAATGACGTGAAAATATTCTATTACACCTACCTCCAGCTACTAAGTAGCGAGCTCTGATTTGGCCGAATTATGAAAAATACATAAGCTTGATTTAAGGTGAGGAGTTGATGTCACATTAATTTACTAATTAAAACTGTCAAACTAGCTTTCACTAAGGCACTACTCCCAGTGGCTTGCTCGTGTGTCCTGCTGTTCATCCTCTATATGAAAAGCAGGATTGTTTAAACATTCTCCTTTCGCAAGATATGTTTTTGTATCATTTATTAAAGACTAGCTTACCGGGCGCGTCTCCGCCCGCGCGGTGTCGTTTATCACGCTAAAACATTAACCTTTTTAACTATCGTATGTTTTTTCCCGTGTCTCAAACTATTTCCACACCAAATATCATTCAAATCGGTCCAGTAGTTTTGGCGTGAAAGCGAAACAGACAGACAGAGTTACTTTTGCATTTATAATATTAGTTCTGATAGAAAGTATTGCATTTATGAAAACCATCATATTAAATACAAAACTGAAATACTTATATTTACACAACATACTCAAATAAATATGCTTGGTGAAAGGTGCTAATATTTACCTAACAGCCCACGCCTATTAGCTGTTATAATGTGGAGGCGATTTATACCTATTTTAGTTTCTATGTATGTAACTAAATCATGCTCTGCCTCCTTGTCTATAAATGTCGCCAACACCGATGAGCCCGCGCTCATCTACAAATTGAGCCGAAAACGCGAAGTAATTATTTAAACCGTCATATAAATTACTGCTCAACTTTTCACGCCAAGAATTTCTATGTGTGCGTGAGACGGTGTGTTGTACGAGTTGAGCCTTGTGGGTGGTGGGTATCTCACTGTGGACTGAAAATGGTTTCAACATTTCATTCCTCTATCCTTTTCAGTATTGTATAACTTTTATACGGGGTTCAGTATATACTGAAATTGCGAGATCAATCGATTATATGATAAGCATAGCTTGACGCCCATTCTGTACTTTTGATTTTTGTTTGTGACATCTGAGTGAAGTAACCAAAACCTACCACGATTCTTTCAAGTAATTAATGAATTTCAAATTTTGTCATTACTTATCTTATTAATTGACTACAAATTTACTGAATCATAAAAAAAAAATATCAAAGGATCCAATCAAAGATCATGACATTTTTTGTAATACTGAATTATATATTGAATTTTGGAATTATAATGTATTAAAACTTCAACGTGTTCATGTTCCAATCCATAATATATAACGATAGTCCTTAAATTTGTTTGTTACTAAGACAAAAGTTTATCTCCCAATTTTGTATATACTGCGCTCGGGTAAGTATCAGCTTGAAACATATTTAGCTTTGTTCCCTTCACTACGGTTAATCTGTCCCGTTTCCTCCTGTGTCAAGTGCAGATAGACTTTTTACACAATATATTTGGTAACAGTTATTGGACTTGTAGGATTTAGGAAGACATACTATTTTCATGACTTTAAGAATTAACGCCGACGATGATAGCATTAAAAGAAAACCTGCCAATAAACTATACTTGAGGTCACATCTCAGAATCATATATATTATACTCGTAAGTTGACTTATGTACCTTATAATTTGTACTCTTCAATCACTACAATTATATTACGTTATGCGTCGTAAATATTTTTTTATATTAAACTGAAATGATGCACAGTACAGTAGGTACCTTTTGTTTCAGTGTAAGTAAAGCGGCTGATGAAAGATGATAAACCGACTTACATTTACATTGTGCTTTTTGGGTCGGTGGCGACGGGGGCGCGCGGCCTGGGATAGGGAGCGAGCTGGGAGGGACGGGGCCTCCATCTGCCTCCCTGATGATGAAATATTGTACACGTGGTCTGATTTTGAATGACAACGTTTCGTCGCCCGCACAAGAGCACCCACTCTTCCCAAGACGTTTTATGGAGAATCAAGGCTTTGCTCTTTGTAACGATCTACTCCTTAATGTTCATATCCTACCATTTTATTTCTTCTTTATGAGTTTATAAGGTGAGCAACCGATGCTTGGGAACGAATTTACTTCTCACAATGAGACAGGTAAGGAGGGCAAGGATGGAACCTAAAAGGTCGTGCGGCCCGCGCCCTTGGCCGGCTTGTTTATTAATTCGTGCCCGATGCCCGCCCGCCCAGCGACCCGTCGCCCGCCCTAACCCTAATGGGCGGGAAACAACACAGCTTTTAAATTTCGGGCTTTCCTAAAATTTAATCAAGTGTTTTTTGCTTTATGGCTTGTGAAAATTAGCTTTATTATTTATTTATTCGGCCGGGATTTCGGTTTCGTTGAGCGGTCGGCTTCGGACGTTGCGTATTGGGAAATCAGAGATCATGGCTATTTCCTTAATTTATATTACGCCTTTGCCGACCTCGTGCTGCCTAAACACTTTAATCTTATGAAAGTGTATCGGCGGGGGCCCTACTATTTATTTCCACTCCTTATTTTCACCTTACGGTAAATAGAAGTGTGACGCTCACCGGAATCTCGACCTATTCAGTGACACGTTGCGGCTCACATTACTTTGGAGGATGTGATGTGTCGATGGACCAGTCGTCGAACAAGTCAAGTGATTAATTCGCCCCTTACCTCGAGTGGAGATTTATTGGTTCTACCGTACGCAAAACTGCGGGTGGAAGAAAAAAAATCTCTATCGAAAATTGAATAGAAAAGCCATTTCGGAGGCCGCGAACGAATTCCGTTGATACGTCTCGCATTCGCTTTCACGGCTATCTTCATTTTATTTACCTGAGTGGAGTTAAAACACCGGGTTATTGTAGATAGGGATTTTTAAGAGTTTTCAACGGATCCGCGGTTTCATTAGATTTATTCTTCGAACTATCGTACAAATAGACATCGACATGTTTACTATTATTTAAAAACCTATAGTGGTTATCAACTACTGTACATCTTAAGAAACATTAAGTATTGCACCTTATAGACCACATTTTTTTTGTTTCACATTTCGCGTAAACTTGAAGTATTCAACAACAACAACTATACTGTGCACAATTAAATTCATGTTAAATTAAAGGTTTAACTAACATTCTTTGACCACCCTCGACTTTTCCGATGTAACCACGTTGTTACAACATAATCAAATGTTACATTGATCGTGTGTTTAAATTACCCTCGAAAGTGTAAAATAAACTAGAAAAAATATCATCACGCCAGTATTCCCCAAGGGGTAGGCGGAGATGTATATGAAACTCACATTTGCCAGACATATTAAAGTCTCATATAATATGAGGTGAGCCTATGGGCATACACCAGGCACAGTGCAAGGCCTCCGATTGCTAATGCACATGTACTACGATAAACAATGAACCTCAAGCTACAATTCTGCTATACCGATAAATATCCGCATAAAAATACTTCATTTTGTTACAACAATCTCGAAAAAGAGATACAGGAGAGAAGCGCTTGATTATCGCCAAAAAAATCGTTGTCCTGAACCTCAACCTACAAACATTCCGGTAATATGTTTGGGGATGGGTCCACCCTCAGGGCGGTTTTTATTTTCGATTCTCCTTCTCCGCCCTACGCGGACATACGTGCCGCAGCTTAGGTGCGTTGGGCGGCATAGAACAGAGACGGGTGTGATTCAGAAAAGCCGTTCAGTATAACACTGATAAACTGTTGCACTACATGAAGTCGTTATAAAACAATATTATTATATCTATTCGTATAGAAAGAAGAAATAATATTGTTACGACTAACAGTCTAATGGTCGTCTTTTTAGTTATAATAAAATATTTTTTGTATGTATTATTGGGTTCAATATTAATTCTGAATATTAATTGAAACCCATTAACATTTGACTGAAACATTAGGTATTACATTTTATGTAAATATAAGTGATTTTATATAAAACATTTTCACGTTACGTGATAGTGTGAATTATGAACATTTTTGATTCGTTCATAAGTTTCAGATTTTTTATCTTCGAATAATTAACGATTATTTTATGAAGATGTTTGGATGAGAAAAAAATTTTGGGCTTCAGAAATTTGTAATGCACAGCATGCAATAGTGCTTGAAAGCGACGGGTTCTAAAGAGACATTTCGATTGTAATTTTGTAGCCCAGTAGTCGGGTTGTAAGCCGGACTGTCCCTCCGACGACGTCCCCTATGACGATTAGAATACAATAAAATAGAGCACAAAGTTCGGATCTCATTTATCAGCCGCGATGGTCGTGTAGTAAAGGTACTAGATGCGAAAACTCACGTTCTTTCCAGCAAAAGATGAAAATAAAAAAAAGATATACTAATATTTGCTTAGCATGCGATAGACCTGAAATCATATTAAAAAAATTAAGTCAATATATATTTGGTCCTGAAATAACACGTAGAGACTTTTTATCCTTGTAATGAAACGTATTCCTCGCGTGTGATGGCTAGTTCAAATAAAAAGGCTTCTCGTATTCCAAATATTTCTCCTGGCTGCTAACTATAAAATGTTCGTCTTCATACGTTTTAAGTTATACGTTAATTTCGAATAAAGCAAAAGATGCACCACGAGAACATAATGTATAAAGCCATGACAAAAGACGCCAACTATCTTTCGACATGCCCTTGTTTTAATAATGTGTTGGGATGGGAAAGTACCTTATTAATCTAATATTAGATGAAATATATACAGAATTTGCTGTCATTAGATGCCTAAAAGCTTTGAGTTATCTGCAGGCGTTTAGTCTTTGCCGGCAGCGAATAAGGAAATAGACTCTTTGTTCCGGCGAGACACAAAAACGTCGTCGTGTGCATGTTACCGATCCAGTTTGACTAATAATATCCATTTCTGGTCGAATTTGCCGTCGTGTACGGACAAAGAATATTCCGATATATAAAAAAAAACTACAGCGTTAGCGCCTTGCTTCCCTTGCTTGTGATTTCAATAGTGTATTAAGATTGTCTGTGTACAGTGTCTATGTTAGGTATCAAACTGGGCTCTAAGGTTTATTGCAGCCATAACTGAGGCGGGGCGTAATCGGTGATTTTTAACTTTTTAGCCCACTGTTAGGTGCTTGGCGACAAATTTTATTCTTGATGGTGGTAGCTAGTTAGGCGAGGATTCGCCTAACTAGCTACCACCTGGTGGCGCTTGTCCACCAAAGTGGCAGAGCATTTTGCTCTGCCACTTTGGTGGACAAGCGCATGCCGGCGGTGGGAATCGAACCAAGGATCTGCGGCACAGCAGTCCATAGCTATTACCGCTCGGCTATCATTGCTTCAAAATCTTAACGAATAAAACACAAAACGAAATTTCTTCCCACTTCTTTCTTCTGAGGCAGTTAGCTCAGTGGCATTGTTTATGGACTGACGTGCAGCAGGTGCATGGTTCGAATCCCACTGCGGGCTTGAGCTTCATCGCATGGTGGAAGGGTATTTTGCAAATCCTCGCCTAACTAGCTACCATCAAGTAGAAAATCTGTCGCCAAGCACCTTACGGTGTGTTCCGCAGATGTCCTTTAGAGCTAGTAATGCTAGGTTAAGCCTATTGAGACCTTCGACCACATCATCACTTACCATCAGGTGAAATTGTGGTCAAAGGCTTACACATATAAAAAAAATTGCCAAGTAAATGTAGCAATTATAATTCTACGTTTCATTGGAATACTGCTACCTACGTCATACATAAAATATTAGATTAAGTCCACATACACAGGTAGAAACAGACCACGTTTACCCATCAACATCCATTTCCGGTTAATTCTGATCCAATATCGAGGTTTGTGTGACCGAGACAGTGAAATACAGTGGACAAATAAACGTTTGATTTCTGGATATGACAAGGTGTTATGAATATAATATCTTTGCAAAGGAAGGCGAAGAGTGGCTTATATTTTTTTAATGGAACTGAATAAGATATTTAAATCATTATCAGGATAGAGTCTGAGCTTTCCGTGGAGCATTAGGGTTTTTTTTAAATGTTTTGGCTAGCCTTTGACCGCTGTCTCAATTATGGTATGACGACGCGTTAGAAGATGTCGTTCAGGCTAATTTAGAGTTACTGGATCTCAAGTACAGCTACCGGAATATATCATTAGATGGTGGGCAAGAGACTTTCTGCTTGAGGGTGACAGCTAGACGACATAGTACGATCATCCTAAGACAATAACCAGGACGTGCCCTCCGAAACATGGAAGCGCTCAGTAGTAATGCTACTAGCGTTCATCCATCCAAGTTATGGCCGCAGCGGACGTTGCTTAGATTAGTTGATCGTTCAAAAATAGCTAAGCAAGCTAGGGTGTTGGTGTAGATTGTCACCCCCATCTTTTTCCGTGGATGTCGCAAGAGGCCACAAAGGGTAAATAGCCGGAAGGTACTGGGAATACGAAAAGATGCTACTTCTGAGGAACTACTACTGTACATTTTCCATCACCCCGAGGTGTATTAAGCTCTTCGTTTCGCGTTCAGTGGGCTTTAAATTCGGACCAAAGGCAATTTCATGTTTATTTAGGGGGTTTACCATAATCCTATGCTTGACAGACGTCTTAGGGGTCAAAGTTATAATGTTGTCAATTGCTTTTTTATATTTTAATTTTTAATAAAAGATAGCTGTCGAAACTAATATAAAGTGTAATTAATGTCTTGTTAAATTCTATTTAGATTTTAAGGTCTTAAACTTAGCTATTAATTATGTTACTTAGAAAGGGACTGAATCCCACAACATAGGGCCAACCTAGTGTGAGATTCAGGGATACTTGTTTACACAATACATGTTATTTGTACCTAGCTATATTTAAACTAGTTATAATCATAAATTACATGTAAGTGTAGCATTAGTTTCTGTATGAATAAAGTTATTATATTATAATTTTGCGTAAGGTTACAAGGCGTTTCTGCCCACTTTCCGGTATTTTTCCCTTATCCAGAACAACATCTTTGACCACATCATAACTTATTATCAGGTGAGATAGTGGTCAAAGGCTATCCTATCAGCTATAAAAAGCCACCTTCTACGAGAGCTACGGGAAGAAAAGGAGGGAGCAGGGGGGCACCCAGCCATCCAGCCCAGCACCCCACGGGGCCATACCGTAACCTATGATCGCAAATAGATTGTAAGAATCTTGTTTCTTTTGACGAAGCTGAGCAGAACCATGACGATAGAACTAAATTTCAGGCAGGGTCATTCAAGCTGACGAAGAACATCTAAACGGAAAATCTGCAGAAGAATTATATTTATAAGGTAGCAGCTTACCTTACTTGACTTTTATTATTAGGTGTAATTCTTGCAACTCACATTAACCGCCAGAATAGATGTATTAGAAAATAACCCTCCTATACATTGTTGTTCTCTAAAGCTGATAGAGATTATTAGATTATTATCTATAACCACTAGTTAACAAAATTTATTAAAATTTTAGATGAAAACAGATACCTAAATAAATTTTCAAACGATGGTAATATATATACTTTTATTTATTATTTTAACAACATTGCGAAAATCTTGATGATAATATTAAATTCCAAAATGTTAATTACCATTAGTGGTTATAATTTACATATTATTATAAATAGTTAATAGCTATCTAAAATACATAACTTCTGGATTATACACATATTATTGCTCGAGTATAACAACTAATTAACTTAATAAGTATTTTGGTACCTATGTAAATAAGTATTATGCATGTTTCTAAATAAACCAGTTTTTGTTTAAATTGTATACCTATTTACTTAATAATCTTAGTTTTTGCAATACTATCATAAGTCTACATGATTTACAAATACGTGAAAATTGGGTACCAACTTTCAAAATATTTATTCAAAATATTAACATGCAAAAAATACTGAGATAATTGGTTTAGGTTCTAACACGGCGATATTTTTTATTCGTTTGTTCCTATGTAAATCAAAGATTAAAAGTATCGTATATTAAAGAAAAAATTATCTAGATTCTAGACGATTATAAAAGTAGCGTAAAAATATAACCAAAAACGCGAGACTGCGATCTGTTTGACGCAGCGGAATGAAACTGTATTTATTAATAGCAAACTATATCAATAATATGAGTACACATCGAAGTTACTTTATTTTTATTTTATCTAAGAGTAATATTATTATAATATGTACCAGTTTTTTTTATTATATTTATGGCTATTTAAGTCTTTTATCTATTTTTTTCTTAGTAGTATGAAAAGTAGAGTGTTTTACATGGTAGCAAAATTATTTTTTCCATCGGGCGAAGTATATTACATCCCTCGCTATGCTCAAGATTCTTCTTTATATAGAATCTTATATAATTAATAATCTTCTATACCTACGAGTAGCTCTTGATTCTAAATAGCGCTCTCGCCATTATAAGGTTAAGTGAATATTATTTTGCTCCCTTGTGGTGCAACCTACAATTTATTGTTGAAACTATGAACTTTAGGTAGATAGATATTCCTGGAATAATTTAATAGCCATGTTCCCACGAATGTATGTACGTAAAATATTAATCAATGATTTATATCTAACACTTTTTTTTCAAAATTTTCATTTTTTACTGCCTTTATATGAATTCTGAAATTATGTAATGATAGAACATAATGACTTTGTGATAGGCAACCTTCGTGGCTTGGCAAGTCCGTGAACTATTACGTAACCAGTAGGTAATTGCTTTAATCTTTGTAAGTCTTGCTGGAAACAACCAACGTAACCATATACCTACCAAACTATAAAAACTTGTCAATACGAAGAAGATCCCAAACGTGCCCCAATTGATTTATGTTTTTTTTCGGAATGTTTGTTTCTTAACATAGTAAATTTTATTTTGGACATGTACTATTATTATAATTTTTTTGGCATACATTTTAAATCTACATGACATTTTATATGTTAATCTTATTAGTAATACAGGTTTTTTGCATGTTAATTAATTGTGACATTTTATACATTATGACTTAAGTTTGTTTGACATTAATATGGATCTTAAATTTTATGTCAAGTAAGTTTATATCAATTTGTTGATTTCGCATGTTGTGTTAATATTAGGGCCTGTTTCAGAATGTTCGAGTGAGTTCCGGTTATATAATACCCAGGACATATTTACTAAACAAAACACTATCTTTGCGTTTCACAGTCATCGATTTAGTCTATCCATCGATTAAAGCTTGAAACGCGTTTTTTTTTTTTTTTTTTATCGCCGATAGGCTAGCCTTTGACCACTATCTCACCTGATGGTAAGTGATGATGTGGTCGAAGATGTTGTTCAGGCTAGTCTAGAATGACTGGCTCTCAAGGATAGCTGCCGGAACACACCGTTAGGTGCTTGGCGACAGATTTTCAACTTGAGGGTGGTAGCTAGCCAGGCGGGCATTCGCAAATGCCCTACCACCATGCTATAACGACTGCCATCCTAAGACAACAACCGGGACCGACGGCTTAACGTGCCCTCCGAAGCACGGAAGCGCTCAGTAGTATGTCACCACCGGTCACCCATCCAAGTCATGACCGAGGCGGACGTTGCTTAACTTTGCTGATCGATTCAGAACGGCCAAGCTAACCTCGCTACGAGCGCTTCAAAAAGCGCTGTTTGTCAACTGTCATTTTTATCATTCAGTTATTTTATGTGTTGGTGAAACTTTATTAGGACATTCTGAAACGGGGCCTTAATCTATTGTCATTAGTGTAATTAGCGTAGGGCCTTTTTAACTGAATAAATAAATACTTGTTTCAATCGAAATAGTCCCAGAAACCTACTCAAAAGTGCTGAAATAAAATTGCATATAATATATCAGTCTAAATTGTGTATATCATAATATTTTCAAAAACTTACCTTCCGGGGACTACGACTGTTCTCGGTGAACATCGAGGTTCTAATGTTGTCCTGACATAACCACCTGCTCCCCGGCGGGTGTGTATGGGTAAATGCATTTTCCTCATGACAATTAAAATACAAGTTTTCGCGATTGTTACACATAGTAAATAAACAACTTTAAAGGTTTTAAATCGAGTTTCTAATTAAATTAACATTACAGTACGTTTTTTTTAAATCAAAATTAAAATACTTAGATGAGTTGCATATAGGTTAAAATTGTCCAATAACGTGATGCAAAAAGGATATCTAAATAATGAATTGAAAAAAAACACACAAATTGGATCTAAAAAAGGATATTGTGTCTGGGATAAATTATTTTTTTCTTGTGTAAAATGTCTGCATGACTTTTTTTTAATAAAAAAAATTATGTAAATAAAAAAACCGTTCCGTTCAACTAGAATTCTGGAAAGAATAATTCGAATGTATAATAGAGTTACCGAAATGAAGAATAAAAGTATTTCAACAGTTCTACTTGGGACTAAATTTATGAACTATTGAAAGAATTCACCAGCATATATCAACAAAATAAAAAATCTATATTTTTTAAATTAGGTACCCTTTATGAGAGCATTTGATTCTAAACTACACCGCACTTTGCAAACGATAAGCACATAGCGTTCATAAACGTCACAGATATCCTTGGAGCTGAAGCTTAAATTAACAAAGAAGGTCCCCGAGCATATAGAAAGGTCAAGTAAGGTCACCACGGTGAAACGTTAAATATAGGATCGCATGTCTACAGTCAATGACGTCAAAATGCAAACTTTACTTCCGCCCTAGAAGCCTTTCAGTCGTAAGTTCACGATTTGACAAATATTTTACCAGCTACGTTATTGTTCAACTTATGACGATTTGTGACTTATTTTGGTTTTAAGCTACACTTCGGGTGTAAAAAGGTGGAGTGGATGTATTCCATTTTTGAGGTAGTGATGGTGGCTTTGGCTATGAACTGCCGCGCAGCAGGTCCATGGTTCGAATCCCGCCGCGGGCTTGAGCTTCACCGCATGGTGGAAGGGCATTTTGCGAATTCCCGCCAGGCTGGTAACCACCCTCAAGTAGAAAATCTGACGCCTAGCACCTAACGGTGTGTTCCGGCAGCTGTCCTTGAGAGCTAGTAACTCTAGGTTTTATGCTTGTAAACACCTTCGACCACATCATCACTTACCATCAGGTGAGATTGCGGTCATAGGCTTACCTATCTGATATACCTAGTGATAAAAAAGCGTTAAAGCTTACCAATACTTTTTTTTACAGAATACTACGAGCTAAATACAACACTACAGCTCCTACAATAAAGGCATTTAGACAACCTATAAGTCATTCCATAGTCCCAGGCAGTCCAAATGCTCCTGACACTTGTTTGTCTCAACGAATAAGCATTGCAATCTTACTGGACAATGCTGCCAGCCCAGTATGGGCACGCTGCAAACTGATAGAGGTCTGGAGCATTTGGACTACCTGGGGGCCTGTAATGACCTTAAGGTTACCTAAATGCTTTCATTGTAGAAACTGTAGTATTTTATGTATACTTTGTGGTGTATTATTAATAAAGTCATACCACTGGCATACTAGAAAAAAATAAAAATATATTTTTATTATTGTTTTTAATGTCAATGAGTATCATGGTTGAATTAACAATATTAAATAATCTTCTTCCTGTTTCTGATATCTTTACCTAGTCATTATCGTAACTTAATCCAACTCATGTGGGGTCGAAACCACAGAAAAGAGAAAGTATATCTCTATGGTCGAAACGATATGTCTTCTTCATATATGCAAAGTACAACACAAGAACATACCAAAGATTTCTTTTTTTTTATGCCTTATAGGTTAGCCTTTGACCACTATCTCACCTGATGGTAAGTGATGATGTGGTCGAAGATGTTGTTCAGGCTAACCTAGAATTACTGGCTCTCAAGGACAGCTGCCGGAACACACCGTTAGGTGCTTGGCGACAGATTTTCAACTTGAGCGCCCTCCGAAGCACGGAAGCGCTCAGTAGTAATGTCAAACCAGCGGTCACCCATCCAAGTCCTGACCGCAGCGGACGTTGCTTAACTTTGCTGATCGATTCAGAATGGCTAAGCAAACTTCGCTACGAGCGCTTCAAAAAAATATGTTTTTTTTTTTTTTTTTTTTATTATTAACACATTCTATACACTACAGACTCGTGGTCCGTACACTTGTTTGATTTTGTTTCACTTAAATACATTTCTTAATTTTATATCATTCTCCAGCTTATCAATATTCCTCCTGAAGGGAAGTTAGCCTAATGTTAGTTATAAATTATATTTATATATATATATATATATATCATAAAGCTAAAGTGAGTCCATGCTTATATGTATATTTTCTCCTTATATCTAGTTTGTATAGTAGTATATTACGTTATTCAGTATGTCGTTGAGGGTCCGGCCACAGATTCCGCCGATGCCCTTGATGTTTTGATAAGAGCCTCCACGATCTCTTCGTTTCTGTTTCGTATTGCCATTTTTAGGTTGTGATCGACTATGTTTTTATAGTTTGCCTCTGTTGCCCGCCTGACGAAGCCTCCAATGGCGTCCGAGCTGTCATCGGTATAGTAAACGCAGCATTTTGTATGGCGTGACACTGCTACTACCGCATGAGAAACACTGTCTCGGAGCTTGGTGACTCTTTCCCTCATCTGTATGATGATTACCGACTCATAAGTCAATCCCTGCGCTTCGTGTACGGTTAAGGTGCAGGACCCTGAACCAGACCCATATCCTTTGCTGACAAGGGAGGCTTTTTCCTCCTGCGTCAGCACTAGATAGAGGGTGTTCTGGAGGTCAGTTGGTATATTTGCACCTGTATAACGTTCTAGCTTCAGGGAATGAACCTGGGATCGCGATGAGTAAATGCCCGTGTACACCTCGCTGAGGGCGTATGCCACATCCAAGGGGTTTCTGTGGGTGCAGAACAGTTGTTGACTAATGGAAACCAATGTCTTTGAAATTCAAATTCAAATTCAAATTCAAAATCATTTATTCAATTTAGGCGTCTACGACGCTCTTATGAAGGTCAATTACAAATTTTAATATTGAAATATTCTACATTGTACTGCCACGTTCAGCAAAAAAAGTTTATAGAGCCACTGCGAGAAGAACGGGCAAGAAACTCGGGGCCATTCTTTTAAACGTCTTTTTACAATGTGTTATAAACAATATTATACAATTATTACAATATTTGTTTAAATTACGTAGGAGACATGTGATGGCTTGGCAGAGGTGGAATTTTCCAAGCATTTTTGTCGTTTAAGTAATCACAAACTGTGTAGTAGGATTTCTTCATCAAAATATTTTTCACGTGCAATTTGAATTTTCCTTCTGTGAGCATTGTAATATGTTCGGGAATTTTATTATAAAACCGCACACAATTACCTAAAAAGGACCTTTTATTTGTCTTTGCTAATCTAAAACATGGTACCGTTAATTTATATTTGTTCCTAGTGTTGTAATGATGGTTGTCACTGTTTAATTTAAATTTACTCAAATTTTTCCGAACATACATAATATTTTCAAATATATACAGACTCGGTAAAGTTAATATATCAATTTCTTTAAAAAGATCCCTTAGAGATTCCCTAGGATCCATTTCATATATGGCTCGAATTGCACGCTTTTGTAAGATAAAGATTGTCTCTATCTCAGCAGCAGCTCCCCACAGCAATACACCATACGACATAATACTGTGGAAGTATGCGAAATAAACTAGCCGTGCAGTAGCTACATCTGTTAACTGTCTTATCTTACAAACTGCATATGCAGCAGAACTAAGTCTTCCGGCTAGATCATGTATATGTAGATCCCACTGTAAAGTTGAATCCATTTTGATTCCCAGAAAGACTGTCGCTTTGTCAATAGAGGATTTGGACTACTGTACCTTATATCGAAGAGGTTCTCTCTGTCAATATAGGGCAGTTGGTTGACATCTCCGATGATGACGACATCCTCAGCCTCCAGCAACCGTGCAGCCATTATGATGGCCCCAAAATGGTTCATGTGAGCTTCGTCTATTAAAAGACGTTTTTCTCTACGCTCCATGAACCCATTGGCCAATATGGAGGCCAAGGTACGCACTTTGGATTTTACTCCGTCGCCGATGCGTTGTGCTACCTTGTCTCGCAGATCTTTGGCTGCTTCGGTTGTAGTGGTGACTAGGATGTCCTTTTCAGCATCGAAATTGTCAACTATCCAAGTTGTTTTCCCACATCCTGGAACCCCATTTATCCATGTGATGTTTGGCATCGTCCATATCTCACGTGCTGCTGCTGGATCAAGTGCCCCCGATATGGTTTTAGCCATATCGAGGATTTTCTCCTACAGCATTATTTTTGTGCACCGGGCTGTTACGACGATGGGATCGTTTGGTGGTGTATGAAAGATGTTTCGGCCGGTGCGGTGCGTTTCGCTTTCATTCAGTTTGACAAAACCTCCAGTGGAGCTGAATGCGGCCATATACCGACCTGACATTGTTCCCTTTATGACTCGGGAAGTGTCATTGTCATATATGGCCGCCTCCGCCTCCACAAGCCTCACGTCCAACAAACCCTCACTTTCCCAGCAATATGCTTGCATGATGTTTTTGCAAGTTGCCAGGTTTACATCTCGCGAGGCTTTTTCAATCGCTAGAAACTCGAGGAATGCGTTGATCGCGAAGTCTATAGGTTTTGTCGTCGGAATGTAGCTGGGTGGGCTGACCTGCCCCTTGTCGGCTCTATTACGTTGTGTTTGAGGCTTTACGGATTTTTGGCGTGGTCTACAGAAATCTTCAACGGCGGCTGCCTGTCTTTCCGCCGTTTTTGAGAGCTTATCCCGTATTCCATAGACTGCAGCACCGACGATGTTCATGAAGGTGCTTTTTGTTCGGTCAGCTTTCTCTTTCGACTTGGCCTCTTGCTTAGCCTTTAATTTTCTGGCTTCGAGTTTTTGTTGATGGCGCTCAGACCCAGTTTGCGTAGCCGAATGCGGCTGGAGGTTCCCCGTAGAGTCGGTGGGTGAGATCACAGTGGGTGCTTTGAGGAAGCTGAGGTCTTGTTCTCTATCCTCATAAGCTATGACTTCATGATATTTAGAAGCTTTTATGCATCCTATGTGATCTGCGATCTCTCCTCTTTCGTATTCGACTACCATTGCGTCTACGCTAATTTTGCGTGGTATTATGCTAGCACCTTGTTCAATCTCTCCAAGCTTCGAGAGCACTTCATCCGCCATCGCAAAAGGAGTTTTTCTGCCCCAGTCGATCAGTGCTATCGTTTTGTTTCGCGATCGCACTAAGCGACATTGGCAGCCGGCCAGAGTCGTTTCGGGTAACTCTTTATATCTCCTACGTTTAATAGTGGTTTTTGTAGTGCTCCCGTTGAGCAATGCGGCCAGTCCGGGTGAGATTGCAATGCGGTTTTTCTTATTTACGATGCAGTAGCTGATTCCGAGGCGTTCAGTGTTGCTGTCCATGAAAAGGGCCACCCCACGAACTCTGATGCTAGGCTTGCCCCTCTCACCGAACTCCAAGAATTCGTCTAGTGGAGTTCGCTCTGGGGAGGCTCGCCGTACATCGGGTCCGCGGCTTATTAAAAAATATGTTTTAGCTGACAAAGTTTCGATTACTTCTAATGTTTTGAAAGGCCGGCACAACGCATCCTCGAGACCTCTGGTGTTGCGGGTGTTTGTGGACGACGGTGGTCACTTATCAACAGGTGAGACGACAACTTGATTAACCTTCTACTCCTTTAAAAAAAAATCGGCCAAGTGCGAGTCGGACTCGCGCCCGAATGGTTCCGTACCGTTAGCTATAGGTACAACATTAGACTTCATATTTTAACCTTTTTTTGTTTTAACGTGGGCGAGTCAGACTCGCACTTGGCCAACTTTTTGTGTTTTTTAATATAGCGGCAACAGAAATACATCATCTGTCAAAATTTAAACTGTCTAGCTATCACCGTTCTTGAGATATACAGCCTGGTGACAGACGGACTGTATCAGTAATAGGGTCCCGTTTTTACCCTTTGGTTACGGAACCCTAAAAAAGATACAATACAAAGGACAATACAATGACTTAATAATTGTAAAAAAGATTTTGCTTCAATTTTATGCCCTAGCCTTTCATTAGGAGTACTCTCGTGGGTATAAAACGAGTTCATCTTCACCCTGCTTAAAACGTTACAATGGGAAAGAGCCCTGTTCTGCGCCCAATGCGTAGCAACACCCCACTCATATCTACGCGTAATACTTTCTCTTATTCCTCTTCTAAACTATATAACAAGAAGATATGGACCAGTCCACCCGAGAAATGTAAGGCATTATTATAAAACCTTACCTATTATGTAGTATGTTTTTTTTCAGGTGTTCAAATTCAAATACTCCACGTTTGAATAACTCCACTCTGTTGATAATTTTGTCAAGGTATTTAGTGATATTAGTTGAGCTTAAGATATGCTTTAGGTTTAATATTCGACTTAGTATTTTGGAGGACAAACAATTCTGGCCGGTCAATTTAATATTAGACCGGATTATGTCTCACATAATGCTCGCAATTTTAACATTTTATAATTTTTTTTAATATTAGTTCCCCAATTATACCACTTGTCTTGTTGTAACATTAAGTTAAACTATTTTGTAAATAGAATATACACCAATGCATCTCCTCGATTATCTTGATCTGACTTAAACATGCAACCAAACTGAACAATACCGCGGTGTACTATCGCTTCGCACGAAAAACTGAATATAAAATATTTACTCAGATCGATCACGGCTCAGATGACGGCAAAATATGGCATTGTTAGAATAGGCGTTGCTTTTCTCACGTATACTGCCTTTCACTTAACTATTACCAAACGCCCCACCAACATAATTTTTGCCGTTAACGGTATCATCATTCATTTCATTATCATTCGTATGACTTTCAGATAGAGTTTACGATTTGATTTCAGGATTACCAAGATAAGTTTGTAAATCGTTGGAATTATTGTTGTTGTCCATGCGTGGAAGTCATTTGTATGTATGTAGATTAGAGGTCATCATACCGTTCTATAGAGAGTTCTTACATTATTTTTGTTAGGCAGTTGACACATGAATATTGTTGCACTACTTTTCGATTGTAAAAGCCGCTCAAGAGAAAGCACGATTGTTGATGATGATGAAGTAAAAGTCATAGACACAGTTTGTATATACTGCTTTGTTTTTCTTTGTGAAAAATGCGCAAATTAAATCACGTCATGTTATTGATTCATACATTATGTATATTGTATATATTTTCTACTGTGTAAATAACTTATATGGATGATTATGATTGACAATTTCATAAAATTTATTGAGTAATGTAAGTAATCTGAGTTGTACACAAAATACATTTAATTATTTTAATTTTCTCTCAACAGTTCGTCTTCAAGGTTCAGTCATTTCTATAAGTAAATTTATGCATGAAAAATTGTTAAATTTCATTTAGTTAGGAAAAATAATAAACATATTTCATTCAAGCAGTTTTTTATTAACCTATATAAGATAGACACTTCATATTGCAGAACGTAGCAAAATTCACTTGGGTTAGCCGATAAAATTATGAGTTTGAATTGTAGAAGTAGGTTTATGCAAGTACTATACAATATTAAGTAAGTACCTAACAATTTTTGCAATTGTCATTCGTGTTCCGCACCATCCTATTCTGGGTTTAATGAGTCTCCAAATCAGAATTAGAAAGTACAAACTGAATAAATACAATCGAGAACACAAACGACATTGACAGATTCTAAAGTGCACAAAATCGTGGCTCTCTTACCTGGCGGGCCCAATAGTCGGACGTTAACAAATGATCGTTTTTATTCTGCGCCCGCGCACCGGATGCACAGCGGTTCCTGTGAGAATGTCGAACTCAATTTTTTTATCCACCAAAAAGCGGATGTCCTTCGTCCGACCGGTTTATGAAAGGTGTAGAACATATGTCTGCATTGTTTAAACCGATTAAGTTTTCAATATTATAGATTTTATTAAACATTTACATAGGAGGTAATATTTAATTTGATATACTTTGGCATGGTTAATTGACTGACTTTTAAAATTATCTAGGAGGAGCTTGACTATGATCATGTACCTACGTTTTATATGGTTTTGTCACCAAGTTCTCTAAATATTGAAGTACAGCATTGTGAATTAAGTTGCCTTAATGTCTAAATAACTTCAATGACTCTTCATAAGACGAACGAAACCAACACGCGAAGATGTGTAGTCCCGCATGTTCTATGCACGTTGTCCCACTCACCTACTTAAAGAAACGAATGTAATATTTACCATCTATATCACAAGTAATTTTATAAATATATGTTTGAGGCACCTGTTTCACAATCACCTGCCGACCCTGAGAAAGGACGTGTATAACTTCTCATTTACTAATACCTTTTTATACTCTATTTGCGCATTGGATGTCGTTGATTATCACTAACTGGTGGTATTTATTATAACTAATTATTATTTCATGACCTTTCTAGACTTTATTGCTTCAACAAAGTATTTATGAGTAAGTACCTACTTATTCCTTTGTTGAAATATATGTATATTTTAGCAGTAAGTAATATTTTCTTTAAATATTTAGTAAACTATTTTCTTGGCCTTCTTTTCATTACCAACCCATCACAATCGTTTAAGTCGTATTTTAACTAATCGATTGATAGCGGACATAATGTAAATGTACTATCTGCCTTAGATACTCATGTAATGTATTCCATCCATCATATATGAGATGATTCAGTTTATAAGTAATTATTATGTCTGCCAATTACATATAAATATATTGGCGCTAAAATGATAATTGGAAGCAATGTCACGGCAAAACTTCGAAATTAGTAGGTACCTATAACAAATAATGGATTGATCAATGAATTAAATCTAGTAAATATTAATGCATGATTATTTGTTATGTAATGAAGAAGCAACAACAATAAATTAAATTTAGAACTGTGTCAGTTCATTAATAGTGTTGGTAAAAAGGTGGAGCATTCGCCGGCCGGTAGACAAAAGGTGTTCATGCCACGTGCGCGTCCGCCACCGCGCCGCGCCGCTCTCAGGCAGATGTCGTGTTATTACTGCCACCCGCCTCAGGTGCAGAATAGGCAATAGTTAGTACATACCACAAGTCCTGCCTGCTACTAACACCGGCCGCCCGCCACCGTCGCGCCGTCACGCCATGCCATGCCAACCAGTGTGCATGCAATCGATAATGTGCCCGCGCTCGTCATTTCGACGTAATCGATTTGGATGGGTTTTGACTCCAAATATTGGAAACAAGTAACTAGGTACTTAACACGTGACGATTATTTAGTTAAAATGGGTCCGAAAATGCCGGTTTGTAATGGCACTATCTGTGAAGCTCACAGTCCAGGTTTCAATCACTTCCATAAATATCTGGATCTTTGTGGTATGGTATCTTGATATGTGTGATGCCTTATTGCGTTACAAAATAATATAGTGTCGTTGAAATTAGAAGTATAACAAAATATGAATTCTTAATTTAAGAAATTCTGAACTGTTAAATTGGCGAGTTTTTTAAAACTCTCCTCTCCTCTGTACCTAGTTATAAGTTTTCTAGTTTTTTAAACGTTTTGTAAATCCTGACCAAAATTTGGTTCAAGGTTCTCTTGAGCTCCAAACTCTGGTGCCCAAAACTAGAGTCCAAATCTGAAACCATCGTAATTTTGGTTGTGTGATCAATAAATTAATTACTTAAACACTTAAATTTCTTCTTTGCGTTTATCTTCCACTTTATTTAATACAATATTAGTGTCTCATGACACTAGTGACTAGATAAATTCTATATCTTATGATGTCAGCCACTAGGATCATCAACATCATCACCAGCTTCTATATCCGCTGCTAAATATAAGGTTATGTCAGTGTTTATATTACACGTCTTATTTTAAATTTATGGAATTACCGAAAAATTTTCAACTGTGAACAACAAACTACGGAACAAATTTTGCTTCGCTCGATTTTGTGTATACTACAACGAGGTGGACACTTTAATTGATGTACCAGTTTTATTGATTTAATTATTTATTTTTTTCATTTAATTAAATTTGATTTATTTCCACACTTAAACTATCTATATAGAGTAATAAATAGTGAGTTAATAAACAAAGGAACTAAATGCATGTAAATATCTTGTCTCTTTTCGAGGCCGGTTCTTTTCCAACCCTTTTTATGAGCATGGGCCATTATTTTATTTTTCATCTTGCAATTTTCTTTTCTCTACCAAAACTGTTTGGGGCTCAAGTGGAATTGAAGTAGGTATAGAAATATTTCTTTATTTAAATTAATACCTTAAATACCTTTGGGGTTCAAAGTGAAATGAATCTATGGACCGCAGAATTTTGAGAACAATGGCTTTTAGGTTTAGTGGAATAAGCCACGTTTTATGATGCCAGTCGCTCTAATAACTCCATTTCCATAGCTTTTATCCATGGCTATATCTTATCAATATCAGACAAAGTAAGAAAAACAACAAGAAACACAGACAAAGTGTGAGTCTGGTCATTATCTATTATAGCTAAATTAGAGTGTCTCTCAACAATATGAGGTGAAATACACAGCTCAGGAACAACAATATTGATTGGAGTTTTAGGATGCTATTGTTTATAAAGAATACGTATAATAGTATATTATGTTAATCAATACACAGAAAAACCAGATTCCTCACTAATATAGTGTCATGATTTCAGTATTTGTAACGATACTATTTATTTCAAAAGGTGTGCAATTGATGGAAACCTTCTGGACTCGCATTTTGAATATTTCATATAAAAGTAATTCATTTGATTTCCACAAAGAAAGATGACATTCGAAAGTGGAGGCAGTTTTGGGGAGGCCCATTCCCAGAAATTTTATAGATATGTCTAAAGACTCATTCCGTGCAGAGCTCTGGTTCAGTCAAGACGTAGTAAAGATTATAATATTGTCGTGGTCTAGTCTCGTGGTTAAGCCTACCCGAATTGTGGAATATAAGATAAGTAAATATAGCAGTTGTAAAATGGTAAGTCAGAGTTTTTATTATAATAGCTTCCAAGACCCCGTTACAAATTGGTATAAAATTGCCAACTTATAAACTTATACAGGCTACCCATAGTGTCCAAAGTTTGTCATTGACCCTACCTTTCGCTGGAGATCTGGGGGCATCTTATTGGCAATATACGGTAAACATTTTTATACTACACCTGCACGGAAAGTACCTTGATACTTTATCAAATTTACGGTAGAAAGTACGTCATTGCATATCGAACAAATATGCGGGGATAAAACGCATCTGAGCGGGAGAGAAAAGTGTATGAAAATCCATTTCTTACGTGGTTTTTCTTTTTTAATTTTGGGTAAGACTATGCGCTGGTAACCTAAATATCAAAAGCCAAAAATTTTTTACAGTGAGTTTTTATCTCCAAGTTCGCAAAATGACACTGGCCACTAGCTGTGTGTTGGCTGGTGTCAAACAATTCTAAAAAAGAACATGTGAAAATTGCAGACGCCATTGGCGCCATTTTCAATTTGTGTGTTGTTTGAGGATTCAGTTTTCGTAGAAAAGTAAAATAAAAGGTAGGTGTAGTATAAAGCACTATGTATCACTCGAGAGAAAGTGCGATTCAAACGACACCCTCGACGGTAATCGGTCACTTTATCCTCTCGGTGAACAATGTACTATTACATTAACACATGCTAATCAAGCCTGATTGCAATATTTAGTGTTGATCAACACACTATACACCATATCAATCCAGTATATTACTCATTTCACTTACATGTATAGAAGAGACCCGTGACATACAGACATACATAAGTACAGCAGGGCAATAATAGGACGCGGTTTTGTTGTGTACGGAACCCTTAAAATTACAGTAGAGTCATTTAAATTAAATTCAGCTGACCGTGGAGGCCTAATAAACCAAAAATACACGACCCTATCGTTGTACGGCGAGCGTGACAATCAAGCATGTTCTTTAATTAGCTTGTAATAAGTTAGTACTAGGTATGTAAACAATACTTTTACAGAAATACCGTAACTGTTATAGATTGTGTGATTTATGAAGTATTTTAATTCAATATAATGTAGAATTATTCATATGTTTAGATAAGCTGAAGATGCCGCCAAACTTATCAGAACATAGTAAGTCTAGATGCCTAAAATCCTGAGACATCGTATCACAGATTTCACTTGATAAGACCTTATTAGTTTAATATAAATAGCAAGGGGATTAGACTTCTAGCTTACTTTTCAAATCTAAAGCTGTTCTAGATAAAATAAAATCTGCTAGATCTATATGGCTTTAAAGCCGGGGAAAAATTAAAAGCAAAAAAGTTCAATTTAAACTAATATAAATTAAAAGATTTTGATTTTGCATTGACAAAAAGAAGACGGCTAGATTTGCTCGGTCAATAATTATTATTTATATAAAAACACCTAATACACATTAGTACGTATCTCTTTGGTATAGAAAAGTAAAGCGTTGCTTTGGATTCCCGAGGGTCAAGGTTTTTTTTCCTGGGTCTGAAAGCAAAAACACATTTTTTGAAGCAGTCATAGCCTAGTGATTATACTCGTATCTATGGACTGCGGTGCGGCTGGTCCATGGTTTGGTCACCAAATCCAGCTTGAGCTTCACCGCATGGTGGGAGGGCAATGGTGGTTTGTCCCTTGTGACGAAATGAATCTGTTATGGGAAAAGGTTATCGCTTAACATCAGGTGAGCCTCGTGCTTGTAAGGTCACAATCACATAAAAAAGAGACTTCTGTTTGATAACTTCATAATTTGCCATTGTCTTTCTATTGCTTCATAATATTGTAATTGCATGTTTCATTCATCCCACCCTGACTATTGAGCTGTTATTTATGTTCTTGTTCTTGTTATTTATAATTTCATTGATAACACTGTTGCTACTTCAGTAATGTGTGCCAGTAAAATTTACTCCGTTACCTAATTCTTTCTAAAGAATTATTTAGGTCTAAAGTTTTCACTTTTTTCCGGCAGTATGCCTTTGTCAACAAAATACTATGAACTATATACAGAACTACAGCTACTAAAATGAAAGCATTTAGACAACCTACGAGCCATTGCAGACTCACAGGCATTCAGTTCATCTTCATTCATTCATTTGGCAGCTAATATTTTTAAATTATTTGCTATTATTAAATGTTATCCGCATAGTAACGCCTGAATTTGTTAATTGAGTTGTACAAGTTTAAAAGAAGCTCACTGGGATTCCACAGCCGATAACATCTCAAAATTATATGTTAATTTAAGAATGACAACATAAATCTAACAACAGTCATTTCTAAGCGTTTTAATTTGTTCTTCGACATAGAGTGTGATAAAGATTCTTCGCCAAACGTCAAAGACGGGGTAGGGTGATCTTTTTTTCACTGATTTTATGTCAGTAGAAAAAAGAATGTACAAGTAAACTAATTTCCCAATAATCGAAAATTTATTCGGACAAGTATATCAAACAAAAAGTTTGCATTTGGAAAACAAATTTTGGAGGTCAATAAGACGAAAATCATTTATAGGTGTTCGCAAGTCACTCACATACACTTCACATTATATACAGTCATTCACATCGCCTCCTAAGTTTCCGTCATCCAAATACCAAACGTTAAGTTTTGATTGGAGACGTTGAATTATTGAGTGGATGGCAAGGATAAGGATGGCTGGTCCCAGAGGATCACCCTGTTGACATCCTACGGAAGATAGTATAACGTTGTTTTGATACCTATGTTAATTTTGATGGTTTGCCGTGGCATTACCAAAGAAAAGCGTATAATTCCGAAATTTTATCTCTTACTTCAGTCAAGTTCTTTCTTCGAGTTGAATGCATTTTTAACCTTCAAGAGCACATCTTCACAATTTTGATCAAAAAATGTGCGAAATGAACAACGGAATAAATAAAATAACAACAATACATTAAAAAGTTTTAACTACAAAAGTCATTAAAAAGTTCAACATTGTTCAATACTATTCCTAGGTTTGCTGTAACTTAGTCCTGGTCAATCCGTCTTCGTCTCCACAACCATTCTTGGTAATTTTGTAACACTGAGCTATCCCCCAGAGCAGACCGGTTCCCCCTCGGGAACCTACCACGTTTCAGAATCACCTCTGCCTACCCCTTCGGTGGTATACAGGTGCGATGACAAGCTAATGCATGCCACAAACCCAATATTAGCGTGTCGAACTCATTATCATACGTTATTACTTATCGATCAAGTAGGTATAACCCGACCGAGTGGCATCGCACATCCTGTCGGCACACCACCGTTATCGAAAGTACCTACCTACCGCCGCCGCCCCGTGGAGTGTGTTACAAGTACTGTACTAGTTTAATGAAACAGAGTGGAGGTTCCGTACAAAGTTAGCTAATTTGTTGAACACACACTAGCAAATAATTTTGCATATTATCTGATCTTACTGTACATAATGTTGGTCCATAGTTTTTCCATGGCAGTAATAACGCTTATTTGGACTGAGACTTAGGTCCGTACAGATATTACCAATCTTAGGCTTGTATTCATAAATATATCTTAAAGTGGTCGATCTTAGATGCAGTTTGAATATTTAATGTATGGAAAATCTGATCAAAACAGGATCTTAGGGCTCTTTTCCTGTCATGCGTATTTTCGCGCGGATCCGGTCCGCATGCGGGTGATAGCACGCTCCTGGCCACACGCAGGACAAAGATTTCGTTTGCCGTTACAGCGTTGTCCGTGTCGTTATCCGCGTTCTGCCCGCGTAATAGGAAAAATGCGTATGAAATTAAAGGATGCCAGCGGCTTGCATGCAGGCAAGATCTGCACGCGCGTGGCAGGAAAAGCAGCTTTAAGATCGATCTGTAGTTTCAGATGCATTTATTAATACTAGCCTGAGGTTTGGTTACGCGCTTAAGAAATATCTCTATGCTGAACTATTTCTGAACCAATCTTAAGATGGTATTTAGAACCTCGCTATGAGCTGATGCCTCAAACCAATCTCAGGTCTCAAGAGTGATCTTTAGACGGGTCGTAAGATGCTGAAAATGCTTACATGTGAAAACACCCTGTTGGTACCTGAAGCTCCAGCGATATTATTAAAGGTGGTTTTGTGACAAAGGTAAATGTAATTATATTTTTATTATTTGCATATTTTTGAGAAACACTATATAGGTACGCCTCGGTGGAAACGTCCATTGTAGGAAGAGCCTGCGGCTCAACCTTCAAACTCATACTCTTTCATATCGAAATGAATAACAGTAAAAAACCAGCGTCTCATGTTCAAGAGAGAAAGATAGCCA
Source organism: Plagodis dolabraria (assembly GCA_963854805.1). NCBI lineage: Eukaryota > Metazoa > Arthropoda > Insecta > Lepidoptera > Geometridae > Plagodis > Plagodis dolabraria. The sequence goes on from OY978450.1 coordinate 16,997,656, forward strand.
ATTGCTTTATAAAATATTGTCCATTTACTTATCAGTTTAAGACCTTCAGTACTGGTATAGTCCTTGCAGTGCGTTACTTACCTCATTTGCATAGAAATGAGATCCGTGAGCATGCTCGGCGGTACCCCCGTCTTCTGACGCCTTCTTTGCTTAATTACAAGACGACATATGAGATTTTAAGGGGTCCATGATTGAAGTGCGACTAACCTTTTTTACATTGGTTTAATTTGAAGTTTAGAATGAATATTTGGGTCTGCTTTGATTCTTTATATCAAAATTTATTCGTGTAACGAGTTTTAATTTAAATATAATAAAGTTTAATACCTAATATTTTAATTTAATTAGGTACGGTTGTAACAACCATCACGGGGGTGACATACGTAGGCGTGGACGAGGTATTCTAAATGTTAAAGGTCGCGCAACAACATGCTTGACTTTGCCTGTCCCGCCTGTAGTCTTTATCTTATTATCGTATCTCTCGTTATCTCTAACGTGTCAGATTGCTCAATCTGGTACATCACCGATCATCAAAGTTAAGCGACTTCCGCCGCGGTCATGAATTGGATAGGTGACCGCTAGTGACATTACTACTGAGCGCTTCAGTGCTTCGGAGGGCACGTTAAGCCGTCGGTCTCAATTGTAGTCTTAAGATGGCAGTCGTTATAGCATGGTGGTAGGGCATTTAGCGAGTGCCCGCCTGGCTAACTACCACCCTGAATTAGAAAATCTGTCGCCAAGCACGTAACGGTGTGTTCAGCTGTCCTTGAGAGACAGTAATTCTAGGTTAGCAGTCACCTAGCTGTTCTGGATAGATAGTATGCTGAACTTGTATCAGGTATAAGATTTTGACGTGTATAATCCACACCACCAAACCACCCCACTTCTACTTCCTGGTTCTCTCTGGTAGTATTGGATATGTTTGAGTGAAGAGTGAAAGGTAAAACAGAGCGTGCTTTTATGGGTTCTACAAAAAAACCTACAACTATTCACCTCTTCTAGCGAGATTATTAGCAATAGTCACAGAAAAACAGTTTCCTGCCATTTCGTATGTTAATTGTTTTCTAAGAAGTTGGGTTCGAATATTTTTCTGTGTGACATTGTAACCAATTACAAATTATAATAATCTTAAACTGAGTAAAATTAATTGTTATAATTTTATTTAAAACATTTTTTGTGTTAGTAACGTAAAAAGAAAAACTTGCAATTTTGGACTTTAATTTGAACCCACGCTTGTAAATGAGGTTTTGAACCAGACATCGCATTTTTTTTATTTTCCCGAGTAGAATTATCTTCTCCAAAAATTATCTTTGAAAACTAATCACTTTTCCTCTGGAGTGTTTGAACACCATAACTACTCATTTCATGCTGAATACCTGAAAATATATTTTCGCTGGCAACACACAGAGAAACACACGATTCGAATAATAAACACCTTTCCGAGCTTGTAAAAAAGTATTCATTACAATTAAAGTATTACTATGGGCGGCCTTATGATTAAAAACTTATTCGTAGCTAATAACTCTTACAAGCAACCTTTAAATTGGACGTGTAAAAATAAAAGTGACGTAAGTATAATAATTAATAAATATATACATTTTCTACCTCGCACTGCCACAATGTGGAACCAGCTGGCAGGTGAAAATGGTCATATATACATTACTTGTGTAAAAACATCTTAGAATTTCGGCTGAAACCATCACTTTCAATAAGGCAAGAGCATTGGCTTCTAGTAACTGTCACGAAACAAGCGTTTTCTTTTACGAACTAATCATAATAAAACCTCAAGACCGCATAAAATAATGATTTCTGCTGATCAGTCTATCGTTGGCATATAGTTGCTGGCCCAATTACTTCAGCTTCAGGTTTATAGCTCGTATTACTTACCTACTGTCCGCGAGCTTTCATTTACTAATTGATGCGGAAAATCCATTTTGCTTTTATGACTATAACCTGGGTTTAACGTGTCTGCTTGCAAAGAGTTTTCATTTACAATATAAACCATTTTTTCTGAATTTTTTGTAGATTAAGTACCACAGATTGGGAACTATTCGTTGTGTTTGTAGGATTTAATTATTAAGTCTTGTCCTATATATTTACTAAAATGAACCCCATCGAAATACAGTGTCTCATTTATTGCTGATAGGCATATGCATATCTCTGCCATAAAAACAAAACAACACCATGACACAAGTATCTTCCCAAAAGGATAAGCAAATGCGTCTCAAAACCAATATTTCGCCAGTTAGGTATTGCTGATATTGCTTTAAGTTTGGGGTAGCCTTTGACCACTATCTCACCAAAAGGTAAGTGTTTATATGCGGTCTAAGATGTTGTTCATAATAAAAGTAAGACTCTCAAGGACAGCTGCTGGAACACACCGTTAACTTGACAGGTCATAGCCATTGCCAATATACTAATATTCCTTCCATAAATCTTGGAAAAAACGTGTTAAACCTATTTTTTTCCTTATGTACAAAGAGCTTATTTTGAGATAGAGCGCAACGTAACTGAATTCTACGCCCATGAAGTCGCGGGCAGAAGCTAGTATTCAATGATTTTATTAACAACAATAGCTTTTATATATCTTACGTTATTCTAAATAAGGCGCTTCTGTAAATTTTGTGGACTACATCATCATTATTCCTTAACAGGATTCTGAGTGACATCAAAAAGACTATAGATATAGCTATTGAAATGTCTTATATACGGAGATCTAACGTTAGTTCCTAAGTGTTTGATTTGATAGCTTCAGCTAAGAATACCAAATTTTTAGTACCACCATTTCCACGGTTTTTTTATAGGATATTGAAGGAGCAAGCACGAGGTCTACCTGATGTTAAAAGGTAATCTCTGCCTATAACATATGAATCGCGTCAGAAGTGACGAACTACATTGCACTCATCACTCTAAGAAATATAGTAGTGAGATATATCGTTAAGTCTCATGTAATGTACTGTATCAGCCGGATCATCCACTGCTGAACACAGCCTCCCCTATGTAGGGGGTATTTGCCATAATCCCCACGCTTGGCAGGCGGCTTGGGAATCGCAGTGCAAGATGGCATAGTTCTTAAGAAGGCGCTGCTGCCCACCTTCTAGTATTTTCCCCTTAGTCTACTTTTACGACACCCACATGGGAAGAAATGGGGAGGTGAACCCTAGTACTACCCTTCAAACCACTTAGTGTGCAATCATTACTGTTAGTCGGTAGAAATAGGAATCGTGGTACTACAAAATAGAATAACATCGTAGAATACTTATTTTTCAACAATCTAAATTATAATGGTAAATAAACATAATTAACGCTGATGGCGCCCTCATTAGGAAATTAAACAGATATGAATATCCTGTCATACGAATATATGATTTGTTCATAAAACGACATACATAAAAATTCCAAAGGGGGGCCGCAGTGCCTTCTGAAGAACTACCATCTTACATTGCGATCCCCGAGACGACTGCCAAGCGTGGGTATTATAGCAAAACCACTTTAATGGGGGTGGCACTTATGGCTGTTGATGTGCTGTTATAAATCCTGACCAAACGATCATCAAATTTCAATATTTTTTTTAATTTAATATTTTTATCTTCTTATTCTTGTTTCTATCACCATTATTAAACATTTATAATTATAATAAGCCTTAATGAAGAATATAGAACTTTCGCTATTATGATGATAGGCGATAAAGTGTAGGTACCATTGTATGATAATGACATAAAAAAATGTACCAGCAATATACATTCATATTGTCATATCTATTTACGTGTAAAGTTAGAACACGTGAAGTACCATCTTCATAGACGCAATCAGCGTTAATTATCACAATAGTAAATCGTTCCATGGCACACATACATTGTTTACCCACACATGATTACGTGCCATACATTCGCATCAGCATTTCAGGGCACGTGGGTGATCCCCCTTGACCCTTCTGATAGGGTTGCCGCTGCGCTGTTGTCATGGAGATTCTGTCCTGTTAGGTTCGGCAGTGTTACTAAAAAGTATATTACATCCAGTTGTTTGCAGTGAACAAACACCTCATCCTGTACTGAATTATGTATACTTTAGTTCAGTTACTAAACAGTTATTATGAGTTATTAAATTTAACAATAGTTTCAAAATACACAAAATTTTAATCGACACGATTCGTGGCCTGTTAGGTACCCTTTTTGTTTTAAGTACTTTAATGTTTTAACCTTTCGCCTAACTCTTCGGCCAATTGTTATAGTGAAAATTACAATACCTATATATATATATGCCTTAAATCTACTTAATGATGGCAGAACAGAAGCTCTTAAGTTATCGATTTCTTTGTTACCCACACATAATTATGTATGACACGTGGGTGATCCATGTTGACCCTTCCGATAGGGTTGCCATGCCAGTGTTGGTAACAAGATTCCATACAATGGAGTACAATACAAGAATACAAGACTATCTCAGATGTCTTTTCCAAGTCATCTATGACAGTACGACAATAATATGCATTACTGACAAAAATATCCCAAATAGGAACTTATTATTTGCAATACCTGTCTTGTTGTTTGTTAATTTATCATCTGACTAATGACATACCTCTTAAGATTCCATACAATGGAGTACAATACAAGACTATCTCAGATGACTTTTCCAAGTCATCTATGATAGTACGACAATAATATGCATTACTGACAAAAATATCCCAAATAGGAACTTATTATTTGCAATACCTGTCCTGTTGTTTGTTAATTTATCATCTGACTAATGACATACCTCTTAAGATTCCATACAATGGAGTACAATACAAGACTATCTCAGATGACTTTTCCAAGTCATCTATGATAGTACGACAATAATATGCAATGCTGTCAAAATTATCCCAAATAGGAAATTTTATTTGCAATACCTGTCTTGTTGTTTGTTAATTTATCATCTGCCATAAAATATAAAAAAGAAGATTAGCTTGACAGTTAAAATCGGAAAAACACTCTGAACCTTGAAAAGCATCGGTACTTAAGAAATTATGAACATACTGTGTGCCTTATCATGTTTATTCCAGAGTTAACAACCCTACCACTCCTCCCACCGCCTCTTTGAAGCTAATGCCATTACAGTAATTAGGATATGCTTGGCCATAATTGATGCAGTCATAAACTCCGTTCCTAGTTCCAGTTAATTATTATGAGAGAGCCGAATTGTGTTTGACTAAGCACCTGTATGTTTAGGGCAGCTAGATATATAGTTACCTATATAATGTATAGCTTGGAAATAACTATGTTTGTAATGGACAGTCTAGTAGAAATATGGAAGATATAAGAATATCATCAACACCACGATCATCTATACTAGGAATTAAGTTAAATAGCGGTGAAATAATGTAGATTAGAAAAAAACAAAAATAAAAGTTACTGATTTTATATTTAGAAAAAAATATTTTTACCAATTACGGTCTTAATTACAAAGACCCATAACTTACTTACCTATTATAATAATATCTATATTGCAACCTGTAAAACTGCAATATACATATTTGTTTTGATTTGATTTTTAAGATATTCTAATTATCGCAGAGGGAAAAGTATAAGCTGCATGTGAAACATATCTTAAACAAAAAAGCTTGAGTGCAGTTGAATTTTTAGGTGTGATATTCGCGTGCGAAAAATACCAGAAAAAACAAGTAATATTTGCATTTTCTGCTCCACCGTTACCTAGCCTGCCGCCGGAGCCTGAAATAAAGTCACCGAGAATAGGGTCACTGTTATGTGTTATATCTCCCATGAGGGCAGATTTAACGCGCATGAAAAACACAAATTATATAATAATATGTATAATCCACTCATATATAATGTCTTGCCATACAACGGGGTAATGCTGCCAGCCTTTTAGGCACTCTACCCGTGGACAGTGACCTGAGTTCTCATTTCTACTTATGATTGCCTCCTGGTAGAAAACAGAGCTCAGAATTTTTAAGTGTAATATTCTTAGGTCATAAGTGGATATAGTTAAATTATTTATTTATTTTTGTATTAGTATATGTACTGTTATTTTTTTCTTGTAATGTACAATAAATGATTTGATACCTATCCACTCATCATTCATTTCAGAAATGAAATACTTTTTTATGCCTGATAGTTTAGATTTTGACCACTATCTCACCTGATGGTAAATGATGATGTGGTCGGAGATGATGTTCAGGCTAACCTAGAATTACTGGTTCTCAAGGAAAGCTGCCGGAACTCACCGTTAGGTGCTTGGCGACAGATTTTCTACTAGAGGGTGGTAGCTAGCCAGGCGGGTATTCGCAAAATGCCCTACCATCATGCTATAACGACTGCTATCCTAAGATAACAACCGGGACCGACGGCTTAACGTGCCCTCCGAAGCACGGAAGCGCTCAGTAGTAATGTCACCAGCGGTCACCCATCCAACTCATGAACGCGGCGCACGCTGTTTAAACTTTGCTGATCAGTTCAGAATAGCAAACTTCGCTACGAGCGCATCAAAATATTATATATTATGTAAGGCATTAGACCATTACTTTTCACGATAAGTCGGATCGACAAAACATGCATACTGCTTCTATTATGTTTTATTACTTGTCATTGCTACACTCACACCTTTCATACACATAAGTATCCTTCTCCTCGCATTCCATCCATACCTTCCTCGGCATTCCTCTGCACCTTCTTTCATCCCTCGTCATAACAGGCTCATATCAGACCAATATCTAGTTAGTTTCTGTCACTGGTGTTAATTTTATGCATCCCTTGATATTGTCATTCCTTATTTTGTCTAGGTTATACCACAAATCCATCGTAACAATCGCATCATGAGTGTACATTTGTAATTTGATTAAAAGATGCACCTATAGAGTAACTTTTACATTATTGTTAATACCTACAATCTCTCTTTATATTTAACTTTTTCAATAAAGTAATGGAAATCAGTAAAACGATAATGTAGGGGCGTGAAAGCGTTGGCCGAACAGCGGGTGGCTAAAACGTTAGACTTGTCGTCTATGACTCGCGCTTCATTTTTGCTACAATTCTGGTTCCGTCTTTTTATTAAATTAAGTAAATATCTACTTATATGTTAGTGTTGGAAGATGGTGACCTACTAAATAAAGGATTATGGTAAATATTTAATCAATTTACTTGACTTGGAAACTCACGTCTTACAAAATTTATAATATTTTTTTTCATAATAGTAGCTAGGTTTCGTAACAAATCTACAAGATCATAATCTGTTCCAGAGTGTTGCTCTTAGGGTGCTCGTTTTACCTTGAACAGATTATTAGACCCGGACACGATATTATTCCTCAAACTGTAACTAATATTAAAATATACATTAACTCATAGCAAATGTAATAAATATTGAAAATAAAATTAGATAGGTGTTATGAAAAAGATGTCAGCAACCTCAAACATAAGTATATATTTCATGATCTCTATGCAATGTTTATATATAGAGCTCATAATATTTCCTTATATGCCCCGTGGGGTTCCGGGTTAGAATTGCAATTGCGGTTGTGGGTGTCGTAAGAGATGGAAGGTGGGCAGCAGCGCCTTCTAAAGAACTGCCAACTTACACTGCGATCCCCAAGACGCCTACCAAGCGTGGGGAGTATGGCAAATACCCCCTTAATAGGGGAGGCTGTGTCAACAGTGACGATCCGGCTGTTACAGTAATATTTTGTAGCTTCTACCTGCAATTTCGCCAGCAAGGTATTTGAATTACACGTGGGATTTGTTCCTTTAACGATAATTCAAATTACAAAACATAAATGTTTCTCATAGTAACTAAACAAATTTAAACGGCTTAAATCACGTATACGTATTTTGTCCCCTTTCAAACACTTTGTAGTGATCGTGGTTACGGGGTGACTAGTCATCCCATGACCATGATCGCTGACTGCGTGGGGACAAAATTAATGATAAATATAGGCGATTTAAACCGTTTGAAGTTTTTTAATTACTGTGCAATAATCGCAAAAACCTAAGACAACATTATGAATATTTCTTCAGTGAATCTTTTTTATACCCTGGCCAGCAACCACTATCTCACCTGATGTCAAGTTATGATGTGGTCAAAGATGTTTTTCAGGCTAACTTAGAATTACTGGCTCTCAAGGACAGCTGCCGAAACACACCGTTAGTTGCTTTGCGACAGATTTTCTACTTAAGGGTGATAGCTATAGTAGGTACTATCATTATTTTTGTCCCGACGCAATCACCGATCATGGTCATGGGGTGACTAGTCACCCCGTGTAAATAACAAAATATGCGCGATTTAAACCGTTTAAATTTATTTAATTACAATAAAACCTATAAGACGCAAAATTATAAATGTTTCACCTGTTAATCTTTTTTATACCTTCGCCTGCAACCACTACCTAACCTGATCTCAAGAGATTATGTGGTCAAAGATGTTTATCCAAGTGGCTGTATCCAAGTGTAGGCATCCGGCGCGAAATCGGAGGACGCGACTTCGATTCCCGCCTTGGGCATAAATTTTGTACTCCAATAATTTGTAATAATATGTTTTTGAGGCTAACCTAGAATTACTGGCTCTCAAGGACAGCTGCCGGAACAAACCGTTAGTTGCTTGGTGACAGATTTTCTACTTGGGGGTGGAAGTACCTAGCCAGGCAGGTATTCGCGAGATGCCCTCACACCATGCATAGTATTCCAATAAAATCAGTTCTATAGTTCATACGCATGGTTTGTCCGTCAAAAAGAACAAATAAACTCTCGTAAATATTACATTAGCAGGATCACTTAACGGATACAGTAGGTACCTTATATTCTGCTATAGTACCTGCAACCATAGTTTAGCCAATAGTTACTACGTAAACTAGCTCAGAGATCAATACTGGTTCATTAGTGTGCACAGGATTGTACCAATGAAATGTGGTATGGCTATTTCTTGTAATGAGTCGAGATATTTAGAACGGTAACTTTCTGACTACGGTTAGTATATTTTGCTTATTTACTTCTGTTTTCTTGAATTCCATTATAATTTGTAACTTGGGTGTAAAGTATATTGTCAGGAGTGAAATCTAGTGGTTTATATTAAAATCAGCATATGTAAACGGTAATGTAAACAGATTAAACTTGTGACTATTATTCTAATATAACTATTTCAAAGAGATTTCGATACAAGAAACTTTTATAAATACTTAAAATTTACAAAAATCAAGGGGAAAAATACTATGAGCGATGATTTGAAACCTCACTGGGTTCCATTCGCTGCTAATTTGAGTATCTACGCCGTTGTTAGCCTAATAAGTGCAGCCCTAATTAGTAGATTAGGACTAACACTGAGGATTACAGGAGAGGGTTGAGCCAGAGAGGTCAGCCAAATCAAAATTGTTTTTCACGATTATTGTATTGCATTTGCCGGATTGTCCACTGCTGAACACAGCCTCCCAGCATTATGGGGTAGTTTGCCATAATCCCTACGCTTGGCAGGCGTCTTGGGGATCGCAGTGTGAGATACTAGTTTCTCAGAAACCGTTGCTGCCCACATTTTTGGTGTGTTACCGTTAGTCGTCTCTTACGACACCTACGGGTAGATATGAGGGGGTGATATTCAAGTCCGGCACCCCACGTGCTCATTTGTTTTTTCATCATGAATTATCCAAAATCAGTGGGATATCGTAGGACGATGCTTATGGTATATTGTCGAACACCAAGTCTGGGAAACAGACATCGAAAGTTTCAGTAACACAATATCAAAATTGTATGTTCTTTCCTATTGCTGATAGACTAGCCCTTGATCACGATCTCACATGATGATATGTAATGGTGCGGTCGAAGACGTTGTTCCAGCTAACATATGAGATCTGGCTCTCGAGGGCAGCTGTTGGGACACACCGATAGTTGCTTAGTTACATGTTTTACTTGAACTTGTACCTAGGCGGATATTCACAAATTGAACTTCCACCATGCTATAAGGACTACCATCCTAAGACAACAAACCAAGATCGACGGAGTAACGTGCCCTCCGAAGCACGGAGGTGCTAGGTAGTAAATGTCAGTATCGCGGTCCCCCATCTTAGTAAAGATAGCAGTAAGTGTAGGTGTAGCTTAACTTAGTTCATCACCAAGGAACGAGTTGGCAAGCTTCGCTTCGTGCGCTTCGAAAGCCTTTATCGATTATCTTCATTACGACAACAGTTTTTAAATTATCGACGCATTTTAAATCAATTACAGCATATTAATGGTCCGTCATAATGTGTAGTAACTGTCCAGTAAGCAGCCTTAAGTTGGGTATACACGGGTGAAGTAAAGACCATGATAGCACGGTAGAATACTGAATAAATTTTTATATACCATGCCGTCACTTTCCATCAGGTGAGACTGCGGTGATATGTTTGCTTTTCTAAAAAAAAAGACTGAACTTGCCTACTGGGCTTATATACAATACACACTAGGTTCATTTACAGGATAATATTTTCAAACTGACATCTGGACATGTGGTAATAGCATACATTCTTGGAAATACTTCCACTTATTACACTATTGTTGTATATAATGAGTACTTTATCAAAAGCGTTTAGACTCTACTTATATACTAAACAAGCATACTACTGTACCAATATTGTGGTAAAATAGTATTGTAGTTGACTCTACCGCTTACTTTATCCGTGTGCCCTAGGCTTGTATGATACTGCTTTAAGCAAATAGTTCGGGAGCCTGCGTTTAATATTTTTATTTTGCTATAGATATATTAGCGATATGTTCTTTGGATGTAAGTGAATTAAATTGATAAAACATTGCGATTACAGAATTGATGAGTTAGATCATATGACATAAAGAAATATTATTAAATGATTTTTTTGGAATATACTCGTAGTGTTCGAGAAAAGCTGTTTAATGATTTCGTGAAGTACTATATTAGTTAGGTGACGATATCCCATTGGTTCTGATCGTCGACTTTAGTGCGTGGGGCACGTTGGTCAAATCCTGCCGGAAACTTGAGCTTTACAGTATGGAGATGGTATATTTGGCGATGGTCACCAGTCAATTCCCATTGTTAAGGTTTAGCCTGCTCTTAGCGTTATCATCTTCGCCAAATTATCACTTCCCTATTAAAGAGATAGTGACAAAAGTACCAAATAAAAACGATAACACAATTATTAATCAAAATTCAACACTAGCAACCCTTCTCATCGTCTTCATGAATAAACGGATAAGGCAAAAATTTTAAATATGTTATTCGCTTAGCCGGCTTCTAATTCGCAGTCGTAGCATTCTTGACAGAGCGATCGTTGTCATCATATAATCGTGGAGGCAGATGAAATGCATCTCATGATGTCAAGTCATCTTCTTATAATCGTGTTATCCTGGTGCATGGACCGCCCAAAGCAGATATGATTTGATAAAAAATTAATCGTTAACACTACGATATTATTTCGAAAAAACGGTGATTGTACCCTGTATGATGTTATGTAACAAACTGAGGTTGAAGCTCCCGCACTAGGCAGTGAGCCTGGGAACCGGTCCAGGACGATGTCCCGACATTCCTGGATGCGCACACACGGCCGATTGCGCTATTTCGCATCGGTTTGAATGCGATTTGAAGTAATCCTGTGAACTTGTTGTTATATTGTTAGTTGCGTTTATACGTATTGTGTATTTCTTTCTTTTTGTCGGGCGGTAAGCACACCGATTTTATAACCAGAAGGTTATAGAGATTTAAAAACGCAGGCTCTATAACCGATGTGATGATTTTGTGTTAATATATAATGCAGTGGAATGAGGTTATACCAAGCACCCTCACCATCAACTTCCTTCCACTATCCCACTAGTTAGGGGTAGATACAAAGTGTATCCCTAATGATACAATGGACGTCAGAAGAAATTGTATAAAGTTTAAGCTTCAGTTGGCCAATGCCCTGTCATCTACAGCAGCAACAGACTCTAGCTGACGTCAGTAGTTGCATGCTACTTATTCATTATTGTAAATCGGGATGTAATCCAAATATAACATCAAATACTCCAAGACATAAGGTTATTGATACTTCGATTGACACTTGATAACAAGTGGTGTCATAAATAACATATTATATGTTGACGTAGGTAATATGCAAGCTACACAATACACGCTGCAAACAGCTACAGACGATATAATAAAGCAACCTCATTTTTCTTTGTTAGCCCAAGAAGAAAAACCACTGACAATATTTGTTAGAAAATTAATTACAACATATGTATTATTAAACTTATAACATAATAACACATATGTAACACATATATAATATAAACGTTAAATTAAATATATAAAGAAATAAAATTATTAAGGCTTAAACGAAAACCCAGAGAATCTCTTTTTCCAAAATTAAGGCTTTATTAGATACGGAATCATAATGTCGACCTATTTTATAAAACTTTTGAATTCAGAAATAATTCTTTACGCCTCTTACCTACCTTCATAATGAAACCTTAATCTTGTACAACTTTAATTCCGAAACGTAAGTAATTTGCCGTCTAAGTGACAAAATTAATAAGTTTGCGCATTTTCATAAAGTCGCCGCTAAAATAATCGCTTTACTTGGTCCAGATGATTTTAGATAAACCGGGCCACAACGGGCAACCAACAGGGATGGAGGATTTTAACTGCAACTGGTTCGAAAAAGACAACATTTTCCTTCCTTACGCTTAAACTGCCATAAATTTTTACTTTTTGTTATCATAAAATGCGTCTTAACGGCACAGCACAGAGTCTAAATTCAAATGAAGACTGGAAATGGATATTGCAATTTCTATTTGAACATTGAGGTGGCTACACATTTTTATTTGTGAGTAGACAAAGATAGCTAGCGTCTGTTTTTATACGTTCGAAAGAGAGGGAAATAGTCAGCATTTATATTCTGGGTACGTGTAAGTTTCAGGCAACGGTCGCCGTGAAACTCGTAAATGGGAAAAAAGCAACAACGGAGAACTCAACCGTCTCTAGTGTGGGGAAATCAGGTTTAAATCGATCTTATATTCCGGGATGCTGTCTATTTGTGGGGAAATCTACGATACTGTTTCTTTTGTGTGCTGCCTTTTATCAAACTTTAAGGATAAACACGTAAGTTTCGAATATTTTCAACTTGAAAAATGAGCATTCTGTGTTTGGAGATACGACAACTTTTATATCACTTAGACATACATACTTAGGCAGTCTTTTTTTGTTTAGTTTTATCATCCGAGTATACATACGAACTTTGGATATAAGGTATGAAACATATTAAAAGTATGTCGTTACTAGCAAACCGAGGATAACACACGCAGGCAGTTGAATCTAAATCCAATGCTCCAACTTTTGACAGCTATCTGTTTCCTATAACTGTGAAAAGTTGTAGCATTGGATTTAGATTCAACTGCCTGCGCCTGACATCAACCTTTCCTGGGATTGCTTTCGTTGGCAATTTACCCGCTACCATTCAGGTAAGTAGAGTGTTGAGGTGGTAAAAAGCCTCCTTGTGCTATGCAACCAATGTAACACCCTGCTCACATCGATGGCTGTGACATACTATTAATTAAGTGCACTCTTTTATTAGTTGCGTTTTACGACATCCTATACAGTACAATATGGAACAATCTTTATTTATAGGTAGAACGGCTAACTTTTTGAAAAGATTCATCCAAGTATACACAGTGATGTATATGTTACTATGTCATGATGAAGCCGCCCCCGTTTATGGGATGTTAGCCATGGCCCCCACGCTTAGCAGTCTGCTTCCAAGGCAAGATTTGAGGACAGTTCTAACCCGGCACTGAACGAAGCAAATATAAATATTGTCATGATAGGTATACAAATATTAAACTAACATCCTCCACATTCAATTCGTTGATAATCTTTATTAGAGACGTATTAAATGCAAATACGATTAATTTAATCATATTTAACACACCTAAATATCAAAACATCCTGTGCTTATAACCTTGACGCGTTCTATAATTAAAACATAAATGAACTTTACACGGAGGTTAAATAAAAAACAGCTGATTAACGAATCAAATCACGTAGTATCAGTCGCACGAATGAGGTAAGAATTATAACTACTGTGACATGCCATTGTCAACGCTCGCACTCTGAGACAATGGTACAAAACTGCTTAATTATTTTAATTAAACTTGTCACCTGATTTTGAGTCATGGTTTTAACGAACTTATGTATATGAAGACACTAAGTATTTTGTGTAAGATGAATAATAATTTATCTGTGGTGTTTTTAACAACTAAAAGTCAATGTCTGTATAAACTCTGGCCACAATTTATTAAAAAACTCTTCTATCGTTTCACCTAATTCGTCTTCATCCATGAAGATTTTTTACAATACTTTTATTGATGTTGTAAACTCACCTTACATTCGATAACAAATTGTTTAACTTCTTATACATTATGATCAGTATATCTATATGCACTCTGCATGTTTATTTTTTCTCAATCGTATTCTTCGTAGTATACCGTTTATCTTATGAATCAAGCCTCGTTTATTAGCCTTAATTCATTACCACTATATTTGATCCCATGTTGTAAGGTTCCTTAGCCTTTTCCGTTCAACGGGTTATTGTTCAAAGTTGATTTAACATAACGTAAGTATAATACCATCAGTTATCAATCCCCAGTGTGCAAAGGTATTGACATCCATGTTTCTTTTTTGGTCTTTGTTTTGTCTTTGGTCAGGGCAAGCTAGAAGATTGAGCTAGTGATGGAGCGACTGCTAAGCAAAAAGATTGAGTAGACAAATCGGTCAATTAGCAGAATGTCGGTATCGTAATATGTCCATATAGCTGTGAGACTAGATATGTAGTAGTAGAAGAACATAGATTCTGAGATGGATAACGAAGTTAAGCAAACAGAATAAGAATACATCTGAGCAACGCTATACGTAAGGCATATGGCAGGTTCTAAATGATCGAAGTGACCCAAGATAGGAGACGTCTATGTCCAGAAATGGGTTGATATAGACGATGATGGAATAACCTGGAGCCTGGAATTAGGGAAACAATTTATATAACTCGCCTCTACCACTGTCGTTTGGGCTGGAGGGAGAAAGTATTAAAGTTTAATCCTATGATTTTATGTATGTACTTTTGAGAGACAAAATTACCTGCAAAGAAACGTATAATTATCTAATTATTACATTTCTGAAGAAATATATATCCATTTTAAAGAATTGACACAGGTTTTTGTACGACATAAGAAAGGGAGAAGTTATCCTTGTATCAAGACGTCAGTATATAATTGCTAATTGAATAATATAATGTCGCGTGTTTATTTTAATTTGCGTCATCATTAAATCATTTGTAACACCTTTGACAATTTCTATACGTACTATTAGATGTTTTTATTTCTATTGAAATTTATGACGACAGTAATAAAGAGATTAACAACCGTGAACACATTCCCATAAGCGTGCTCGTGATCGGTAATAGAACATTTTTTTTTTGCAATAAATAGAACCGACTTCAACACCCAAAAGTGTGAAATAACTTGTTGAAGTCGGTAACATGATAGTTCAAAAGTACCTATTATCACAATACTGTGCGCATGGTACCGACTTCTACAAGTTATTTTGACACTTTTGGGTGTTGATGTCGGTTCTATTTTTTGTAAAAAAATTTTTTACACTTTTTGTGACTTTACGGTACTTTTTGCTACTTACGTGATCCATTATGATTCATTGTTAACGTGTATATCATCGAGATAGGTAAAT
Organism: Plagodis dolabraria; assembly: GCA_963854805.1. NCBI lineage: Eukaryota > Metazoa > Arthropoda > Insecta > Lepidoptera > Geometridae > Plagodis > Plagodis dolabraria. The sequence goes on from OY978450.1 coordinate 17,013,346, forward strand.
ATTTTTCAGGTATTTTAGTGGAATTCAAAAATTGCTTGACCGATTTTGATGAAATTTAAAATGGGACCAAACGACAAGCATCACCTTTGAAACAAAAAAATAATTTTCAAAATCGGTTCACCCAATCCAGAGTTCTTAGGTAAAAAGCATTAAAAAAATACAGACGAATTCAGAACCTCCTCCTTTTTTGGAAGTCGGTTAAAAAAATGAAATTGTAAAGGTTTTATATCTTCTCCCTGGGGAGAAATACTCGCATCTTCAGTCCGTGCAAGACCTGATTAGTGATTTAAAGTAAAATTATAAATGAATCGATATTATCACTTATCGTCGTTTCACATCACTAGCTACTCGTCATCAGAGCACGAGCGTTGATATTTCCACGTAGATTTCACTCCGTAAAACCTTTGCCGTTTATTTTTGTTTACATTTTTTGGTTCGCGCATAGCTCTTTTATTTATGGCCATTTCAATATTACCAAGTTATACTTTTACAGGATCACATTCATCGAAATATCTGTGGACTGGGCTGGATTCTATATAAGGTTTTATAATCAACGAATAACGTAAAGACTTTTTATATTCCTACAAATATATTTTTGATGTGTGATTTAAAAGGCGAGTAAAGGAAGAAAACGCTGAATAAGCAGCATGCAATAGTTTTCGCATGAGTTTCTGTCCAAGAGATCCTAAAAAAGAAAGAGAGATGGATTAAGCTACCAACAAAAGCATTCTAAATTAATGTCCGAGTAAAAAAGGTGGCCGTCCAAAATAACGGTTAACGAAGTTTTATTTTTGTTGTGACAGTAAATGTACTAGACAGTAGGACGACAATTATAGTGTTTAAAATATTCTATAAATGCCTTGCGTTGTAATATTGCTTCAATACCAGGACAACCTACGTTCACATGCATTACCTAATCTCAGTCTTTATTGCCACTATGTCCACGCTAAGCAGGAAGGTTCACTCCAGCCCGACTTCTGATTTTTTCTTAAACGACAATCAAAAATACACCGGTAGTGACGGTGTAATTATACCTCAGCACCACACGTCCACACGGGACCATCATACAAATTAAATGATGCTGGTTAACATTAATAGTTGGTGTACACGGATCTACTTACCATCAGCAAAGGCCGTTGACTATTATACAGGAAACACACTAATCAACGCTTTATTGCCATCGCATCGGCGTGGTTCACAAGCCCGACAGTAATCATGAGGTTTTTTTTCAATATTAGAGTTTAATAGTTGATAGCCTAGCATTTGTCCACTATCTCACCTAATGGTAAGTGATGTTACGGTCGATGACATTATTCAGGCTAACCTAGAATTACTGGCTCTCAAGAAGAGCAAAGCTGGCACACACAGGTGCCTGGCGACAATTTCTACTTGAGGGTGGTAGCTGCATATGCAGTCAACTTCAAAGTGCCCTACCACCGTGCTATTACGACTGCCAGCCTAAGACAACAACTGGGACCGACGGCTTAACGTGACCTCCAAAGCACGGAAGCGCTCAGTAGTAATGTCACCAACAGTCACCCATCCAAGTCATAACTGCTGTTGCGGACATTGCTTAAATTAGCTGATCAGTTAAGAACGGCTAAGCAAACTTCGCTGTGAGCGCTTCAATATATTTATAAAATAGTCTTATCTGAAGCCAATATCTTTTACTATCATATTCATGTGTAGTCCAGGAAGTTGGTAGAGGCGACATATTGTACCTCGTTACTCCAACAGATGTGGGTTAAAGCTAGGACGATGATTGAAAGAAATGTCTTGCAACCACAAGTATGAGATTGCTAACGTACATGCTTTAACTGTGACACATATTATTAGCAATAGCTACGCTCACATTACCTACACCCGTTTCAATGATTGAGTCACAGCAACAAGTCTAGATAAAGTAGGTCCACATAACACAGTTACTGATGTGCCGAGCCTACACTTTCCACACGTTTGCTTACCCAAGCTCATTGCATAACCTAAAAGATGGTTGTGACCTGCGAGTGCACTGATTTCGTCAAAGCGAATGGAAGCAAGCACTCATTATGTAAAGAGAAAGCTTCTTTTAATAAAATCTATTATGAGTAGCATTTTAAGTAACTGTTCGTAACTTGGTACGGTTTCCCTTTGTCATAGTATTTCCGTTGATGGTTTCGTAACTATATAACAAAGTTGGTTGTTATATATACCAATATCAGGTAGCAATCCACTTGATCATAAGCATGTCCATCGCAACAGATCCTAAAATATTAATATACCTACCTATAATTAGAAGAAAGCAAGGTACGACCTCTTTTCAGTAAAAGTCAAGCATTGCTGGGCAAATGGAAGTGTGTTGTATGAGACAAAAGAATAACTTCATATAATACAGCAATAAGGAAAAAAATACCCACGTTTTGGAAGACATGGTTTTGTCCCATGTTATAACGAGCGAGCCCACAGCCATATGCCGCGCACAGACCACGACTGTTATTTATTTCTAAACCTGATGAGAATCCAAAGTGCTGCTTTAACACACGCACTAACGAAACAGCAGCTAATAATTAGCGTATTGGTAAAAATATTTCAGTTCAATAGCAGCCAGTCATGAAGTCAATTCAAGAATCACAATAAAATTATTGTCACTAAACTATAACTTGAAATTTCTATCAAAATATTCGATTCAATTTACAGTATTCGATCTGAAGGGTACAGAACGCCGACAACATTGCAGGTATTACATCCCTCATACCCCTTTCGTGTCATTGACTGCGTCACATCGCATCGTCGTCAGAAAAACGGAAAGAACATCTGTTTTTAAATCAGTTTCAGTGTTCCGCCAGTGTTCCTAATGCCAGTAATTCTAGGTTAGCCTGAACAACATCTTCGATCACGTCATCACTTACCATCAGGTGAGATAGTGATCAAAGGCTAACCTATCAAGCTTAGCATAACATCTTTAAGTGCCTCTAGATTAATGAAGGTTGGCAGCTTCTTAAATTTGTCCTAGTCAAGCGCCAATCCGTACTGTTGCTCGACGGTCTTAATCCCTGTCCACTCCCTGTTATTACGGAGCCAAGACATTTTGCGTCTACTCGATTTCTTCCCGGGTATATTTCCCATCATGATGGTCTGTAGGAGGGAGTATAGATCATGCCGGAGTGCAAGTACGAGAAATGCAATAGCCCGATACAAAGATACTAACTGCATTGCAACCTTCACCCATTACGTGTTAATGGCAGACCACGAAATAAAACATAGTTAAAATTATATACATAAAGGCATGCTTGTCCGAAGTTGCTGTATGGTTCCCGGATTAATGACAGTCGTAGAAAGCAACACGTAGTCGCCCCACAGGACTCTTAAGCCGATCCCTACCGTCTATAGCGGGGCATAAAAACTTTATATATTTTTTTGGGTTTGTTTCTCTAATGACTAGTTATTGTAGTTGATGAGGAATAAAAATAAATAAAAACACGAAAATCGAAGAAGTTTTTTTAAAATGGTGAAGCAGTGATGGCTCAGTGGCATTGGCTATGGACTGTCGCGCAGCAAGTCCATGGTTCGATCCCCATTGTCGGCTTGAGCTTCACCGCATAGTGGAAGGACATTTTTAGATCCTAGGGAATCCCTGAGAGATCTTTTTAAAGAAATTGATATTTTAACTTTACCAAGTCTGTATATATTTGAAAATATTATGTATGTTCGTAAAAATCTGAGCAAATTTAAATCAAACAGTGATAATCACGATTATAACACTAGGAACAAAGATAAAATAGCGGTGCCAGGTTTTAGATTAGCAAAGACAAATAAAAGGTCCTTCTTAGGCAATTGTGTGCGGTTTTATAATAAATTGCCCAAACATATTACAATGCTCACAGAAAGAAAATTCAAGTTGCATGTGAAGAACATTTTGATAAAGAAATCTTATTAACAGTTTGTGATTACTTAAACGACAAAAATGCTTGGACTGGTTCGCCTCTGCCAAGTTAGCGCCTGTCACCTACGTAATGTAAATTAAGTATTGTAATAATTTTACTATATAGTATGTACTTAACACATTGTTAAAAAACATTTAAAAGAATGGCCCCGAGTTTCTTGCCCGTTTTTCTCGCAGTGGCTCTATAATTTTTGTTTGCTGAACGTGGCAGTACAATGTAGTATATTTCAATATTAAAATTTGTAATTGACCTTCATAAGAGCGTCGTAGACGCCTAAATTGAATAAATGATTTTAACTTTGACTTTTTACTTTGACTTTCGAATGCCCGCTTGGCTAGCACCCTCAAGTAGAAAATCTGTCGCCAAGCACCTTACATTGAGTTCCGGCAGTTGTCCTTTTGAGCCAGTAATTCTAGGTTAAGCCTGTTAACACCTTCAACCACATCATCACTTATACAATCGGGTGAGATTGTGGTCAGAATAACATATAGGCAAAAAAAACTTAATATTATATATTTAATAAAAACATATACATACATGCATCAATAAAACTCATTGAATTTATCACATTTTTGCGAGTAATTTTTTTTTTAATATTTTTGAAGGTTTCAGTGGTATTATAAGGAACATTGGTGACTAAAACCTGTTAAAGATAATACGAGCAATATTATTTTAAATTCGCCAATACCATGATCTTATAGAATGGTTACGAAACAAAGCAAGCGTGAATTAACTGTTTAAATTTCGGATTCCCGCCACAAACATCAGCCAGCATCTTTATTTAACCAAAACAGCGGGCGCATTACCAAAATGAGCATTTTTAGGACGATTGGCGTCAGAAAAAGGACAGAGAGCCAAAGAAAGCTAAAACTGTCTTCAATGTTGTTCTCATAATAATAATTATCATCCTTTGTTAATTGAAAAAACATATCGTAGCAACCCCGAAAACGTGATAAGCATAAAATACGATGCTTGCCGTAAAATAAACTAACTTACCTAATTACTTTATCAACCTACTAGATTCACTATTATTCCCAGATCTAAGGCCGATAGAAAGACACCGCCGCCAGCCAGCCACCAGTATTGCAACCTCAACCCTCTTCGTGTCATTGACTGTCTTGGCGTAGACCGACTCATAGCAATCTAAAATGCAAAGCACAATGTTAAACTAAGGGCACCCCTACGTCTCTCGTGTCACTTCACTCGACTGATTAAAAGCGATAAAAAATGTGGTATTGTTTCTTTAGCAGTGAATAAGAATTCGTAATTATTTGTTTCTAAATTTGTGGTGTACTTGGACAATAAAGATAATAATTTAATTAGTAATCGCTCTCTTAATTTTTCTTCATTAATCCAAATTATTTTGTCATACATTACAATATCTTTGAAAGTTATCTACCTTAAATACAGTTCTAAGTTGATTCTATATGATTATTGTATATTGGTTTATATGTTTGTTTTAGTCAACTATTAATTTCTACTGTTCTAGCCTGTGACCTGATGTCTAACGTGATGGTAAGTTACTAAGAAGGTAAACAGGGGTAATCTACAATTGAAACTGACACTCAAGTTCAGCTTATGGAACACACAGGTGCTTTGTGACGGATTTTTCTCGCAGGGGTGGTGATAGTTGGCAAGGTAAGTATTCTGAAGATGCACTATCACAAGGCAATAATGACAGCTGCTATTAAACCTTGGATATGGAACTTCTGCGGGGTACTCCATCCATTTGGAATTGCCACTGAACCGTCATTGCTTTATAGTAGATCTACATATATGTGGTTTTTGCAGCAATGATGGCTGAGCGGTAATAGCTGGGAACTGCTATGCCGCAGTTCCAGGGTTCGATACTCATCGCCGGCTTGAGCTTCATCGCATGTTGGAAGGGCATTTTGCGATTGCTCGCTTGAGAGTCAGTGAAATTACAGGCACATGAGACTTAACAGCTATGTCTCAAAGTGTCGGGCGCAGTGCGCTTCGTGACTTGTGACGAAATGCATCTGTTAAGGGCAGAGGTTAGTCAGCTTAACATCAGGTGGGCATCAAGATTGTTTTGTCACAATAACATAAAAAATAGTATGTGGTATTATGTATAAGCATAATATTAACTAAGCAAGTGTTATTATGTAAGTTTTTGAATAAATTGAACTCAATATAGTACTACGAATAAATATGCAAAGAAGTGTAACTCTCATACAGTTATCGCTTTGATTTCGGACACATCAAGTTCACAATTAACAAAACACGTACAATCTTCCACACTTTAATTGGTTTGGTTAATTGATTTGGCGCTAAGAAATGATGGCATCTGATTGGTCGCGTCGAGGTAACGTTGCGCCCGCGCAGCGCGGTACACTTTTTAAAATACGCCCGCCGCGGCAAGCTTTGCATTCTGCTGTTTTTGAGCTTGACTTACATTTCTTTATATATTTATTTGTAGATATACAACTACAATAACGTTACTAATAACCAGGAAAAAAGAAATTGTACGTTTTGTAAAACTAGAAACAAATAACAAAAGTTCGCAGATGCCGTTTAAAAAGGCAGGTGCTTTGACACTTGTAAGATCTATTTATACATCTGACACTAAAAAAAAAAGGCGTGGATACCGCTAAGCGAGTGTGACCAATGTCCAGTCATTAATATAAAGTTGCTCTGTTAGAAATAATGATTTAATAACACCGCGCAGATATTCTTGGGTACCTAACATAGGTTGTTGTTCAACATTTTTTATCTACAGTATATGTTTGAGGAAGACGTTAGTTTAATGAACTTTGATTAATCTACTTTTATACATTAACAGTTCTATAACAGTGAAAAGTAATAAATTCTAACAAAATTATTAGAGCCAAGATGGACTATGATGATGGGTTTATAAATATTCTTAGATTAATCTAGACCTAGAACTGGAAATAGCATGGTGACAATATGAATTTACCTATATGTTTATTGTGGCTTTTATAAATTTTTTTTTGCTCATAAACTAGTTTTGGTTCCTTATCTCACCTGATGGTAAATGATGATGGGGTCGGAGATCTTGTTTAAGCTAACCTATAGTTACGGTTCACGATGGGGTCATGTGGTTTACTTGAACAAACCACAAGACCCCCTGCTGAGTAGCTGCCAGAACACATCGTTAGGTGCTTGGTGACAGATTTTTTTATTAAGGGTGGTAGCTTTACGGTCGGACATTTGTAAATGCCCTACCACATTGTTATATCGACTGCCATCCTATGACAACAGCCGGGAAAGACGGTCTAATGCCCCCTCCGAGGCACGGAAACGCTCAGTAGTAATGCCACTTGCGGTCATGCATCTGGGTCAATGCCGCAGCAGACGTTGCTAAACTTAGTTGATCCATTAAGAACTACTAAGCAAACTACACTATGAAGCTTCATCATAAAATGGTATATTGCCGTGCAGGTTTCGGGCCTCAGAACAGATTAAATCCAGATTTATATCATTATCTACTAATTGGGTGTTGCGATGGGATTTAGGAGGAAAATGCACCAACGAGCAGCATGCCATCACTCAAGTCGATGTGAGTAGCGTGTTGCTGAAAATTGGGCGCATAGCAGTACTCCTTACCGTCTCTACGCTCTGATTATGTCCTATATAAACAGTGACAGTGGCCGTTATACGAATAAGTGCATTTCCAAGGAGGAGGCTGGCGGTGGGCCAAAACTGAATCCAGATCTTTTTGTAATTACACGTAATGTAGGTATGTTGATAACGAAAACATACCTATATGTTAATGTCCTGGTTTTTTCATTCGTATATTATATAGGACATACTAAATACAGTACTGATTCCATATGCGTGAAATAAAAGAATATAATGGGAATCATTCCCTCTGCCAGTCGGCTTATGAGGCTGTCAATTATGGTAATGGGCTTTTATCAACAGTAACCCTACCAATGCTATGTAGAGAAACAAAGTAAATAGATTTCAAAGTCGCGAAGTCTTAATAACATACTTATTTGCCAACCACCAACAATCAATTCCTTTAACGACATTGTAACTGGAATTGCAACTTAAGGTAACAACGAAAGATTTCCAAAATCATCCAAATTTTGAGCGATGTTAGATCTCACCTTTCACTATGACGCCGTACCGAGTCCAAAATACCCGAGCATCAGAATTAGAGATAAACAAGTATCCGGCCATTGTGAGTCAGATGTCGCGTAAGGCGCTCTCGTATACGAGATAATTTCACCTGACCTCTGGCAGTTCATTGACTGCGGCCTGCATAGACATACGCACGTCTAGCAAAGCGCACGGTTCAAGGCATAAGCGTATGAAGTTATCAGCTAAACAGGTGTAAAAAAATATGCCGTTAGGCAATATTTTGGCCACAGCCTCACCGGATGATGTGTGGTCGAAGTTGGTATATCCAGCTAGTAGACAAATATATTTTCTTGTAACATAATATTCATTTATTTCATAAGCGAAATACAACTTTTACTTAAAAAAATGTTATTATTAACCTTAGCCATTAGGTATTACAAATCAGGAAAGGATTGAGTTATCGTAAAAAAAAGTTAAAAGTTATATATTGTACCCTAATGAATGATAGTGAGTTTGGGTTTTAAAACATTACAACTACTTTTACCAATTTATTAAATGTTAAACGATAACCGGCAAAACACTCACGTTGGGGATCAAGTACGTCGACCCGAGTTTCGAGCATGTCATTTAATAATGTGTGAAACTCACGGTAATTTCATTTCAAAAATACTTTTACGAATATTTCTATAGTTCTATGCATTCGCATCACAGTGTTTTTAATAATCGTGTGAGGAGGCAAACATCCCTGTGATATGATAGCAATGCGGCAAAAAATACTTACAACTACCAAATAATTCCTTGTGGTACACTGCAAGGCGATAATTATGAATATAAAAGCTGTTTAAACTTACTTTTACTATTTCATGTATTTTTTCTGCTATACACAGTCTCGATAGGTTAGCCTTTGACCACTATCTCACCTGATGGTAAGTGATGATGTGGTCGAAGATGGTGTTCTAGCTATCCAAAGACAAAAACCGGGACCGACGGCTTAACGTGCCCTCCGAAGCACGGAAGCGCTTCGTAGTAATGTCACCAGCGGTCACCCATCCAACATGACCGCGGCGGACGTTGCTTAACTTTGCTGATCGGTTCAGAACGGCTAAGTAAACTTCGCTACGAGCGCTTCGTTAATAATAGTTTTACGGTAATGAAATATGACGACGTTAAACAAAGCCATTTAAAAGGCTGTAGGTATCCAGTAATACAATTGGACATAAACCCAGCAGTTTAAGTTTACATATGTAATATAGTATACAGTGCCCTGTCCTGGTACCTAGGCTATCAAAATTTTGTGATAATGAGATCTTTATATTAATTTGATTCTTGCTAAAGATTTCGTAAAGCTAATATAATCACTGCAACTAAGGTGAAAGGCAGTATCGCTAACCGCTTTAGCTCACAGCTCAGTCCACGCTCTGCCCAACCGACAGCCTACTGCGTATAAAGTGCTTCAATGTAAAAAGGAGACATAGAAACAAGGAGAAAATTTATCTCGGTCGCCGTGGGCGTCATAATACCTACGACATAGGTGTATTGGGTGCTCGCTTATTGTTTCTATTTGGACAATATAAACGTAACTACTATATCGCGTTTGCGGTCACAGGCTTCTTATGGTCATTGCTGCTGCTGGCTTACCCAGTGTTTATGCACAAACATGCCATTGGCAGTTTTGCCCGAAAACAAAAACCCAATTAATTTGTCGTCATCACAGGGTATAACCATCATACCCGTGGGGTACCGGGCTAGAATTGCACCCCCCTATATTTTTCTGGGGATTTCATATGAGGCGATAAACGGGGAAATACTAGAAGGTGATCAGCAGCACCTACTGAAGAACTGTTTTCTAACGCTGCGATCCCCAAGACGCCTGCAAAGCCTGGAGATTATAGCATATACCCTCAGGTAGGGGGGGGGGCTCCTTTAACAGTCGCCGTGATGGCTACTGAATGAATGAAATGAACTGTTTGAAAAGCCAAAACAGTGGTAGAGTGCTTCATACCACTTGCAGTTCCGCTCCTCATCATCATTTTTAGGGTTCCGTACCCAAAGAGTAAAAACGGGACCCTATTACTGAGACTTCACTGTCTGTCCGTTTGTCCGTCCGTCTGTCACCAGGCTGTATCTCAAGAACGGTGACAGCTAGACAGTTGAAATTTTCACAGATGATGTATTTCTGTTGCCGCTATAAATACAAAAAGTTGGCCAAGTGCGAATCAGACTCGCGCACGTTAAAATATGAAGTGTAATGTTGTATAGCTAATGGTAAGGAACCCTTCGTGCGCGAGTCCGACTCGCATTTGGCCGATTTTTTTGTACCAGTATCCCTTGATGTGTAACACGGAAATTATTTGCCAGGAGCTAGGTCTCTTTAGCAAGAGTCTTGGTGGGTACCACCACTGATATTTTGAAGGCAAAAATAAATATTTCTGAATCGGAGCTTAGAGCGAAGAGCGCAGTGCAGTGTCAAGTAGTAGGAGGGATGTGACACTGCAACCGTAATTAATAGACGTGACGATTACTATTAGGCGTGCAACCTTTTCCATGTCATCAATTCATACCATTAAAACAAAACATCTTCGTATGTGGAGTCGGTACAATGTGTAATTTTTTTGTATAATAATTCAGGTAGACTTTTGACAATTTTACTATCACTTATAAATCTAATAATAATTTTACTAAGTGATGATGTGTTCAATTTGTTCAGATTTTTTCGTTAATTTTAATTTATTTATAACATAAATGTTTACCTTAAAATATATTAAAACTATTCTAAAACTAGAAATGATTTGCAATTTTAAACTTTCAGAAAGATTTGAGCTAAAAAACTGTCGCGAGTTTTGTCCATAATTATTATTTAGTAACCGGCTAGGACTCGCGTAATATTTACCGGATATTGCTCCGACCAGTTTCGAACTTATTTGAAGTTCTTCGTCTGGGAGTCACGATTGTGCACAGAGTCGAGCGTGGGCCTCAGCACGTAACAGGCGTTGAGACGGTTGCGCCGCAGCTGTCAAAGTCAGGATTCCTCCGTCCGAACTGTCACTTCTGTCACTATCACTGTGATTGTCACTGTCGTTTTGGTAGGTAAGGGAATGTTGACACACTACACTTGTACTATCCTTTTTACCATCCTTTGTTTTATTTTAATAAAACACTTGAAAAATACAAAAAATATATCTAGTGACAATTCCGCCTAATTTTCCTGCTAAGCCGACGTGACGTCACAAACGCCACGCAGCCAAACCGGAAGAATTTTTTGATTATTTTTTTATATTAAATTAACGCATGTGCGTTTATTTAATATTAAAAAAATAATCGATCACTGAACAGGTGAAAAATTTTGTGTTGCACTCGGCAACAAACTTGTTTTGCGTCTTGTAACTTCGAAACATTCGGTATACTAAGAATTCTATATTCTGAAGCGCGAGCAAAGCGAGTGCTAGTAAATTATTGAATACTTCGCTTTCTCAGGTTACCTTAAAAGTACTCGCGCCAATTAACAATTTAATATTATTGTTTTAATTAAGCTACCTTCCTGATAACGCACCTGTCTCGGAATTCTCTTTAGTGGTAATACCTACTGCGATTTGGCTAATATGTATATAAATGAGCACTGCTATCAGACTCACGTGCAGCAAAACCTTAACACAAGTACAATACATCGTACAAGTCACCGTTAATTAGTAATGGCATGCTGTTAATTTAGCCGATAATGTTTCCTTTGAACATGTTTTCTTTAACCGGGAACGTTTTCGCAATCCCGAAATTCGCCGGGCCATAGCGTTCATTTGCCGTAGTACCATTAGACAGTTTTATTGAGGCTTATCCTTTGTTCTTTTTTGTACATAACTAAAGCTCCGTTTATAAATGGCAGCAGTAATAATTTCAAAACTTCGAACTGATTTGGGCTGATTTGGATGAAACTTCAACGTTTTCACATAGATTTTACAACGATTATAAGTTACATTGGCCGAATCAATATTCATTGCCTCGTTGAATTGCAATGCTTATTTGTTGAACCAAATATGTGCCAGCATTTTGATCACGCATCTAAGACAACAACCAGGACCGACGGTTTAACGTGCCGTCCAAAGCACGGAAGCCCTCAGTAGTAATGCCACTAGCGGCCACCCATCCAACAGTGGACGTTGCTTAATTTAGCTGATCGTTTAAGAATGACTAAGCAAACTATGCTACGATCGTTTCAAACCTTTAAACTTTCCCTTGTAGTCCATTCATACTCTTTCAGCCTTCACCTGCTCTAAATCCGTTTACATTGACACTCAAGTCTCTTCTCGTTGTGTGCAGCTCTTGCCTTCTCACGTCACTTGCTATTAAACTTCAACTTTCCTGCGACTGGTCCTGCTTTCTATTCTTTACGAGAAACTCGTCCCAATATTGTCTATTTTTAGTCGACCCATTCTGCCCATTCATCTTGAATTTCACATCCCTTCCAGGTACAGTCACTTCTCTTGCATCGGCCTCTTTTCTTCGTACATTTCAGCACATCTAATGATGCTGTAATAATTTTTCCTTTTCATGATCATAAACACATGTTGTGATCCCAAAAGCTGCTTGGTAATTTATCGATCTTGGATAAATCCTGCTTATTAAGATTTTGTTCATATATAACAGCTTAAAACTTCTATCAAGCTAAAACAGTATACAGTACGCAGGCTTAGAACACCATATATAGACGTTGTTGCATTCAGAGTTTAATAAAACTATTTCCTTAAAGATTACCCTCACACCGACGACCGTGGAACCGGCCCTCAGTCCGAGTTCGCATTACATACAGATGAAAGTCTTTCTATATGTAGTCACCTACTTATATTGAGCGGCAAACGGCAAACCGGCCAGCGCTTCGGTGACCAAGCTGCAGACTCCATAGATCTAGGAACACTCATAATTATTTTAGATATTCTTATGTTATTATTTTCCAACTTTTTTGTGTTGATTTGAGTACATTGTAGCATATATCATGGTTAGGATTTAGGAATGCTTGATTGCGCTTCAAGGCGGACATCGAAGCTATTTTTTAAAGTAACTGATAAGTTAGCATATGACCGCATATTACCTGTTTGGTCATTAGCACCAGTTTTCTTCTTACGTTTAATTAGGGATTAAGATGTGGGCGACATGATCAAACTTAAATGGCACTGGATTAGTCACATAGTACTGTTCATATCCTGATGTGTTTGCAGATTGGACAGAGGTCAATAAAGGGCACCTACTAACGTAGGTGCCCTATTATCGAAAACTTCGATTGTGATAGGACAGGTAGGCATGATGGGATTCACTGGACGCACATATGAAGGGCTGGTCCGAGGTGGAGCAAAATGGAGACTTTGAAAGGAGCGTGCCAATATTCGCCTAGGATTGGGATATTGAAAAAGATTATCTTTATATGACCGAGAGATTTTTATAATAATTATTAGATCATGTTTTATAATAATCTCCAATATTATTGTTTGCTGTGGATTAAATAACATATAAGTAACATATAGTAACTCATAAAGCAATGTACGTAGCCTTAGCTCTCCTCTCAATCTATTTTCAGGTTGCACCAGAAATTACGCTTTATTTACCGAAGGATTATAATCATCTTTCAATAGACGTAAAATGGCTATGGTATTTCAGATTATGATTTAAGTATGCATGGTTATTGCTTACTGCGTAATCCAAATAACTTCTCAAATATCTGAAAATTTAATAAATGATTTGCTTTGTGTTTTCGTCATTCAGTGACTAAGTTGTTATAAGCATATTTTTGTACCGTACATGAGCTAACTGACAAATTATTGGTAGTATATCGTCAATGCAACGATAAGAGTTAGTTTTGTATTCTAAGAAATGAAGAAACGCAAGGTGTCTTCTTTCGTTCAACAAAAAGCATTTTGCAAGGCACTACCGAAAAAAAACTTGGGGTCATCATATTTTATTCAATGAGGTTCGTATCTGGGTCACGCAAAACTTAACAGAACTATGCAGTACATTGTTTTTTATAAGAGTATACTATTGGTGTATTTTTGCTAAATAAAATATTTGTGTGATTAATATTCTGTTGTAAAAACTAAAAGTATGTCTCAATTAATAAAATATAATCAATCTGTACAATGTTGTATTCTACAAAGTTATTTAACGACTACTCTGCTAGAGTCCAAGTTCGGCGGAGTCATTTGTGTTTGTGTCTCTACGTAGAGTTTACGAGCGATGTCGTATCGTGCTCTTGGCCAGCGAAGACTCTAGATTCAAAACGTTATTCTAAGCCAGTTCATAGCGTAACATAAAGGCAGTACATGAACTCTACATGGTGTATGAAAGTAACGTCACCGTGTTATCTATGACTGTCATAGGCATTCATTATTACGGTACCGGTGCCGATGGCTTTGACAGTTTCCACGGAAATGGGTCTATTCTCTGGTGTTAACTATTGCTTATAATAGATGCATTTCAACACAAGTGACGTTTCCACCCATCATCTTCAGACAATGTTGTTAATCCTCATGTGATCACATTGGGAAGGATATGCTTCAAAGTGGGACACATTAGTGCGCATATTACATCTTAGCGGTAGAAATATGGGGACCGATTTATGACACGTAGCGATTACCTTCCAATTTTTCATGTATATTTTATCTAAAATTATTGTTTATCACTTGGTGTAAATTGCTGCTGTCGTAAATAAATTATTTTTCTTTTCATTTCATTTTTCATTTCAAATAAGTATAGTGGCAGTATATCCCCAGACGATGACCTTCACAAACAGTAGTTAAAAACTAATTATTTAAAAAGTTAATAATATATTAAAGCAAAAAAACGATGTCACTGTTGGGAGTCGTAGACTGCCAGCGCATTTAAATACTGTAACAGCCAGATCGTCCACTGCTGAACAGAGCCTCCCCTATTAAAGGGGTATTTGCCATAATCCCCAGTTATTTAGAAGGCGCTGCTGCCCACCTTCCAGTATTTTTCCCTTAGCCTTTTACGACACCCACGGGATGGTATGGGGAGATGTAATTCTAACCCGGCACCCCACGTAGCACTAATTGGTCAGCAGCAGTGATTATATTGCATTTAATAACAAATGTTAAACGTAAGTCTTAAATTGACCACTACTTAAACATCTTCATCTTAACATCCTTAAACATCTTAGTCCTGACTAACTTGGACAAACAGGGAAATGAAAATTAGGGACTACAGCCCTTTTCTAATTGAGAGTGGGTAATTAAGCGCACATTGGCAATTTGGCTGTGGTCACGATGCGTTGAAACTCAAGCCCATGACAGGATTTGAAACTTCTGGGCCTATTGCTTCTTACTCATGAAGTGTGACTAAATGAATGATGTCCTGTAGTTTTCAATGAAATCCAACAGTCGTGATTATATTTTTGTAAAGTGATATATTATTATATTATATAGCATATTTACCAGAAAAATAAAGCAGGTTTACTTGTAAAAGCAAAACAACTCTAGATTTCTGTAAGTTAAGATACTGTCTCTTGGTTGAATGTACCGTATCTGTGCCATTTCCAGCGCAGTGTGGCGTATAATATTGAAAACCATGAGTTTCCTAACAATAAAGTGTTTCTATCTCGTATCAGATTAAAGGTACCTTTACACACAGATGTATCTAAGTATTCTTCGTCTCAGATATCATACTTACATTATAGTTTTATAATATAAGTGTGATGTGACGAGTGACTGTGAGAGTGAGTTAGGATGTGAGGATGTTAGCTTGTTTCTTACTCCTTCACACTAAAACGGCTGAAGAGACTTGTATACATAGAACCTTACCACCTTGAAGTAGAAAATCTGCCGCCATTCACCTAACGGTGTGTTCCGGCTGCTGTTCTTGGTTAGCTTGAACAACATCTTCAACCTCGTCATCATTTACCATCACGTATAGTGGTCAAAGGCTATAAAAAAAACAATGTTTCATCATCACCATCATCAGTATTCATCATTGTCTATCACATCGCGGGTGAAATCGCGAGGAACATAGTCTAGAAAATAAACAATTTCAGCAAAATAAATGTCAACCTGTCAACTTTCGTATACATATTATTTAATAGAATAATCGATCTTCCAATGTCAAGGAAATATATATTGATGCCAAAATGACTACCCATCATAAATCCGCTTGCCACAATGACTTCCCATGGAAAAACCAATTTAATGACTCTTTTGATATTGACCAATTTCATTAAAATATAAAAGAAACTAAAAAAAATTTAGGTTTAACTTCAACCACACCTTATGTGCAGAACATGGATACGATACGATAGTGAAGCAAATTTTTTTGTGTCTTACAAAAAGTCAAATTCACTGAGAGATTAAAATCATTTTTTAATGTAATGAAAATATTACTCTTGTTATTTGTTTTCTAATTTAAAAAACCATTTTGTTTATGTAAGATAATGCAAGATTTTTCGTCATGTTTCTATCTCGCGTTTCTATTCCAAATCTCGCGCGCTCAACAGATGGCGTTAGCAGTCTTGAATGCTTCCTTTATACAAAATTATGCTGATGCAAATGCTTTCTCCAACGAACATAATATTAAATTATGGCCTACTTATTATTCTTACATCCTTGTCATTCAAGATAATATGTTAAAAAATAACGTTTCCACATTATTTATGTGTTGTCTTAATATTTATATTGGTTATGATAATTTTATTGGCGCTTATACTAAATAAAGGCGCCGTATGATCACTTTGGGTTAACATTGTGATAAATAACACATATCTGCAACAATTTAAATGAATTGATGTATTTATTAGCTATTAATGCATTCATCAATTATACCAGCAGTTAATTTAAGTATCTTACTGAGGCATTTATTGATTTGTAATGTTAAAAAATATACTGTCTCGCTTGCTTCTGCTTACAGCTTCGCTCGCGTACATATCGATTAAATTCACGTTTTTAAGATTTGTTCTGAAATAGAAATATAAATTACCTTGTATTATTCAGTACTAAGGAATCAAAAAATATATAAATAAACAAATTCATTAAAATTCTTTCGACTAAATAATATACATATAGCAAAGGTAGGTAAATAATATACACATACACAACAGAAGTAACAACTACGCTTGGAAAATTTTTTCGCTTTATTTTTTTTTTTATTTTGCTTGTATAAAACTAAGTGTGATCGGTTATTGAAATATGGCATTGAAAATGTTTAAAGGATTATATTACGATTCCAGGTTTACAAAATATATACATTAAGTATAATTAAATATTATCATATTGCAAAATATATAATTGCACCTATATGAAAACGCTGTACACTTGATAATTCTCTAAATGAATTCCAACTTTTTGTAGGAAACGAATAAGAGATAGGTTAATTAATGACATTCCTGATTACAATGTATCTAGGTATAATTAGAAATTAAATGCTGCAAAAATTACCAGCTGCTAGCCTTCTCCAACACAGCATCAATTAATGATATCAATTATAAAGCAATTTATATAATTGATTAATATCTAAACAGGTCTTATGATGGTTTTTGATATTAATAGTGATGTCTTCATTGGCCCTAAAAACTGCCTGTGGGAGTTTAAGTTAACATAATTTTATATTCATTATGATACAGCTGTCACATTTGTTACACATTGACATTTTAAGTTGGTTTTTATTGTGATTTTTATGGAAATAAGATTAAAGATTAGGCAAATGAGGCTTGAATGTGAATATTTGGTAGACCAATTATAAAATAAGCAGGTCTTTATTTACGATCATTAAAAGGAGAAATGATTACGAAAATAATGCTTATTCATATTATGATGTGATAATTTTCTGTTGTTTTTTTATATTTTTATCTATAAGGAATTATTCATGCACAGTGAAAAAGTTTACTCCTATTATTTTACAGTCAATACTCATCAGAGAACTGAAACTTGCCGCACGATACATCATATTTAATTCAGCTTATTAAATCTCAACGAAAGGCTTAGCTAAGTCCAATTAACGCAGTATAATACGGTTTAACATAAACGCAGTGTTGTTAACAGAATAATAATTCATAAGTTGACAGCTCGTGAATAATTCGCGAGTCGAGTTGTTATCAGAGCCACTTGCGCAGTGCGTCCTCTCGCGCGTGCCGCCGACTCGATCTCGACGGTACCACGCGAACTTTGCACGCAGACTTGTTGTAATAATATCGCCAAACACGATTTACATTGCTCGCTAAGAATTTAGTTCCACTATATTCAGTAAAGTTTAGCTTATTTAAATATAACTATTGTCAATTCTTGTAACTGTTAATATTTTCTGGTGAAATATTACAGAAAATTACGCTTTTCTGTTGTTTTAATGCTAATATTTTAAATTCGAATATTAAGAAAAGAGTCAAAACGGAGGTGACTAGGTTATCATTTGTGTTCATAATAGTTTTAATAAATTTTAAAATCGCCTGTCAATGTATGCCGAACAAAACTTTCCGACGTTGAAATATCTGACGAGAGCCACGACTAATTGCCCGATAAGTCGTCGATTCGCGTCTCGTTTTAATAAGGTGCGCGGTGAACGTGTGTGTGTGGATGCCGATGGAATGCCACGGTCACGTACTCGTGTGTGCGTCGGTAACAATGTGTGCGAGTGACGTCTGCAAAGCAACGCCACAACCAGCCACACGAGATCTCCTACAGCCCCCGCAAAAGCACCCACCCGACACTAAACCGGTGAAAACAGATGGTATCCCAAAGGTCAACTCCATTTGGTCCGTTTACAGTGTACGTTGTTACTACGTGAAGGCATAACGTTGATTTGCGCTTGTGTGTAACCTCGATTCGGACACACGACGAAGCAAGGCATTATGGTTATAAACACGGAGTAATTCGCAGAATATCATTATCCAAATGAATATCTACCTCAAGAGCAGCGGTCAACACCGCTCTGTTGATTTGATTTTGTTTCAATAACTTTGGGAACCTTAATGTCATTTGGAGATCAAACCTTAGCTTGTTTGTACCTTTCATGTTGATTTTGGTCATCGAAGTTTACATATTTTAACTTGTATTATATTAATTAGGTACTTATTTTTGTTAAATATCTATAATACTAAAGGAAAATATAATATACATTCGATCGGACTTATGTGCGAAAGAATTCGCATCAGAATAACAAATGAATGCTTGATGCTGGTATGTTCACACAGTACAAGCAGGCTTTCCCACGGTTAGTTGAGTGTGTGTCCCATCTCCCCCCCACTCACACACTCCCGACTTGGCCTGTGTTTGTAATTCAGTACAGGTTCAGCATTCAAAGCGGTATCATGGTCCTTAACATTATACTTTCATATTTATTACTCAAACGCCTCAATAATATCATTATCTGAATTGAGTATCAATGAACTGATTTACCATCACTATTGTAATCATGAATCACTGTCACAATTTTTAAACAAACTTTTTATAAAACGCTATGTTAAAAGAATATTGACCTTGTCTCAACTGTTCGTATCTACTTATTCAAGGTAGCACAAGACACCAAACAAATAAGTCAATTAATCAATACACAAATAAAACTAATTCACACCGCGTGGGCTCAGTTCGTCTCCGTTTATTTTAGTCACCACCTTTCTCGTTGGACAATTATTCGGGAATTTCAAAAGATCACCCCGACGCACGGACAGGTCGTTGGCTCCACTCCACTGACTCATTCTTTTGTTTTTACTTACTACTCAGTCCTCACATTGATTTGGTTGAGGATAAAGCGGGGACTTTATTAGCTAAACGAGACCTATTGTCCTGACGAGATCATTTATCTGGAGGCATGTTCACCTTGCCAGTATCAGGGTGAAATGTAGTCGAGCCTTCTTACTTACGTTTATTTACAAAGTTAATATGTAAATTAAATAATTCAATATTAGGAGAATTCACAATGTATATTATCTTGAATTTTATAGACATGGAAAATTTATTTAAAAAGGAGTCCATACCTATTTAAATAAATATATTATAATAACAAATACTTTTAAAAGTATCCTATTATCCGTATGCTTTTTTAAGTGTTTTATTTAAATATTATTTAATGTTTTTTAGGATACTTTTAAAAGTATTTGATATTATTAAATATGGATTTCCGCAAAGTAACGCCTGAATCTATTCATTAAATATATTATGTCTACCAGCGTCCTGCTGCAATTTTGCCTACGTGGGATTGATAAAAACACAGAGATAATTTATTGCAGTGTCTAAAAGTAATGTACATACTTAATCTTAATTATCTTCCTTACAATATGTCTTCTGTAAGAAAACAAAGAAAAAAAAACAAGAACATATGAATAGTAAGTAATATGTTTTCGCACACAGAACAATACATGAACATAATTATTGTTAGACTTTTTAATTTAGGTTTTATGTTCGACCTCCCTGACGGCAGCCCACCTTGTTAATTAACTTATTTTAAAATAAAAAGGTTAAACTACACTAATTAAAAATAAGCTGTTGAGTATGGCAATAAATACAGAAAATAACGCATCAAACTCCTATATAAATTTATAAAAAATAAACAAAAAACAATGGCCAATCAAGCCACACGGTTCACCATGCAAAAGGTTTGAAGATTAGCGATGTTAATCAAATTATCAAAATCGATTGAAATGATACGTTCCCAAAACGAATCGATGAATCGGCAATCGAAATAGTCCCGAACAGAGTAGCCGCACGTAACATCGATCTGGCGCAACACGTACACGCCACGAGTAATTCGAATGTTGCTAATTATAGGTGCTATTGCGGTTATAATAAGATCCTCCCAACTTCCCAGAAACGAGGCCGCCCCGCTTTATTAATATTTATCCGATACACGCCGGTCGCAAGCTAACTGACGCAGTCAAAGAAAAACATTCTCGCCCGAAATAAAGTCGTAAAGTACCGGAACGGTTTCAATCGATGTTCTCGGTGTTTATAATCGGGTTATAAATGCGCACTGAGTATCGATGGTACATCGAATAGCGATCGAGGAAAACGGTTATTGGTTAAATTCGATAGTCAATTGTTTGATTTTGTTTTTGGACTGAAATATCAACCTCTTGGGACTTTATCGTTTGTGAGTGTGGTTGGAGTGCGTATGTTTGTAGCTCCTTCATGCTAAAACTGTTGAACTGATTTGTATAAATTTTAGAATAAAGACTTTTCATCATTGTCGACGCGAGTGAAACTGCGGAGTGCCAATGTTTTTTCTATTGCTAATATTCTAGATAGGCCTTTGACCCACAATCTTACCTTATCCTCAGCGATATAATGTTACTATCAATATACTACTTTTAAAACTTTTGAATGACCTTTCATCGTAGTACTACTATAATCTCATTAATTTTGTTGCTTGACAGATGAGGAATCTGTCAAGCAACAAAGCTGTGTTGCGGCGACTGTCCTTGTGAGTCAATACCTGTTTGCCATCATCGAATACATTACCACTTACCTAACGACAGATGAGCTGAAGGTCAAGGGCGAATCATAACTGATAAACAATGGAAAACACAAGGACATAATTATACAAAGACTTCAGTTTTATTGCTTACCGCTTTTCTGACCCCAAGCCTACTTGAGAAGACATTGTAAAGAGCCATGTGGAACGCTCAAAAGGCACAATGTATAAAAAAATATTTAACCACTAAATGGAACCGACTTCAACGCTCAAAGGTGTGAAATAACTTGAAGTTGGTATGACAGTTCAAAAGTACCTATTATCACTGTGCGCATGGTACCGACTTCGACAAGTTATTTCACACTTTTGTTTTTTGGTAAATTTTTTGTTTTTTAAGTTTTTTAAAAATCATACTATGATTAGGTACACTAAAGTATATTTTTAAAACAATGTTTGTAATGTTTTATTGGTGATTTTTATTCATGACTATCACTAATCGGATCAGGATCTTTTTCTTCTTTTTCTCTTAGAAGAAACTGACGATTTATGACGAAAATGGAATCAGAAAGGGTTATTCGAAATTATCTACATCCTTGATTCATGAAGAAACTGAACTAAAATTACAAAAAAAAACTGCTTCTGGCGAAATCTGGCGGACGTGTTCATAAATAACTTTACAAGCTATAACTTGAAAGTTAATACCCATGTAAATATCTACAAGTAAATTATTTTACACTCGCAAATATCATGATCATGTAGAATACTACTTCTAGCCAAACTGAGGCGGTAAAAGTATTAAAATTTTGTTTTACCCGCTACAGACTTGAGATTTCCCACATTAACAATTACTACAGCATCAAATTGGGCCATTTCGTATTTTAAATGAATTAAATACAATGCCTTTGGCGCCCTAAAAATCGTGAATTTAAAAAAAAATATTAAGCAATCATAAGTTATTTTCAAAGCATTTCTGAAATATCGGGTATTATTTTCCCACATTAAAAATTCAAATGAAATAAGGGTAAATTTTAAAATTTGCATGATACAGTATCAAAACACATCATTTTGACTTACAAATTAGTTTAAACATAGATTTATTAAAAATATAAATCTATGGATTTATATACTTGCCTTTGGCTTCCTCAGAAGCGAGATTTTTGAACACGCATATATCACTAACACGCATGCACATAACTCACATCTCTAAAATAATGCAACATATATGGAAAAGTAGCAGTAAGGACAAATACGTACAATTTTATTTGTACATGATCGTAATATTTGCAACACAGCAACTGTTGAACCAAAAGCTTTCCTATTTGTAGGGGTTTGCACAGGCGTCTTGGGAATTGCAGTTCTCCAAGGTTTTATACTAAAGTAGTATACTTAAAAACCATATACAAACTTTACTTTATAATATATCTTTAACTTTTGACATAGTGCAACTATGGTGAACTACTTAAGTAAAATGTGATAGAGTTTGTAAAACTTAACAAGATAAGAAATATTAAACCAAAACTGTAATTATCCAATACAATCAAGTAGAAGATTTAATCATTTACGATAGCAAATAAAAAGAAAATGAAATACACTGTGAATGAACCGTACACGAGGTACTATTAAGTTGTTACTGTAATATCATTGAAATGTCATCATCCGTGTCACGAATGTCAATCCGTGTCAAGAGTAATCTTTAGTTCTTTGAGGGCATTATTTTGATTTCAGAGCAAGGCGAAGCGAGGGACTAAATGAGAATCTTGAAGTCAAAAAAAAAACTTGAATTTATCCACCCAAGAACAAAATTTAAGGCCCCCAGTGACAGACACTAATTTTATCACTTCCAATGAGGGATGAGAAATACTAGAACACATACATTTATATAAATAAAATATTGCTTACAATACTATTTATTAAATATCATATAATTCATATTTATATTTCACCTAGCTAAAAGTACTACATAGCACGAACGTAGACCAATCAGACCAGAGAAAACTAAACTCCAAAATTTGAGGAACTAGGAACCAAATTTGAGTTTTGTCCGAGTGTCCGCTAAAACTAATTAACGTTTATCAAACAGGTGTGATTATAAATATTGATTTATGATTCCTTCAGATTTTAGAGACATCTGCAGAGAGTAGATTATTTGTAAATTACCTCTTCACATCTATTTTTATTTTATGTATCCGAACGGTGAATGATGTGTAGATAAAATAAGGAAAATTAATATCATGTGTATACTTATTTACTGTACAATAATAAGTTCAAAGCAGATATGTCAAAAAAGTTTAAGCGTTTGATTGCCCTTACTGTGAGAATGTTAGAGTTCTAACATGATTCAGTTTTTCAATGACAGACATGCCTTTCGGGAATGTGAAATTCTTCCCAAAAATATTTATGCGTTTTGGTTATACATAATAAATAAATAAATAAGTGAGAGTTTTGTTTCTTATTCTGCTCGAAGGTTAACTAATTGATTATTAAACACTGTTCACAATACGTAAACCTGAAATTCAAATTATATTTTAAGAGTACTTCACTAGCGAAGTTAAACTACATTGAGAGTATATTGCGGCAGGAAGGGGATCTTGAGATAGTTGGTTTTAATTATATAGAGGGACATAACGCACGTAAGTGGCCAGTCTGATGTTAAGCTACTGCTTCTGTTAATATCTACCAAACAATTAACAGAATGCGTAAAGTATTAACTCCTCAAAATTCCTTCGTGCGTACAGGGTAGGCGTCAGCAGTCCACGCATCTGTACAGCATTTTTCAAGCTCTTTTTCCTTCGACGCGTCTTCACATTTTGGCTAAATACTAAGATATTTTCCAGTACCTAAATTACAAACCCTCATATCCATATACCCCAATATATCACTTGTATCATACAAAAATAACATTTTCATCCATTTATTTTGAGTAGACAAAAATAGCGAAATAAAAATATATTTTTACAGATTTTGAGGTTTTATGTTTTTAAATCGGGTTGATTTGATGCAATTTATAAATAACTTCTTGGTACCAATGCAATCCTTATCATATAGTCTTTACGGGAAAAGAAATGAAAATAGACTTTTTCATGGAAAAAAATGCAGGAAAAGGGGTTTGAACGCAGGACGAAAATGGCGGGGTTTCTAACTGCGTTACATATACTTACATGATATTTCTTTTTCCTATAGATAGGTAGGTATATTAGATTTTATTTATCTCACGTGCAGAACAGATAAGTGGAAGTTTTGCAGCTAAATATGGAATAATTACAATGCATTTAAATATTTCAATTGATGACTGAGCCTCTTGCACTATAAAGCACGTGCATGTACAGTAATCACCCATCTAAAAATATCATCATGTCTTAATATTCCCGAATTGGTAAATAGAGGGGACTATACTAAACACAACTTGTGTCTTGCTACGTTTGCCACGTCAGCTATATTTTAGTTTTATGTAACCTGTTACATTAGACAGTGTCAAACGAAACCACTTGGTCAAATCTATTGTCTTCTATCGAGCAGTGTTCCAGGTTATACTTAGTTTGCTACTGAATAGTTCTTATGACAGCTTGACCAACGAAGCTATCATTACCATGTTATAAAAATAGGTCCAATGTTTCTTACTTGCATAAGATTTGTAGTAAGATCTATTACCCGTTTTAAATATGAAGGTACGTATTAAACAACTATTACATATTAAAAAGTCTTGAAAATTGATAAATCTAAAATAAGCAGAGGTTTCCTGTTTTCTAAACTAGCTGATGCCTGTTATTTAGTCCTTCGGGATTGAATATAGTTCTTAGTTATGCAAGGCTGCAAAATTTTTATTTGAAAAAAGTACTTATCTTGAAACCTGATGAAGCGAAGGTTTTTTGTGATGTGTTTTTGTTTATTTTGTGCTGGTTAATATGTCACCCCATTACTTTCCGTGGGTGTTGTAAGATGCAACTCAGGGAAAATACCGGATGTTGAGAAGCAACGCCTTCTGAAGAACTGACAACTTCTGCTGCTATCCTTAAGACACCTGCCAAGATGGGGGAGACCGTGTTTAACGGTGGACAGTTCGGTTGATATGATGATGATGAAGGTGAAAAAGATATTTGACGCATGATTCTGAAATAAATGCAAAACAGTTGCTTATATTCAAGTCCAAATAATTGTTGCCGGTGTTCACACCATACCAATGTTATTGTACTCAGATATGTTACGTAGTTCTTAAATTCAGAAAATGAACCAACACACAATAGTTATTTTAATATGTTTGTGATAAATACATAGTAAAATACATGCTGCGGTCGGACACAGTAAGCTCTGGACACTAGCCAATAGTCCCTGGAATTGATTTTATTCCGCTACCAAAACTCTCTGCCTTAGAATCGTGTATCAGGAAAGTTAATTTTGGTTTTGTACATTGATTGTATATGTGTTATGAACGTTTGTAATAGGCGTGCAGCGTTTGTTAGGATTGTCCTTAGCTAAACAATGGTCACCACGACAATAACGCAATTCTCTCAAAATCAAAAATTCTTGACCAGAATATATACACAATAATTACTTTGGTGATTGCATATATATTGATTTCATGCGTGTTTTGAACATTTGTAACATGATTGCAGCGTTTCTTAGGATTGTCCTTAGCTGACAATGGTGACTACGCCAATAACGCAACTCTCTCAACTATAAAAAGAATTGGCCAGAATAAACTATACATATTAATTAATTATTAGTTTGATGATTATTATAAATTATGAGTTTAAGTTTGTTATTAACGAACTAGACAAAACTTGTTAGTTTTTTATTGCGTATTGTAGTCTCACAGTATTAAAAAAAAGTAAAATTTCCAGAAATGTACCAAACTTAATATTCAAATAATATTTTTTTATCTCATGCTTTTTAAGCTTTCTGCTTTAAGATTACTTAGGAATTTGTAAACTTCTATAAAAATAACATATTTCCATACAATTTGACCTTTTCTGTGTAACAACCACTTAGCGCCATCTAGTTGAAACTAATTTGACAGTAGACTTTTCCATACGAATTGTAAAGTGTAAGCAGTTGTTCTACTGTGAAATCATAACTGTGACATCATAAAGTAAACGCACACATTGCATACATGCCTTATTTAAAACAAAATACAAATCTACCGAAGAATGAAGTGACTAAACGCCACTAAATCCCAACTCAACTACCGAAGAAAATCTCAAAGACAAACTTTCCAAACAAACTGCAATTGTCAGAGATCAAACGGAAAGGGATGTTTAAAGTTATGAGATGTTATAGTCGGGCTCTTATCTGAGATGCCTAGAATCGTAACCATCCCCTTTAGCCGCCTTTTAGACTTGGCGACACGATATCTTAAGAACTTATGTTATGACTTATAACATCAGCATGGACATTCGGCCTGGGAATATTCCCAAGAGATATTTTATGACCTATAGTTGAATGTTAATTTATATAGCCTTTTACCATAGAAAGTAAACAGGTTAATATTCTGGTCTGATACTGAGAATGCCTTGAGGAACACCATTATAGTTGCCTGAATCTAAGAACACTCCCAATCCTCCTAGGTATTTTTGAGAATATTCCTCGAAAATTATGAAAATAAAAAAGTCAGTATTCACCAAAAATAATGTATGATTTAGGAACACGATCTGCCAAACATTCAGTATTATAAAATCTTAGAATCACATTATATTCTTCGATACATTTCATCATATTATACGCAATTATCTCAAAAGCATTGCAATTATTTTTGTATATTACTAAGCAATGCTTTTAAAATACCACCGGTTAATCATGGTATATAACAATGTAAGCCTGAATCTGTAAATTTGATAAACAGCTTTGATAACAAGTAAATCTAGACACCGGAGAACATCGCGTCGTCTGTATGCTCCCTTAGCTCCATTGGGGGCTGGCTTATTGCCAGGTTACTTTGGTTTAAATTGCTTCCACCCTCGGCTCACATGCTCCTCCAGATCTGGAGCCACGCAAAAACTTAATGAGAAAAAATGTCAGCTTGTTGTCGTGCTGTTAACGGGTAAATTGTTTTATATTAAGCACAATTTTCGTTGTGAACACAAAAACTTGCGGAATTAACATGTTAAGTAATCTTTATTTTGTATCTGCTGAGTTTTTTCACGAAGATATTTTGCTATTCCATGGAAAAAACACAGAAGCGTGAATGAGTAAAAAGTACAGGAAATAATTCATTTCTACTACTGACTGGATTGGTGTTAAGATTGAATCCCATCAAGGCTATAGCTATACAGCATTTTCTTTCTACCCTTGAGGGCAAAGTTTGGGGCAGATATATTCAATGTAGGAACAGATTTCTTTCAGTATTACTTACCAACAGGTGAGATAGTGTTCAAATACTGGCCACTCCAGATCAAGGCTGCTGTACTCTTACTGTGAAATCATAAGATTTCTTTCATTATTACTTACCAACAGGTGAGATAGTGTTCAAATACTGGCCACTCCAGATCAAGGTTGCTGTACTCTTGATCTGACTTGGCTAACTCTTCTCTCTCTAGAGTGACTGTAGGTATCAGGTCCATAAGGATTGTCTTCTTCTCAAAAAGCTCTTTGTAAGGTCAACGCAGACGTATCCCCTAGAAGAAGTTACTTTGTCTCGCAATTTTTCGCGAGCTTGGCCCGAGTTGAGGTGATGCCGATACGGCGTTGAATTGCAGTTCCATACAAAGAATATTAAATGGCTTGAGTTGAGATTTCGGGTGGGTCAGTGTGCGCCAACCGTAAAATGGAGACATTCTTCACAGGGTAAAAGCTCTGCCCACAGCTCATCCAACATGCGACAGATGTGTCCAATGTCCATTATGATTGTGGTATTAATAAACGTTAAAATATTCGTTGCACCTACATGAAATATTAATTCATGTAAACATTGATGACAAAAAGGTCGCTGAAATGTTACGGTTAAAAATACTTTGTCTCTGTTTCTGAGTGACGTGAATTGCCGGTAGACGTTATAGGTATATGTTTAAGTCTTTTTAATCTTGCAATAACTCATCACACAATCGATTGTTGTACTCGTATATAACCTGGTATTCTCGATAATAGCTGGCTTATATATTAGATTATTAAATATAAGACTCCATACCTTATCCGTGATTATAATGTATTTTTTTATAATGATCACACAAAATATGTCACTGAATTATTTACATTTTTAAAGTGTGCTAAGAGCTGGGCATGAAGAATTGATGTAGTTGACGTTTCACACAAAACGTCTATGTGTCATATTATAAAAACTTACGCTCATATTTATATCTATTATATGAAGAACACGGGTGTTTGAGCGTGAACTTACTATGAGTCGATATCGCTATCGACAATGTTTCGGCTTCTACCAGAAGCCTTCCTCAGGATTTTGAGAAAGAAAAATTGACGATAATAGAGAAACATTGTTGATAGCGATATCGACTCATAGTAAGTTCACGCTCAAACACCCGTGTTCTTCATATAATAGATACGTCTATGTGTGTTCTGACAACAATTCTTGATACTTTGATTCTATTACAAGTTAAGACTGCTTACATTTCTAAACACATCATATAACACACATACCTAAGTATAGGTAACAAAATACCACTTTTTAAAACTATTTAAAAGTCATTGTTTCTAAATATTAATTTCATGCACTATGCTTTTGTTCTATTGGCGTAAAAAAACAATCAGTGTGCATAATTCGCGCTTCTGCTATCGATCTCAGCTGATGAACCAGAAACGCGTTTGGTGCGTATAGCTAGAAGATGCGGTTTCGTTCCTTGTCAGGGGCGATAGTTTTGCGATGTAGGTACTAACTTAGCTGCACCTATTCTCGAACCGAATGGTCAAAGATGACGATGGTAAAAGACCTGACGGTATGACGCTGGTTCCATCGAAGTTAGGGTGTCCTTTAATGTGAGACGCTACGTGTGTTGACATTGAAAGGAACGTGAGAATTGGCATCGCGGCTACATCAGCGGAGCAACTCTAGAAGCACAAGTATGCTAATTAGTGGTTACATATTTGAACCGTTTGGTGTAAAGACATTAGGTCCGTGGAGAACTGGAGACCTGAAGCTTATCTCATTTTCCAAAACTCATCAGAGCGCTTGATCGATGTGACGCGTGATCAAAATACTGAAACTTGTTTAGCTCAATAGAAATTACAATCCAACGAGACAATGCTTCCAGGTATGCCCTTTCACGCATCTTTTACAATAAATTGAAATATATTTTTTTAACTGCAACAAAATTGTCCCAAGTATTTCAAAATTTCCTGATTGGACTTGTATACCCGTTTGTTTCAGTCTATATATAGTTATACATCTATATCTATACTTATATTATATAGTGGAAAGATTTGAATTTTATGTAATAAATAAGCATAAAAACTACTAAACCGATTTGAAAAATTCTTTCACCATAACATTCTACATTATTCTTAATGAACATAGGCTATGGAATATTATCAAAAAATAATATTCTTTTCTTGAAATTTTTGTTAAATACCTGTGTGAAGCCGGGTCGGGCATATAATACATACTCGTAAATACAAAGGAAGTCGGTCTGTAATAGATCGCTTATAGTTAAAAGGTTGCCTTTTGTGACACTTGTATCTTTCTAGTGTTGTTTATTAGTAGTATTAGTACATAGTGATGTATGTAGTATAATAACGAGTTATCTATCCATATACATAGATATTTGAAATATAGGTGTGCTCGACAATATAATTCAACGGTAGTGCTTCGGTATCGCCACAACAGTGCTCGGTGGAGGCAACTCCTACCGCTCTGGCAACTAGCCAGTGGAAATAAGCTCTTGCACTTTATACACTTACTTTACATTTCAACGTAATTTTGAACCAAAATACGTCTTTCAAACGTATAGGTACTGCTCTGAATACTAGACTTATTATATGTTTTTAATTCTAGACTTTGACCACTATCTCATCTGATATTAAGTGATGATGTGGTCTAAGATGTTGTTCAGGCTAACCTAGAATTACTGGATCATAAGTACAGCTGCCGGGACACAGGTGTTTTGCGATAGATTTTCTATTTGAGAGTGGTAGCTAGCCAGGCGGGCAATTGCCAAAATGCCCTACCACCATGATATGACGACTGCGATCATAAGACAACCGACGGCTTAACGTGCCCTCCAAAGCACCCAGTAGTAACGTCACTAGCGGTCACCTATCCAAGTCATGACCGCGGGGGACGTTACTTAACTTAGCTGTTCGGAAAAGCTGTTCTGCTAAGAAAACTTCACAACGAGCGCTTAGACATGAGTGTTGTACTAAGTGTTTGCCTTTATTAAGATAAACAACATTATTTCTAAGTAATATTACTGAATATTATCGAACATTTACTTAAATATTATCATAAGTTTTCAATTCGGAGCGGGAATCGTAACCACATATCTCGGTGCGCATACGCACCAGGCGCAACCTTTTGGCCATCAGACGGTTGAAGAAGAAGCAATTTTAATTTTTTACCGCCTTAAAAATATGAAGAGCTTCTTAATTCGACTATATTTTTTTGAGTGTGTAACTTACAGAATGGCTGACATAGTCGCTGAGCAACCAAAAGCCTAAAAAAATTATTAAGAATGTAAAAAAAACAAAGCGCATACCGATATTGTTATTTTTTTATATTTGAAAGCTGGTGCTTGACGTGTGGTCCTATTTAAATTTGAGGAAAATCTGTGAGTATTTGAGTTATCCCTAATAATGCGTACTTATATTATTAATATACGGTTTTTTGTTGTCACATTTTTTATGATTATTTAAACTATTATTTTCTACCATCATAGGTAAAGGTACGGGCATCGACCATACTTCCGAATGTAATCTGATATTTTGATTCATTCGCGAGATTAAAACGTGCTATAATAAAATGCAAATGTGACGTAATAGTTAGTCCCAATCACAGAAAAGAGAATTATTATATCTCTATGGTTCCAATCCTCTCGTTCACTTTGATGGAACGTGTCCAATATTGGCCATAATTAAAACCACGCTGATGTTTGTTTCAAGATAGTTTTGTGAACGTCAAGCCTATATCTGTCGTTGGTCAAGAAAAATGAACAAGAAGCCGAGAATTTCGATGTCTGCCAATGACGACTTACAACAGCCATTTAATATACCTGAACATTTTAAAAACACTAATATAACAAACAAAACTGGAGATGCGCGGTCGATCATTACCGACCCGAATCCTAATGACGCTCTCGTATCAACTCCTTTTCTTTTTCGCCTCGAATTTAATCAAATTATAGGTTGAGGAGTATTATAATATTTCAATACATCTACCGATATCGTTTGTGGAATTTAAACTTTTTATTGTTTGATTCGGTTTCGTCTCGGCTCGGCGTAATTTAGAGGGTCTAGACGGGTTTAAAACGTTGCAGGTTTTTTTTCTGTTACGCTTAATCGTAGCTATTAACTTTTTATTTCGAACAATTGTAAAAAGACGTTGAAACACAGGATTTTGAAGCGCTCGTAGCGGAGTTTGATTAGTCATTCTCATCCAATCAGCAGCGTTCACTCCGGTCCAATTAAAGATGGGTGACCGCTAGTGGGATTTACTACTGAGCTCACCCGCGCTTCGGAGTGGATGTTGAACCGCCGGTCCTGGTTGTCATCTTAAGATGGCAGTTGTTAGGCTATGCTGGAGGCCTTAGTCTGTAAACTTTGAAACCTAGTCTTTGCAAAAAAGTTTTAGCTCAATCTGAATTTCTTTATATTACTGATAGGTAAGTAGGTTAGCTTTTTACCACTATCTCAACTAATGTAAGGAGTCTGTAAATGATAAATTGTTCGAAAGTGTCTTAAATTGTCTACACATACTTAACCCTAAAGAGCTTTCAAAGGTTGCGGCCGAAGCACATTGTTAGGTGCTTGGCGTCAGTTTTACTAAATGCCCTACCGCCATGAAGGCTTTGGTTAGAACCGAGCGTGGCAGTGTATAGTTTTTGCCACTAGACTATCACTGCTTCGAAATGGCTAACTGTATATTATGTGATCGATAATTGTCCTATAGCTATCTAGACTGTATAATGAAAAAATATAACGTTAATAATATCTATCGATGTTAGTTTGAAAGTCGTTATTATTGTAGCAACGATCGTCTGGACACTTGAAGGTGAACAAAAATTCAGTTAGATTTATAAGTAAATTCCAGTGCTAAGGCCTTCTACAGCAAACAAAGTAAATGGGAGCAATACGTATACTCCGCAGTGACTTAATGTAATATCGCACCCTCTCCTTCCAATCTCATCGGGGTGAGAGGGACGGACTTTTCATAGCATTTTCATCTCAGCACAGACGTGATGGAACAAATACATGAATATAATACTAAAAATCTAGAATTTATGTTCGGCTAAATAGAGAAAACTCGACTCAATAGAATGTAAAACAGAGTACAGATTGTGTTGATCGAATAAATCTTTTTTGAATTCCGAAGGTGAAAAATTCAGGCTGCAATTCAATAAGGACCTAAGCTGTTTGTCTTTAGCAAGCAAGTGGAATATAATGATTGTTGTGATAGAGCCTTTTGGAAGTGGTTCAAGTGAGGCTGTCCTTTTCAGTTTCAGTGAGGGATGAAAGAGAGGTTGTGTGGGGTGATCCTCAAACCTCCTCATAGCGGGAGGTAAAAGATTAACCCAGTTTTGTTATTTGTCCACTGTCAGTTGAGTGCCTATTCACAATGCGGCGGGAGTCTGCTCGTTGAATCTTTGGGCCGTTTAACGTAATTGTAAATGATTAATGTGTCTGTACCTCGACGTAATAGCAACATAAGATTGGTAACCGATGCTCTCATCTTGATTTATGAGTTACCTTTTGTAACTTAGGGTTTTTATTGGAATTTCTGGCAAAGTTATTATAATAGTTATGGTAATAAATGGTCTATGACCTAAATGAAATTATTAACCCACCTAATTATGTAGATCATCTTCAACAGCCAAAACAACCACAGTTGAAGAAAACCCTCCCGTATTAAGGGAATATATACGATAATCATCCACTTGTGTGACCAAACACACAGTGTCAGATGACAATCTAGTATTTTCAGATAGGTATCAAGGCGTAAAGAAAAGATATTTTTTTCAGTTTTGTCTACAGCGTATTCTCCAATTTGAAAACAAATAAAAAGCTATTGTGCCAGAAGGTCACTCCTACTCTATGAGGTAGAAAAAGCTTACTTAATATTACATTCAATTCAACCCTGCTTGACATTGCGAATTGCTATGTACTACTCGTTTTAGCTTCCGCTTCGGCCTCCCTCAGGAATTACTTGGAGTAACGTTATAAAAAGTATCTAAAAAAATATCTTTATCAAATTTCATTTAGATCCATTCAGCCATTTTAAACATGAGCGCTGAATACATAAATAAATTATGTTACTACACATAAGAGAACTAACTATCGCCATTTACAACATAGGTAATGGAAATTATTAATATGATAGGTATTTTTTTTTTATCGCTGACATGTAAGCGTTTGACCACAATCTTACCTGATGGTAAGTGATGATGTGGCCGAAGGTGTTAAGAGGCTTAACCTAGAATTACTGGCTCTCAAGGACAGCTGCCGAAACATACCATTAGGTGCTTGGTGACAGATTTTCTACTTGAGGGCGGTCGCTAGCCAGGCGGGCATTCGCAAAATGCCCTACCACCATGCGGTGAAGCTCAAGCCCGCGGCGGGATTCAAACCATGGACCTGCTGCGCGGCAGTCCAAAGCTAATGCCACTGAGCCATCACTGCTTCAAAATAGTTATAAAATAGAAAGGTATTATGATGATGAAACATTTGAGAGTAACTACAATTAACTCTTGTTTTTACATAATAGCCCAGTTTTCACAATTTTCATTAATTCCTCTAATATAAACACAAAATATAGGATACAAAAAAGAACCCTTCAATTTGCAGTAAATAACATAACCTTACCAAGTTTACACGGTCATAAGTGATTCATATGAAAAATCGATATTTCACGGAAACTTTATTAATAATGCAAAACGGTTAGTGATAGGTTTTCCGTACAATCCAAGGTCCATCGATGTCAACTTGGACACTGGGCGGCTCTTGTACCACAGGTAGTTTTGGAATACAAACAGTAGCGCAACTCTTTTTCTATCAGTCTATTAAAACGAGGAAGTCTATCTGTAGTGGGAACTATTTCCCCGTGAGTTCCACACAAACAACGTGGTAACCGAAACTAGTATACTTTAAATACCTTAAAAAATTTAAACGCTCTGAAATTTGGTATAGGTACTAGTTACATTGAAATTGAATTTAGTATAGGTACTAGTTAGTCCCCGTGGGGTGCCGGGTTAGAATTGCACCTCCCCATATCATCCCGTAGGTGTCGTAAGAGACGACTAAGAGAAGCATACTGAAAGGTTGGCAGCAGCGCCTGCCGACTTACACTGCGATCCCCAAGATGCCTGCCAAGCGTGGGGATTAAGGCAAATACCCCCTTAATAGGGAAGGCTGTGTTCATCAGTGGACGGTCCGGCTGTTACAGTACTAGTTAGTTTGGTAATGGTATTATCTTGGTCATTGGTACTCATGTAATACTCGTATACATACTGTTTCTTAGGTCCTGAATACCTATATAGATTTTAATAAAAATATGAATGATTTAATGATAATTATTAAAACATAATATTAGGGTCTACAACAATAACTAATTTTATTATTTTTTATTTAAATTTTTTTTTTTAATACTGATAATTACTTTTTGTGACCAGCTCAGGTCCTGCTCAGCTCATGTCACAGATTTTGAGATATTTTATGCAGAGCAAATATTTGCAAATCGGGGTGCCCATGTAGGCTACTATGAGTGTATTTTTGTAATCACAACTATTTTGGTATATAACTCATCTATACCTATCCACACCATAAGTTCAAGCCCTTACCAAGTTTTGAGTCGCGTTGTTAAATAGGTAGACAAACAAAAGAATGTGGTCTCTTAAGTTTGCCTTACTAGTACCTAATAATAAATAAACTCAGTCCATATTAAACTACTCTTATATGACGTGGCAGCATATTGCCTTAAATGATTTATGAATACTAAATGTTTTGTGTTGTGAATTGTTATATTTACATAATACAACATTTTAACGAGTCATCATGGTTCGTGATTTGTAGAAAAAATTAACAAGTGATCAAAACAGGTCGGTCAAATTAAAAGGTAAACACTAGTTTGTGACAAATTTGTATGGTACTTATTCCTTACGTATAATATGATTATTAAGACATATTTTATGACGGCCTATTTGAAGTAAAGCTTCCAACCACTGCTTCACCTTTAGTAAATGGGGATAAAGTACCTCATAATATGTCTAAGTAATATGATTACTAAGACATATTTTATGATGGCCTATTTGAAGTAAAGCTTCCAACCACTGCTTCACCTTTAGTAAATGGGGATAAAGTACCTCATATTTACATCTAAGACTTTGGAATATAATTTGTATTATAGAAAAAAACAGTAGTATAATAGGGAAGGTCGGAGATAACGACTAAACACCGTGAGTTCTAGCCGGTAGTGAGGTCTATATGTAGTTAGTAAATATGTCTAGGGAACATGGTTAATTGTGTAAATCTCTGAACAGTATAGACAAGGTAAAATAGAAAAGTGTTTAGATTAGCAAAAGCGACAGAAAAACAAGATAGATAGATAAACTCTTTATTGAACACCTTAAACTTTGAAGCAGTGATGGCTCAGTGGCTTTGGCTATGGACTGCCGCGCAGCAGGTCCATGGTTCGAATCCCGCCGCGGGCTTGAGCTTCACCGCCTTCACCGCATGGTGGAAGTGCATTTTTGCGAATGCCCGCCTGGCTAGCGACCACCCTCAAGTTGAAAATCTGTCGCCAAGCACCTAACGGTGTGTTCCGGCAGCTGTCCTTGAGAGCCAGTGATTCTAGGTTAAGCCTGTTAACACCTTCGACCACATCATCACTTACCATCACGTGAGATTGTGGTCAAAGGCTTACCTATCAGCAGTAAAAAAAAAAAAAAAAACTATAACAAAATTAAAAATGTTTAGCTTATAATAGTGAACAATAGGCGGCCTTATCACTCAAAGCGATCTCTTCCAGACAACCTTTGTAGAGGAGCAAATTTGACAAGGGATGGCGGTGTACAATATCCTTAATA
This sequence comes from Plagodis dolabraria, assembly GCA_963854805.1. NCBI lineage: Eukaryota > Metazoa > Arthropoda > Insecta > Lepidoptera > Geometridae > Plagodis > Plagodis dolabraria. Next base: position 17,049,896 of record OY978450.1, read on the forward strand.
GTATTGATATTTATACATAACTACAATATAGATAATTAATGTATTCTTACATAATATATACATACAAAAATACATACATATATACAAATATACAAATACAGTACATAAATAATATGATGTTTACACGTATGGAGCTTATGCTAGCACGACAGGTAAAAAGGTACTATAGAAAAGTGTATAGAGTAGCAAAGGAGTGCAAAAGGTATAATTATAATTAAAATATTACATAAAATAGGTATATGCGAAAAAAAGTCTTGATGATTTGTAATGAAACTTCTTTAAATCTTTATATATTTACCATCGCGTGGCTAATATGTAAAAGTTCCTTCAAAAAGCATTTTTTGTCTATTTCATCTTGCTACTATAAAGTTAATCGACTGTACATAGATTATTCGAAGCTTGCAATCTATGTTTGTTTTATTATTATAACTCTCATTTCTGCTAAATCTAAGCATTGGATTTTTTTTGTTTATTATTACACTACCGATTTGATGTATAATATAGATAATATTTTTATGCTAGATTTACACTAACATAGGGGAGGGCGCTGTAAGCTGGATGACAGGCCAAAAGCCTAGTTCGGCAGCAGATACCCGAGATTCAAAATGTTAAATTTGTCTGGCGTAACAATTTTTAAGATTGTAAAAATGTGTTTTTTTCTTGAATAAATGTTTATTATTATTATTTGACTATGAGGAAGCCGTATCGTGCTACGATCTTGAACTTGGAAAATGCGCCATGTTAATTAAAATTAAAGGTTGGTAAACTAAGCATTGGTAAGTCTTTGGTTCCCGTAATTTTATGAATCACAATATTAACACTTATGTTAATTAAAAAGGAATCATTTAGGCGATTTTTAAGGCTCTTTTATATGATAAGCTGTAAAGCTTACTGGACAGTAGCATTGTAAACGTAAAAGTATGCAAATCGAAAAATTAAGGCAGTAAACGGTGTCAGACTAAATGTGAGCTAACATTTAGTCTTTTTGACGTTTAGGAGAATTATCCATGTATAAGAAAGTGCTTTGTTCCTGCTGAAGCGTGGTCGTTAGAGAATTATAGTTTTTATCGAAATTACAGGCTACTTCTGTATAATTCAATATCCCGGATGCAAATATCAATACAATTCCACTGCCATATTTCGTGTTCTGGGTGGTATTGATATACCCATAGTAGCCATATTGATATACCCATAGTAGGCCAGTTACTTATTAGTTTTTATGATATTGTGAAATCAACTATAATGTTACTTGATAATTGATTGCGGTCCTGATCCCTCATAATATTATCTTGATTGTATTTGTATAAAGTTGAGATACTGTTATAATTGTGTCGTTAACAATAAAAGTTCGAATTTTATGCGATGGCGTGCAGAGATACTCGTAAACATAATTATAACGACCACTAAAATAATATTTTGCATATATAACGATGTATTACATAAAATCTTTGACAGTTTTCAAAAGATTTCTAACTTTACAACAGATTTGAGATCTCAACATTTTATTGGAATATGTGTAAAATATGATTTTAGTTAGTTTTTTTTTTCTTTTTGACGGCCTTTTACATAATATGTACTGTACTGTATCAGACGGATTGTTCATCGCTGAATACAGCCTCCCCTATTAAGGGGTATTAGCCATAATCCCCACGCTTGGCAGGCGTTGTGGGGATCGCAGTATAAGATAGCAGTTCTTCAGAAGGCACTGCTGCCCACCTAGGGGTATTTTAGCCTTAGTCGCCTCCTACGACAGTTAAACGTAAAGATGGGAAATGATCGGTATACTAACTACTTTTGATTGATAAAACCAACTAACAAGTGGTAGGTTTTCTCAGAGTCCGTCTTGGTTGGAACCACCGCAGTGACAGGTATTATGTTACAAAGTTAGCATCGAAGGAATAACTACTCTGGCAAGTCCTGCCTGGTATAGACCCCTCGACAGCGCATAGTCAATTATTATTTATTGTTATTTTTATTCAATTTCCGATGTGCATGAAATGATAATGAATTGTGTGAGTATTCATTATATTATTATATTTATTCTTATTATTTTTCTTATTATAAAAATTATAAGAGTTGTATAAATGTTTATGTGTTCCAACAGATTCATCATACAAAATACTGATAAAACAAAAAGGTATTCAGTAAATTTGAAGTTTACAAATAGACAAAACTAATCATAAATTGTTCTCCATTATACCCAGTACGAGGACTTAATAATTCCCCGCCAATCCCAAAAAATATATCTACAAACTTGCTGGTTACAGTTACAGAAGGGAATGGTAGCTTTAAGCTTCTAACACCTAAACTATGTGCGTGACTGCATAATAATAAGCATCGCAGCTTTCCGTTATAAAATCTTCAATTTATAAATACACTAAATTTCATACGTCTGCGCTTGTCTACCTTTGTAAAAAGTTACATCAACAAACGTTATACGTCCACCGTTCAACAAATGCATATCCCATTTGGGGGTTTGTCATAATCCTTATTCTTGGCAGGAGCCGGATCGCAGTGTAAGATGCAATTATTTTTTAGAAAGCGCTACTGTCAACCCTTCTTCTTCTTTCATCTTCTGGTATTTTGTCCTCCACTGCCTCTTACGATTTCCATTAGAATATTTGGGGGGTGCCCATTTAATTGTAGTCCAGAATCCCAAATCAACATCCTCTATCGTAAAATTAACCCGTTTTGGTAAGGTTTTCCATAAATCAGCCGTATGCACATGGCCACAGAACCATAGACTCCGCAAAAAGAGAGACAAATATTTCCATATTTCCATTCTCATTAGTTGTGCAAGCTCCTTATGTTCCTTGTGTTGAACCCAACATTAAGCTTGGCCCAGATAGACTCTCTATTGACAATGCGACAGTCTTCCTGGGAATTAAAATGGATTCAACTTTACAGTGGGTTCCACATATACATGATCTAGCCGGAAGTCTTAGTTCTGCTGCATATGCAGTTTGTAAGATAAGACAGTTAACAGACGTAGCTACTGCACGGCTAGTTTATTTCGCGTTCTTCCACAGTATTATGTCGTATGGTGTATTGCTGTGGGGAGCTGCTGCTGAGATAGAGACAATCTTTATCTTACAAAAGTGTGCAATTTAAGCCATATATGAAATGGATCCTAGGGAATCTCTAAGGGATCTTTTTAAAGAAATTGATATATTAACTTTACCGAGTCTGTATAAATTTGAAAATATTATGTATGTCCGGAAAAAAATGAGTAAATTTAAATTAAATAGTGACAACCACGACTACAACACAAGAAATAAATATAAAATAGCGGTACCAGGTTTTAGACTAGCAAAGGCAAATAAAAGGTCCTAAGGTAATTGTGTGTGGTTTTATAATAAAATTCCCAAACATATTACAATGCTCACAGAAGGAAAATTCAAGTTGCATGTGAAAAACATTTTGATTAAGAAATCCTACTACACAGTTTTGTGTTGTATTAAACAAAATACTATGAACTATATACAACACTACAGCTACTACAATAAAAGCATTTAGACTCCTATAAGTCATAGCAGACTCATAGGCAGTCCAAATGCTCCAGCTCACTCCCAGTTGGCAGCGTGCCCAGCATGCTGGCAGCATTGCCCCGTTGAATTGCAATGCTTATTCGTTGAGCCAAATATGTGCCAGCATTTTGATCACGCGTCGCATCGACCAAGCGCTCAGATAGGTTTTGGAAAATACGATGAGCTCCCGGTCCCCACGGACCCAACGTCTCCACACCAAACGGCTCAAATATGTAACCCATACCGAGGTTAGCATATTTGCGCCGCTTGAGTTGCTCCGCCGAAGTAGCCGCAGCGCCAGCCCTCACGTTGGTTTCAGAAAGATGTGACGGCGCTAAAGTGTCCACGCACGTAGCGTCCCACACTAAGGGCCGTCCTAATTTCCACGGAACCAGAGTCATGCCGTCAGGTCTTTTACCATCGTCACGCATCAGACCATTCGGTTCGAGAATAGCTGGAACATTGGCGCTGGTAAAAGCCCGGCGAATGATATCGTTAAGGCTGGCGTGGCGGGAAATTCGACCAGCACTTCGAGAGCAGGAGAGGCCATGGTGACCGAGTTGATCAACTGCAGTACCACACTGGCAGTGATGTGCAACACAACACCTTGCACCCAAGCGTAAGCTAATAGCTAGACGAAAAGCGGATGGATCTATAAGGCTACCAGTTTTGTAAGAAGGAATGGCCTGTAACCAAAGACCGGATTCCCACACAGAAACAGCGAGAATACGAGCACGATCTGCGATGCTAGAACACGTATTTAAAAAATGTGTTGTTGATTACTTAAACGACAAAAATGCTTGTAAAATTCTGACTCTGCCAAGCTATCACCTGTCACCTACGTAATTTAATCGAATATTGTAATTATTGCCTTGTATATAACACATTGTTAAAAGACGTTTAAAAGAATGGCCTCGAGTTTCTTGCCCGTTCTTCTCGCAGTGGCTCTATAATTTTTTTGCTGAACGTGGCAGTACAATGTAGAATATATCAATATTAAAATTTGTAATTGACCTTCATAAGAGCGTCGTAGATACCTGAATTGAGTAAATGATTTTGAATTTGAATTTGAAGCCAAATGATGATTAATTCCATTAGGTTACAAAAATGGAGGCAACGGACTAAAGTTTATGGTAAAGCTTCAATCATTATTCCTGAATCTTGTATGTTTCTGCACCAGTTTCGTAGCATTGGAACTCTTTGTGCAAGTCGTCCGGAAAAGTACTGCCACCATATATATTTCTACTGCCAAGCACAATGTTTACATTACTGTATTCCGTTGGGTGAATGACGTTCTAACCCGGCACCCCTCGGGCATCCATGTTGTATTCATTGATGTTAACAAGCTGTGGCCGAAGCCTAACATGAAAATCATGATGATAACATCCTTTGGACTAGGGAAACTTTATCTCATATATAGTCAAATATAACCTGTAGAGAGGTTGTGCCAAATTTTGTCCATTATATGTATCTATCTATTAGTTGACAAAATACTAGCCTCCGGTTAAAGATATTTTAGTTCGCGAAATAATTGACGACATAATATGACGAATTTTTCAATTAAGTAAGTTAAATTGTTTATGAATTATTTTTATGTTATTTTATATAGATTGTTAGGTGACTTTATTTAAATAATAATTTTTTTTAGTAACTGGCGTTGTTATTAGAAGTTTAATTTAATAGTTTATGACATCGTTATTGATTATTGAATTATTTTAATGACTATTTAGAATTATTTTCATGCTTTTTAATTGACTAAAATCATGATATATTCACTATATTATATAACATATGGTGGAAATTAAATATCTAAAATATTGAAGTGTATGGAAAAATACATTGTACACAATACACAAAGAATATCAATATGACTACAGAGGGCTTGTAATGCACAATTCCAGATCCCAAGTCCTTTGCTGCTTTTTAAAGTACTTAATAGGTAGTTTTGTCAGCCGAAAACATTCTTTTTTTTCCTTCTGTCAATTTACATAATATTGCTGATGTTACTAAAAGCTGTCTACTTAATCTCATCGTTGTCTAGAAAATACCGTCAATTAGTCACAGTAGTCGCCTAGGTATGTCTTGTGCCTCGTTCGTACGAGTTAACCCGTCTGGGCTTTAAAAAATCAGAAAGAGAGGGTGACCCTCCCTTGTCAGAGGGTGAGGCACTTACAGCGGGGGCGAAGACAACTGTTATTAAAATACAAGAGATTACTTATAAAGTTTTCGTATTTGCGAATTAGTTCTTGATATAAGGTGTCTGCTTCTTTATTTGTTTTTATATTACTGCTTTTGATTGTTTTTTATTACTGGGCTATGCCAGTTTTCTGTGTTTTTCTACGTTCTGTCATATGTTTGTTAGTAATAATATAATCGAAGATAGTAAATTGTCCAGAAGTAGGATTGAGAACTAGCTTTTAAAGACAGCTGTTTGAACTCATAATTAAGTGTTTGGTGTTAGACTTATCCTTAAGAATGGTAGCTCGTAGTACCCCTTGCTGTCATGCTTAAGACTGCGTAAGATTGGCAATTCAAAGTGGTCTGTATGGGAAATCAGTATGTTAAAATTTGTGTAAAAATATTAGAATTTCAGCTTATTATTTGCAATTATATCACTTCAGCCGTTCAAGATGTGTAAGAGCGATTGTGGGGGAGGGAGTTAAAGGATGTGCGTGTGTATGATAGTATATGTGGAGTGAGTATCCAATTTTACTTATAAAGAAAATCGGCCAAGTGCATATCAGACATGCGCTTCCAGAGTTTAGTATCACTATAAAATATAATTTGTATCCAACAATTAAGTAATTTATAATAAAATATGTATATTTTATTAACATTTTTTTATGTTGTGACGGAACAAACGAGAGGCCCACCTGATGTTAAGTGGACTTGCCTCTGCCTATAACAAAAGCACTTGCACTGCGCCCACATGTGCCCGTAATTTTACTGGCTCTCAAGGAATGCTGCCGGAACTCATTGTTAGGTGCTTGGCGACAGATTTTCTACTTGAGGGTGGCTGTAGCTAGCCAGGCGACCACTTGCAAAATGCCTTACCACTAAGCTGAAGCTCAAGCCGGCGGCGGTGGGAATCGAACCATGGACCTGCGGCGCGAGCATTACCGCTCGGCCATCACTGCTTTAAAAGTGCAAGTTGAACTAACACTAGGATACCTAGTATTTGTTGATTGAAATTGGTTGCTTTTAGTACTCATTATTAGAGAAAACAAAAACTAAAATTCGTATATAGTACCTACGTTTTATAATTGAGACTCATATTTTTTGTATGTATATCTGTAACAATTTATAACGAGTACCTATCAAAGTTACAAATAGAACGGAACGTTGACGTAGGCTTACTAATACGATTCCGATGTCTCATACAGAACCGTAAAATACTGGTTGATATACTAATTGACGTAAATTAACCAATTTAATCTACTATAGACGCACTTACTTGCAGGAATCCAGTTTAATTAACTAAAACTCTTTCACTAAGTTATTCAAACGTAGACTTTTAGGCAAAGTGACCATTCAAATCAGTTGAAACCGAAGTGAGAAAACAAATGGGGGCGCTAATATTACGCCCGGCCAATACGCCCGGCGTAATTTAATCCGGACTCCGTGGGGCATCCAGAGAAAATCTATAAATCTGCCGCCATTGGAGCTCTGTAGAAGTGTAAGTCCGTTATTCAGGTCGTATCAAGATTGTAAGAGCTTTCACGTTTAGCACGTTTAAAACTCCCTTCACTTCTTGTACCTTGTTACGACTAGAATAGTTTTAGAGGATGGTTTGCAATTAAAAATGCTGTCTTTGTTGAACTGACAGGAATTAGAAATAGGCAAAATATTTTCATAGAAGATGTATCTTAGTATTTACAAGAATATTGTTTTCAATAAAAAACCTAAGCAGTGTTTTTTTTATGTTATTGTGGCGGAACAAGTTCGAGGCCCACCTGATGTTAAGCGGTATCCTCTGCCTATGACAGATGCATTTCGTCACAAGTCACGAATAGCACTGCGCCCGTCACCTTGAGACGTAGTTGTTATGTCTCATGTGGCTGTAATTTCACTGGCTCTCAAGGACTGCTGCCGGAACACACCGTTAGGTGCTTGGCGACAGATTCAGTGTTCACGATGATATGATTTCACTTAAATTTCTTTTCACTAAGGTTTGACAGAACAGCTTAATGAAATAACATGTAAAATGTCAATGTCTGTATTAAATAATTATTTTATGACATAATGTCAGGTATCAATAGGTAAAGAATCATGCAGTCGCGCTTTACTGGACGAAGCTGTGAATTTTCATGACCTTTTATAAGAGTGTTAGAGACACCACTGACTCACATTAATGTTAGCAAAACTGCTGCCATCATAAACCTGTGTCACTGGAATAACCTCTCCATTGTGATTAGAGTGAGGACTCCGGGACACCCCGAACTCCCCAGGATTCTTATTTACTTCGGGCACAAATTCAGATGACAATGTTTTAGGGGAAAGCGCTGCGTAACTGCCCTAGTTCTAGGGTTGTCGAACAAAGGTGTATGTTTATAATTTACGATTGCGTATTTGCGCGTGACTATAAAGTTAAACACTTTCATTGTGGTACATATACGACACAAACTTTTTTATCGCTAATGCTTGTAGATTTCAGTGAAAATAAGTAAGTAAACGCTTCCAAAAACTTTCACAAATACAAGTGCGTTAAAAAAATTCTGCATAGAAAATGAACTGAAAGTCTCCTGGCCACAGATAAATTTGATGACAATCGGTTTTGGAGCAGTTGGAGCGGCGTATAAAGGTAATATATGTTTGAAATATTGTTCTAGTGTTTTTTCTTAATGATTGTTTGCTACTATGCTCTTCCATGAGCTGGAAAAATACATACATACATAAATACACACTTAATTCAGACTACGATCAAGCCGAAACAGCATCTTAAACGCAATAGACGAAAAGTATAATTGTCCTCTGGTATTTAAACTAATTCAGAGGACAAACTCACTTTTAGTTCTTAAGTAGTAACGTAATTCTAAGTTGTAACTAACTAAAATGGATCATGTTGTCTGCAATAAAAACATTTATTATTATAATTATTATAAAATCATGCATTTTTTCAGTTCAGTCCAAGCATTTTTTTCGTTTAAGTAATCACAAACTGTTAATAAGATTCCTTTATGAAAATGTTCTTGACGTGCAACTTTAATTTTCCTTCTGTGAGCGTTATAAAATGTTTGGGCACTTTATTATAAAACCGCAAACAATTGCCTAAGAAGGACCTTTTATTTGTCTTTGCTAATCTTAAGCCTGGCACCGCTATTACTACTACTAATCAATCCTTTCATACATAAGCGTCAGTTTAGAACTAGCTAGAAAAGTATTCAAAGAATTTTATTAACGAACAATGTCAGCCCTAGTTAGCTACCCCGTCCCCTCCCACCCCCCGTCAATTACCAACTCTGACCGAGGCGAGACTTATTGACGGACTGTTCGCTTTAAATCGACGTCTCTTTGTATCTCGAGCGGCGATACTCTCAGGACAATACTGTTGTTTGTGGTTTTAGACTTACTGAGGGTTATTTTATAACGGTTATTTTTTAAAAAGATAATGTAAAGCATTATACGTTATGTTTAACTTATTGTTATTTTATTTTCTACAAATTTTATCAGCAGGTAGTTTGAAAATTTCTTTATCACTACATTGGTGGCTAGATTAATTTAAAACGAACTATAAATAAACTAATCCAAGGTAACTTTTCTAGGGACAAAAAAGGGTTAGAGTATTTTGATCATAGTGAAATATGGTCATGAAAAAAAACAAATGCAACGACGTTGTTATTTGATCACTTTTTGGTACCTTCCGCTACCGGTGTAGTTAACACTTAAATCTTCAAAAATTTTGTACTGCGTTGAATGTGTCAAAGTCCCCGTACCTAGCGATGATGGCCCAATTGCAGTGAGTACACAAAAAAATACTCAAGGATAGGCTGTTCCTCTGTCACAGCTGTCTTTGAGAGCCAGATTCCATTATTAGTGTTCTCTGCTTCCGTATTCGCCCTTAATATTACTTATCCACACAAGCACAGTAGGGACACAAAAGTAAAGCTACTCGTAGTTTATCAAGAATCGAAATTTATATTTAAAAAATCTGTGATAAGGTAGTCTTAACTCATACTCGTATACAGCTTGGCACTCGCTAAGGTTGCTGGAGCACAAGCACGGTGCGGCACGAGAAGCAGCATTTGGAGGTGAAGAAAATTCACAATCTGGAATTGGAGTGCACCCTTCATACGAGTATGATAAGAGAAAGAAATCATCATCATCTAACTTACCTTCACTCACGTATGTGGGTTTATTACAATATATTTAAAGATTACTAAACAAAACATATATTGTTAAAGATTGGCTCGCTGCTTTTCCAACGTCAACCTGCCTTGGGTATGTTCATGTTGGTAGTTTCCCAGTGTTGAGGGTACAAAATAAGGATAAACAATACTTTTGTGAGCTTAATTACGCAGCAAGCATCAGCGTTCAGCACGTTCATTCTCTTACTTGTTTTTAACGACATCCAACAGCCTTTTGTCTTCAAGGACAGCATTAACATGATAAAATAAATAAATCAACTCTGCTCTGTTACTTCCCCGCGAACATTCTCAGGGTCCATATCTGCTACTGTTCAAACATAAAACAAGCAAAAATCCTCAAACATGCACGTCACCCCATCGCGTCATGTACTGTAGGGGTGGCTTGCACTTTGCAACCGGGAATTATTTCGCGAATGATACACCAAAAGCTCAATCGAAAAGATATATTGCACCGATACGCGCACTGCCCGCCGCTAATCCAGTTATCGTGTCAAAGAAGACTTAGCTGTGTAAAGAAAGGACAGCTTTTAGATATTGCCTAATATTATATTGGGTATTTTTATGAACTTAAGCATAGTCTACTTACATTAAATTTCCTACTCATAAGATATTATTTTTTTTATTGAGCGAAAATAAAATTTACTTTAAACGTAATTGAAATGACAAATAATTTCAACTTTATTTTCCTTCTAGTAGATCTCACTTACAATAAATTCCGCCCTTAATGCTCGCTGGAAATTTAATGAATACCCGTAGGTATTGATATTTTAAGTTCACGTAGATATTGAGTTTAAATAAAAAACGCCCTTATAAATCTTAACAAAGTGATTCGTAGACAAATGTTGATTCTTTCATGTAGTTTTTTCATAAGCTTACATATTTTTTGTATCGTCGAAATAAGTCAAAATTCCGTTTGCATATAACTATGGCGTAAAAATTTATGAATATTTGAAATGTAGATACAAGAAAATAACACCTTCTTAAAGAAATCGTGGTCATATCAATAGTCAATAATTAATCGTCTGTCTTGTCAGATGAGTGTATAATTGCTGTTTTTTACGATACTATAAAAATCATTATCAACTCAGAAGAATTGTGCCCGGTAAATGATATTGATGGTTATTACATGGTTTCGAATATGTTGAAACGGGAGTGGATGTTAAGAAATCTCTATCATTATCTCTTCAGATATATATGTATATCTCCGACCTGACGATAAATTTAGGCTTTTACGCAGCTTCTCTGGTTAACATCACATCGTTCGTCAAGTCCATAGTTTCGTTAGTATAAGGTATCTGTTGAATTCAGGACATTTTTCACAAATTTGACTACAGTTAAATTCGCAATCCAGTTGTTTGTTTTATTTTTGTAATTTCAAAAAGAAGGCCCATCATTATCAGGTTTCAAGTTACCTCATCAACTATTTTTCGTATTTTAATATGTTTTTCGTAAAGATGCATTGAGTTATCATATCTGTCATTGTATTCTTTGCACTCATCGCATCCATATTTCATCCGGGCAGAATATTGGTGTATTGCCCCAGCTTCTCCGATCGAAGTTGTGTCGATACACAAAACGTTAACGTAGGTGTAACATTGGGTACGACACTTAAATGGCAAATCAATAATTCTTCTATTTTCATGTAACCGACATTACCCTGTTAGTTTCAATGTTCTATACAGTGTTTGCTTTTCCACGTTCAGAACAAAAGACACACAGAAAAGAGAAAGCAATTTATACCTCTACGATTCCAACATGTATTTTTGCACTAACGCCTGTTTAGCTAATAAGCTTACAAAGTTACAACTGAAGGGAAAATTTGAACTACGAGTGCGATACGACCATCTGTCTCAGCTAAAATGTATGCATGTTGGTACCTAGCGCACTTTGCTATTGCCCGCCTGGCTAGCTACCACCCTCAAGTAGAAAATCTGTCGCCAAGCACCTAACAGCAGCTGTCCTTGAGATCCAGTAATTCTAAGGTAGCCTGAACAAAATCTTCAACAACATCATCACTTACCATCAGGTGAGATAGTGGTCAAAAGATAGCCTATCTGCTATATTTTTTTTTAATCCAAAACACGAAATTTAACATTATTAAAAAATGTTAAAACAGTAAAGTTGACCAACAGAGATAAATAGAACACGTATGGCCACCGTGTGCAATTAATGTAAAAAAAAATTTAAAATCTATCCCACAAAAAAACAAAATACAGCGTATACCTATATCCTTAAGTTACAACAAAATATATAAGATTTGTTTGTAAAGATAAACTTTCTTTATATCAACAATATTTCGTAATATTTCAATTATATACCAAATTATTATATAAATTACTAATTTTAACAAAAAGTTAGCCCTATAATCATGTGTATATTGTAAAAAGATTACATAGCAACAACTAATTTTGAGTCAGTGCCCAAGAAAGTTACCTTAAGCTTATTTGTGCATGTCTGATATTTAATATCAAGTAGAACGTGTTAAACATACTAATCATAGTGAAAATAAACTTACACATCGTAATAGAACGTATTCCACTTCAAGATTCTGGATTACGGAGAGAGTTCCTTACCAGACGAGAAAGTGTCTCCCTTTCTCTCACCAAATTTTGCGTTTAAACAAGTGGCACTAGAATGCTGTGTAGGAAAGTGAAAAATATACTACATTTACCACATACATAAGTAAACACTACAATTTTAGAATCAATAAAATGTTTTCTGAAGGAGAGAAACAGTAATCCTTGCGATGAAAGGAAAAATAATCTTTCAATGTGGTAATAAGTTTTATGCGGTATACCTATATCAAATGCGAGTGATACCATTGATCGAGCAAAAAATAAAAAACAAAAGAACAGAAACATTGATCGTCACAAGATTCTATTTCTCTTGCCGGAAGTTGCAACTCCACTAGGGGTTGGAAGAAGAATCCATTCGACCATATTACCCGCGCAAAGAACGTTACTTGTATGTTTTTTATATAGCTTATAGTTTAGCCTTTGATCACTATCTCACCTGATGTTAAGTGATGATTTAACGAAGATGTTGTTCAATGTAACCTAGAATTACTGGCTCTCAGGTACCGCTGGAACACACCGTTAGATGCTTGTTGACAAATTTTCTACTTGAGGGTGTCAGCTAGCCAAGCGGGCATTCTCAAAATCCCCAAAACCATGCTATAACGACTGCTATCCTTAGACAACAACCGGGACCGGCGGCTTAACGTGCCTCTGAGGCACGGAAGCGCTCAGTAGTAATGTCACCAGTGGTCGCCCATCCAAGTCATGACCACGGCGGATGTTGCTTAACCCGCTATCCAATATATCCTTATCTTGCAGTCTTAGTCATCTAAACTACATCGAGTTTATAGTCAACCCATACAGTAAACTGAACGTTTTATTCGCTTATTATCAAACAGTTAAATAGTCCAAGTAAACAAATAAATGCTCCAGTAATAGTGGTGTACCGCAATCTTGTACAAATTGCGATAGTTATCCCGTTATGCGATACTATACCGAAATGTATGAGTAATCATTGCGGTTGTTCTAGTAGGTAAACTGGTTTGGGATAAGTTGTCTGTTGAATTGTCTCTAACATTATTGTAAACCTACTCTATGTTTAATGCTTTTGTACTAGAATGTCATGATTAGTGAACAATTTACAGTTTCTGGCTTATAAATATAACGTCAAGATAGTAGAAGTTTAACTTAGAATGGAAATTGGCTCTTCACAAAGTCTGCTGGAACAAACCGTTGGGTGCTTGGCGACAGATTTCAACTCATGTTGGCAACTTTAGAGCATACCCCGTCTATAGGGGTGGATGGCACGGTTCGAATACCGCACATGACTATAATTAATCCTCTCGTTGCAATTTTGTGTTGTAATCCGCAAAGCATGTGTCACTGCAAAAACTGTGAGATTGTGGTCAAAGGCTTGCAAAAAAAATAAATAAGAACACCAAAATTTCGGCAATAATGTTTTAGTCTTCTCAGTACTGTACTGTATCAGCCATGTTGTTCACTGTTGCGCACGACCTCCCCCATTGAGGGAGGGTATATTCTCACTTGGCAGGCGTCTAGGGCGTCGCAGATTAAGATATCAGTTTGTCAGAATGGCGCTACTGCCCCGCCTAACAATATTTTACTTTTAATCGCCTCTTACGACACCCACAGGTAGCAATGGAGAGGTGACATTCTAGCCCGACACCTCACGAGGTTCTCTCTGACTGACTGAAAATATACCTAAATATTTTGCCCGTGTGATGTTGTGCCGCATTTATGCTAAATATCGGTTTGTAGCATTCCTCTAACTGGCAACAATCTTTCGTGACATTGTGTGACCCGTATATGTTAGAACAGTGACTCAGAATCACGCAAAAAGTCTATTATCATGTATGATATTTTCATTATCATGTAGTTTGATGCTTGTGTGTATTACCGGTTTTTCTATATGAAAAAAACACAAAACCTTACCTTTACACCATACTAGTGCTTTCCCGAGGACCACCTACATAGATCATTAGGGCGTACCATTACCACCATCTACCTCTTCGTCACTAACTTGGATGAAAAGCGTACTTGACGAAATGCGAAAATAAGACTTGAATTATAACCTGGACAAATTGCGTATTGGACGAACTGCTAACAACGTCTCTAATTAGAAGTTGTGAGCAATACAAAAGTATAGCAATTCTTGCGAAATAGCTACACAATTATTCAAACGCACTGGTATGGGTATTTGTATAAAGCTTTATCACTGTCGCCTTCTACATATACTGAGTTCAAATCTGCTACCGGCCAGTTTGCAGCACATGTGAACGATATGGAGATACACCGTCAGCAACATTTTGTCTAGTTGATGCTATGAATAGGTTAAACGATATGTATTGATTTTGTGCACTATTCAATAACATATCGAGGCTAAGTTTTTGCCTGTTGGTAACTGTACTAATGAGGAAGTACGTGTTAGCCCCCTCTAAATCAAGACTGGATATAGAAGGGGAATTGGCTCTCATATGGAAATTCCCTAATTTAAAGATCCACAATTATATGTATTAAAGGATCAAACATTTGATCACAATATCACCTGATAAAAAGTCAAAGTGTGGTCAATGATGGAGCTTGATTGTCTAAAAATTATACGTTCTGTCCACTCCAGACACCTAGGTTATGATTTTCAAGAGAAAAAGCCTCTGATAAATTGACTAATTGTTTTGCTGACATATTTTATGAAGTTAAATCTCTGAAGATAGTTTAATTTTTAGCTAATTTTCTTTCCCATAAATACTGGTCATATGGATTTGTACATGTTCTTTTCTATATATGATTACAAGCACTACCGCGTGCTGAGCGAAAATCACATTTACAAATTATTAGAGCCCAACATTTTTGTTGTTCCGAGCGGGAATCGAACCCACGTCCTTCGATTTTGCTCCGGATGCCTAAACCACTCGGCCACCAAAACCATAGATATTCGGAGTGAAATTTGAGGACTTTGTTTCGATTCCCGTCCGGAACAAAATATTTTGTGCTCCAATAATTTGTAAATTGTACATGTTCTGCTCAGCATTATATTAAAACCGCTGTCATACTACTTCTTACAATTTATGTGTCTATGATTTTAATGACTCTCTTGTTCTATTGCTCATGCAGTCATCAATGTCAATATACCACTGCTAATTGGTGGATTCAATAAGAGACAACGCAATGATTATCATAGACCAGAATTCTTAACCAGACAGACCAGAAATCTTAACAGAAAACCAAGCGCCTAGTATGTAGTGTGTGACAGAAAAGCGAACCTCGTACATCAGCTACATTATTTGTAGTCCACGAGATAATTACAAGCATCCTATTTGCGTGTAATAACTGCACATTCGGCGTTCCATCCACACACGTTACTAGGGGACCGTAACAATCATCTCGTCCATAACGTCCCCTTTCAATCTCCACTCTAATAAATAAAGGGGCAGTAAAAAATACGAACAGACGACGGTGGCGCCCTCCAGCGAACCCATAATCAACGTCATGGAGGAAATTTTTATTTTTCCTCGACCGTTAGGTTGAGAGCGCGATTATTGGCGCAGACGGTTTAGCAGGGTTGAAATGGCTCATTGATGTAAATTTATTTATGATTTTACATTTTAATGTTTTTTGTAAATTCATTTGATTTTTTTGGTACGGACTGCCTAGTTTCTTCTCCAAGAAATCAAGTCAAGAGAACAAGAAGAAATCCAGGTATCAGGATTAACAAAAACAGATCCTTATAAGACTGATAACTTTATGATGATCTCATTACGTCTTTAAAATATCACGACGGCAACATTTCGTGTAATTCTCTTACTACGGTTTTCACTAGAGGAATACTTCTAAACGGGTGCTGACTGCTGATCCTTTTACATATTTTTTTCCAACCACCAAAGTAACATTTTTTATTCGTCTTGAATATCAAGCGGGCCATCTCATACTATTATCACTGAAATGGCAATAGGACGTAGGTATTCTGAAGAAATTACATCTAACACTGCGATCCACAAGACACCTGCACAGCCTGGGGATTATTGTGAATCCCCTCTGATGGCAGAGGTATTTCTTCAACGGTGGATGTTATAGCTGTCGAAGATGATGATGATATGCCATAAAAAATTGTTCGGGATAGGATTCGAACCATTCACCGCCATTCCAGCCCAGCATTCCGAACCAATGGATATCGTTGCTTCAAAAATTCTGTAATGTATTAACAGGAATTTTACATGACATGTACCTTGTCGTTGTGTTACTTACTAACTTTCAAGAACTATAAATCTGCAGAATAGTTAAATATTTTCTCAACGTCTGGATTATAATGTCGCCAGATTATTCCAAGAATCTTATTTTAGGTCGTTCTACAAAATTTTTTAATATAGAGACTA
Source organism: Plagodis dolabraria (assembly GCA_963854805.1). NCBI lineage: Eukaryota > Metazoa > Arthropoda > Insecta > Lepidoptera > Geometridae > Plagodis > Plagodis dolabraria. The sequence continues at coordinate 17,066,695 of OY978450.1, forward strand.
CTCTATAGTTTAAAAGATTTTTGTTACTACTTGTTTGATCGAAACTAAGGGACACTAAGGAGTGTATTGTTCAATTGTGTAGCTGGCATGACTATGGAATATTACGATGATAATATCATTGCAGTGTTTGTATAAAAAGGCTTTTTCTATAAACTGGTCCTTCTGTCCTTATAAACTGGTAAGGTATATTCACTAAGGTTTTGCATCATTTCTCATCCAAATTGTCCTCTTTGTTCCAGAAAACAACGAGTTCAAAAGACCCATAAAACGACACGGCATTGCAAATATAGGTGTACCTAACCAACCATGTACACCCACCCTCAGAGGAACGCAGATATTATGTAAAACCTAACGGGAGACTCTTCAATCAATACACGTTACTAGATGATGTAAAAGCTTTCTTCTCTACATACACATCGAACTCGTCTCTATTCACAAAGAATTAAGTATCATTTTCCCTCGTGGTAAATATCGTGATTTTTTCTCTTGACATTCTGAACAACAAATATGCTGTCAAAGAATTTTGACTCTTAACCCTGAGGGTTTCAATACAAAATACGTAAGCTTTACTTAGAAGGGACCGCGGAAGAGTTAGTTTTTTTGTGAATATCAAAATATGAGCCCCCTTTTACAATCCCATTGTATCCGCTATTGATCCCCATAATAGTTTGAGTCGGCTGGTCCAGGGTGTCTTAATAAAAGGGATGAAATGATGAATGTTCATGCCCGTGCGCGATTTATGCTAGTATATTTGAATGTTATAGATGTTATTAGTGTTATTTGGTTCGGTTTAAAATTCGCAATTCAATATTTTTATTTATTTACTCATCGTTTTATTTTGCACGGAGTAAAGTTTTATCAGAGTTTGTCATGTTTATGTATATATCTCAGGAAAACCTTTATTGATTAAAAAGATTTCCTGAGATTTCTTGCAATTCTTGATAGTGTCCGTGGTAAACGCTGTTGCCATTTGCCATTGACGCTTGTTCATAGTAAGGAACTCGTTTTGCAGGAAGAGATTTAAAATTATTATGCGATTATTCTCTTACAAATGAATAAGCGAGAATATAAGAGCTGAGGTCCGTTTTAGTGACAAAACAGATAAATTTTACCTCACATCGCCAACCTGTACCTTCTATGATCCTTAACAACTGGTTTAAAAAAAGATAAAATATAAAAGTAACTTCTAATATAAGTCAAATTGCCTTACTTTGACATTGGATGTTTACTCAACCACTCAAAATCTGCTTATTGTTTTATTGCTGACAGGTAAGCTATTGACCACTATCTCACCTGATGGTAAGTGATGATGTCGACCACATCATCACTTGCTTAACTTAGAATTACTGGCTCTCAAGGACAGCTGCCGAAACACATCGTTAGGTGCTTGGCGACGGATAATTTAATAGAGGGTGGTCGCTAGCCAGGTGGGTATTCGCAAAATGCCCTTCCACTATGCGGTGAAGCTCAAGCCCGCGGCGGGATTCGAACCATGGACCTGCTGCGTGGCAGTCCATAGCCGATTCCACTAAACTATAACAGTTTCTGAAATTCGTCTAAAAATAATTGAAATTCCGGGATTGGTTTACAACGCCTACCCTCGAGGATTATTTACTTTTTAGCGATAAGAACAGATTCCACGTGGATGAATCAACCTGTCAGTTATATAAAAATTATCAACAAGAGGAGCAAGATATAAACTACTCGTACAAACACATCTAGCTACAAGTACGTAAGTACACGTTACAGACGAGCTACATAGCTATAAGATTTTAACTATGATTGACAGCATTCTTAATCATAAACATGTAGAGATAAGATTAAACGACTCAGATAAAACAAACTTAAATCAACACATTTTGACGAACACACCATATTAACGCAGACAAAAGGAAAATTAATAAGATTCGTATCACAAAGTTAAGCTGTACTTAATTAGCTTAGTAACATGTAAAATTATTGCAGTCGTATAATTAAAATAATAATTCATAATAAGGTATCAACTTGTTCATCTCAAAAGACTGTGTGTGAATTTTATGAATGTTTTTTATTGTTGGAAAATGTTTGTGTTGTTAATGTGGTTGAATTGTAATTGGGCTTGGCTAATTACTCAACTAATTATATTTATCTTGCTCTCTTTTGCAGGAAATTTTTATTTTATTTCAATAAACTGCAAGGTTATCTTGCTTATACAGTTCAATTACAATTATTGTCTTAAGAGACTGACTGACTAACAAACTACTTACAGCCCAAGAAACTAAACATAGATACTAAACACACACTTCATATAATTCTTAATCTTAAGTTATAATTTCAAAGAACACTGCTGACTGTGAATGTCGGTGTAGAGAAGCCACTTCTTGGAGATTGGAAATAATTTCATAAAAATAAATACAAGCCGCATATGTACCGGTCTGTACTTGCAGCCTGTGGTTGCAATTGGTAGCGTCGTTCAGCATAGTACATTAAAAGAGAACATTATAAAATTCGCATTCTGAAGAGATAAAGTTAACGTAAATTGTAGGAATTTCCGAAGGTTTTGTCATTAGCTAAGCAAGTGATTCTAATAAATTACTAAACTCACTGAGGATTTAATAGTGTAAACTTTTTTGGGGTAACTTATGAAATAATGTGCATCTTTGTTTAATATTTTTAAAGGTAATAATACTAGCAATATTATTTTAATCTTGCGAATTCAATGGTCATGTAAAACATTTAGAAAACGCGTTTTAATTTTAAATTTCTTGCCAGAGACAAGGCAAAGGCATGATACGTAAAATAACTGAAACATATGTACTATAACTGTTCATCTGACAAATGTATTAAGGTTTACGTTAAAAAAGACAATATTTGAACTATAAGTTTATTTATATTTACAAAACAATGTATAAAATAAACAATAGATTACTTAAATTAAACGTCACGCTTTTGGTTAAGTTAAGACTTTATATTTTTTGGCAGTCATCAATGCAACAATCACAACGATACAATTAATTATGGGGTTCTGTACAAGTTTAAAGCGAATTGTTAAATTAATTTTGTTTGTAGTTCAATTTACTTTGACTAAAGATGTAGCGCTGTCCCCTTAAGGCGGGTCAACAACAAGAACGAAAGGATAAATTTGAACCATGACTGACCTTCTCCACGGTAGCTCAAATAGTGGCAATACTCCCCCGGATGAAAACTCGCACAAAGAGTTCTACTGCTATTATTATATTGCATTACAAACCAACGGGGCTGTACTGCCAGCATGCTGGACACGCGGCCAGATGTACTGTTGTATTTAGTGTGTTGTTTAAAAGAAACAATATATAAATAATTAATCAGATTTATTACTGATTAATAGCAATAGGAACGGAATGTGGAAATTGGAAGTGAAAATTATGCCACGTTCGTAGAAATAAAGTATGAATACTATATATTTAGGTATACTATATATATATATATATAGATATACATTCTAACTACTGTATTAATTCTTACGTCATCTCGTACCTAAATCGTTGCAAACGCTTTGGACGCCTTTCTTTCTTTGTCACCGACACCGGTAGCAGAGATGTAAATTTGGCGTTCTTATCAAGGTCTTCTCAAAAGCTTTAAAAATTATTAAGGTACTTTTTTATTTTGATTGAGTTAATATAATTACATTCTATAGTTACAGGATGTGAGAAGTGTTTTTTTTTTATTAATATTAAGTACATAAACAAAAATAAAAGCTACTCTGTTTTACGCAGTTGGAGTCATTCACTATATATATATATTCTCAACAATGCCAAAAATCAAACTTTTGTTGCTCTAAAAAGCAATTGCTTTTTTTCCATAATGAATTTATAATGCGTATGGTTAAAAATCTGTATAAAGGAGTCGCGTTCGCCAATAGTACAATTCCTCAGACTTGTCATCGTTACCCCAAGCCTTAATATTTTTACCGTCATAGGGGAAGGTATATTTATCGATCAGACTCCTAGATTTCGGCTCTCGGCAAAGGAAGTGTTTAAGCACACCGAAGTTTTCGTAGTGATCACATCGTATAAATTGCATATACGGGCGTATCATCTTGGCCATTTTGGTCTTTACAATATTGGTATCGTGGATGTCATCGCTAAGCACGCAATGATGCTAGGAAAACTATATTTATAAACTCATGTTATTTTGTTATACGTCAAAATGTGTATTATTCAACATATCCCGTGGTCTCAGTTAACACTGACCACACTATATAATTAACTATGTTTAAAAATGTCCTTAATAATCATACTGATATTTTACTCATATTGTACATTTGTACACGATGTTTATTGGGGTCAATATACAGCGATTTTGTTTGAAAAAAATTACGCAATTGATATTTTAATGAATTACCAAATAAATAAAACACGATGTTAAACACCAATATTAAATTGAATAGATCAACCACCTGTACAAACTTCAGGTGACCTTACTGTACGCGAAACTGTTGCGGTCGTGCTACGGCCGAGTCGTAGCCGTAAGCTACGTTATTACGTAACTCGTAACGGGCCGGTCGTTGACCCTGCTCACGCGCAGTCGTCGCCCTGCGTTGACTCGTAGGTGATAGGCGAATCGGTTCAGCGAGGCTAATTTTATCTGCTGTTTCGTGAATAATGTGGTTGATCGTTTTTTTTAAATATCATTGAGTTGTGAAAGGAACACGTTCCGTTTAATAATAAGCTACTTGTCTATATTATATTAGGTGTAAGAAAAACAACATACGTAGTACTAATAAATAACATTATAAATAATAATACATTAATATTATAAGCACTCATAGCGAAGTTTCCTACTCATTCGTGGATGGGTGACCTCTAGTGGCATTTACTACTGAGTGATTGTGAGCTTTTGAGGAGCACGTTAAGCCTCAGTTTCTTATCTTAGCTAAAAATGGCAGTCGTTATCTAGTTTTGGAAGCATTCGGGCGGCCTCAAAACTCTTGGTTTGGTGCGAATTGCAACGCTTGGCTAGCCCTAAATTCAAAAAATCAGTTCTCAAGCTCTTGCAAAATATACGTGAATTGGAAACAAAGCACTTCAAAAAACCGTTACTGTATAATGTAAATAAAAAAATAAATAATAATTTTGTATTCGGCGCTTATCTTGTTGTGTGTGCGAGCTAGTAGATAACAGGAAAAGATTTAAAAAATTACGAACAAAGGGGACAACTGATTTAAATCGTTTGGGACTGGCTCTGCATCTGATTCATATTTGGTTTGTAATGGTTTATATAGATTTATATAAAATACTCAATATCAGATTTTTTCCTTTAAAATGAGCATCATAAACCTTTTCCGTTCATAGTACAAAGGAATACTTTATTTAGTTTGTCTACAGATCTACGGAAGTAATTTCATACTTTGTGGTGAACACTATTCTAAAGGAGTATTTCACTGACATGTTAATGAATAAAAAAACCTGGTATATAATCCCTACAATTAAAAAATGACAAATCACCCTTCAAAAGAAATAACAGAAATACGTGGTTCTTTTACATAGATGAAAATCAATTATCTGGTGATAAATATATCTTTGTATACTTACGTTTTCCTTTTCTGACAAACATAGCGTCTGTGACGATGCAGTTGATGGTGCCAGCTTTATGGCCAAAAACTTGACAGCAGAAAGTAAGTAAGGAGTTGCTGAGACTCAGACGAGTTTTCTTGCGCACAAAATTTTATTTGAATAACGTGTTTAAATAACAAACTAGGCCTATTAAATCCCACGAAAGGTTAATGAAGGTAAAACCGTCTCCACTTGACGTAAGATCAATCAAATCGTGCAGAGGTTTCACCTGTAAAGATACATCTAACTTTATGTCTATTTGAAGCTAATAAGCACCAAAACAGTATCAGTAACATGGTATAAAGTACCAAACGTGACGCCTTGGGGTCCGCGATCCACCGATAATGCGGACTCCAATTGATTTCCGCATCGCTAGGGTTACCACCACAACATAAACCTTAGCAGTGTTTTCTGTTGTTAAATATTTGCTGTGAACTGTTAGCAGTACATTTCAGGAGAATAACGCCTAGAGTGTACAATTGCCTTATACTGTATCTCACAATCGCCAATCAAACGTGTGCACTATATTGGAGAAACAGGATGACCAAAAATATATCTCGGGTTGCATTAACAATAGACTGCGCTGCTACACTACGCACATATTGCTGCCGTGGTTAAGACTGGGGTCAAATGCTTGTTATAAAAATCACTTAGGGGTTTGTTTTGGTAGCTGGTTTTGAGAGCCATTCACATAATCACTTACCGCTAGGCAAAATAACCGTTAAAGGTTAGATTGCGAAAATAAGCAGGTAACATAACCAAGAGTAGTAGAGAACACATAAGAAGAAAACAAATTTGTATGGAAAATATATATTGGTGTTATGATGACAACCCTAACCGTTGTGAGTTTGCGAGCAGCGCCCGCGCTGTCTTCTGATTGGACAACCGTTAAATTACTATACCTGCGCACGATCACGTGAAAAAAGCAAATTCTATTGATAGATCCGCAACTGGTTTATTGTACTGTTTTGAGATAGTGTTTTATGCTCTTTGTGGTAACACGTCGTAATCGTAACACAAACAGGCCTAGTAATAGACCCGTATAACTTATTTGCGAAACTGGTACCAAGTGACATTATTAACGTGTTGTTTACGGCTACTGATAACTGTTTAAAACAGAGTACTAGCAATTGGTATAAAAAAAGCTAAACTTCAAAAGCCAATACATTAATTAGCCTTTGAATTTTAGATTAGAATTGAAGAACAGAGCATTATAAACATATCGGGGTAGTAAAAAATCTCAAAATTGTCATCATTATTAATTAGAAGTACAGATATTAGTGAACGGCTTGCATGTAGGTAGGTAAAAAATATATTTTAAAAACAAGCAGCTTCTTATATTAAAATTATTAAGTTACTTGCGGAAGATGAACTCTTTTATTTGCATAGTTATGACTCCATATATTTGGCAATTATTGTTCAATGTCAGGCTCATATCACATACCATGCTTTTGTGGTAATTGTCACAGTTCAACTAATTTTCAGATCATCAATGTAAGGCATATTGGAAAATACAAGTTTTTTAGTTAATTATGTATAACTGAAGAAATCATGACTTATGCTGATGTATTTCAATGTAGCACACCATGAACATACTACGAATATAATAGAATATTCAAAATTAGCTGATCCAAAAAGTTATGCGGTTGCATATCTATATAAAAAAGGATACGCGATAACTTTAGAATCTTCCTCATATCTTCAAAGAAAATATTTATTTCAGGCACAAATAAGTAATAATAACACAAGGTAAACATGTTATAATCAACCATAACACAAGGTAAACATGTTATAATCAACTATAATATCATTATTATGCTGTCAATTAGCCATAACAAATTTATAAAGTTACAAAGACCGCATTGCACTCACCTTATAAAGCTCACAATCGATAGAACTCGTGATAAAATCGATACAATGTCAAATTACATTAACATCGGAAGGAAAAACTGTAACCAGAACTTATAAAATGTTCGGACGTATATGGAATCAATTACACGTATAGACATCATCATCACCTTCCTAACATAGAACTGGTAGTAGCATGTGATAGCAATCGGTAACATGCCAAGGTGCAATAAGCTTGTTACTTTTAATTAAATGAGTTTATTGCTTCATCAGTACTGACAAATTTATTATGGCCCTTTGTGTCATTAATTTAGTATTGGAATTTAAAACTGATTGACTTTATTTATTGCATTCAGAAACTATACTAGGAATCTTTAAACCATGACTACATTTCCTGTCTTAAGCTTCAAAAATTTTCTAGTGCATTTGTTCCTAATTCATAAATTCAGATGTCCGTTAAGTTTCAATCTCCCTAAATAATAGTTCTGATCTCCTTAATATACGTCCAATCTCTTTCAATAATAGTTCCTATCTGCTTAAATAGTAATTCCAGTCTCCTTTCGTAATCATGGCGACGGACGAACCCGAGGCTCTTACCAAAATGGTGCTCTTGGCCGAGACATAAACTAATCTGATTGTGGCGTTGCGGTTTCAGTGTCTGCAAGAGACATGGCGCTCAGCGGCCTTTTTCTTCGCGCGCTTCTGATGATTAAATGATCCGCTTCATTAACACTTATTATATCACATCATGAGCTAGAAAACCTCCACCGTTGAACATTTCTTCCACCAGAACCAGCCTTTCCCATTGGAGGCAGGAAGGACTGCCATACTCCCCAAGCAAAGCAGGCTTTGGGATCGCAGTGTAAGTTAGAAATTCTTCAGAAGATACTGCTGTCCTCTTATATTTGCCCTTCATTGCCTCTTACGATTCCCACAGAAGATGGGTACATCATGCTAAAATTAGCTGCGCCCCCTACGGGTCCTTGAAAATGACTGCAATCTTTGTAAAATTTGCTAAAAACGAACGCTAAAAAACTTTCCTTAGTAACTACTTAAACTGTCAGATTCCAAAGTGTCGTGCAATGTATCTGTTTTTTGGTACTTACATTAGGTACAGACGTATCAGTTAGTACGGGAGGTCAAGCACTGCGATGTTGGAAAAAAAAGTAGCACTATTTTCTTTCACACTTGCTAGTCCTTGTCTTTTGGGTGCTTGCTTAGTAACCTATCACATAGCATAGCGACCCTTTTTAGATTTATACCTAATATCTGACGAAGTCCTTACTGAGTAAACATCCACTGCTTATTAAAAATATATCTCCAAGTCACAAAAGTACATACAAACATTCCTTTTCCCAAATGACAAATGTGTCGACTCTCCAAGAGCCACGAACCACAATGGATGCGCCGCATTTACCATTATACCATTCAACATGTACCATTTTACCATTCGACGTTTACCATTCTACATTCGATAATAGTGAATAAACACTGCGATGAGTTATCGGCGGGATCTCGGGTCGTCGGCCGCGGTACCGTTCCGCTTGCCCCTAGACGCGACGAAACTGGCCACTCGATGTCGGAAGAGATTGAGCACTGTAAGCTTCGGATGTGGTATTTTTGATTGATTGGTAACATTCTTGTGGCATTTCGATAAACCATCTCCGAATACGTGCACATTAATTACATCAATATTATATGAGTTAATCAATTACAGAATGATTTTTTATTTATTTATATAGTACACAAAATGAGAATACATTATACAAGTATCGGGCACAATATGTTGAGTGTCAAAAGAAGTTCTATGAAGTAGAAGTTATGATTAATAGAAACAGAATTAAAGACGCTGTAGTTCTGTTCTGGATACCCTGTATTCCATAAAAATAAAAGTACTAGGTTACTTGTTAGATGTCGTAAAAGTCCACACGCGTAATGAGCAGCGTGCAACTGCTCCCGTGCACAATAGTGCATTTTACCATTTAAATGCCCTCATTGACCATAAGGTAGCGGGAATAATATACCAACAGAGCATTCCAAATGAGAGTTGGGTTGGAAGCTGACCATATAGCCGACGCCAACATTTTCCAAAATAAGACTCTTTTTCTCGCAAATGGATTAACCAACTCTGTCAACCAAGTACCTAATTTACACGCACAAAATCAATATCGTTTTCATCTATTTCCCTAATAAAAAGGCGGAGAAAAAGATCAGAGATTTACAGTTTCTATTGAATTGTTAAGGCGCTAAATTATTATAATGCCACATCCAGCTAAACGGTAGTCCCAACATTTAGCCGTCCACAGTAGAATTCCGACGTGACCATTCCGCTAATCAAATTTTGTAACTGCGTTATTGTAACCATAGAGTAGGTTTAAAGTAGGTAGGTACGCTTTCAGGCCATGCCATCAATTATAAGGTGCCGTTAAGAAGATGTTAGTCATATTTTTAATAGTAGTATTTACTGTGGGGAAGATATTATTATGTATACTGGCTCTTTAATTATTTTTGAGATCTATTCATATTTTAATTATATTACGTATACAGGTTACATTTACATCAAAAGTAGTCACAATGTAATAACAAAATGGTATTTCCGTAGTAAGTTGCAGTCCAAATAGAATTTTAGAAAGGTATCGAACACATTTGGATGTAACACGGAAGTTACATTTCTCATTGCTATTATACTATCGGCTTGCATCTTCAAGAACAGTTAACGGTTCAACATTCAAAATCATTATTTTATTTAAAACTCGACAAAACACAGATTTCGGTAGTCATGAAATAAAAATATTTAAATTTCTGATCTTCCCGCCAAATACCTCTGGTGGAGTATGTCCAAGAAGTACTTATAAATCCAAAAACTTCTTTTAAACTTCAGACAATTAAAACAACAACAACATTTTTTAACATTCTTAAAATTTGTAAAATTTGTTCCTCTCTTCTTATTGTTATGTGAATGACGCATATAATTTATTTATTTAGTTTACAATAGTAAGCAAGCATTTGAAGCGCTCGTAGCCAAGTTTGCTTAGCCATTCTGATTCGATCAACAAAGTTAAGCAACGTCCGCCGCGGACATGACTTGGATGGGTGACCGCTGGTGACATTACTACTCAGCGCTTCCGTGCTTCGGAGGGCACGTTAAGCCGTCGGTCCCGGTTGTTGTTTTAGGATAGCAGTCGTTACAGCATGGTGGTAGGGCACTTTGCAAATGCCCGCCTGGCTAGCTACCACCCTCAAGTTGAAAATCTGTGGCCAAGCACCGAACGGTGTGTTCCGGCAGCTGTCCTTGAGAGCCAGTAGCTCTAGGTTAGTCTGAACAACATCCTCGACCACATCATCACTTACTATCAGGTGAGATAGTGGTCAAGGGCTAACCTATCAAGCATAAAAAAAAGTAAGCTTACAGTAAAAACCAAGACGCTAACTATCTTAAATAATTACATATACCTAACAACATAAATATATTTGACATATATACACTTAGCCACATTTCGAGCACACTGTTCATGACATCTAAATGACAGGAGCAGTGCTTTAAGGAATTCTCAATAACTTACACAGAAACACTCTTAGGCTGTTAACAATGGTTCTCGAATTGTCTACAAAAACATCAACTTCTTGGAACTCGTGTAGGAAACCATTTAGTATTGATAATATAATATAAGTAATACGTACATAGGGCTTACAATGTGCAAAATAACGGACTATCAACTCTGTTTTACATTAGTCTCAATGAGAATAATTACACTGACACCATAACTGAAATATAATATATGTCAGGCTTATCGGCCAAATTTATTTGTGCTCGATTCGTAAAAAACTTTTTTCAAAACATAACGTGATTACAATCTTTGATATGATTTATATATTTCCTGCTAAACTCTCATTCTCTATAAAAAGTTTAACAAATAAGTTTATATGTGGGAACTCCCATACCCACAATAAAGTCAAATCATCAAAATGTCAATATATTATTATGTAGTAACAAAATAATGTGGTATTAATTATTATTTAAACGAGTATCAAATTTCACCTTTATAAGTTTTATAGTCTCTGAATAAAATGGCCGTGACATATAGAGGATAAAGTTAAACAGACAGATAGCTAGACATGGGCAAACAATAACAGTTTTGTTGAAACAGAAACACAATCTGGTAAATACCGATCATTCTTCCCTCCACCGACCAATCTCCAACGTTTGTTTCCCACTCTATCCACGTGACATTGGCGAAATTGTGGCGACCCCGCAGAAGCCATAAGAAATAAGAAGTTGAAGTTGATAATTTGACGATCTCAACCATAGTAGTCAAACAAGTCACTTTTACCATCAAGGTTTGAAATTAAACGTACCTACCAAAACTTACACGGTAACATACTAAAAATAGAAATAAACAACACAGTAAAACTTCTTTAACGTTTAAGACCTGCAGTAAAGTTGCATCATATTTGGTACAATTTTCCAATAGTGAAGTGACGAAAGATGGGTTTAAAAGTTTAAATACAGCTATTAAAGAAGTGTTCGTTTGAAATATCAATGAGAACGGGTTATAAAGTTGATCAAATAGCTAAGCGTTTAATAACTCCGACATTCCTTTAACTATCATCGCCGCGGTCGCAGAGAGAGCTGTATTGGGTTCATCTGTTGAAGGAACTAGGGTTGTCGATCAATGTTGACGTGCTAGACAGCAATGCCCAGTGGATAATATTACTTATAGTGATGACGACAAGGGTGAACTTTATGGTATGATAAATAATCACTACATTCATATTAGTATTTATGAATTTCTCGATTGTGTCAGAAGTAATAACGACTATAACAAACGTGGTAAAACTTAAAATATTATTTAAATGTTTAACTATTAAATAGGTTGAAGCTTAGATTCATAAGCAGGTTTATGTTCGTTTAGAAACCTGCTGTTTGTGTTAAGATACGACAATATCTTCCAGATAACTAGCACCATATTTTCATCAATAAATTTATTGGTTCTGCTATCTCTTACATTTGTAACAAATACAGCGCATTTGATTTATTATGGTATCAACTTCTAGATCGGCTTATCACGGAACTTACTTGTTCTTCACTGCCTTGGTACCAGTGGAGATAGCGAAGACACACCTCCTTTTTTGTTTAATCTTATATACGCTCTTTTTTCGTCGTAGATATTACAGTTATTTACGTTAAAAAATTCTAATCGGAATAGGTACAGCCCTAACAATAATAACCCACAAACACTTATTTAGTATTAATCACCGACTGTTGGTGCAGATAAAACCGACCGATTCGAAAGCCTCATTCGTTAGTTTAGTGCGTTTAAACCTGACTTCACTATACAGGCTTTAGTTATATCGACATATACTTAACAGGATTACTAGATTTTATCATTATCATGTACGACTCAGTTGTCTTTACTTCATGGAACCTTGTTGTCTGCTCTAGTAGATATACTGCAACTTCACCCGTTTGGAATTCAATTACATTGCGTTCCATTGGTAATTTTTCGTAAATTACTTGACTAAACACATCTGTAACCAAAATCTCTATACGGTTATACACGTGCACATGCGCAAAAAGCTGATGTTACTATACCTTGTTATTTTCTACTATATATATACATATATATATATATATATATATATATATATATATATATATATATATATATAATTATAGTAGAAAATTGCATAACTATTGGTACCTATTAATTTGATGTCTTTCATGCATATTTGAAATCCTTACAAAGTTCTTGGAACTCACTGGAAAATGACTTAAAATAAAATTTGTCTAATTAAATAATTTTCAAAGTGAATCGAAGGCACCTCAATGTGATAATAAAATGCTCCAAACCAGTCTCCATGGCTTCGTTTAGTTAGCGCACATACTACATTCATCAAAGCTTTCCGATACGCACACTTACAAACTCGTTCGATATGTATCTGAAGCGAAGCTTGGACAAACAAAATCAAAAACAATTTTCGAAGACAGTCGAGTCGAAGACGCTATACGCAAGTGTGATATTGAAATGTTGAAACTGGTTTGCCTCCCGGAGTCCGGGCCGTGAGGGAACGCTGTGACCCAGCCGAGCCGCCTGGGAATACAGAATCGCGAGTTAGGATCAAGGCATCTGTTGGTACTGAGAAATTCATGCTTGTTATCCAGCTAAGTAGTTTATCAGAATAAAAATACATCACTGGACTTTTATAAGCATTAACAATGTTAAAATATTTAAGAGTTCTACTTTTTACTATACACTTAAAAGTTGAGCCTAACATGAGAGGCGTTTTAGTCATCCAAAAAAAAGGCAGTGTTCATTTAGAACCATAAAATTTACCATACTTTTCTTGCCCTTATCCCACGCATCTGGGGTCTGAAGAACACAATAGGTAAAAACAGCCTTCTGAAACAGCACAGGAAACAAATTTTGCTATAATCTTCAAATATGTTTTGGCAATGAGGTACAATTCAGTATTGAATCTAAGTGTTGACACACATTTCACAACCACAAACATCTTTGCTGTGACGGTATGTTGTATTATTATTTTAACTAATATTGTACCTTGTAGTACAGTACCCTGATCAATACAAACCATATTTCAATCATCCACGGTAGCATCTGACTCTTGGGTTGCGCTTCGAGCATAGTGAATTGGAACTGGCGCCGACTGAGGTATTTATAGTCTTTGAAAGGCATTGTCAAGAATATTATACCATGATAGGGACTTATTTACATATAAAAAGCTTGTATTTCATGATAACTTACGTGTCTTGTCAATGCAAATAGTGGAGAGCTGGATAATTGATTTTATGGCTAAATAAACGCAAGTTGAAGTAATTGTTCAATCAATCGAAAGTATATATATTATATATATTTATATGTAATAAATTCACCTAATTTAAATTGTATTGTTATATTGTAAGTTTCGCAATACTTCTAATAAAATAGTTCATAACATTAAAAATAAATGAAAAATACAAAAATAAAATTTTATCTATATCAATCTGCATAGGAAGCGTTTATATAAAAAAATACCTTATTAGAACAGTTAGGCTAAGTACCTACGTCACTGAAAACAAGTTTAAAGCTAATTGAGCAATAACACTTGTTGGTATGTTATTGACTACAAAAGTCAATTCGTTAAAAAAGAAAGAAACTACAAATTCGAACTAGGCCTCATTGTCACGGTAGCTCAAAGAGGCAAACATGTTCTTAATTTGACCTCTGATTCCCATTACATTTTTTCCTTTCGTTATATTTTCGTTAGCTGCATTGGTATTTTCTAATACGTTATAATTCAGGTTGGTTTAAATTTTTTTTTATGCCTGATAGGTTAGCCTTTGACCGCTATCTCACCAGATGGTATGATATGGTCGAAAATGTTGTTCAGGGTAACCTAGAATTACTGGCTCTCAAGGACAGCTGCCGGAACACACCGTTAGGTGCTTGGCGACATATTTTCTACTTGAGGGTGGCAACTAGCCAGGCGGGCATTCGCAAAATGCCCTACCACCATGCTATAACGACTGTCATCCTAAGACAACAACCGGGACCGAAGGCTTAACGTGCCCTCCGAAGCACGGAAGCGCTCAGTAGTAATGTCATCGGCGGTCACCCATCCAACTCATGATTGAGGCGGACGCTGCTTAACTTTGCTGATCGGTTCAGAATGGTTAAGCAAACTTCGCTACTAGTTTAAAAAAAAAAAATTTCATATACCTTTGCCTTATCGCTCGTGGATATAAATTTTCCGGTTAAACACATTATGAAGCAAAAACTTCACAGTTGATAAAGAAAGGCTGCCAAATATTTTGGTGAAGAAATTTCCTTAATACCATTAAAGTTACAGCAAAAATTTCCATGTGAATGGTTTATCTTTGTTCAAGTTCTGAGAATCTAAAGGCATTTTCATGTCACTCGTACTTATATAAATAAGTGTACACAAGTAAATCCTTCGAGGATTTTCATGTGAATAAATAACAAAACTATTAAACGAGGTCATTTTCCGCAACAGACTTGACGAGTGTCAAAGCCTTCTCAACGGAATCCTCTCCACTTGAAACAAAAAACGACATAGGGGACCTTTGATGTGTTTAAATGGCAATGTGTCCTCAAAAACAAAACAAAAAATCAAGCTGTGGCAAGCGGGCAAGGTTGCCGACTCAAATTTGCAAACCATTCTCCACTCAAATCTTAATCTCATCTGCTTAAACATACATTGCCATTTTAGATCAGTGTACGATTGTAGTATTATTTGATAAAAAATCAATGTATACTTACAGATATTTTTTATCGCTGTGTTCACCTGAGCTGAACGTTTGCCATATGCCACACAAAATTCTGCATAGGGATCGTTTTATATGAACTTAAATATGATATTCTTAAATATTCAGTTTCAAGTTAATTAACCTCTTTCTTTTCATTCAATTTTAAATATTCATTGTTTACGTAAAACTCATATTTTTCTTAGACTCTAGATTAGGGGTGTGTTCCAGTGACTTGCAATTGCGTAAGTTATATACCTAATTATGACTTAAAAAATTATATATTTAATTGATTCTATCATCACGCATCTTAACACCCACGATCTATTGTTATATATTGGTAGATATCGAGCTTATTGCCATCAACTGGACATAGTTCCAAACTGAAGTGCTACTGAAAATTTCCTCGTCATAAGCACATTAACTGTCCTACTGGCATTCAACCCAGGACTTAAAGATTTTAAAACAGCGTAGTACGTCGCTCAACAAGTGGAAACTCCCCACTCTTGGCGGGCAATGCTTGGAGGAAAATTCTTCAGAAGGCCCTGGTACCCCCCTCCAGGTCTTTTTCCTTTTCGAAGCATCTTATGACTTCTACTGGAAGATATGTGAAAGGGCGTACAAATCTAGCTCAGCCCCCACGGGGTGCTTGATCTGGGGACTTGATGAATTTTCTGAGCAATTTCACTCGTCGCTTATTTCTTATTTCTTAGCGGGTATTATATTAATATACACAAGGAAAATCTCATTACAATCTGGTCAAGGCACTTTGTGGTAAACAGTGACTTACCTACTGATCGCACTTACGTCAAGATTGTGTCAACGAGTAATATGCTTAGACCTTTAGTATTACAATGAACTGAGAGCAGGCCAATGTCGAGTCAGGTGGATACAATATTTATTGCTATTTTATGACTATTTTAAGGCAAAATTATTTACAACTTAGACGAATAGTATCTAAATAAAATAAAACAACTTACTGAGAAAATTTGTATGTGTTAATGCAGTCACACAAATAACATAAAAAATGTAACCAAAAATGGAACCGACTTTATGCTAAGAATGTTACGCGAGGCTATTGAAATCAAAAAGTACCCAAATTTCAATTGGCAAGTAACAACTGCTTGGGACCCTTTATCAAATCCCAAGGCCGACACAAATCTGCAAGACCTCTGGACACTGTGAGCGAATACTGCGTGAATAGGGAACGTTATGATTAATATAAAAATTCTGACGGTAGACCAAATAATTTTTTAATAACTCATGTGACAAATAAAATTAATTAGTCACCCCGTAACCAAGATCACTGCAAAGTGTTTGAAACGTCGGGATAAAATAATGAAAAATATACGCGATTTAAACCATTTAAAGTTGTTTAATTACTATCTTACTTAACCAGTTGACATAATTACTACAATTATCACATAATAAAAAAATGTTTAGTATTTATATAAATGTATACTAAATAGCCATGCATGTATACAAACTCCCCAATCCAGGATCCCAAACCAGGACTTAGCGTAATTAAGTACCAAGTTTCTTCAAAATCAGTTAAGCATTGAGAAAGCGAGTGGTCACAAACAAACACGTAATAATTTAGTATTTATTATATAGTAAGTAAACAAGAATGATGTGCAAATAAGGCTTGACTATTCCATCTCTCTATTATTTATTCCTCTACTAGCTTTCTGGGCGCGGCTCCGCCCGCGCGTATGTCGGTTATCGCGCGAAAACATTAACCTCTTTTTGCGCAGTCGGATAAAAACTATCCTATGTTTTTTCCCGGGTCTCAAACTATTTCCATACCTAATTTCATTCAAATCGGTCCAGTAGTTTTGGCGTGAAAGCGTAACAGACAGACAGACAGACAGAGTTACTTTCGCATTTACAATATTAGTACTGATTAATGATAGACAGATCTCTTTATTGTACACCAAAATGACCTAAGCATTATAAAAATACATAGATTTAAGTAACGTTGTACAATTGGCGGTCTTATCGCTAAAAGCGGTCCGAATATCTCTCCATCCAAAGGTTGTCTGGTCTTCCAGGTTTTAGATAGAGAGATATTCAGGCATGATAGATTATTAGCCATTATACTTACTTATGTTATTATTTATTTTTATGGCTATAGTTCCATTGCTGTCTTTAAAAAGGATAGTAAATGTCCTGAAAATAAATTCAAGGTGTAAAAGCAAATTTCTGTCTCGTGTACTGTAGCAAAACAAATAAAGCTATCGATTTTTACAAGTCAACCCTAACACACGATGTCCTTGAATGGGTGCAGAAACACAAGGTATCACAAGGTATGCTAAATCGTGCATGTGTGCGTGGGTTGCCAGCGATGTGTCGGTATTTATCCCACATTAGCATGCATCCGTAGCACAAAATAAATAAATAATAAAAATATTGGTAGCGTTGATCCCTCTTTGTTAAGCCAAACCCTTTATTCGAAGGATCAGTGAGAAGCGATCATTATAATAAACTGATTTTAACACTGGCAAGTGAATAATATTGCCTTTGTAAATATTGTTAGTGGATACAAATTTGTTTATTGCTTGAAATGAATCAGGTGTTGAATTATAGAATTCGATGTGTGCGCATTGTTTCCATTATATTAATTGATTTAACTTTTGACAAAGTTAATTTGAATGAAGTATAAGTGATAATACCGCCATAACAATACATCTGATAAAGGTACAATGACGTCGTAACGACACGAACGTATATGGGTTATTTACGTTGTGGTCACATTTGGTCTGTATTTTTGTTATGATTTTGTGGAACTATTGGAAAACCATAAAGTTTTGCTTCGGAAAATTCCGTGCACTGTATTTTCGACCGAGATCATTTAGAGTCTTAACATCTTTAGGGCCTGTTTCAGAATGTTCGAGTAAGTTCCGGTTTTACTACCCAGATCATATTTAATAAATAAAACACTATCTTTGCGTTTCACAGTCATCGATTTAGCCTATCCATCGGTTAAAGCTTGAAACGCGCTGCATATTAACTGTCATTTTTATGATTCAGTTATTTTATATGTCGCATAGCAACCCGAAACTTTAATAGGACATTCTGAAACGGGCCCTTAATCATTTAAATATTTTTACTTTGTTCTTATATTTCCACACTCAACGAAGTAAAACTTTCTTGGGTTAATTAAAGTTTGCTAGTTTTAAACCAATGGTGTTAAACACATTAATATTTTATCCAAACCAATGATGGATAAGAATTGATGAATATTTTTATTGATAGCAATACAAGCTTACAGTCGAAAATGTATTAACTTTGATCAGAAAGGGTAAGTTCGATTTTTGGAATTGATCTTCTACAAGAGCTATCGGTGTTAAAAGTATCTGTCCGTTTCTATTGTTGGTATAAGTGTATTTTGACAATTATTAATATGTGCAATTCGTTCTCGTATTTTTGGCAGACTGACTAACCTTGAAATAGTTTTATATATATTGATGATACGCTTTTACCATTTTATATATATGTATATAGAGTGATAACTGTTTTTATTGAGATTAGTTGAGGCCTTTGACCACTATCTCCCCTGATGGTAGGTGATGATGTGCTCGAAGTTATTGTTTAGGATAACCTATAATTACTGGCTCTCAAGGACAACTGCCACACACCATTATTTATATGCTCATATGTATATATTTATATAAGTGTATGTATGTATGTATATAAGTATTTATTTATATTGTAATGTACATAAGTTTTTTTTTTTAATTTTATTTAATGATTATTATAGGTTTTTAATTTAAATAGTACTTCGAGAATGATTGTTATGTTTACCTAGTAAACTGCCAACCTGGCAAATTTTTGTATATCCTTTCTGTTCGGTTGTCTGGAAGAAATGGCTTTCAGCAATAAGACCGCCCTTTGTATACATAATTTGTGTTAATTTTCTGTAATGTTTTTTTTGCTTTCAGCAATAAGACCGCCCTTTGTATACATAATTTGTGTGTTAATTTTCTGTAATGTTTTTTTTGCTTTCAGCAATAAGACCGCCCTTTGTATACATAATTTGTGTTAATTTTCTGTAATGTTTTTTTTGCTTTCAGCAATAAGACCGCCCTTTGTATACATAATTTGTGTTAATTTTCTGTAATGTTTTTTTTGCTTTCAGCAATAAGACCGCCCTTTGTATACATAATTTGTGTGTTAATTTTCTGTAATGTTTTTTTTTGCTTTCAGCAATAAGACCGCCCTTTGTATACATAATTTGTGTGTTAATTTTCTGTAATGTTTTTTTTTATGGTATGCAAATAAAGTTTTTCCATCTATCTATCTACCATTAGGTGTCCTTTTAGTTCGCATTATAATCTTCGACCTTATCATACCTAACCTAAAATCTAATCCTAATCAGTTATACGAAAGCTGTCTATAGTTAAGTTTTGTAAACAAACTGTAGAATGTTTTACCTTCTTAATTTTGTATTATATCTAACACAACTAAATATGTGACTGCATGTATAAAAAACAATGTCTTGGCAAGACGCCGAGGAATCTCGGAGTATAACATACATATTACTAAGTAAATTTTGTGAAGTAAAATAATAGCAAATTTGACTTCACAAACCTAAAGCACTTAGCTTACAAGTGAAGCACCGCTAGGACAAGGGCACAAATAAGCCTTTGGCAGAAGTACGGACTCGAATGGAGTAAACTAAACAACGCAACGGTTTCGCGTCGGACGCTGGACCGGAATGCTAAGTGTACGCAAATGTCTGGAATTCTAGAACTATACATATACAGGCATACAAACACTCCTGTTTGGTTATAAGTGACATCTATATTTCCTATTTGCAAATACAGATATCAGTTATATCTTTGAAAACTCTGTATATATTTTTACCGTTGAACATATGCCTTCCCTAAAAGAAAAAGCCTGGCACATCACGGGTGACTGTGTAATTTTAAAAGGCTTATGTTTAACTTACCACCAGATATAGTAACATATAACAGATAAAAATAGTAAATGATGACCAAAATTAAACCCGCATTTTAATGTAAATTTATAACCAAAGTTTTAACATCTCACTATCCTGTTTAAGCAAAATTACTCAAAATAAATCATTGTTAACCCAACAGTAGTAAATAATCACCAAAAGTAGTAAATGATTGCCAAAATTAAAACAGAATTTTAATGTTATAATTCTTCTGACGCATTGCCGGCCGCTGCCGCGGGATGCTCGCTTCGCTCGCTCGGTTTGGGTCACAAGTAACCTAACGTTCCTCCTAGCTTCGCTCATCGTCGCACCTAAATATGAGTTTAGTGATCATTTACTACATTTGGCGTTCGATTACATTTTTTGGTAAAAGAACTAAAATTATCAAAGCATTTTATGGTGGTCATTATATTTAGTCCCATTTTAAAATAACAAATTCGATTTTAGTGGTATCTGAATCCATGTAAACATTTTCTCAACTCAGGTGCCGTGAAAATTGCCTGATTATAATACATAAAATATAAGCATATGATGGATCCGGTGGACTCGGACGGTCTTCAGTGCAAATACTTCTGCGTGATACCTCTGACGACGTATGAGGGATCAGAGTTTAAGGACAATATAAATTATAATAATGGGTGTGTTTTAACGTCGTCCTTTGTTATATTGGAAATGCGACTAAATATAAAGACTTAAAAATTCATTTGACGTAACTTAATAAGAAACAGTTGCAAATCAGTGTTGAGCAAACGAATCAAAGGAGTGATATACAAGTGCATATACAGGGTTACTGGTAACTTACGCAAAACCTCTTAAGAGCAATATCAGTACATCACAAGGAACAAGTTTTGATATTTTTTTTTTCTGAAAACTCAATTTAAAAAATCATCAAGATTTTCTTATACTCTCTAATAAATTTTAAATCTATAGCGTCGCAAATGTTAAAGCAACAACGGAGCACGTGTGGCTACGTTACTCAGAGAGCTACGAACGTAGCTACACGCACACACGTAAGCGTAGTCAACCAAGACGCACCGTAGATACTATTAGTTATTCTGTAACACAGCGCGATCTACGCGGCATCTCCATATGCGGTATGGATATCTTTCTGCCTACCTACCTACACCATACTTACATTTACCGTCCACCGGATGTTTCTTATTACATGTACACTGAGTCCACAATCCCTTCATACTTTACTGGCTAGATTAAAAAATAAAAGTTGATAAAAATACAAACAATCTATTAGGTACAAGTAATTCAGCAACAAATAGCATCAAAGGAGGCGCGCGGTTTAAGTGGTAAAAGGCGCCGCCCGCGCCGCCCCGCGCGTGCCGATGGCGCGGCGGCGGCGGCATGTGAAAGGAAGATCAAAGTCAAAATAATAGCGGCGGCGCGTCTTTTGGTCCGGGAAATCCCACCCGTTTTATATCTTAGCCGCGCGCCTGGCCTGCTCTCGGCGTGACAGCGGCAATCGATCAGTCAGTCGCGCTCGCGAGTTAGGTACGAATTGAGATGCGTCGGGGCATAGTTATTCACGATTTCGCAAATAATAAGACGATGTAATTTCAGTAGGTGCTTAATTTCGAGTATTAGTTCGAGTGACAGTGAGATGTGGTGTGATGATATGTGCCTGAAACCTGCCGCCACAGAGGACAGAATACTGAGGATATTCCCGAACATGCCTACATCACCAAGCCGTGTAGTGCCGCTAGCAACACAGCCACTTTTATCCAAGATCGTGTTCGGCAACAACAATTTCGGTCGTTAGCAACAGATTTTCTGATTGTGAGGAAATCTGTCGTTTAACAACGCCATCATTATGCTGTAGAATATCTAATAGACAGACGTATAGGTTGGTACTACTTACTGCCTTTATTGACGTTATTTTAATTTAGGTTGTAACCGTTAACGTAAACGAGCCGAAACTGTAGGTAACTCTTAAGATGTTATAATGTTAAATAAAAGTTGTGTTGACAATTAGGGTTTAATAACGCAACCCTTACTTGGTAGGATTCCCATCAGGTACACGTCTGGGTGGGTACTACCACCTTGATTAAAATAATGCAGTTTTTAATCTGTTTAGGGTCAACAACGACATCACTAGGCGATAGGATTCCTATTACCTCTGCATATAACAGTCGCAATTTGTCTCAAGTGACGAACTGCACTGCGCCCGTAACCCTGAGACATACAGTTGTGAGACATAGTCTCATGTGCCTGTAATTTTTACTGGCTCTCAAGGAACACACACAAGTACCTAATGTGCTTGGCGACAGATTTTCTACTTGAGGCTGGTAGCTAGGCGGGCTAATGCAAAAAAGGTGCCCTTCCACCGTGCGGTGTTGCTCAAGCCGGTGGCGCGGCGGTGGTGATCGAACCAGGGACCTGAGACATTGCAAGTTATGGCTATTACCACTCGGTCATCATTGCTTCAATACACACACATTACTACACCATTTGAAATCACGGTAATTTTATGTGCCCTGAACCCTTTTAGAGTTTAGCGACGCAATCACTAGGCGTTAGGATTCTTATCAAGAAGACGTATGTGTGTGTAGTGTGTACCAACTTTATTGTAGTTACTGACTTCTTATGTGACTGAACCAAATAACAAATGAAAGTTGGGTGCCACGAGTACTAATAGGTATTGTATGGGTTACGTGCGCAGGAGATCGCTGTGCCGCGCCGCGCCACCGCGCTGCCCCGCCACGAGGCGCTCATCTCCGTCGTTGTCGTGTCGCGTCATTGTCCATGCGCCTTGCACTTATCTACCTGCTGGCTACTACATACACTGCATCGCTAATGTGCACGTGTACAAGTCCTAGTGAATATGTATGTGACTTTGTCCAGCAACGTAGGTACTTCATATTTATTTTATGGGTTTGTCGCTATTTAATTTACTAATTAAGTATAAAGGGATGGTAGACCCAGTGTACATACACGTAATAAGAAACATCCGGTGGACAGTATGTATGATGTAGGTAGGTACCGTGGAGTTACCGCGTAGGCTTCGCTGTGGCTTGGTTGACTACGAGTGTGCGTGTACGTGTGTGCGTGTCTACGTACGTAGCTCTCTAAGTTACGTAGCGGCACACGCTCCGTTTTTGCTATATCTTTTGTTACGTTACGAAACAGATCCAAAATGTGTTAGAGAGTACAAGAAAATCTTAATGATTTTTTTTATTAAGTTTTCAGAAAAATTTTTGAGCTAAACTTGTTCCTTGTGATGTACTGATATTACCCTTAAGAGGTTATGCGTAAGTTACCAGTAACCCTGTATACGCACTTATACAAAATACACCTGCAAAGATATATTTTTAAAATCATTTCTACTATTGATTATTCCTTCAACTTTTCTAGACCTCTTTGCATAGGTGAATCTTACTGTAAGGGCAAAAATATGTTACTAAACTCAAGAATGGCAAGGTTTCGGGACACCGGTTGAACTGTTGAAGCATATTGAAATTTGACATGTTTTCCAGAGATCTCTGTTACTTCTATTTGCAATATTTATACAAGTGAGAAGGTGGATTTCAAAAACAATGGAAGTATGAATAAAAATAATATATTGTCAAGTCAAACGACGTCTGACGAGACATTTGTAATTTTCCTTTTTCAAGCTGGTAGTTACTTGGTTTTGGGCGTAGAATTTATTTCTTGCAGTAACTTGTATTTTTTTTTCTTCATTTAGCTTATAGGTCAACATTTAACTAAGTAGAGTTTGGTCGAAGAAGTTATTCAGGATAACTCAGAATTACTTGTTCCCAAGAACAGCAGCCGAAACACACGTTAGGTGCTTGGACGGAAGTTCTTCAGAGTTCTCGAGAAGGCACTGCTGCTCATCTCCTGGTACTTACCCTTCTTCACCTCTTACGATTCTCACATGAAGATATAGGGGGTGCAATTCAAACCCCTACCCAAGAGACGACTTAGTTTTTTTTTTTCAGTGTCCGGCAAACATTAGTTGGTTTTTTGTTACTTATTAGTCTCAAAGTCACGACTGCGAAATTTTACAGGGTTTAAACAGTTAGTACCTTACAAAATTACAAATTTACGAGGTTAGTACCTACACAAAATTAATACAAAACTTAGTTCAGATATTATACCCGTACGTTCCGCGTACATAGAAATATCTCAATATGATACATATTTAGTTATACATATTAAAATAGGAAATAAATCTAGAGATTACAACTAAACTCCATCTAGACTTAAAGATTAAACTTTAATCACTGCCGCACTATCCTTACCACCGACATTAATTCAAGTCGAAAGAGAAATGGCTTTCTCACTTAAATTATTTAGAGACGCGTCTTACAACTTGATGAAGTCTCTACGCCAGTAAACAGTATTACCATTCGAGCTAATTAAA
This sequence comes from Plagodis dolabraria, assembly GCA_963854805.1. Taxonomy (NCBI): domain Eukaryota; kingdom Metazoa; phylum Arthropoda; class Insecta; order Lepidoptera; family Geometridae; genus Plagodis; species Plagodis dolabraria. The sequence continues at coordinate 17,091,714 of OY978450.1, forward strand.
GAAAGTTTAATTGATACTATTCGCTAAACTGGTATACGACTGAACGGGTACAAACGCTGTGGGTGTAGCTAGTGCCGCCGTAGTGACCATGAACATTCTTTCACATTGCGAAAATTAATAGTTTTATTTGCAAAACGTAAGCTTAAGTCCTTGTGGTATTAATAGTTAGATGATCTATTAATTTATAGATAGATTACGTAGTTATATAGATACTTAGATTATTTATTTAGTATACATAGATAGATTATGTATTTCCGCAAAGTAAGGATTGTTTTAGAAAAAACTGCGAAAATTCATAATTATTAATCTATCTATGTATAATAGTTAGATAATCTAACTATTAGTTTCTAAGAAATATTTCAAGAACACTGTGAACAATTTTGTTAAGTATTTTAGAAAAAAATTAAGTACGAGTGGCAATTCCACCTAGATTTCTTGATAACTCAACGTAAATTCATAAAGACCTCGTAACATAATTCATATACATTTGATGAAATGTATAATAATGGATATAATACCATAATTTCTCTACTACAATACTAAAATACCAGACGCCAACACTCGTGATAATTCAAGGGTATCTAAAGCATCGCAAATTTTCCTTTATCCTACAAAACGAAGCGCGTACCGATTAAATGAGGTGCTCGCGTTTCTCCAGATAGCCAAGCGTATATTGTTCTCTCATTTCTTCTTAGAAGATTTTGTTGTTCCATCTCGTTCCCTCCAGCTTGCGCAGCCTCATCTCGGCGGCACCTCGCCGTCGCCTTCAAGTCACATATTTTATTTGTGGAGCCTTCCTGTATCCAGAGGGGACTAAAGCCTCCCATGCGCGATGCGATCAAGACCATGCGAACGCGAGTTGTGAAGGAACTTCCATGGTTAAATAAACCAGGAAAATCAGTCTCTACATGAATAGCGAACTCATTTGTTCGTAGTGTCGGGGACCTGTCAATAATATTCACCCACACAGGTATCTGGATACTCGTAGAAAATTATATGCTGTTATTGAAACGTTCTAGATAAGTAACTTGGGAATGTTGGCATGAGTCGAACAAATGTAGATTTCAAATAAATATGGTAATTCAGTCTTGTTTAAACAACATTGACGCATCCTAAGCGATAATTTGTCTAATAAATTAACTACTTATCACATTATTTGAATGAATTATTTATTTTTTGCTCTAAAACAGAAATAACCATTTTATCATTAAAAATAATCAAGGAATAAATAATAGGTTATTGAAAATGATACTTTATTAAAAACCAATTTGTCTCACATATCATATAATCTCATACTTAATTATATGTATTGCAGGTAGTTTATCTTTCTCACTTATGTGGTCATTTTCATTCGATCTCTGATCTATTTTTTTATGCCTGATAGGTTAGCCTTGGACCACTATATCACCTAATGTGATGATATGGTCGAAGGTATGGTTCAGGCTAAACTAGAATTACTAGCTCTCAAGGACAGCTGCCGGAACATATCGTTAGGGGCTTGACGACAGATTTTCTACTTGAGGGTGGTAGCTAGCCATTCGCAAAATGCCCTACCACCATTCTGTAAACACTGCCATCGTAAGACAACAAGCGGGACCGTGCCCTCCGAAGCACGGAAGCGCTCAGTAGTAATGTCACTAGCGGTCACCCATCCAACTCATGACTTCAGCGCAACTCTGCTGATCGGTTAAGAACAGCTAAGCAAACTTCGCTACGAGCGATTTATACAGAATCTAATTCAACTATTATATATCAATATATCAATTTACGTTAAACATATTTTAGTTTCAATAGATTACTTTAGGAGCTATGAAAAATACATTAAAATGTTAATTTAACAGTAGTGACAACTGTTTTTAAATCTTGTTCAAACATCTGTAAAATTAAAATATAAAGCAACAAAGTCACGTCGAACAGTAAAATTTGAGTCCAAAGAAGGTAACAATGAAGTTGTAAAATATTGTAACCACGTTGTAAAATGAATATTGTGGGTATTTGACCCGGACATAGATCACTGTTCTCTGAATCACGTAGCGGGCAAAAAATAGTGGACTTCATCAGCAAATTATCATACTCCAATTTTTAACTTTGCTTTATTGCCACTTTTTCTGCAACGGTTTTTACAAACATTTCAAAAGCTGGTAGTTGTATATATACTAATTAAATTACACCTCTTATTTAGTATTCTTATACCTAACATTTAGTATTGTCAGAGCAGGTAACACAAATCAGATCTATGTTCCTAATAATTATGCATACGTCCGCAATTGGTTCATAGCTTCATAAATCTTAACCGATGATGCCTGATTAGGAAGAGACCTTGCAGTATTTTCTTACAATATTTACTTCAATATTTAGTCATAGTTTTCTAAAGTTTACTCATAACAAAACTTAATAATCAAAAAATCTACAGCCAACACGTTACAACGAAACAACCTCTCACCATAAACCGTCTTGTCAGGCAATCAATGCCACATCTGAGTTTACGAGCGAAGCCCGTCGATGACTTACCGTCGCATCGGTCCATTTGCACAATTTGCAAAGCTCGATATTCATTAATTTACGGGACGGTTCAAAGAAACCCTTGAAAACTCATGTGACCATTGCCAGGAAAGTATTAAGACACAATAATAAAATCGAACTTGAAAAAACGTACCCCTCATTGTAAGACAGGCAAATGCAAACGATTTCAGTTCTTATGTTGTAAAAATTGAGAGCCAAAGAAAATAAAAGAGAGCGGAAAATAACTTGGTTCATTTGTTTCGTGTTCTTAATATTGGTCTTTCGTCCAATGCGTCTTGTTTTATTTAAGGTATGCAAAATATTTTATGGTCGCACTGTGTGAGACTTGCGTGTCTCTCACATTTATTGTATTTCGAATCATTCTTCGGATGCCATATTTTAAAATCGGCATTTTACTTTGTGAAATACTTTGTTAATTAGGTACGTAAAGTTAGTGGATTTATGTGCGATGATGGATAACACTTTGGCTTTGGTAAGTGTTTCTATTGGCAACGTATCTGAAAAATGTTGGCTCCAGCAGACGTTTTCCATTATATAGTACACTTTAATTAATATTAAATTAATGAGTCTTTTAATCTCGCAACGTGCTTCATCTAAACATATGATATACTTTATAGCAAAGATTAACGAATAATAAGGTTATTTTAGCTCGGAATGGTCAGAAACGCGGTGGCGATATTAGCAAGACAATGCACTGAGACAAAGGAACTCTGGCGAATGCATATTTAAATAAACAAACTTGAATCTTGAATAAATTGTTCATAAGATTATGTAGAACAGCAATTCTTTATTATTTCAGAGGTAGGTACAACCTGACAATATCAAACTACGTTTAATTTTTATATCTCGATCTTACTGGTTTTTGCCCGTGGGATGTCATGCTATGAGATTTAAATTTGTTGCAATTACATTTAAATTTGTTTACAATGTCGCAACCCAATAATTGTACTATTGTAATTTTTACATTACGCTCGCTAACAGTAACTTCCTCCCTTCCCCAAAAGATATAGCGAGTGCAAATCTAGTCCGGCATCTTTCTGTAAGAGTCTCAAGAGGCGACGAAGGAAAAATACCAGGAGGGTGGGCAGCATCGCCTTCTGAAGAGCTTTTCTTAGATTCTTTCCTTTTTAAGAAGAAATCTTACACAATCACAACAAAACCACGTGGATAGGTAACCCTGGGGTAGCACAAAGTGTGACGGAAAGACATTTGTGGTCCTTAGTGTGATAGGATCTGAAACTAGAAGATTCGTCAAAGAAGTCTAAAAGACGTACATAGTGTAGATATAGACCGATGTTGTGAGACTTGAGGGGAACCAATTGATCCAAATGGCTAATAGCCATTTATTGTGACGTTCAGCGTTATCGGTATATTATGTTTAAGAGTCGCCAGCCAATGATGTATTTCAGATTGTTCTGCAAGATAAAGAATACATTACAATATATGTCTGTTTTAACAAATTATTGGAGCAAAAAAAATGTGCTCCAACAATTTGTAAATATGATTTTCGCTCAGCACGCGATAGTGCTTGTGATGTTTAAAAATATAGAAGGGTAGTGACATCATTGCAAGAGTTAATTGTTTGAGAAAGCACATGTTTCCATCAGATGAAGTCTAGTAGTCTGGTTGATGACCTCTATGACGGTTAAAAAACGTAATATAATTGTAGCACAGCACAGGCTCAAAAGAGTAAGGTTCTCCTGGCGGAGAGGAATAGGCATACGGCGCAAAATCGGGTTCGATTACCGTCCGGAACAAAAAGTTTTGTGCTCAAAAATTGTGCTGCTGTAAAAAAATAAATAGAAATAAATAAGATTAAATATATATTTTAGCACAAAATTTCGGTTTTGTTAGGACATATTCGGTAGCCCAGTGGTTAGGTTAAGGCTCCCAGCGTGAAAAACCGGAGAACGTGGGTTCATTTCCCACTCAAGGTGAAGTATTTGCAAAGAAACATTTGTGTAATTTTCGCTTAGCCCGCGACAGAGCTGTAGTCATATGTAGAAATAAATAAGATTATAAATTTTCTAAATGTCTTGATAGAAGTCCAAAAATCAAAAACAAACCTTTAAAATGGGTTTTGGATATAAGTACTATTGGTATTCTGCCGTATACTCGGTAATCAGTTAGCACCGTGAAGATTGTATATTCAACAGACCACGAAAAAACCGCTAAGTAGAGAAAAAAACGCTATACGATAGGCGTCACGCTTGAAATATTGAGACTTCTGAGTGATCACAATGATTTTTGTTAATGTTGTTAGATATCATTACAGTTGTAAGTATAATACAAATGTTTAGGATAATGAATATATTCAGTTGTTACTTTGCGGAAATCCATATACATATATTAATGACAAATATATTTTTTTTTTTAAAGAAAATATTTAATTAACAATTTAATAATACACTTAAAAATATATCTAGAGACAATTCCACCTAATTTTCCTGTGAACGCCACGCAGCCAAACCGGAAGAATTTTCAACGCATTTCGATTCTACACGAAGCACCCTCAGGAGGTCTTGACTCTTCGAGTGCACGATCAAAACAAATGTTACTTTAATGTTTTCTTTAAATTTTTCTCAAATATTAGTCATAAAAAATGTTTTAGGTGATACTAACCAATTAATCGCTCCGTTTTAGGGTTCCGTACTAACCGTACTACCGTTAAAGGGAACCCTAATTATTAAACCCTATTACTTAGCCTAGGGTTTCCTTCCGTCCCACCTTTAATTAAAGAGCTGTATCTTTGTAACGAAACACCCCGTTAGGTTCGTTACAAAGATATTTGTAACGAACTTTTTGTTTTATTGGCGACAGAATTTGTACTTGAGGGTGGTAGCTAGCCAGGCGGGCATTCGCAAATTGGCATATGACCGTGCAAACATGTTTAACAGCTCTGCCTTATCCATCGGAGACAAATGTAAATCTATCATGACGTCTATATCCCCATATTATAAATATAAATCAGTTATACAAAGCAGATATCCAAATAAAGAATCCTACGCAAATTGCAACTGACCATTGTCACAGCAAGGCCTCCGCTTATAGTGACAATTGCGACGCCATCTTCCTCCTTCCTCCTTTAGCGGAAAAGCCTTGCGCCGGCGCATCTGAGGTCGACTCCCAAATATACGCTTTTTGTCTTTACTCTCCTGTCAGTTACACTATAAATTATATTGTTATTGTTCTATGGAGTAAGATTTTCTGGGCGTATGGACAATTAACTATTTAGTGTATTGAACACGAATTCTAATTAATTAGAGGTATACATATTGCGTTGGTGTTTAGTGTTTTCTTGAATGATAAATAGTGTATAATTTATAGATTTGAAGATTTTTTGTATAGCAATAATCATCAAAAGCTTACTCTTATCACACTTAGGTTGAGGTATACAATATGGAATTCTTTACCTATCCGTCTTATCGCTGGTCAATTACGATTTTACTCCTCGTTTTCATATCATATTTTTCAGGCAGTCCATTCATACTTTCTTCGGCCATTCCGTCTGCCTCTTTACTGTCCATATTCATCTATAGTACACTTCTATTTCATTCTTCGCAAAACATAACTTATAATCTACGGAAATATAAGTATGAAAACTGGCAGCACTTAAAAAAATAACTATAACCAGAGACATTCTTATTTTCTACTGCATCTGTGGATAGATATTCAGTGATTCCAACAAAAACCTTTCAGCTGTTACACAGGTGAGTGTTAACTAATACAGACCCACAAAATCGCTTGCAAGTATAACATTTATGAGACACGTATAAATTCATATTTCTCAGTACTAACATGTAAGAACAAGTAGGTACAACATTGCAATGACCTTCATCGCACGTAGAAATCTCATTGTCAATACCTCGCACCTCTCTAGAAGCGAGCCATAAACAATATTCTCAACTAATCACACAAATGTTTCAAAGCAAGCGCTTGTTAACTCCCAGTGAAATCTATGTCCCATACTCCGAGGGGACATTACACACTTTCTTATTTTCCCGAGTTCGCAAGGTAATCTAGTAATAGGCAATCTGAGGGACTCTCTCTTTAACGCACGGTGAAAGTGAATTGCATAAGAGCCCTGTATCTACCGCAAAGTCCGCAAATCACAGAATTGAGGTGCCCTGAGAGCTGGCTGTGATTGCGAGAATTAAGTTACATATAGGGAACTTAGGTGAGGTTCTGATTTGTTAAACCATAACGCTACATAACCAAGTCTCAATTAGATTACGAGTGATCGAGAGATTGTTAATATCGTTACGTCTAATGTTCTGACCGCAATATGTGTGTTGGATGATAAAGATATACGATTGACTTAGAAGCAAAGATGGCCCAGTGACTATAACTATGGACTGTGGTGAAGGTTTCTGCCCGCAGGCAGCTTCATGGCATGCTGGTAAGGTATTTTGCGTATGCTAATATGCCAACTATCACAGTCAAGTTAAAATCTATTACCAAACATCAAACAGGACTTACACTGGCTCTCAAACAAAGATGCCAGAACACATTTTTGTATCAATTTCTTTTTCTAAATAGGTCCAGACAATTTTTTTAACTCTTTTTACTAACTTTTGCTGCTTACGGGATCGATTGTCATTCATTGTCAACGACTATTTCATCAGGATAGGTAACTATTCTTCTCTTATTGGAGTGTAACTCAATAACGGCCATTTTGATGAGATTTAAATAGGACTAAACGCGAGCAAAGCAGAATTATCATAATCGGTTCTTCCAGTCAAAATTAATGACAGGTAACAAACATAAAAAAATACAGACGAATTCAGTACCTCCGCCTTTTTTAAAGTCAGTTAAAAATGGTCATAGCCAAAAAATGTAGATGAGCGTACACGAGCCTAAAAAATATCCAATACGGCACAATCATTTAATTGTATTCCTTAATAGTTGATTTACATTCCAACTAACAACTGTGGCTTCTAGAATGTTCCTCGCTTAAGTAATCGTAATAGTTGCTTGAAAATTGTCGTTGGCCAATACCACGCAGACTATGACAGTCCAGATGACGAGAATAAACATCTTCCGTGGTTGCATGCAAAAGTCTAATAATAATATGATTCACCTTATTCTGTTATCTAGAGAATTTTTATTTTGAATTGTTTTGAATATGTGGATATACATTTGTTTTGCGATTTGAGAAACAAAGTAATTAATACTAACTTAGTTTTTTGTACGTCAAAAACATGATGTTTGCAGGTACCTCCTTATATTGAATTGTTTTGAATATGTGCATATACAATTAATTTGGGCTTTGAGAAACAAAAGTAATTAATTACATTAACGTGTTATTTTTTACATGAAATGAGAATTTGTAGGTACATTTAAGTCTGAATATAGATTTATACACACCTATATCAACATAGTCCATAGAAGAATAAAAGCCTGATTCTACTCGTACGGCCGAAGTTGGTAATTATATTGTAATGTTATGATTCTTCTGTAAATTTAAACATGAAAGTGTTTTCGAAGCATTATTTAAATTTATACGTACACTAAAAAGCCACATTGTTCCAAAACCACAAGTACCTTAGAAGGCGATGCTCCACCTTCTCGCAATTTTTCCCTTTGTCGCCTCCCATAGGAAGACAACGTTTACGATGTTTTATAACTATGTAAATATAGAGAAGTCTAAATTTTAGGCAATTAATGCTGAAACTCATAACCTAAATATCATAATAATGTTTATTTTGCATCAAGGACATGTAACATTAATATACATAATAACTTAGAACATATTCATTATGAAATACATACTAGTTACATTATAATTAAAGTATTAATTAAACAACGTAAATTTATCAGATTGTTCTCTAGCTATCGCAATAGGATTCTCTGGGTTTGCGATAACTAGACTCTTCCAAGGATTTTAGATATATAAATTATATAATATCAATAAGCATACTATCTACGTGTTTTGAAACAACGTTGTGACCATTCCAATCAAACAGGACATTTGGTCGAACCAATTCCACACATGACCAATTTATTAGGTCAATCAATTATGACTCGAATGTCATCAGTTGGAGTAAGTTCAGACCTAATTAACAGATGCATGTGTGGGTGTGTGGGTGTATAAACTCATGTACACAATGTTTATTCGGGCACATTTTGCGATGCAACATTTCAAGCTTGACAATACTTAGCAACCAAAAATGACTGTAAAAGGAAGCGAGGCTATTATTAAACGACACGTAAGGAGTGAGTCAATGGGACGGACATATGAACAAGTCGAGACGGGTGCTTCTTGGAACCCTTTTGTTGCTGCATATCATTCTCATTGCCCAATAAGACAAAATCAGATCATGTGCACTTAGACATTAAAACGCTGACAAAACGCTACGGTTTTTTAGTTTGACGCCTTGTTGCCAATGAGGCTATTGTTCTCAGTCTACTCGTGACCACGGTCAATGCAACTTGATCGAAACATTAAGGTTAGACAAAATATTTTTATTTTGATATTAATTCGTGCGTGAATAGATTCGGTAACGATTAACAAATATGAGGCTATTGTTGACGACACCTACGACGAAAACGTGTAGTACTAAATCATCAGCATAATTATTACACAGTAAGCTGACACCTTACGTTTTACAGTGTTTATGAAATATTATATGGAAATATTAAAACTAAATCAGTAACGCGAGAATTTCAGCCTTCTTTTGATTTGCAGTATCGATTTTACTAGTACGATAATAACGACTTGTACTGTAAATATTATTAATACCTAACAATAATTAATAACATATAAGTTTGTAAATAGGCGATAACTTAAACAACATGGCAGTCAAAAGAAGAAGTTGATAAGGCAATGAGTATTTCTTAATAAACAGTTTTACTTATTTCTCACCATACTTTTTTATAAGCATATTATCTTTGACTTTCGTAAACTAATCTACAGTTGCGTTAACTTAAACAACAAGGCAGAAAAAGCATGGTGTTAGGGCACGTTGCGAATGCCCGCCTGGCTAGCTACCACCCTCAAGCTAAAAATCTGTCGCCAAGCACCTAACGGTGTGTTCCGACAGATGTCCTTGAGAGCCAGTAATTCTAGGTTAGCCTGAACGACATCTTCGACCACATCATCACTTACCATCAGTTGAGATAGTGGTCAAAGGCTAGCCTATCAAGCATAAAAAAAAAATGAACTGTATGTAGATTAGTCAATAAAAAACTGCTTATTTAGAAATACTATGTAGTTTTTGAATAGTTTATGTATTTTCTTCTTCTTTTAACAGCCTTGTTATTTAAGTTATCGCCTATTTACAAACTTAGCTGTTAATAACCACTAGTAGGTATTAATAATATTCACAGTACAAGTCGTTAATATCGTACTAGTAAAATCACAACAAAATAAAAGAATGAAATTCTCGCGTCTAAATCACTCTAGATTGAAAATCAACGTTTCAACAGTCACGTTTGCACTGGTGTAGCGTTCCCCAGCGCTAGTGAGAAAGGCTGTGACGACGCGTCGGCGGCGGTCACACAGTCCCGTGGGTCGCCAACGGCAGGTAATGACACAAAACGACGACGTACACGTGAGCATAGCATAACTCACACACGGATCATAACAAAGATCCACCGACCACAGATTAGGAGATAGTCAAGCGTGCCGGCGAACGAGTTTATAGTCTTCGATAAACTTATCCGACAACTTTGTACCGTGAAGGTTTGAGATTTTGAGTATAAAATGCGAGCACAGTTAAGGAGAAAGAAATGTTTCTTTTCAAGTTTCATTTATATCAAACGGTACTAAATTTCCCGTGGTGTGCCGGAATGAATGTCACCCACCCATCTCAACCCGTGGAGGTGGCTAAAATACCAGAAGGTGGGCAGCAGCGCTTTCTAAGGAACTGATACTTATCTCACATGGTCCCCAAGACGTCTGCCAAGCGTGAAGATTATGGTAAACCCCTTCATAATAGGGGAGGCTGTGTTCAGCAGTGGAAAATCCGGCTAATGTAGTGCAATAAAAATAAATGAACATCAAATTGTAAAATTGACTTTACAACTGTTAGGTCTCATGGTGACGGGCGCAGTGCAGTTCGTCTCTCGTAACGAAATCCCATGTTATAGGCAGAGGTTAGTCTGCTTAACGTCAGGTGTAACATCCTGCTTGTTAAGTCACAATCGCGTAAAAAATTAATTGAGCCTACTTTATTGGTACGCACAAAATACTTAAAATTAATAATATAAAAATAAAATAATAATAAACTGATCTTGAACTTAAAGCTCCACCGCACTGCCGCCTGAAAGATAAATACAGATTTTATAGTACTTCAATTTGAATTTACCTTAACGGAATTCTTGTTTATAGAACCTAACTGACGATATCAAAGATCCACATCTAAACCTACTTACGCGGCCATTGGAGACACCTTATTCGTGTGGTTCTACTCATAAATTGTACGGTACACGCAAAACGCGCGTGTTACTAAATCAGGCAAGGACTTACGATACTAGGAGATAATAAAGTACATATATAATTGGCACCATTGGCATGGACATATAGTTTTTGAACCACTGCGGTTGGAAAAAAATGGGATTCTCTTTCTAAAACATCCGTGGTGGATTCCATATCAACTTCTTATATGTATCATTGTCTTTCATTCTTATTCTAATCCAAAACAGTGATAACCCTCTTTACAGGCTCCTACATGAAACAATCTTGTATGTACTTATTGTAATAAATAATACTTGTAAGTATTATATTTTGAACAAATATAGATTTAAAAGGGGCAATCACAACGTTAATACACTCGAGAGCAATGAATCCGGGTCACTTAAAGAATGTTAAAAATCTCGGAAACTAAAAATGATAGGTTAATGCAATAAATTGTATTTAATAGACAATGTAATACTCCTTAAATGAAAGTAAAAAAAATATGAGTCACCATACATTTTATTAACACAAAATTACATAAAGAAAAAAACTGCTGATCTCTCCTTAAAACAAAAATAGGAAACATGAAATTTTTGAACTTTATTACGATTTTCTTGAATTTTAATACTTCGTATTGCCTCCTCGTGCTTCCATTACTGCGTTTACGCGGTTTGGCATGCTGTACACCAAGTTCCTTATACGATTTTGGGGAGTATTCTCCCATTCCTCTGTGAGAGCAATTTTGAGCTCACGAAGCGTGATTGGGGGAGGGTTTCGTTGTTTTACGCATCTGCCTAGCTCGTCCTAAGCATGCTCGATCGGGTTGATATCCGGGCTGCGCGCTGGCCACTCCATACGAGTAATGTTCATCTCTTGAAGGTAGTCATTCACAATCCTACCTGTATGAGGTCGGGCATTGTCATGCATAAATATAGCATCCTCACCTAAATTGACCATAAATGGACCAACGTGATCATTGAGGATTTCTTCCACATATCTTACGCTAGTTAAAGAGCCGTTTTCTATGATCACCAGCTCTGTGCGACTTTCAGAAGAAATTCCGACCCACACAAGTACAGACCCACCACCGTAGGCTACTTTTTCTTCGATGCATGCTTGCTTGAATCTTTCCCCTGGTCTTCGATACACTCTGTGTCTTCCATCGTGCTTGTAGAGCATAAATTTTGATTCGTCGGAGAACATAACTTTTGACCAATCTTCAATACTCCAATTTACGTGGCTCTGGGCATATCTTAGTCTCGAAATACGATGCCCACGCTCCAGTTTAGGGCCGTTTGCAGGTCTAAGGGGTTTTAAGTTAGATTCAGCAAGCCGACGTCTTACTGTCCATGCACTTGGGTTACTTCCTCCGAGGCGTCGAAACTGATTGGTGAGTTCAGTTCCTGTGAGAAAGCGATTTCGAAGCATGGTGTTCACCAAGTATCGGTCTTCTCGTGCTGTGGTACACCTGGTTCTGCCCGTTCCTGGTCTGCGTAGGTTAGAACCAGTTTCTTCGTAACGTCGGAGAACTCTTTGTACTGTTGACAGCGACACACCGACAGTCCTGGCTGTATCGCGCTGACTCCGGCCGGTTTCCAGCATTGTAAGTATTCTGGTGCATTCTTCAGGCGTAAGCGACATAATTTCAGCTTGAATAATGAATATAGAGCACTATCAACATGGTTTATGTACCCACATAAATGACAGATTACAAACAAAAGCAAAACCAAATGCTGTAATTTCGTAGTTCCATCTTCGAAAGTGGCCCTTTTTCAAATTTGATTTTTTTATGATATAACTTTACAATAACTAAGAAGTTTTAATACCTTCATTTAAGGAGTATTACATTGTCTATTAAATACAATTTATTGCATTAACCTAGCATTTTTAGTTTCCGAGATTTTTAGGATTCTATAAGTGACCCGGATTCATTGCTCTCGAGTGTATTATTTATTATTTACTATGCTTAATTAAAATTGCTGTCTCAGTCAATATATTAATATGCAGAATCTTCTGTAATTTTCTCAAACAATCAATAATTAATACGAGTGCGTACTTTAGGTAAACTTATAATCAAAATAATTGGAATATACTGACATCAAAGCAAAATGGTGCCTTTATTCGACAATGTGACAAAAATGCTTTAATTGTTTCAAGAACTTTGAAATTTGCCTTACAGTGTGTTCCGACAACAGTCCTTGAGAGCCAGTAATTCTTGGTTAACCTAAACAACATCTTCGACCACATCACTTACCATCGAGTCCATCAGCTATAATTGAAAAAAAGTGGTCTAGACTTCTCCCTAAAATACGAAGCAAAGTAAAGTATAGTGAATATTTTTCTGTTTGTGATTTGACTTACGTAAAATTGCGAATGTTTCAATATTACACAAATGTCTATAAAGGTTCTACCCGGCAAGTAATGATTAACTCATCAAGCCAATCTAATTAGAACACTTCACAAGCACAGGTTGTATGTATCTTAGTTTTTGCAATAGCTGTATACGCTTGGCCGAGCGATTAGATACGCTTCTCGACCTTTAGATGGTGTTGTAATATACTGAGTGTGACATCACATTGGCTTCATGTTGATTATAGATTGTAGACACAATGGACGGTATACTAATAATGACAGTTATGATGTGGAAAATATATAAAGGATTGTTATGTTTTCCTGGTTCATGTATGTATGTGTTTGTGAGTTTCTTTATTCCACCATAACTTCTAAATGGCTTAACAGTTTTTAATTTTATTTTTTATCTTCTAAACTCATGGAGTGGTGTATCACAATTAAGGGTTTTAAAAAACGATTCTGTAAATACGAGTAGGTATATATAACGTTTTAATTTCAATGGAACGATAAAACGCTTAACGAAATACATAATTTGCTGTCGGGTTTTTTACTTTTTTTTTTATTAAATTGTACTTTTCAATGTAGTTTATACATTTTCTTCCATGTTTAATATTAGAGGGATAAAAATTTACCTACAGGTTGAGATTATTGATATTTTTATAAGCATTAAGTTATTTTGTTCAGTTTTTATTGCGTTGGCATTTTGTACATTATTTAAAAAATATATATATAGCTAGGGCTATAGGTTATATATAAGAAATAAATTTTCTTAAATTTCTAATAATGACACTCCTTGCAAATTAGCCAGGTCTGTAATTGCCTGACAGGTCAGTAAGATACAACGATAAAAGTTTGATTGCATTAGCTGGCATTCAGCGTGGAGTTCTCCTTCACGAGAGTAACTTGAGAAAGTATTAGGTACGGAGAAAATCATCCGCTTGAATGGTAATATAGAATAAATTTAACTTTTATCACATGTAAACAAATTAAAATGAAATAAAATAAACAATCGTGTAGTCAATAAAACCTAATTAATTAACTTGATTTATTTATTTCTCTTGTATCAATTTTAATACTTTTCCATTTTGCATACATCTGTAATTAAAAGTCAATTACTTTATTTTACTGGACTCATTAACGAGCGTTAAATAAGACATTCCGAAGGCAATATATTAAGACATTCTGAAGGCAGCACAACCACTCCCTTTTAAGGCTTACAACAACCTACCCCCTGCCGAGTCATCGGACGCCTCACACATTAGCATACGCAAAAAAATATACTTGTAAAATGTAATACTAAATTAGACTATTGACCGTGGGAGGAGCTCGGACAATTCTTAATAAGAACGCAATTATCCGTGTTAAAACAACCAATAGCGGCTGCGTGGGTGCCAAGGACCATTGCCTTGTTTGGCAAAATTGTGTCTCACTCGCCCGATACTCCACATGTTGTTACTGCTTTGTTAACTTTATCGGCCAATAAAAACGGCGTCTGTTCTATAAACGTCACAAAGATAAAGATCACCAGACTAGCCGATGACTACCTTCCAGATTTCTCAACCTAGAAATCGGTATAGTTCACACGATGACATCAGTAAAATTGTAATGTGAGACCGTGTAACTAATCAATAAAAATAGGTTGTTGAAGGATTTATGATGATTATTCTCTTGTCATTGTTTTACAAATTCTTGTGGACTGATTCAGTGGTATTAATAATCTTGATCTCAACACAGTTCTGCTACACAATAGATAATGTAATGTTAAACATCTCGATAATTCTTAATGGACCAATGGTACTAAAGTAAACCTTATTCATGTATTTGTCGCGACATGGTCGGTTTTTTTTACTTCAACGGTTCACATTTCATCGGAAAAGCAAAGTAGAACCTTGTACTGTAGTACGTAGAAAACAAATTTTTCGCGGGTAAAGTTGCGGGCAATAAATTTCAAGTGATTCCAAGGCGCTGATAAGGTATAAATGATAATAAAAAAGTTAACAAGTTGTCTGTTTAAAAGTTACGTTAGCAATAAATATAAAGTTTCCAAAACCGTCTAAAACATAGTATTGGTACATCCAATATAAATACAAATTACGATAAATTTTACCTATTAACCATAGTAGCCTACGAGTCAAACTATCAAGTTTACTTTTTTAGTTATCGTATAATTGCTGTTGCATTAGAATTGCATACGTTTTCATGAGTTTTAAATCGAACATAAATTCATAGCTGTGGTGGTTGATTGTGGATTCCTTATTTCATTTTGTAAGTAGATATGTTAGGAAAACAGGAGTTACAGAGAAGGTAAAGTACTTTACATTACTTCTTCATCGAATATATTATAAATCCTCTATTCATGGTTGTCTGGAAGAAATCGCTATAAGCGATAAGGCCGCCATTTTGCACTTGATTATTTTATATATAAGCCTTTTTGTAATGCTATTTTTTAAGTTCTTGTGCAAATAAAGTGTTTTCTATCTATCTATCTATCTAAAGTATTGGTGGTGTCTTTATTTTGTGTGTATTTATTTTTATAAATGCCTACAACCAATGAAATACGCAGATTAAGTAATCGTCAAGCTAAAATGACAAAATAGCGTACGCACACATACTAGCAGCGGATGCCGTCCGCCTACCAGGTTATTTACATCAAAGTACAGACAGAAAAAACTTGACACAACCATTTAAAGTAATAAGACAATGTAGTTCATTAAGTTGGCTACCTCCGCCCACTATGACACTTTGGTCTCGCTTTTTACTGTATACCGCAAAATCATGATAACTTCATGTGTCTGTTCTAAGAATATTAATATAGTCTTTCTTGTCTTTATCCCAGATTGAGTGGGGCGTAATTTAGAACCAAATAATGAAAATTTCAACAGAGTGACGAACTATACAGACAATTTAATAATTAATATGTTTTAATAGCAGAATATTAGTTTAAGTTTTTTGTTAATCCTTTTAAAATTATTAATATATTTTTTATTTATACTACAAAGTTGCAGATTCCATAGCCTCATCATTCGTGCGCTCTTTCATACTCTCCATTCATTCTTGTACATTAAAATTACCAACTAGAGTATTTTCAGATTTTTCTACATTGCCAACCATTACTTGATCATCAAAATCTTCCTTATTTTTTTTATCCTTGCATCCAATCTGCATTGCTTACACGCTCATAATTATTAAGGACCAAATTTTCTTTGTTTTAATAAAACCACGGGATTGTTCAGCACAAAACGAGACTTAACGCACTCATCACGAATACTTTTTGAAAAAGAACACCGGATGTGGTGAAAACTTACGTCATATTTATCTACTGAGAGTACGTGAGTGATCCCGTATTTTTTCTTAAAAACCAGTGAAAACCATCTTACTTTTTAACTACACAATCTTGTTGTGTTACTTTTTCTACTATCAGTCTATCACTTACCCCTTTAACCTCAGTCACGCATTCTATAATCGAAAAAAAATAAATATTTATTTATATATATTTTTTTATTTTTTTTAATTTTAAATCTACAGACTCCAGGGTCCGTGACTTTTTTCAACTAACAATAATTTATTAGTAAACAATAAATATGAAATGGGAAACATGCAACATTCCAAGGGGGAAAAGTGTTAAAAGTTTTTTTTTTTTTTTCCGTTAATGTGATTAGCAGCAGCATCCAGAGCAGACCAGTATCCTCTAGCAGCACCTGTTCACGAGTTGACGCATGTGCCAGCCATCGCCTTCCTCAACCATTTTTGAGGGAAGATGGCGACCCGACACACAACACCGCCGCTAGACAACACCTTTCTGTGAGCATGACCGCTCCGGATACCCGTGCCAACGATTACAATTACAAAAATAATTTGGGACTACAATAAAATAATATACCTACAGAAATTTACATATTTTGTTATTCTCCCACGTCACATTTTAACAGGGCCTCCATTACCGCGCTATTTCGATCTTTGATCGCCATTTTGAGGTTATAATCATGGATGGCTTTTGGTGTCGCAACCATCGCCTTCCCGTCTTGATGGCGATGACCGACTCGTATGTCAGTCCCTGCGCTTCGTGGATGGTAAGGGTGCGTGATCCACTTCCCTCTGCGTAGCCCTGGCTTATTAGGGTCTCCTTTAGTCTTCCTTTATTTTTTATATTAAATAGCACTACTCCCACTACACTCTTCTTGCCCTCACTTCCACAGAAAAAGTTAAGGACTGTACGAGCAGACTTGTTTTATGCCTTCTAGATAGTACTCTGTAGGCAATTTACATATAGTCAATTTTTATACATAACTTCCTTCCCTTCTAATCATCGTTTCTGCATTTTAGTTACGTGATACTCTTACTTCCCTAAAATCTCAACAGTACCTTTACACATATCCAGTAATAAACAGCATGTAGACAAATAAACTACGCTTAATCAAGCACTTAAGAATACAAGTTATTACAAGGCTTCTGCTAAATAATACCTCAATGATATCGCGGTGTAGAACAATTAAGTGTCATAGGTATATTTTTTTAGAATTATAACTTATTGGTTTAATCTTTTCGACATGATTGACCTTAAATTGCGTAATAGTAATTTACATGTATATATTTAATTATTATTAAGCAAGTGGGAAGCAATTGTAATAAATCACTAACAAGAAGTATGAACACGTAGGTTGTTAAATGTTTTTAATAACTATGTCATAATATTTTAATAGTCCCTTAAATAATGTCTCAATTTTACGCTTTGGTGTAGGCAGGTAAGGTTTCCAAGGTATGATAATTATTTTAGACCATGTAAGATATATTTAAGTTAATAAGCCAAACACAAGCGAAAATGAGAACATGATCAATGTAGTCGAAGCCAATTAAATACGTATTATTAGGAATAACTCATAATCAAGTTGAAAATCTGTCGCCAAGCACCTAACGGTGTGTTCCGGCAGCTGTCCTTGAGAGCCAGTAATTCTAGGTTAGCCTGAACAACATCTTCGACCACATCATCACTTACCATCAGGAGAGTTTAAAAAAAAAAAAAAAAAAACTCAAATCTAGTCAGATCTCACAGAAATTTAAATGGGACCATAATTATGTCAAGCACCACCTTTCAAATCTAAAAAAAAGACAAAAGTTCTGGAGTACACACTCTTTCTCTTTAAAAAGTTCTGGAGTACACATACAAAAAAGCAGTCGAATGCAGAACCTCCACTTTTTTGAAGATGGTTTAAAATAACAAATTGTTTTATTTCATTAAATTGATGAAATATTCCAGACAAATTGATTTTAATTAGCTTATCGTTTCTCCCAGTTCGAACTCCAATTTCTTTTAAATATAAAAATATATAGTGTCCCGACGGGCACACTCCCGTCGGGAGCTCGCAGACGCAGCTGTGCACTCGCCCTGATGATGAGTATCTGATATGCTCGAAACCCGGGTCGACGTATTCGATCCCCGACGTGAGTGTTTTTTGCCGGTTTTATTTATAATATTTAAATATGTGTGAAACTCACGAGAATTTCATTTCAAAAATGTAAGATATAGTCTATTACAGTAAGAATCTTTGAACGAAAACTAAGCCTTCACTTGCTTGATTGTTTAATTGACGAGGACGATGGTAGCCTTAACTTTAATAACTGCGTCTTTGAAGTTTCATATGATTTGGCCTTAGTTTCTCTCTTTTTATATCAGAATCAAGTACGCCTTATTAGCTGTTGACATGGGCTGTAACTGGTTGGCGCGATAATGCCTAACTCAGCTCTCACTAAGTGGGAGGATAGGCTCCTCGCAGAACCTACACAGAAGAGGGCTGCCGCTCGACGACTTCTCGAAGCGATTCGGCCCGTGTTCGGAAAGCGGGTCCAAAGAAGGCATGGGAGGCTCACCTTCACAGTCAGTCTTGCACAGGTTCTCACTGGACATGGCTTCTCTGCCAGATATCTGTCTAAGCTCACGCGAGAAGAGCCACCAGTGTGGCTTCACGGAGGACGCATCGCGTGCTGGAGACATGCCCAGGAGGAGCTGGAGCGCGGCAACTCCTTATCGCGGATGCGGGGTCCGACCTCAACCTGCCAGCCGTCATCCTAAAGATGGATCGTAAAGAAGTTGGTGACAAACGGTCGTGAGAATTGGTGGCCTCGTATTGCGAGATTATTGTCTCGTAAAGGTAGGTGGAGGTCCGCATCCGCATGGAAAAAGCTGTAAGTACACTTCCCGTCAAGCAGCCGCCAATAATAGTTTGCTACAGCAGTTAATATGTACTACTGTACTGTATCAACGAGATTGTCCACTGCTGATCACAGCCTCCCCCATTAATGGTGTGCATGCCATAGTCCCCACGCATGGCAGGCGTCTTTGGGATCGCAGTCTAAGATAACAATTCCTCAGAAAGCGCTGCTTCCAACCTTCCGGTAATTTTACCTTAGTCGCCTCCTATGACACCCACAAGAAGAATTAGAGGGGTTATTTTCCTGGCACCCTACGGGGGCTAGTTCTATCACTAGTTTCAGTTTGATGAATAGCTTGTCAAAATATGGTAATCTCAGCTTACAATACAAATAGTATACATCTGTATACCAGTATAGTTAACACAAATATATGACATACAAATCGAAGCCAATTGACCAACTCTTGAATAAGTCACAAATGTCAGCCGCAATAATCAAGTCAATGCAATAGCTGTGCGACTTTGGTTAAATGCCATTAGTTACGTTTGATAATAACACACGTAGTTCAATCTATGTTGCAAAATTGATGGGCAAAGTGGAGTGTACATCAGATATTTAATTAATGTCCAGATTAGGGCATTTTTAGTTAGACCAAAACATGTCTGGCGAAACGTGGGTGTTTGGGCACCTCTGTCTTTCCTTCGAAGAATACGTGCAGGAAGTTTGTTTTTCATTATATTATAGGTTGCGTCATCATTTACAAGTTGAAAACCAATTGCAAAATTGGTCTTGTTTGTAGTACAACGTAAGTTGTACTATAGGTGTCGCTCCATCCCCATAAGATGGTTGAAGAACGAGAGCAAAAATTAGAGTTATGAGTCATAATGTAATGTTAGCTCAGTCGGTCAGAACATACCCCGGCTATAGGGGTGGATGGACGGGGGTTCGAATCCCGACTATATTTTTTTTCTCTCGTAAATTTGTAATTGTTTTTTTAATGATAAGATGATCTTCCTACTTTTTTATGAGATGTACAGCAAACAAGTATTTGGCCCCTCTGATGGTAAGCGGCTACCGTCGTCGCCTATAGACTCCGGCAAGTACTGTCAATGCGTTGCCAACCTGTAAGGACTCCCTTAATCTTCTTTTTTATTTTTATCCCAAATCCCTTTTTTACGTTTATCCCAAATGTCGGGTCGATAAAATATCATAAGACTTGGATGTTTGACCGCTAGTGGCAATACTACTCAGCACTACCCTACTTCAGAAGGCACATCAAGTCGTTGGTTCCGATTGTTGTCTTACGATGGCAGTTGTTATAGCATGGTGGTACTCACTTTGCGAGTACCCACTTGGCTAACTACCACACCTAAGTAGGTAATCAGTCGCCAAACTCCTGACGGTTTGTTCCAGTAATTCTAGAGTAGCATGAAAAACATCTTCGTCGATATCATCATTAATCATTACGTGAGATAGTGGTCAAAGACAAGTCCTGATAGGTAAAAATATTCCCTAATTGAAATAGGTTCTAGAGTCAGGTTTATGACCAGCTGTCTTTCCTACGACAAGTCCTCGTGTGAATGCGTTGGATTATTATATGTTCTATGCTTTTGGTTAAGATCATAAAGATTAAGAAGAGCTGTTTTGCCCCTAACGTCAAGAAACACACCACTTCGATCGACTAGACAAGTGATGACATAGTGCTCATTCAGCACATTTTTTTACATAAGACCTTTTACGACATTCGAAACCGAATATAGAACAGGCCTTATATTCTTGGTTATAATTTGTAAGTCTATAATGATATTGCTCATATGATATAATTAAAAATATCATATTGTTATTGTATCAAGGATAAAGTAAAGCTATTTATTATTTAAAGTTATTTTATTTATTATAGAGAGATTTATTAATTTATTTACTCAAATAGCATCATGTAACTTATAGACTAAGTCCAAGACATTACAAGAAAACGTACAGTAAGAAAAAAAACCTTAGTATAATACTAAAATAATATAAAATATAAGTATAAATAAGTCTACTCTAAAATTTGATTAAAAATCCTCCACAAATTAAAAAGCTGATTATGTAAACATCGTCCATTATTAAAAAAAACTGGCTAATGCGACAAGGTCTTGCTCTTTTAGGGTTCCTCGATTTAAAAGCCCTTTATAAAAGTAAATTTTGTTTTAATTAAAGTAAATTTCAAAGCTTCACATAAATCGGCGTTTTCAAGTACCTATGTTGTTAAATATAGGAAAGGGTACAACTATTTGGTAGCAGTAGAACTCTTGTGGAAAGTACTGCCACCAAGCCTATTACTACCGCCAAGCAGCAATTTTCGCATCTTGTGTTACGTTTCGAAGTGCGTGCGTGCCGGTAAAATTACAGACTCAAAATTGCAGAGACTTAACAACTTTATGTGTTCGGAATTGAGCGCACTAAGTTTGACTTGTGACGGACTGCCTCCGTTATAAGCCGCTTAGGTTACCACTTGATCCAAAATTTACAACTTTGAAGGCCTCCCAAGTATTTATAATTAAAGAAAAACCTTCTTTTTACTATAATGCATGTAGGCAATGGCCCACATTCTAGGGTGTATGTTTTTAATTTTTAACTACCTTCTCATGTTTTGGAGCACCCTTAATATTTTTAATTTTTTTAGTGTATCGGAACAAGCTGGAGACCCACCTGATGGTAAGCGTACTAACCTCTGCCTATAACAGATGCATTTCGTCATAAGTCACGAATTGCACAGCGCCCAAGGTGACCTTGAGACATAGCTGTTAAGTCTCATGTGCCTGTTATTTCTCTGGCTCTGAAGGACTGCTGCCGGAACACACCGTTAGGTGCTTGGCGACAGATTTTCTACTTGAAAAATGCCCTTTCACCATGCAGTGAAGCTCAAGCCCGCGGCGGGATTCGAACCATGGACCTGCTGCGCGGCAGTCCATAGCCAATGCCACTGAGCCATCAATGCTTCGAAATAAAGTTTTTGTGTGTTTAAGTGAATTTATAGTCGAATACGTATAACTTATGTGTTCTGCACAAAACATCAACATTTCAGGGCTGACACTCATTCCGTATACGAACTAAAGAATCGTGACATATTGACACGGACGGACAAGCAGACAGACAGCCGCGTCTCATATCTAGGACTCCGTTTTGCCCTTCGTACGGAACACAAGAAACAACTCAATAGGTACACATTAATTAATACATTATTGTAATTTCTTTAGAATAGTCATGAACACTTATCTAAGGGCTTAATACAAAACAATGGAAGTTATGACCATTGCCTCAAATTTGTAGTGGTATGTCATTATTACTCAATTACAACCTTGACTTGAATCTTGGTTAGGTATCCACTGATTGATATCTAATTACTTGTTGGTATTCTTTTATTGCGATTCAAATTCCGATTACTGATTACTGAGGTCACAATTATCACGACAGACAGAAGGGATGACAATCTCTTAGGAGTAAAATAATTATGTAAGTATATTATATAGTATTATATAAATGTTTGTGTACCTCATTAATACCAAATACTACGAACTATATAATAAAAAAAATGTTTATTGTGCAAAAAACAGATACATAGATCAGACAGAAAACATGAATTTTAACAATAGATGAGTAGAATTTGTCTATTTACCATAAAAGTATACCTACAATAAAAAAGCTAACATAAAAATTGTCTTACATCACACTAGTCCCCACACTGGGCTACCCTATAATACTAGGATAGCCTATTGTGGGTGGACGAGTTTCTTCCAGAGTACATTTATTTAAGGATAAGACGTCACTACAAATATTTAAAGTAATAATTAGAAACTAAATATTACGTTTGATCCTGTTTGGAAAGTAAAATAAACAGATACAACACTACAGCTACTACAATAAAAGTATTCAGACAACCTATAAGTCACAGCAAACTCATAGGCAGTCCAAATGCTCCAGCCCACTCCCAGTTGGCAGCGTTCCCAGCATGCTGGCATATATGTTTGGGGGGTGGCCTTGGTGACCAAGCTCGCCCCCACAGGCGGAGAGGCCTGATTAAGTTCGGGCCTACCGCCGCTCTGGGACAAGATGGTGAATGCTAATGCGACCCTGTCTTTCCTCACCTCGGCGGAGGACTGCTCACGGGGGGGGCGGGGTTTGGTGGATTCAAGTCCCACACATCCCCATGGGGCAGTACGAAGGCATTTCCCACCCTCAAAAATAAAATAAAATAATATGTGTATTGGTACTATATGTCTGCGCTCATAGCTGAGTTTGCCTAGTTGTTCTTAACAGATTACTAGGTTAAGCAATGTTCAATGTGATCATTACTTGGGTGGGTGACCACTATTGGCATTTATTACTGCAAGCTTTCGAGTTTCGGAGGTTGTCTAAGGATGTCAGTCGTTATGCTTTGTCGGAAGCGTTTGAGCGGCCTGAAAACTCCGACACTATAGACGTTGGTATAGGGTTATAATGCCCGAAGAATACCATTGGCTACCACCCCCAAGAAAAAAAATCTATCGTTAATCACATTAACGTATATTCACGCAGCTGTCTTTGAGAGTATGTTTCCCAATTGAAGTTATGCCTGCTTGCCATGTACTACGATCACATCATGAAAAACCTTAATTATATGATGTTCCTATCGTAGTAATAAATAAAGGCTGCGCCACATCCTCCAGTTATGTGTCGTAAAATGCACCCAATGAGCAGCATGGTACCAAATAAGTCGACGCTAACGTCGACTTATTCAATTCAATACGTGCATCAGGGCTCCTGACCATCATATTGACCTTGACCCTGTTCCCTTATAAAAGAACCCAGCATCAACAGGTTGGCTCTGCCATCAAACAGAATAAGGACTTTATTACAATTCACTAGCTTTCCGTGCGCGGCTCCACCCGCGCGTATTTCGGTTAGCGCGCAAAAACATTAACCTTTTTTTTTTGCGCAGTTGGATAAAAACTATCCTTTGTTTTTTCCCGGGTCTCAAACTATTTCCATACCAAATTTCATTCAAATCGGTCCAGTAGTTTTGGCGTGAAAGCCTAACAGACAGACATACAGAGTTACTTTCGCATTTATAATTTTAGTACTGATGTCCTTGTTTTGTCCTGTGTGCCGTTAGTGTTATTTAAATAATAATATGTTTTTAGCCGTCTTCCAAAAATGAGGAGGTTCTCAATACGTCTGTATTATTTTTTATTATTACCTCAGAACTATTGACTGGGTGAACCGATTTTGAATATTATTTATTGTTTGAAAGCTGATGCATTTGATCCCTAAATGGGACCAAAGTGAAAGGCATCTGTATGTTTGCTACCTCAGAATTTTTCACTGATGGGTAAACCAATGTTGATAATTATTTTTTGTTTGAAAGCTGATGATTGTGTGTGGTCCCATTTAAAGTTAATCAAAATTAGTCTAGCCGTTTTTGAGTTACACTCCGATAACTGAGAAATATTTATCCATCTTGATGATATAGTCGTTGACAATGAATGACTATCGATCCCGTACGTAGCAAGGGTCACTAAAGTTAGAGATTATTTTTTACCAAAAATCGAACGACTTCAACACCCAAAAGTGTGAAATAACTTGTCGAAGTCGGTACCATGCGCAAAATATTGTGATGACAGGTACTTTTGAACTATCATAATACCGACTAAAACAAGTTATTTCACACTTTTAGGTGTTGAAATCGGTTCCATTCTTTGGTAAAAAAAATCTTGTAACATAATACATAATATACCTACCGATATCACCTAAGTGGGACACATACAGGAAGAAGAGATTTAATCACTATAATTAAAATAGCCTGTTTCGCAATTTATTTGAATTATTCAGTCCACAACGTCAGTTTCAGATCAAACTAATGGAAGTTTTGTAGTAAATACTAAATGAGCTGGGAACGATGCAGTGATCGCCGCGCCTGCCGGCCATTGTCCGGGATCCAGTCGCCTTCCGCAACCTAACGCCACTAAACAAAGACCTCCTACTGTATATACCTCGACACTTCATTACCAACAATGCGATCCGATTGAGGGAGCTGAAGTAGTCCAGCTTAGGCTGGTTCAGTGCATATTATTAGAGTAGAAAAGTATCGAAAGGCGGAACGAGCCGATTGAAAAATAGAAAACGTGTGACACGTTTGTGTGTACATTTTAATAACGTGACTGTCATTTAGTTTGAAATGGGAAAACAAATAATCGAAAGGAAAAAGGAATATTGAAAAGGATTAATGAAATATTAAATAATTTCGATGCAAATTAAGAAGTAGGTACCTAGAGTACCTAGTATACATATAGATATAAATATATGTAGTCATTGTCATATATTACTTATAGTGGGATCACCTTTTTTCTTATATCAACGACTATCCGAAAATCATCGCATAAATATCAATGCCTCATTTAAATATTGAATACTCATACTTAATATTTTAATTGATCTTGTTTTTGACTCAGATATTGTATTCAAACCGGTATTATCTCTACCAGGCCAACCTTAGGATGGGCTATAGCAGCATTGTTAGATGAACAGAAACACTTTTAACTATGTTAATTGTGAATTTGATTAGATAGATTTATTTTAAATTAATGAATCATATTATCTATTATTTTTTCTTACTCTTCTGTTTAGTTTCAGGCACGTTAATAATAAGGTTTAATCGCGCCCTTAAAACATCTATATACTCAGAATGCAATGTATTCTTTGTTAGCTCTAGAATGTCTTCCAGTTCCTAATACAAATATGTTTATGTAGGGATAATCAATGAATCATAATTGTAGTTGGATAACAATGAAAATAGAAAAATACAATGATTTATGGTATTGTTGCATATTATTTAAATATAGTTATAGGGCTGTTATAATTATATCATAGACCATTTTTATTACCGGATATATCCCAGCAATCAAAATCTTGGTTTTTAAATTTAATAATTTCGTATTACTGCGTATTACGTATATACTAGCGACGTGCCCCGGCTTCGCACGGGTGAAATACTGATAATAAATAATCTATAATATCTTCGAAAATATTAATGTAACACGCTGTAAAGGGCCATATTGATCTATATTAAATTTGGATAAAGGTTAATGTTTTATTGCTTAAAACGTTTCGTAAATAAACCATTATTTCTTTTTTTTTTTTTTTTTATTGCTGATAGGTAAGCCTTTGACCTCAATCTCACCCGATGGTAAGTGATGATTTGGTCGAAGGTGTTAACAGGCTTATCCTAGAATTACTGGCTCTCAAGGACAGCTGCCGGAACACACCGTTAGGTGCTTGGCGACAGATTTTCCACTTGAGGGTGGTCGCTAGCCAGGCGGGCATTCGCAAAAATGCCCTTCCACCATGCGGTGAAGCTCAAGCCCGCGGCGGGATTCGAACCATGGACGCGGCAGTCCATAGCCAAAGCCACTGAGCTATCACTGCTTCAAATTTCTCGTAAAAAGTAAAGGGTACAATTAGTTATTGTGGGTTATTCCTAAGATATACCATCGCAAAACATTGTATAGCCCTTTTCAAGTTATACAATACTACACTATATTATTTTGACCCATCTCGTAGGGTTCAGCCAACGTTTGTAATGTTAGCGCAAAAAATGTGTTTATATACGACAACACATTAGAAACCTCAAACATTATCATTATTTCTCTACTATATTATGCATGTATTATGCATATAAACCTACCTCTTGAATTACTCTATCTATTTAAAAAAAACACATCAAAATCCGTTGCGTAGTTATAAAGTTCTAAGCATAGGTACATAGGGACAGACAGTCAGCGGGAAGTGACTTTGTTTAATACTATGTATATGACACTATACTTGAGTAAGTCGGCAATAAAAATCGCCCAGACGTGACTCTAATGATCACAAACTTAAAATATAAAAAAAATTATACATACAAAACACTAAAAAAAAATTGTGTAGTGGGACAGAAACGTTCAATTTGCACTTAGTATTTTTAACATGGTATTGAAGTTTTAAACTCTAAGAGCTGAATGTATGAAGATATAATTGTATACTATTTTATCTAAGTCCTAACATACCGTGTCTACAATACAAAAGTTACCCAACACGCAGATATTTCTTTCCGTTCACTACCTTGATACAAATAAAGACACAATAGCTGCGGCTTGTATAGGAAATCGTCGCTCCACTGGCTCGAATAATTCACCAAGAGCCTTAGTTTCACATGAAAATTGTAATTTTATATGCAAATTGAATTTACCGCTCCGACATGACGATATACTTTGTTTATTTTGGTTTCACATATTTTGATACATTTTCGTGAGAAATAGTTTGTGCGAAATTTTAGGTGATTAAAAGAGGCCACGTGTTCCACTTGTCTCTACTAGAGTATTAAAACATTGGTAAAAAGTACCAGGATATCAGGAATAATGAAAAGGTAAAGCGTAAAGACTTTATAAATACATAACCTGGCTATATTTTCACATTCGATTTTCATACACCCAATAAAAACCGCCAATATAGAAGCATGTAAAATCACGCCGTGTGATTGGGTCTGTGTAGAGTATTGCACGTAAAAGGGGTTCCTTACCATCATATCGACCTTATTTACTCTTTCTTTAAATTTTGACATACTACCAAGATCCAACAAGAGCAAGGTAAGTGAAGTGGCTGGCCATAACACCGAAACCAAAACTAAACATACTTAATAATAATTATAGGTTCTAAACCTGTCTTTGTGTTTTTAAGAAAACATTGAACCGTTTCCACATACGATAGAATTTACATATATATATTTTCTTACATTTTTATGTTTAGTTTCTGATTACTATCCAAACTATGCATTTGACCAAAGAGAAGTAAAACTATAAATTTACAAATTATTGGAGTACAAAATGTTTTTTTGCCCCGGGCGGGAATTGAACCCGCGTCCTTCCGATTTCAAGCATCGGGCACGATAAAAAAATTATGATTTACGCTTAGTACGCGGTAGTTCTTGTAATCATAATATTTAGAAGAAAAAACGAAGTAAAACTATGTTGTAGGTAAAAAGTATACTTCATAATCTTACCTTCCCTTATATAATATTCTAGCTGTACGAACGATACACTTATCTAAGCATAAAATAAATAATGAAAAATGATAATTTATACATTTTGTTCGTCATTTCATTTACTACAGCAGTGTTGTGGTAGATCAGTCTCCAGTTGTACAGTTACGAGTAGATCAAAACAGACAGAACGATTAAGAATAATACTCCAAGTTTTTAGGAAGTGAAGTATTTATTTTAAAAGAATTACCAGACACCAACGCTTTGTGCCCCGTGGGGTGCTTAGAATTGCAGTGCAGGTTAGAATTGCACCTCCCCATATCATCCCGTGAGTGTCGTAAGAGGCGACTAAGGGTAAAATACTGGAAGGTGGGCAGCAGCGCCTTCGAAAGAACAGTCAACTTACGCTGCGCCAAGTTCCCCAAGTCGCCTACCAAGCGTGGGGATTATGGCAAATACCCCCTTAATAGGGGAGGCTGTGTTCTGCAGTGGACGATCCGGCTGTTACAGTACAGTAACTGCATTGTAACTATACAAACAACTATATTCTTGCTATCAAAATGTTTTCATACTACGATTGTTTGTCAGTCAACGTTGTCTAAGAGGTCGCTGCTTATCCCTATAAGACAGCGCTTATTGTAACGTAGAATTAGATTTAGAATCGACGATTAGAAGTTTGCTTTGCTGTTCTTAACCGATCAGCTATAAAGCAAGGTCCACCGCGATCATGACTTGGATGGGTGACCGCTTGTGACAATTACTACTGAGTATTAATAGTAATATTAATATTAATAGTAGTAGTTAAGAGTACGTGCTTCGGAGAGCACGTGAAGCCGTCGCGGTTGTTGTCTATGATACGAATGCCTGCCTGGCTAGCTACTTGAGAGCCAGTACTTCTAGGTTAGCCTGAACAACATCTTCGACCACATCATCACTTACCATCAGTTGAGATAGTGTTCAAAGGCTAGCCTTCCAGCTATATATAAATAAATTAATGTTGTATTTTTTAAATATCTATGATTGTGTCAATAGAATAGGTTTTGCATCATTTTGCACTGTTTTATTCGATAGGGTTATGCAAATTGAGTGACAACTTCTAGTGAGGAATACATTTATAGAAAAATAAATAACAATGTTAATATAACCAAAAGAACTGTTTAATAACAAAACGTTTCGTTTTGTTATTTGAATGCAAGTTAAGTTATTATTATTTATTCATGTTAAACAGGTTTGAGTAGGTATCTGTTTAGAATATGCTTCGTTAGTAAATCAAAAATTAGAATAAATGAGACAAATACAAGCTGTAACTGACAAAAACAGCATAATAAGTGTCAATAAAATGTCAGTCTAATGTATTCGAAACAATGATAACACTGACGCAAAGTTTGACATCCGATATCTCGGTTCACAGCAACCCATGTCATGCGCTTTAAGCGATTATATACATTAGCTTGATATTCCTTCTCATGATGATGGATGGAAAACACGAGAAGAGTAATGAGTATGAATGAAACAGATATAGCTCTATCTGTGCTAGAGAAAAGCCTAACAAGGTATGGATAGTCATTTCAGCTGCGTGGAAAACAAATATATTCAGTTAGCATCAGAAAAGAGGATGGAATACACATAAGAAAGCTGAGGTTATTGAATACCTTAGGTATGTATACTCAAAGATCTCAATGCTTTTATTTAGTTTATACTGTATGCCTATGTATGGTTAAAAATTCGCTTTGACCGTTCTTGAAATTCTTGTTTCATTAATATATTTTTTTTCATGACATCTCAAAGAATATTAATTAGCAAATAAAATTAGAAAACACATCTTTACGCTTGATTATTCTTTAAGATGTAGGCACCCCCTTTTGCCAACTACGTTATAGGGCCAGCGTATTTTTTATGTCGACTATTATGCTTGGCGACAGATTTTCTACTTGAGAGTGGTAGCTACCTAGGCGAGCATATAGCAGTTAAATGGCAATACCATTTTACTATGCGGAATGGCTGTCCATAGCTGTTACCACTCGTCTATCACTGTTTCGAATGCACTACTTTTTTAAATGTATGATATAACGTTTAATATTTAATCTAATGCAAGGAGCATCAACTTCAAAAACATAGGACTTTCATTCAAACTTTCTGCTATAATCATTGATGCCGGCAAATAAGCTCTTAACTGACGAGTCAAAGAAAAATTGCGAAGTTTAAGTTTAAAAAAAAGACTTTTCTAAGACTGTGTTGAGAAGTGTTGAGCTACCTTTCGCTTATTATTACATTCTGTATCCTTACAATGATAGTAGATTCACCAATGTAAGTTATGCAATAATTACAGTTCAGTAAACGCCATTTTGAAAACGTGGCTTTAATGAAATAAGTTTTGAAACAAAAATGAAGAAGATAGTAAATGATTTGATCTCTATAATCTCATGACTTGACATGTAGCGTTTAGAAGTCGGCCGTCAAATCAATGTGCGTCCTTCACGGTCGAACAGGCGAAGCGACGCGCAAAACGCATGCACTCAGCTACTCGATACGTGTGGATTGCTGGTTATTTAATGATTGGAAAGGGATTTCAAGTTTAAATATAGAATTATCTTCTAACATTCTGAATTTGGTAAAAACATGATAATGGCCCAGCAGCTTATATGATAAGTACTCGTAGTTTTCGTAGTGTATGAGTTCCTTTCAAAAAATGTCCGTGATAAATGCAGAGTGCTTAAGTTTCAAGTAACTAATTGCTACCTAAGCTAACTGCTACCACCAGCAAGTATAAAATCTGTCGCCAAGACCCTAACACTGTGTTTCAAGAGCTTTTTATGATCGCTTATAATTCTAGATTCACCCGATCATCACTTAGGTACCAATAGGTAAGATAGTGATCAAAGTTTAGTGTATCAGCAATAAAAAATGTTCTATATTAAAATTTAAAATGAATATTTAAATAATATAAACATATAGAGAAGGTTGTATTTGACAGATACTACAATTGGTTGTAATATTACTTTAAATTCAATACATAATTTGCGCCTCTAAATTAAGGAAAATCATAAAACAAAGTAATACTTACCTGACGACAACATATAATTTCTACACAACACTAAACAATAAAACACCCAAGCTCTGCAACAAGCAAGAAAACAATCCTGTTTTCCAAATCGTTAAAATAGATCTTCGACTGTGTGCGATCCAGGAAGACGGGGTCTGTGGACGTATCGAGGATTTCATTTGGGGTTATTAGTCATACAGCAACAATTAAGCAGACGCCACTTTAATGTCAAATTGATTTTAATTTTAATTTAAATTGATAAAAAAATATAAATGTGAACTAGGGCTCGTTATATATATTATATATTACTATTATAAAGGGAATAATAATCATTTTGCCATCAATGATTCTCTGCAAGCCCCGTCGTGGGTGTATAAGCGTGACCTAGTTGTTTTTGTTGCCAAAAATAAGCTAAGTAAGGGAAACATCCATATTATTTACGAACAAAATTCCAGGTATGAAATAAAGTATTTTGAATTATTGTTCATTTACATACACACGATTGTACCTATGTAATTATTAATCAGTATTAGGTTAGTATATATAATATACATATAATAAAAATCATTAACCAAAATTATACATTATTGATATCAAACAACACGATAATGCAATAATAAAACAGTATTATCTAGGTTTAAAATGATGATTCGCATTTGAAGGTAATCCCCCGAGGGAAGGTCCTGTCACTACTTACCTGGTAGGTAAACAGAGTCTTGCTGAATAATAGGCACAAAGGATTCATTACACTGCTTGTGCATTTATGTTAGCCAAAAGGTAGACGCTTTCTCGCTTGCAGCCTTCATTGGGAATTTATCGTTGGACGCAACCAATGATAATTTCTAAAATATGGAGGCAGGAAAGCGGCCGGGTGTAAAATTAAAGCCAAAACGTTTACACAATAAAGTTATCAGTTAATTGAATTGAATTAAAATTAACCTCTGCCTAAGTGGAAATAAACATAGGATTTATTTATACCTAAACATAAAGCTGTTTTGTGTGATACATAGAGCCCATATGAACTGAGCGTATGTCGCTTTGAGCAGCGATCTATAGTTTGGAAATTTTAAATCTAAGAGTATTTCATTTCGTTCGTGTTGATTATTAACGCTTGTTTGCTCAGAAAATATTTTAGCCCCTAACACCCTCCACTAGATACGTCCATTCGAGGTCTTTGGCTCCCGAAGGAATGCGGCGTGTGGGTGTACCGAGCTGCGCACACGACGCTTTCTATTGATTTAATGAACGCTATCTTATCTTGCCCAATAGTCCCAATAAGGTTAATGCGATCGTTTTACGCAGTTTCCACTATTTTATGAGTTAATTCCAAGAGGAACTATTTTAATCTTGTATGTAATGTTTTTTGTTTTCTTAATGCGATGATCTCTTATGCTATACTTTTTGTGAATGACGTTCTTAATGTCATTCACAAAACAGTAATGTTTATTCAGTTTATGAAAGTGGTTTGTGTTACTTACATCTTTATTTGTCAAGTGAAGAAAAACGTATGGATTATAATGGTGGAAGTCATCCTGCAAGCGAAGTCTGTATAATAACTAATAACGATTCAGAGTACCATTGAGTATTGAACATATATATTCGTTTCATCAAAGCTTTAATATTGTTTAAGAAAGAATGGTAAGCCTTGTATTAAGTCTAGTCATTGTTGTGGAATCAACATGTTGCACTAACACTTGGACGAATGGTTCGGCTGAGCAATAACAGAACTTCCGCCTTCTAATGATTGCATAATTTTTAGATCTAATTTTCTCACATTTCAGAAGAAGCAATATAACCCGTCGGTTTACATCGTGTTCTAATTAAAAATGTATTACGAGGTTGGTTATTATATTAGAATTACATTATATTTAGATTTTTGTACTTCCCAGAAACTTGCTGCTTAACTGCATATAACACACACGTACGTGTTGACACGTAAAATCCACAAGTTCCTGAAACACTTCTGGCAGCCTTGGAATCCTAATCTATTAGTGATATTTTAGAATCATTTACCTATCATTTATATTTGCATTAACCAGTGGGGTTCAAGGATAGACTTGCACCCCCATAATCTTCCCGTGGGAGTCGTCAGTGGCGATAAAGAAGAAAATACTAAGCGGACAGTAATGCCTTCTGAAAAACTGCCAATCTTACACCCCGATGCGATCTCCAAGTCGCCTGCTACGCGCGGGAATCATGGAAACCTATCCCCAATAGCGAAAGCTTTTGTTTAAAGAGAGAGACATCTTCCAATTGTTGGAGTGATGGTTATGATCTGTTATTCTAATTATTGCACATAATCTTTATCTATCACTGCACATTTATTTACCAACTAATATTTTAGCCTCTCTTCAAAACTTGTCAACTGCACCATCACTATGTGACTCTTGTTCAACGACGCTCATTAGAGCTTAGCATTTGACAGTGTTAATGTTGTCATTACATCATTTTGCCACTATTTTACAATACTTACATGTTTACGCTTAGGGCCCGTTTCAGAATTTCCTAATAAAGTTTCGCGTTACTATGCAACACATAAAATAACTGAATGATATAAATGACAGTTAACATATTGCACCATACTTAGTAACAATATATAATCTTTGTGTAGATAGAGGAAATTTCCCCGACTTAATGAAACAAAGTAAAACACTCCAATTTTGAAGTCGGGAGCTGCATATGACCCTTTCAATCACAGACCTATTTCCATCTTACCTGTTCTGAGTAAAGTATTCGAAAAAATTATGCTCAAACAACTTTTATCCCATTTTAATGAGCATAATATATTTAATAAGAATCAGTTTGGTTTCACAAAGAGCAGATCCACAACAGATGCAGGTGCTCAATTGATGTCACATATACTCGAAGCCTGGGAGAGTTCACTTGATGCTATTGGCGTATTTTGTGATCTTTCCAAGGCATTCGACTGTGTAGAGCACCGCACTCTGATTCGTAAGCTTTCACACTATGGTATTCGTGGCAAAGCTTTGAATCTTATACAGTCATATCTGTCAGACAGGTTACAGAAGGTTGGAATAAATGGCAATACTTCTTCCGGGTCTTTGGTAAAAATAAGTGTACCGTAGGGATCAATTTTTGCGTGGTCAAAGATTTCTGCGATATTGTTTTATTCGCAGATGATACCTCTCTGATTTTTAAAGTAGATAGGAAAGATAGTGAACTCATTCATGTAAATAATGTGTTAACTATGATCTCTGAATGGTTCGCAGCTAATAATCTTCTCTTAAATTTAAAAAAGACAAAATGTTTAAAGTTTTCGTTGCCAAATGTTCTTTATGTTGTACCAAACATTAAGCTTGGCCCAGATAAACTCTCTATTGACAATGTGACAGTCTTACTGGGAATCAAAATGGATTCAACTTTACAGTGGGATCCACATATACATGATCTAGCCGGAAGACTTAGTTCTGTTGCATATGCAGTTTGTAAGATAAGACAGTTAACAGATGTAGCTACTGCACGGCTAGTTTATTTCGCATACTTCCACAGTATTATGTCGTATGGTGTATTGCTGTGGGAAGCTGCTGCTGAGATAGAGACAATCTTTATCTTACAAAAGCGTGCAATTCGAGCCATATATGAAATGGATCCTGGGGAATCTCTAAGGCATTTTTTGAAAGAAATTGATATATTAACTTTACCGAGTCTGTATATATTTGAAAATATTATGTATGTTCGGAAAAAATTTAGTAAATTTAAATTAAACAGTGACAACCACGATTACAACACCAGGAACAAATATAAAATAACGGTACCATAATAAAATTCCCGAACATATTACAATGCTCACAGAAGGAAAATTCAAATTGCACGTGAAAAACATTTTGATTAAGAAATCCTACTACACAGTTTGTGATTACTTAAACGACAAAAATGCTTGGAAAATTCCAGCTCTGCCAAGCCATCACCTGTCTCCTACGTAATTTAAACAAATATTGTAATAATTGTATTATATTGTTTATAACACATTGTAAAAAGACGTTTAAAAGAATGGCCCCGAGTTTCTTGCCCGTTCTTCTCGCAGTGGCTCTATAATTTTTTTTGCTGAACGTGGCAGTACAATGTAGAATATTTCAATATTAAAATTTGTAATGGACCTTCATAAGAGCGTCGTAGACGCCTAAATTGAATAAATGATTTTTGAATTTGAAATTTTGACATGCAACGCGTTTCAAGCTTTAACCGATGGATAGGCTAAATCGATGACTGTGAAACGCAAAGATAGTATTTTGTTTAATAAATAATATGTTCTGGGTTGTAAAACCGGAACTTACTCGAACATTCTGAAACAGGCCCTCAATGTGTCTATTTCCAATATCATAATTTTTGTAAAGACTTCCTACTGTATTTCTATATTATAATAACATTTTGATTGCCGATAAAATGCCACATTATTCACTTGGTCATATTAAAATGCTATTAAAATAATTTTGCACCTGTTTACGAGTGTATTTTAATAACGTCGCAAAAAAAATGTTTGGCCGTAAACGACTGTTTGAAACTTTTTATTCTTGTCTCAATTTAATCTGCATCTTTAGCATCATTTGACTGCTATATCACCTGATGGTAAGTGATGTTATGGTCGAAGATGTTGTTCAGACTATCCTAGAATTACTGGTTCTCAAAGACCGCTGCCGGAACACAACGTTAGATGCTTGGCGACATATTTTCTACTTGAGGGTGGTAGCTAGCGAGGCGGGCATTCGCAAAATGCCCTACCACCAACGCTGTAATGACTGCCGTCGTAAGGCAACAACCGGGACCGACGGCGTAACGTGCTTTTTGAAGCATGGAAGCGCTCAGTAGCAATGTCACTAGCGGTCACCCATCCAACTCCTGACTGCTTAACTTAGCTGATCGATAAAGAACGGCTAAGCAAACTTAGCTACAAGCGCTATAGTAGGTAACATTATTTAGTATGTAACACATTGTTTAAGAGAATGGCCCGGAGTTTTTTGCCCTTTCTTTTCGCAGTGGCTCTATATTTCAGAGAAGTCAGAGGGCAGAACCAGCAAATTCAGTGTGTTCATGCTAACACAAGCACTGCGCACCATATCCTCAGCGACAGAGTTGTTCACAACTGGAATAGGTTGCCTGAGAAGGTTGTCTCAGCTTCATCTGTGAACGCATTTAATAACAGGCTGGATAGCTGGTTGTGTAAAAGCAAAAAGTCACTTGCCAACTTGTAACCAATGCTGACTCACAAGTGTGTGGACACTACAAAAAAGTCTAATGATTCGACACAGTGTGATATAGGAACATCAGCATTACGCTGCTCGCCTATAATCATTTTTTTTTTGCTGTACATGGCAGTAGAATGTAGTATATTTCAATATGAAAACTTGTGATACATTCTTAAGAGCGCCGTAGACGCCGAAATTGAATAAATGATTCTGATTTTGACTTGAGCCCCCATAAATACAAAATCTGTCACCAAGTTGCCCAACGGCATGTTTCAGCAGCTGCATTTGAGGGCCAGTACCCGTTCTTATACATACCGACGGTGAACAGATAAAAAAACACAAAGTCATCTTAGGAAAATCGAGTACAAATCTTGTAGGTACCTATTTTATACAAATTCCTTCAAAACTGCATTTACGCTCCACCTATTCCATATCTGAAAGTAGTGGAGTACTGTCGGAAGATAATTGATACTAGTTCGGCAAATCCCAAGATAAAATGACTTGATCTCAAATACATGAGATAGTGTATCTTATATAGGCAACAGACGCAGTTTCTCAATAACCATTGGTAAGAATGTATCTACAAAGTAACAATATGAAGTTATCAACATTTTTATTTCTCGTCGGTAAGTAATATTTAAATCTAGATTTAATTATTACAATTATTAGACTTATTAGTCATACTTAATATTCGTGGTGAAGTGTTACTAGAATGGTTAAGATAGGAATAAGAGGTATATAAAATAGCAAACCAGTGATGGAAACCTCAAGGAGTAATAGGCTAACGTGGGATGGACATATTAATGTAATGGGAAGGGATAAACACAGATAATTCCTAAAAGAGTGCTTAGTGAGAATTTTATGGATATTGGGGAAGAGAAAGGGTGAAAAATATATAGGTGGACTGCGTGAATAATATGTATTATACGAACGGTATAATCATTGAAATTACAGCCGCTAAAAAGGAGAAGAATAAGAGTATAATGTGTGCCATTTCCACTTAGCGTGGGATTAAGCGGGGGAAAAATTGAGAGTCAGAGCATAGTATTATGATTCACCTTTTATCTAATCTATGCATATCGCTCACATCAGCTAATATAAGTAAATACTTGGTAAAAATATACATAATTAGAACCTCATCGTAATAGACAAAAAATAAAGAATATGACACTTAAACTTGGGCTATAGATCTCTTTTTAGACTGATGTACTTGAAAAACTAGTTTTTCTAGAGATAAGATACAGATCGATCGATATTTTGACTTCAAAGAAATCTATAACAATAATTTAAGACAGAGACAGCTGTTTTCTAGAACGCTAATAGTAATAAAAACAAATGTTATATTTTATGGATAAACGTCTATAGCTAGTTCATCCATTGATTTAAATTTGTTTTCTAATCTGGCTGCATCAAATACGTTTTATGTAATACTATTACCAAGAAGAGGCCCTTGGGCTGCATACTTCCGTGTTATATTTTTACTTATTATTTCATTAACTGCCAGAAACAGGCAATCGTCTACTTCTTCGAAAATCATAAATGTCAAATTTGGTAATACCCTTCTAAAAATACTTCTAAGATTTATTTGCTTACTCATATATTGCCTTTATATATTATAATCTGTGAGTTCAAATGTTTCAGTATCCTTGTGCAGCACATCATCAACACCAGTATTTCAGCTAGCTGCTGACATATCAGATAAAGCAGCTGATGCATCAGCAAGAATAGTGAATGGATATGAAGTGGACATTACCGAAGTACCATACCAAGCATCTTTGAGAAGAAAAGCTACAGCAGGATGGGCTCATATCTGTGGAGCAATTATAATCAAGAACAGGGCAATATTGACAGCAGCTCACTGTGTTGATGGGTAAGCAATTCGTTTTTCCAAAAAAAGATGATATGACCTAATAAAATATAATAAGTAAAGTAAAATATCATAAGTTGCTTCTAAGCATAGAACATATAATAATATGTCCTAAGCTAGGCTACGTGTTTTAACGTCACGTTGCGTTGGCTTAACAAGAAATATTGTCAAAATTGTCACTGAATTAGTTTTAAAAAATAATTCAGTGACAATTCTAAAAATAATTTAGATTTAATGCGAATATTTTAAATTTCAGATATGAAAGTGATCTGTCGTTACTAAGAATAGTAGTAGGAACAGCATCTAGACTATCCGGTGGTAAAAGTTACGACTTATCAAGAATAATCATACATGGGTCATATATTTCTTCAACTTTGGAAAATGACATCGCGCTTTTGGGCACTGCAAAAAGGATGACATTCAGCCAAAGCATCAATGCTGTGGATTTCGCTTCTCAAGATTACTATCTGCCCGATGGAACCGAAGCTCTTGTGTCGGGATTCGGAACAACTTCGGTATGATCAATTTTATTAATAACTAGCTTTTGCTCGCGGCTTTGCGCGCATTTCATCAAACCATTATCGCATCTATTGTCATTAGAATACCAGTCCTGAAACACAACCAGAACAGATCAGTATATTAGGACTTTATTGTATGCGAAGTTCACGTCATTCCTCCTTCAAATCTGCACTCGTTAAATTTTTAAATAGGAAAAGTCTACCAATAGTTTCGCTTCATTTCCTAGCCTCTCAGAACGCAGCAATCTTATCCATGGCTTATATTCCTATTACTCATGTTTCTCACACGTTTCTGGTAAAAATTTCTCACACATTTCTGTCCTTACAATCGTTTGCGTGTTACTCAATAATAAAATCTTAAATTAAATTTCCGCGTAAAACTATTAATTATTAGAAAAACATTTTAGAAAAACAGTTTTCGAGGGCGCAGCATCACATTCTTAGAACAAGTTTTTGATGAATTTATATGACATGGATAATATTTCTTTCTTTCCAAAATTAAATGCCAATTTCGGCATGGACTGTGCAGTAATAGCGCCCGCTTAATCTATAATTTAGCAGCTATGTCAGTATTAGTCATAGACTCAACACTCTTCTATAGCAATTTTGATTTTTCTACTTACATCGCCAATAATGAACCCTTGGGGTTGTTAACAAGTGGAACACACAACTTTTAACTGCCAAATGCCACAAAAAATATGCGTACTGAACTAAAACCGAGTGCTGGCGAAGTTTTTACACTAGCAAAATGAAACGTATAGAAACGGATTATTATAAAAAATAATAAAAAGTAAAACCGTGATTAGCGTTAGGTATAAGTTACTTATTATCAAACTCTGGCTGTGGATATTGTAATTAAAGAGAATAAAAAAAATATAAAAAAGTAATTTATTTCGTTTACAATATTCGTGGAGATAATTTTGAGTTTCATGACTCTTTTCTAAAATAATTTTTCGTTGTCTTATAATATTTTTAATACTACTCGTAGTTGATGTGCTTAGATGGTTAATGGGTAACGTACATTTTAATATTTTTGCTTTTTAAAGGGTAACTTGTGGAAGGGGCATTAAAGTGCTTTGCAAGGCAATACAAGCAATATAATTTTAAATTCGCCAATTCCATGATCATGTAAAATAAATACTAATTTGTAGTTAGCAAAAGCGATAAAACTGTTTATATTATTAATTTCCCATCACATTGCTTTTTAGCTCTAGCTACCGATGAACTTGCTACTTCATGTATAATTTCTAGGGCTGTCATGACGATGTCAATAACACCTTGCTTCATGGTCAGTTTTGGGTCATGTGGCAGGGATTGCGATGAAATTATTGTTTATATTCTAATTTTAATACCGCATTAACGCATGGTGGAAGGACATTTTACGAATGCTCGCTTTTGTGGTTACCACCCTGAAGTAGAAAATCTGTCGCTAAGCACCTAACACTGTGTTCCGAAAGCAGTCCTTGAGCCGGTAACATTAAATAACAGGTACAATGGGCCTCGTGCTTGTTCCGCCACACAAAGAATTACAGATTTCACCTATGGTAAGGCACTTTTGCAATTTTTTATTTTTAAATGTATTTTTCTTTTTTCAGTTTGAGGGCTCTGCATCATCAGTTCTTCTTGCAGCAACAGTTAAAATTATCAATCACGATGCTTGCGTTCGTACATATCTTCGAATGGCTACCATTACATCCGGAATGGTCTGCGCTGGTGCAAGAGATCCCCCCAGAGACGCTTGCCAAGGAGACTCTGGAGGTCCACTCGTATCTAACGGCCAGTTGATAGGCATCGTATCGTGGGGCGAAGGTTGCGCAGATCAAGTTTACCCTGGAGTCTATACGCGAATTTCTAACTACAGTTCGTGGATAGGTCAGCATTTAAATGAAGTGTTTGACTGAGTGTAATGAGATAAGAAAACTGTGGAGATCTCAATAATATTTAATCCTTCAAAATACACAATGTTGTGATATGTAATGAATTGTTAAGTACATATTATAATAAAGATAAGTATTACAAACTACACGATAAAGTTTTAATTGATTCTTATTACTAGTATCATATAACCTTATGTAGATAACATCAAACATAATTTATTAGGCCTTGATGTAAACAATTTTCTTGAGTTTGTTTATTCATATCAGTATAACTAACTCAAGAAATTAAACGGATTATATTGGAGATAGATTAAAAAAATACACATTTTTTTAAATATTTCTCTATAAATCTTATGTTTGCTGCTCAGCAATCACTGCACAATCAATACTGGCCATCGAAAAGATTTACACTTTTTAAAAAACTTATTGTTACGGAATAAGCGAGTTCCACCTGATGTTAAGTGGACTAACCTCTGCTTAAAACAGATGCATTTCATCACAAGTGACGAATTGCATAGCGCCCGTCACACAGACATACAGTTTTTTAGTCTCATGTGCCTGTCATTTTACTGGCTCTCAAGGGCTGCTGCCGGAACACAATGTTAGGTGCTTGGCGACAGATTTCATACTTGAGGATGGCAGCTAACCAGGCAAGCATTCGCAAAATGCCCTTCCACTATGCGGTAAATGCGGTAAAATTTTATTTGTAAGAATGCAAATGTAAGAACAGGTCGGCCCTTAGTTGAAGATTTGAATCCAGTTTTTATTTATCTAGTCATTATCAAGGCTTTTATTATTACACATTTGTTAAAAGCTAACTAGAAAGTTATGAATTTAAAAACATTTTTGTGAAAAACTTTCATTGGTTATAATTTTTAAGTTAACCTTAAACATCTAATAAGGTAATTATTACCCTTCTGAGTTTGTATGGAGATGTGACCGGCCAATTCAACTGTAAGTCATCCATGGGTATCATCAAGGTCTTGACTCTTCCAGCAGACTTGTACAGTGGTAGCGTATAACTGTATTTTATATAGTATAACAAGGTAGGGATGT
This sequence comes from Plagodis dolabraria, assembly GCA_963854805.1. NCBI lineage: Eukaryota > Metazoa > Arthropoda > Insecta > Lepidoptera > Geometridae > Plagodis > Plagodis dolabraria. Next base: position 17,133,733 of record OY978450.1, read on the forward strand.
GCAGAGATTATTTCTATCCGCGGGAGGTGTCCTGGTGACCTGTGATACAGGTTCTTAGAAACCTACTTCAGGCACCAGCCCCTCACAAAGTTAGGTTTAATTTTTGGCACTCTTATTTCTTGTATTTTTTTTCTTTATGTGAATAACCTTTTGTGAGGAGTAAATTAATATATTTTTGAATTTGAATTTGAACTTTTCTTGATCGTCCAGAAAATTAGGTGGAGTTACTATACAATACAGGGTTATTGGGAAAATGCTAACAACCTCTTAGGGTTAACAACCTCTTAGGGTTGTTAGCATTGGTGAGCGCTCTTGGCTTGGAGTAGGCATTGCCTATTACTACGAGACTCAAAACTTAAAACAATAAGTTTTTCTAGTACTGTCTGAAACTTTTATGTTTTGAGTATCGTAGCGAAAGGCAATCCCCATAAAAAAAACATCTAAAAATGTTTGTAAGGCCTAGCAGAAGTCAACCCTAAGAGGTTGTTAGCATTATACCAATAACCCCGTATACTTTCATTACCTATATTAAATTAATACTTTTTTCAATATTTGTTTTATGTTAAATTTTATTATTATAACACTCCTCTATATTTCCATGTAGAGGTCGTAAGACCACCACGAAAGGGAAAAAAATCCTGAAGATTAGCAACTTGGTGGTTAAAAACTTCGATACAACTCTGCGATCCCTACGCCACCAGCCAACCGTGGGGATTATGACAATCCCTTAATTGTATAGTTAATGGTGGAGGCAGTATTCTGAAGATGTCGATCCGGCTACTTTTTTACTACTTTTTTACGCAACCGCGGCGCGGTTACAAATGTGATTATGTCAATAAATAGCAGCTAATGGTGTCATTGACATTTTACATTTGTTTTACTGATAACGATGTAGATTTTCTCGTATTTAGGATCGCATGTGTAAACTTGTTACAGGCTCGAAATAAAGGAATTAAATACAAATTTTGAAGCAGTGACGGCTCAGTGGCATTGACTGTCGCGCAGCAGGTCCATGGTTTGAATCGCGCCGCGGGCTTGAGCTTCACCGCATGGTAGAAGTGCATGTTGCGAATGCCCGCCTGGCTAGCGACCACCCTCAAGTAGAAAATCTGTCACCAAGCACCTAACGGTGTGTTCCGACAGCTATCCTTGAGAGCCAGTAATTCTAGGTTAAGCCTGTTAACACCTTCGACCTCATCAACACTTATTAGGTGGGATTTTGGTCAACGGTTAGGCCTTTTATTTTTTTCCTTATCAGCAAAAAATAAATAAAATTCGCCGAACATTGTCTTATTATTTACATAGTTTGTAATTGTGGGAACATGTAATAATTTAACTTATCGATGCTTAAACTGATAAATTCATTAAGGTGTTATGTTAAACGTTTGAACATTCAATTTAATTGATAACACCGACCTCATAACTAAAATATTGTTGTTTTGTGTTGATAACATCATGTTTTTAAAAACATACTTATCTATTGGATGACTAATTTACATTTCTGTCAATTGATATGGTTATGTTTATGATTAAAATTAAATATAATGTTATATTACAGTATTTACCAATGAAAAGTGCCTTTGAAGCTACAAATTTTGTAACATTTGTAATAACTTAACAGCACCAGGTTTTATTCATGCATGGTAGGAGATTTTGCGAATGTCCACCTGGCTAGCTACCCCCCTCTACCAGTAATCAGAGTCGAGGGGAGTTTACTGTCAAACATCATTATGTCAAAAATTCTCTAGACTCAAACTCCAAAGGATTCGATATTCACAGTCAACTTCAGCTGAATATTCTTAAGCACGAGTAAACACTGAGCGGAGAATGAGACAACCTCAGTCATCAAATCGGCTACTCCGGTCGTGCTCGAGTTTCAAAGCGGTGAAGAGAGTTAGCGATTCTATAGGTTAGTACATTAATTATTCTATTAGACTCTGGGACATGTTTTTATATTATTCCTGACCATTTTATTTGTAACTTAAACCTTAAACAATGTTATATTTAAACACAAATTAGCTATCGTGATAAATCGTAAACGCGGTATATAAAATTTATCGGTATATAAAATATATTTATAGCGGCTCTTTAAAATTTATATAGGCTTCCTAGTATTTTATCAAGTTCAATAACATCCATGAATTTTGAGCAGAACAGTAAAAGATATTTTATAAGTAGTACCGGCCCCAAATATAACATATAAATACAGGAGATGGTATTTCTGTATCTTTTTTAAATGTCATCGATCTCCATCATTGAGTTGAACTTGACGGAGCAGACATAGCAGGTCGCATACAACTCTGAATTCCACAATGCGAAGTAACCCATCGAGCTTGTAGCTCAAACTCAAGTAAGACCGGTCGGAGTACACTCGGCCCACTAGTCCTGAAAGTAAGCTTCAATTCCTGTAGTTTGTACGGAAACCAATTTGCTTGCATGGTGTTTCAAATTTTTAACATGCGCATGATGCAAGTAATTGCGAATAAATTCTTATTTAGTATATCTGGATACTAAATGGAAACAAATTCGCTCATTGTTCCATACTTTTACCTTACGCAAAATGAGAGTAGAATATAAAGCTTGATAGTGGTAGTCATTTATTTTTTCTAAATACTTGTTCTGTATTCAAATAAAGACTGAACTCCGAAAGCCCAATGAATTGATGAAACAATAAACTAGTCAATTAACTCCATCCGGGCGTTGGCGTTCAACAAAATCACTTTATCTACCCTTTGGCCAGATTACGGACGTATTCTGAAATCGATCGATAGATAAACGACAGTGTGGGAGGATCGGTATACAATTAGCGTGATAGTACCAGGAAAAATAATTATTACGTGTTAGACTTTTTATCTATGGCACCACCCATACCTTTCCGTGAGGGTCGTAAGAGGCGACTAAGGGAAAAATACCGGAATGTGGACAGCGGCGTACTTATACTGCGGTTCCTAAGACACCTGCCAAGTGACAAGCAACATCCTTGTCGTACATACAAAAAAGACGCTTGCCAAGTGTGGGGCTAATGGCAACGTTTGCTTAGGAAGGAAGTAAAGCGGTGATTAGCATTGGATGGTCCGGCTGATCCAGTAGACTTTTACCGACAAATTAATATAGGAACACCTACGTACCAACATATTCTTTAACAACACCACCGAATGTGATTAAATCAATTATTAGGGTGTATCTGATGTCTGTCTTTACGCACGAGAATTACTCACGTACTCACGTTGGTAAAGACCAACGTGAGTAAAGACCCACGTCGATAATTCTTATTTTTTAGAGTAGAAGCAACTTTATTTTTCATTACAGTATACAGTTAAGGAGCTGTTCCGTTCCCGAGTAAAGAATAAGCCTTATCTACTTGACCGATATTGATGAAATTTAAATAGGACCTACTTGGAGTATTATCATCATCATCATCACTTCAACCAGAACGTCCACCGTTGAACAAGGTCTCTCTCTTTGGGGGATTTGTCATAATTCCGTCGCTGGGCAGGCGTCTTGGTTATCAGTATCACAGAAGAAGTTGTCAGTTCTTTAGAAGGCGCTGCTGCCTACCTCCTGGTATTTTTCCCTTAGTCGCCACTTACGAAACCCACGGGAAGAAACGGGGGGGGGGGGGGGGTGACGTTCTAACCCAACACCTCACAGGGTATCTTGGAGTATACCGTAACTTGAAGTATTTGATACGTTTGTCAGGACATACTTCAGAAGTGGTTCCATTCAAATTTCATCAACGTCGGTTTAGTAGTTTTTATGTTACACTCAATTAACTGAAAAATGACTTGCCACTAAACCTATTACGCGATGACATAGTATTTGCGAGAATTGTCCACGGTGAGTATTTCTTATTGAGCTTGAGTGATAATCAATCGATTGTCACTATATATATATATATATACGAGTATATATAGCCTAATCATAATCATGAAAGCAGTATGTATCACAAAAGAAGCGAAGACAAAAGTTATCTTAAACAATAAAAGGGATCACTTCTTACACTGAAAAACTGTATGAAATAACTTGTGAAAGTTGTTACTGCATACCTTTCAGTTTCAGAAGTCGGTTAATTTTCTTTAAGTTTGTTTACACCTTCATTTCCAAAATAGGATCGTTCGTCAATAGGGAAATCTTTTATTTTCAGTAAATAACGAGCACGCGCCCAACCATGGAATCGTACGTCAGTCTGTTTACAGATTACAACTGCACACGTGTTGTATTCATACAATGCTTATACTATATATAAAGGTTTTAATAATATACCTAGATACTCTCCGATGAATAGTGAACACCTTGAATATAACACATTAACGGAATTAAGTATGTATAGTTATATTTATTGTACATTACTGCAGCGGCCAGCAAAGGAGGCATTGATGGACGAACGTGTAAATGTGGGCCGAGGCGAAGCCGAGGCACATATACGTAAGTCCATCAATGCCTAGTTGTGGCCAAGGCTTGTATAGTGCTTTTCTCAAATAATGCGCGGAAATTAAAACAAAGTATTACCTAGGCATAATTTTTTATTTAAAGATACAGTTGTTAAATGTACAATTTTCAATAAACAGCGTTCTATTTGCAAGCCAGATCGAAATTTAAATAAAACCTTTGATAAGTCACCTCCTTGGTTGCCATGCGCCGAAGTAAAAGATCGTTCCATTTTTAAATTACACGATAGATATGAGTTTACTATGCAATTTATTGGGCCGCTAGACACGACAGATATAGATTTTCATACATTTTTGCCGGCCGCTGCGCGCATGTATTTGCCAGTACAGCAATTTCGATTTTTCTCGAAGAATCTCGAAGAAGGTTGTCAAAATAATGCTCACATTTCCAAGCATGTTTGAGAAAAAGTATTTAACGGAACTTAATCGCGATAAAACATGTATATTATTTACCTTTACGGTTCGACCTAGTTGCATTGGTTGTGATCACGAGCTGACTGAAGAGGCGGGTGTCAACGTTTTGAAGGGCGGGTATTTTCTCCAACTACCCGCATTTGATTTATATGTATCATCTCGACAGACACAACTGAGTAAAATGTGAGTGAACTGTGTTCAAGTCGCGATCTTAAAGTTACTATGGAATAAAGTATGTACGTAGATAATACAATGAACATTGGCGATAATATAATATAATAAGAAACAAAACTAGCAAATCGAGTCAGCCTCGCGTACCGTGGTGGGTTCCTTAAGTGTATTTTTTAAAAATGTTTTCATAACAGCTTGATCTTATTAAAAACAGAAATAATTTTGCAAGTACTGTATAACATTGTTGCTACTTAATAATTAGATAATATAATTATGTAATATGGATATTATTATGATTTATTATATAGACACAAAACTTGACTAAGCGAAATTTTAGCGCTGTATCGAGCTGTATTCGTGATCTTTTTTTATCGAGAGAAATATATGCAATCTTATTTTCGAACACACACAATATTTTTTAAATTCTTTGGAATATTACAGGTGTATTTTATTCATATCTGTAAGGCATACACTATTTCTAAAAAACACGTTCCAATTTTACCTTCTAAAAACTCACTTAAATGTAATATTTTGATAAAACAATGTATTTATGATAACATTTAAGGCTATTAACAGATAATAAAAACAAATTAGACCAATGAAAATAAAAATTGTTGATATAATGTACTTATCAACTAACATGAATTGACAATGTTTTTTTCTATTTTGGATGTCATTTAAAAAGAGTAAACAACTTCGGCGTAAACATCATTAAACTTTGATATATTCGTACTTGCCGACATTTAGCAGCAATAGTTAGGTACATCACTAAATTCAAAATGGAATGACAAGCTTTTGTAACGGAAAATTATGACCTATTTTCTGTTAAAATGCGTATATACCTAATACATAACCTAAAACTTATGTAATCAAACTACAACTCATTCTGTTCATAAAATTAGTTTAATATCAGAACACTTAACTAGATGGCACTAGTAATGCGTGAAATTTACCAACATTGCTACTTAATTTTCCTTCGAATATAAAGATTAAAATAGAACTTAATATATAAAGGAAATGTACTAAACAAGGGAAGATTCTCAAGTAATTTCAAATACTTTTTTATATAGAAAAAAAAATATCAAAAAATCGAACGACTCCAACACTCAAAAGTGCGAAATAACTTGTTCAAGTAGTTACCATGGTATTTCAAAAGTACCAATTATCACAAAATTGTGCTCATGGTACCTGACTTATAATAATAATAATAATAATAATAATAAAGCTTTATTTAATTCCATTCATAGTACATATGATAGCAGTTGGTGACTTATTAACCTAAACCTTTTTTTTTTTTTTTTTTTTTTTTGTACGTGTGGAAAATGCATTTACGCATTCCCGTCCACCCCGGGGGAGGTGTCCGGGATATGTCGGACTCGACACCAACTACTCCCACAGCAGCAAGTGCCCCTACCGACTAAAAACCACACGATGTTCCTGCTCGACGCCTTAATGCCCGGGCAACGGGAACGTTTGTGAGCTCTACCGTGACTCGGACAGCGTTGGCCCTTGGTAGGGTCCCGTCCTGTTGAGGAGTGGAGGAGGACTTACTCCACTGCTTCCTTATGTGGCGCGCGGAAACACCGCACGTGCCACCTCGAGGTCTTTGGTGATATGGCGAAGGACACCCCCATGTCCATCGCCAAGACCTCTGTTATGGGGGTTGGAGGAGGGCTTGGTATGCCCTCCTTCTCCGCCCAGGTCTACGGGTGCGGATAGGGAGTGTGGAAGTGATCTCTCTCTCCCTCTCCGCATTCTCCTTCCGCGTCATAACCTCCTCGCAGAAGTCTTTTCCCGCGTTCCACGACCTGTCACTTTCCACCATGGCCTTAACCAATGATGGAAGCGAGAGGTCGTCCCCCACTACTGCTATGAGCTCACGGCGCTCACTCTGCCACGCTGGGCACTCCACGAGTGTATGCTGCGCCGTGTCCTCGACACAACCGCAATGGTGGCACCCTGGCGTCGGTTCCCTTCCGGCAATACGGTACAGATACTTTCCGAAGCAACCATGCCCAGTCAGTATCTGCACAAGCCGGAAAGTTAATGACCCGTGCTCTCTATCCAACCAGTCCTGGAGGACTGGTCGAACGGCCTCGACAGTCCAGTGGCCAGCCTGTGGTTGGGACAGCCGCTCCATCCATTTCCCAATGAGGGACTGTCGAGCATGGAATTTCCGTGCTTGCACCTCACTTGGTGAAGGAAACTCTCCCCGGATACGAAGTCGTGAGTGCCACTCATGTAATGACGCGTGAACCTCGGCATCCAGGTCCCAAGGGGGAGACCCCGCCAACAAGCACGCAGCCTCGTAGGAGGTGGTGCGGTACCCACGTATGACCCCGACGGCCATCACTCTCTGAGATCTCCTCAGCACAGTGACGTTGTGTGCCGTCAGAGCATCCAACCATACCGGTGCCCCATAAAGGGCCATGGATCGCACCACCCCCAAGTACAGGCGGCGGCTGCTTGTTTTCGGTCCTCCAATGTTGGGCATCAGCCGCTTTAAAGCAGCAGCTGCACCGATGAGACGTGGGGACATGTGAGTGAAGTGCTCACGGAAATTCCATCTGCTATCGAGGACGAGTCCAAGGTATTTAATCGTGGACTCGACCCCGATCCGGGTTTCACCGATAGAGATGAAAGATCCCCTTGGCGGCGCCCGCCGAGGGCCGTGAAAACACACGGCCTCCGATTTGTTGAGCGCGACCCGGAGACCTAACAGCCGTATCCTGCCGACAACAAGGGCCACCGTTTCCGTGGCAAGACGGGCAGCCTTCTCGAAGGTCTCGCCCCTGGCAGTTACCAACGTGTCATCTGCATAGCAGATCACGTGGGCGCCTGGATTGAGATTTCCCCGCAACACCCAGTCATAACCGATGTTCCACAGAAGCGGTCCAAGAACCGAGCCCTGTGGAACACCGCACGACATTTCCCGCCTCTGATCAACCCCTCCTTGTCCCCGGTACGATACATACCTCTCTGAGAGGTAGGCGCCAACAATTCGACAGAGATAAGGAGGCACATCATGAAACTTCAGTGCCTCCTTGACCACACGTCCACGGCAAGGAGTTAAATGCATTAGCGATGTCAAGTGACACCGCCAGCATAACCCCGCCGTGGGCAGTCGCCTCGTCCGAGAGGGCCCGGACGCGTTCGATGGCATCGATGGTCGAGCGGCCCACCCGGAATCCGTACTGATGGTCTGATAAATTAGGGCCCACCTCCCCCAGGTGTTTAGTGAGCCGACGAGCGATAACTCGTTCAAAGAGCTTGCCAATCTCGTCTAGCAGCACGATTGGGCGGTACGCGGAGGGAGATTCTGCTGGTCGTCCAACCTTCCTTAAAAGAACAAGCTTGCCCATCCTCCACTGAGACGGGAATCGTCCCGATTCCAGGCAGGCATCAAGCAACCGCCGGAACCGGTCCTCCAGGGTCCCGAGAGCCAGTCCCAAAGCGCGCCCAGGTATGCCGTCTGGACCTGGAGCCTTGTTGGCATTCAACCGCAATAAAGCCGCGCCTAGTTCTCCCTGCGACACAGGCGGTATTGCGACGTCCTGTTCTCCCTGCTCTCCTCTATCCTCCAGCAGAGGAGCCATATTCGGAGGTTGGTGTTCCACACTGTTAGGAAACAAAGCCGTAACCACCTCCTCAAGCAGTGGGGGTTCAAGAGTCTCAGTGAGTGGGGGAGCCCACGGACGTAACTTCTCCCTGACCGTCTTATAGGGCCGCCCCCACGGGTCACGACTGAGAGTTTCCAGGAGCTCTGCCCGTGCCTGTGATTTGGCATTGCTGATCGACAGCTGAAGGGCGATTACATTAGATCGGTAAGCCTCGTACAGCTGCCTCTCAGTTTCCTCATCTCGGTGCCGCCGACGGCGCTGCCTGGTGTACTGGCGTCTGGCCGCTACGCACTCGGTCCTAAGATCGGAAATCGCGTTTGACCACCAGTACACTTGCCGCTTTGGAGGTCGACGTTTTGCCCGGGACATCCCAGCGTCACAGATTTGAGACAGAGCGCCCCGGAACCATTCTGCTTCAAGCTCAACCTCGACCGGTCCTTCCGGGGGAGACTGCCAGGCTTGTACAATGGAGGCCTCTACTAGGGCTTCTCTGTCCATGCTCTTGAGAACCCATCTGGGGAAATTCGCAAAGTCATTTCCTAATCGACGAGCGCTGGGTGTGTCTGCGGATGTAGAGACATCAAATCGAACATATAAATGGTCGGATGATGTCTCCACACCCTCCAAAACTCTCCAACCTTGGACACAGCGTGCTATAGAAGGGGACGCAAACGTGACATCCACAATGGAACCACCATTATGTCGCACACACGTGTTCCTTGACCCTCGGTTCAGAACCGAAAGACCCACCATTGTCGCCCATTCCTCCAGAGTCTCGCCTCGTGCATCAGTCACAAGAGAGCCCCAAGCCCTAGATTTAGCATTGAGGTCCCCCGCAACTAGCGCCGGACACGGCAGCGTCTGCCCAATGAGGGTACCTACACTATCCAGAAACTGCTCAAACTCAGCGAGACTCCTGTTGGGCGAGAAATAAACCCCGATGAGGACCATTCCCTTCCATTTCACTGCAGTGTACCCCCGTCCTCGCGCAATTACTGGAAGCGGCCCGGCAGCCGGCGAAGCAATAATGGTCACTAATCCATCCACGTCACCCACCCAGTCATCCCGGGGAGGGACAAAGTATGGATCTGCGACCACTGCTACATCAATCAACCACTGTGCCATGCTTTGCAAGAGAAGATCTTGCGCAGCGGCACAGTGGTTGAGGTTCGCCTGGAGAAAACGATGCGCCATTATTGATACTAATTGGTCATCATCGCCTCCACGCCCTCCGCCTGAGTCGGGGGACAGCTTGCTGCTACTGGAGCTTTTACTGCCTTTCTTGGTTTTGGTGGGGAGCAACTCTTGCTGCCCACCCTATGGTCTGCGGGTTTGTTCGCGGCTGTACAGAGCGAACACCTTGGTGCGGCAGTGCACTTTGCTGCTTTGTGGCCATCCTGGCCACAGCGGTAGCACTGGTCGCTGCGGTCTACTTCCGATGTACATTGCGCTCTGACGTGTCCTGTCTGCAAGCAGCGATAGCACTGCAGACCTCGAGGCCGCAACAAGTGCACCTGTGCTGACACCCAACCAACTAAAAGGCGCCCACCCTTTCCAATCTTCTTAGCGGCAGCCACTGGGCACCGAACCCAGATAGAACAGCTGCCCTGGAGACCCCGTTCAATGTCCCGGACCTTTACGGATTCTCGTGAGCAACTACCTCTCTCCGCAATGGCTGCAACTACATCCGCGGTCGTGACAGAGTCATCAAGCCCAGAAACACGCATTTCTGCACATTTCATTGGCCTCGACACCTCAGCCACTTCTGGGTCTAGGGCCGCCCTTATTTGCTCAGCCAAAGAGTCTGCTTTGTCGCTACTTGTCGCACCTGGTACCTCCAGAATACGTGCACCGGTTGCTGCCTTCCGAAAACGAAGACCGCTTATCCCACATTCAGTGAGATTGACCTTTGCTCTTGCGTCAGCCAGCACGTCAGCGTAGGTGATCCCATTTTTCTCAGACTCTGGCCGCAGTTTGATTACCACGGCCTGAGATTTAGGAGGCCGGAGCTTCACCTGTGCCACTTGACTTTTTGGTCTCGTCTTTGGCACCGTCGTTGTCGTGGCATTTGGGGCCTTCGCACGTCTTGCGCCACGCTTCGTCACTACAGACCATCCCTCGTCCATGGACTCAGGTGCTGGCGGAAGTGGACGAGAGACCGACTTCTCCTGAACCACCTTTGCAGACACTCCCTTTTTGCCATTTTGGGGCTTAGAGCTAGGTGTTTTGCCCTTTAATATACCCACGTCTGCTTGGGATTTGGTTTTAGCTGCTGGTCTTGGCGTCTGGGCAGAAGCTGCTGCCGCGTTATTGCGATCCGCTGCTAGGGGCGGTCGCAGACGTTTCTCCGGAAGAAGACGCTCCTCCAATGCTTCTAAGCGGGCACTCATCATGCCACCTACTTGTAGCATGATAGAGCGCGTCAACTCATCAACAAGATTACCCCCTGTTGTGGATACAGGCGTTTGCGCCTTAGCCCTCCCTGACGATGATTGCTGAGGAGATTGAGACGGCGGGACTTCCCGAGACCCTTTAACCTCTTTTCGAAGCTCAGCCAACTCCTCTCGGAGGCATGCCACCTCACTATGCAACCGTGTATTATCTTCCATGAGTCTGGCAGTTTCCTCCGTAGATGTGCGGTTCTCTAAAACCAGCACTGCGGCTTTGATAGAGGCTGCTGCCTCTTTCAGGGATTTCTGAAATGTACCCTTGAGATTGCGTGACTTTGCCGCCACATTGCAGATGATCTCAACGTCGTTAAGGACTTGTTTGGACAAGGCCTTGGCCGTCTGGCTGTCTACCGTCACTGTTCCAGTCACTCCAAGTGCAATACGACTAGCTTCAGCCTGGCGTGACAGATCTTCAATCTCCTGTTCAGCCTGAGCGCAGGCAATCTTCCGCCTTTCTGCATCCTCCGTCTTCTTTTGCTTTCGAAAGCCCAAGACTTCCACCAAGGGTGGGGTCTTGAACATTTTAGGAGGATTCTCTTCATTTTCCGACTGTGACATCGAATCAACATTCCGGCGTCTTTTGGATCTCCATAGTCGACCCTCTGCGTCCTCCGATTGACATGAAGACGCTGTTTGGACACTTGCGTCTGAATCAGATGCCAGTGAACTTTCAGCGGCTTCCACTTCCATGTCTTTCTTTCTGTCCTCATCACTCTTCTCCTTCTTCGTTAACTTTCCTCTCAACTTCTTCTTCGATTTCTGTGGGGCCGAAACCCCGAGGCGGATGGTGCCCCCCCCAGATACGACGGGGCAGGATGCTTCCGCAGAAGCACCGAGGGATTGTGTGGCCATGTGACCATTGCCCTCCTGGGGAATATTATCATTCGCCTTATTGTTCATTTTTCTTTTTCCATTTTTAAGGGAATGGATCCCTATATGGTGCTCTAGCGGCCGGGTTCCCCCCGACCATACATCCCCTCGGCAAGCACAACCTTGGGATTTGGAGACGCATAAAGCCCGACAGAGTGGCCGAATTGACCGATTGCTGCCGCGCCGCGAGCCTTGCAGGCCCGCCATCCTACGACCCGGAGGTCCGCTGCAGCCGCTGTAACGCAGCTGCCGTCTGAGTTTGCCCGACAGGGTGGCCGAGTTGACCCTCCCTGCCGCGCCTACGGCCTTTATGGCCCACCAACATAAGTGACCCGCAGTCACTCCTCCCCCGTACACGGCAGAGTAAGCCTGCCGCGCCACCAGCCTTGCAGACCGGCCATCCTTCGACCCTACGGGTCCACTGTCCCTTCTCGGGACCCCAACTCCGCGGATAAACCGCCTGCCCATCCACTGTGCCCTATGCTACCTTCATAGGGACACGCGGAGGGCACCTATCCGTCAGGATTTTAGCCAGCAGCCAACAAGATCCCATATAGAGAAGTTATTGACTGCTGCCCAGGGTGCACCGGCCTAGACACTGCTGTACCCCCCGGATGTAACGTATCCGAAAGAGAGCAGCAGCATTCAGGCACACGAGGAGGTATCCCGACGAAGCACCCCTATTAACCTAAACCTAATTCAACTACATATATTACACTTAGATGAATTTTGTTTCTAATTTTAAATTCTATTTTGTAATTAGTTTAATTATTATTTGTTTTAATTACATATCAACTACCTATTTTTTAATGCATGGACCCCGTTCGGGTAAAAGCCTTAAAAGCCTCGGTACCTGACTTAGACAAGTTATTTCACACTTATATGAGTTATGAGTAATGAAAACGGTTCCATTTTTTGGTTAAACATTTATTTTCACTCTTATATATTTTTCAGTTATTGGAGTATAAATCAAAAACGGCTTACGCAATTTTGATGAAATTTAAATGGGATCAAACGACAAGTATCAGCTTTCAAATAAAAAAAAAATATCAAAATCAGTGCACCAGTCAAAAGTTCGGAGGTAACATACAAAAAATGCATGGTGGTAGGGCACTTTGCAAATGCCCGCCTGGCTAGCTACCACCCTCAAGTTGAAAATCTGTCGCCAAGCACCTAACGGTGTGTTCCGGCAGCTGTCCTTGAGAGCCAGTAACTCTAGGTTAGTCTGAACAACATCCTCGACCACATCATCACCTACCATCAGGTGAGATAGTGGTCAAAAGCTAACTTATCAGGCATAAAAAAAAAAAAACAGACGAATTGAGGACCTTCTCCTTTTTTTAAAGTCGGATAAAACCTCATTGCATTAGAATGCATAAAACACGTTATACAATTTTCTTATAAACCGTCTTGCACCAAAGACAGTTTGAACAATATTCACTAGGTGTCCTGTCACCGCGCGCTGGCGCGGCGCGGCGTTTGATTGATTGCCTCATTTGAATCCCGAACAGATTCGATTATGATTAGCATCTATCTGTTTGCAGAATCGACCCCCGTGACAGAGGTTGAACGGTTGGCGGGTTAAAGTTTGCTTTCTAGTAAAGGATAGAAAAAACTGTCATTGTATTATTTTATACTAATATATTACCTATATAAACTCATTAAAAAAGATACATTATTATTATGACTGATTTATATTTGTTTTTACCAAGGCAAGCATTTTCTGTTATTTTTAAACGAATTCAAAAAAGGAGGAGGTTGTCAATTCGTATGTATATTTGTTACCTCAGATCTTTTGACTGGGTAAACCAATTTTGATAATATTTTTTTGTTTGTAAGATAATGTTTGTCGTTTGGTCTCATATAAATTTTGAGTGTTGAAGTCGGTTCCATTATTTTGTATATTTTTATTGTTTGATTTGAAAATAAGTTTTCAAAGTAATTAAACAACTTTAAACGGTTTAAATCGCGTTTATTTTTCATTATTTTATCCCGACGTTTCAAACACTTTGGGATAAAATAATGAAAAATATACGCGATTTAAACCGTTTAAAGTTGTTTAATTACTATGTGTAACAATCGCGAAAACCTATGACAATAAGTTTTCACTTCACAAGCTCGGAAAGGTTTTGTTTATCATCAAAATCTGCGTGGAAAAGTACTTTTATCCGCTAGCATGGGAATGAATGGTTTTTAAAACTCTGAGCTTTATACCCGTTGCACTAAATTAATATTACCAATAGTAGTCATTTAACTTTTAAGGGGATCACCGTAGTGAAATGCGCACTTTTGGAATCTTCTTGTACTGAAACTATGAGTTCAAAATGTGTGAAAAATATATATCATATTCTTTAATTCTTTATTGAGTGAATTAGTTGATTAGTTTTTATTGAAACCAATTAGTTCTTCTGTAATAAATTGTAATCGACGACCCTTTTTAGATTGTTTTTTATTAATTTAAGAGGCATAGTTGAATTAAATGCAATGATTCTTTTTTTAAAAAATAGCTAATACTATACTCTAATGAACTACTTACTAACTTGTGTTGAAAACATTTTTATGAATTTTTGCCACAAAATTCTTTGATCGCGAGAAGAAATCGCAACGAAAATCAGTCTGCTCTGCCCGCAGCGCTCGGGCCGTTTGGACGTGGGATCTGTGCCGTTCGTTACGCCATCATTTTGTGCATTTATTTTACGAAATATTACAATATTTTTTTATCATACGTTAATTTGGAACTCATAAATTATTGAAACGCAAGTAAAACATTTATTGGGGATGTACTTTTGTTTATATTGATTTATAAAATCTTTATAATAACTTTTTTGAGCGAGTTGATTAAAGTTCAGACACGGCATTGTTAATTCCTATTTTAGTAGGTATCTAGATTTTTAACCCTTGGTAAAATATTTCATTTTGTTATTATTAGGTTACTGTACAATTAAATGAGAACCTATTCCCAATGCCCTTAACACACTTTCTGAGACGACCAACTACTTTCTAGGTATTTATATATCCAATCATTCAAATAAAGGGAACTTACCTATATCTCTTTTATCTCTTTGACTTTAACAGTTAAATACTTAGTATGTAGTTAGTCGGATTGAAATGTGTGTACATCTGTATGACTCCGCTGTTCTTTCGTACTACCTCTAAAAGTATGTACCCGTAACGTTTGAACCATTACTTCTGTAGATAGTTTCATTTTCATAGCAAAAGTGATAATGTGTACTATTATTATAATTTTATTTTATATATTTTAATAAGTGGGGTTCCTTAGGCAAAGTGACCCGGTACAATTCTTCTCGTACAACTTTTAATGGCAGCAGTCGAATGAGACTTGACAAAAACCTAAATGACATATTCAAGGTGGCAGGTAAAATTCAAGTTGCTCCGATCCGTCTGAAAATCAATATCTGGTTTTAGGCGTCGTTATTCCGAATTTAGAATTTATTTTTCCATGACATGATTTTTTAAGATGGCCGCCATACATAGATGTTTTGAAACCATTGACTTAAATTGTTCTATGGGAAGGAGTCATGGGGAAAGAAAGTATTCTAAACTGAAAATAACAAAGTGCTTTTCGTGATATAATAATAATGGGAAATCTGAAGTAAAGCTGAGCTTCAGTGTGATCGGAGTACTTTGTATGGGGGCTATCTTGAATTCCAACATTCTGGATTTGCTCTACGAACTCTTCTTATTCATCATATTACATTTAGAGCACGGATAGTGCGTGAGTTCAAAGGGCGAGTGCAAGGCGAGGCTGCAGTCCGATTCGTGTGAGTGACTTGCGAGGCCGAAGGCTGAGGTCTGACTGGGAGTATTTTCCATATTTTCAACTGGTCTCCATGATGAATGGCCGCGATAACCGAAGCACCTACGAGTGGGGTTCTTTAACCATTGTGACTCAGAAATTTGGTACGATTCTGCCTGTACCACTTTTAGTAGCGGTAGGGTGAATTTTATTTGGCGGTTTCATTACAGTTATCTTTTGTATTGGGATTATACTTCTATTAAAATTTTGAACTTTTATTTTATTATTATTTGTATTTATTATGTTATCTCATAAATAAACTCTAAAATTTCAAAATGACTTTCTATAACTGAAATTATACCTATGCATAATATTTATTTATCGATAAGTATATAGAAATATGATCAAGAGTAAAATTGCAAGTTTCTGTTTTAGAGTTGGTAAGTATATGACAGTAACCCAGTGGTTGGTGCAGATAACGTCCTATAAGTTCAAGTACATATTTAATATGACGAGTAGGATATATTGTGCTGTTTTTGGTTGCATGAATTCGTCCAAACCAAACATATTAATTGTAAAATAGCTGCAGGTATCTATAACTAAGTAAAACATATTCCCTGTTCTCCACCTTGTCCAAGTTTGCAAAAACAATTTTTGATTAAGCTATATACTTTAAAATTCAATAATAAAGCATTTCGTACGTTTCAGTCGAGGTGCAAATATTTTTTACTACCTATCCAAAACAACACGCATTTTTACACACTTTTTATTCAATTTACAAAGTATTTTATCTAAACTAATATAGGTAATAAAGCGGAAAGATTTGATTGTGCATTTGTTTGTTTGCATTGAATAGGCTGAAACTAATGGACCGATTTGAAAAATTCTTTCACCATGAGGATCCAACATTATCCTTGATAAACATAGGCTATAGAAGATTTTCAAAAAAGTTAGGTCGTATGTAAACTTCGATAACATAACATAAAGTGCGAAAAAAATACCAAAATAAATCGTTAGGTATATCGCATACGCTGCGGAAATTATTGAAAATAGAGCCAAGTGATATACTACAATTTTATAGAAGACTTCAATAAAAAAGTCCGCAATACTATAAGTATAACTATTACAGTTATGTCACAATAACTGTTTTTTTATATGTTGAATTTATAAGTTATGATTTTTTTGTTAAATAGCCGTGTGAAACCGGGGCGAATCACTAGTTTGCTTATATAAAAAAAGTATATTTACAATCACAAAACAAAATGGAAACACAAAAAAGGCAAATGTAATTCAAATGCTAAAGGCGGGCAGCCCTATCGCATGTTTACGTACCGCGCGGCTGTAGGTAGTTATTTCGAGGACAGGGCCCAGTTAAAATACTGTATAGATAATATTACCGTGGTTTCGTACCGCTTCATGAAGTCAAAATACTTTTTTGAGCACAATATTGAGATAATACTTTTGAATTTTAAATTACAACCTCGTTTTATAGACCCTATAATCTCAGCAAACCACAAACCAATTAAGCTCTTACAGGTTCTTACTTGCAAATTCTGTTGATATGCAAGACACCTTTCTACCAAATTTCAAGAAGATCGATTCAGGCAATCGAGATTTATTGACGGGGAAATATACACTGCTCAGACCTCCAACGAGACCTCGCTTCGCTTAGTCTATTAAAAATATATCATTACCTACAAGTGATAATATTTTTTTACCTTAGAGGTTCGCAGTAACTGCAGATAAAAATATTGTTATCTACACTTCTGTTCTGCCGCTTCTAATAGCGCACGAAACTCTACAATTTTAGCGACGCTATGCGTGGTACGGCGTCTAGTGCCGCCGTGCGACTGAATATTTTTATGAGTTAAAAGTAAACGCCCATTTCTATTAGCTCCGCCCGAATTAGAAATTATTTTGACTACGGTCTTGCCCTTAACTGATAATGTAAATAATACTAATTTAGTGTAATTAATAAAGCTAAACCTAGCTTTTTCCTCGCTGCAGTGAAGTAAAAAATTGTAAGTATCAAAACATGGGTGCCTTGACATCTCTGCCTGCCCATTCAGATGTGATTCAATAATCATGTTAATTTTTTAGGTATTGTTACGGTCCACGCACGGCTTTCAAGGACTACCTGCTACTGGAACACACTGTTGGGTGCTTGGCGACAGATTGTATACTTGAGGGTGGTAGATAGCCAGGCGAGCATTCGCAAAAGCCATTCTGCCATGCGGAAAAGCTTAAGCCAGTGGTGGAGGTCGAACCATGGTCCTGGGGGACGGTAATCAATAGATATTACCATCAGCTATCATTGCAGATGTGTATAAGTAGATTTTGAGAAGTAGTGTTAGCAGAAAATGAAATGATTTATCATCAAAAGGTTAAAAGGTTTTCTTGACATATTAAGTCTTAAAATCATAAATTTATCAAAATGTACGCAAATATTATCGAAACACGATAAGACAAAGTATTTTAATCTACTGTAAACACTGTGAAAGCTTCCGAGTCTTGGTCGTAATCTGTTTCCTTGTTCTAGAGCTAGACGACCACATTGTTCTTCTATTATTGACTTTTCAAACCATTTTCGACTTTATTCGTTTACACTTACAGTCTTTTCCATATCAAAGCTTATGATTAAGGATATTGTCGATGTAAGTGCAGAAATTTATTTACGACACCCCCTCATTTAGACGCTTTTACATCTCTTTCATTCTCATAATGCGGTGAAGTTGTCTCACTCGCACGACTCATAATAAATTTTGGGGTGATTCAGAATTAACAATACCATAGTCATAATACCCGGGGCTTGTTTCGACACTTATCGAGATGTTTGACGATTGTGTTAAACATTAATGTGATTTTGTTTATTTTATTTTGAGATATCCATCAAAAACAATATTGATTCGTTTAAAATACGAATGGTAATTAATAAAAGTATGGACATATTTTAGATTTAGTAGAATTCTTTAAAATCTTAATGAGGTATAAGTAGGTACCCATTTTTTACCAGCCCTTCGATGAATTACTTATAGATGTTATTAGTATAATTATGGAATTTCTTGCGTATTTGTCATGTGTAAAATAGCAATATAAAAAGTATTGTCTGTTGTTATTAAAACAGACAACAATTGTCTATATTGTTATGAGAGATATAAGGTATTAACTATTATTATTGGGCTGGAGCATTTGGACTGCCTATGAGTCTGCTATGACTTATAGGTGTCTAAATGCTTTTATTATAGTAGCTGTAGTGTTGTATATAGTTCATAGTATTTTGTTTAATAAAGGCATACCGCCGGAAAAAATATAGGTATTAACCTAAGGACATAATATCGATATCGATAGTATTTATAAGAGCGCATCACGAGACATCTAAAGCGCGCATTACTACGCGCCGCACTCTATTTAGGGGTGGCACTGCTCAGACGGCAATAACGTACGCGATAGGTGTCGTTCCGACTAGCGTCTTATTTGGCTCAATTTCTAATCTCTGACGTCACGCGGTCGCCGCGCTACGACAATCACGTCACGTCATGTGCGGCTGAATTTGCGTCAACATTGCTTTTATTTGTTGATACCGAGAGGTTATTATCCTTTATATTTATTAAATGGTTTGTTATGGAGAAGTTAATTGAAATTCGATTTGTTATTTATCTATAAAAAAATTTAATGTATAATATAGTATATACATGAAAGTTGTTTGTACATAGAAGTTAAATGCCATAGCTCTATTTTTAGCCATTTAGGTAGCAGTGAACTTGTTATGAAGTAAAAGTATAAACATAAAATAACATACTCAACAAGCAAAGTTTCTTTTTTAATTTGGCAAAAAAAAACCTTCCTACTTTTATGTTTCCTAAAGTTCTGATATTTGATGAATTAACTACATAATATCTATAGCTGCAAAATGTAATATTATTAACAGAGATTAGGAGACCCAGGCCAAACCCACCAACTAATATGTAATTGTAATACTATAGTTCCACAGCCTATTTACCTGGCAATTTCACAGAATAATTTACGTCAGATCGCGTCGACAGCACACAATGATGTGACTCACACGAGCTTTGCAACCGAGAGGGACGGCACTTGCTCCCTCAATTTGTTTACACAATCTAGCTTTCCCTTTCACACTAGCCTGTGTGTGTGAGCAATGTTCACACAGAGCATCTGTCGGGCGGTGGCAACCCTGTGCCTGTATTAGTATTGCCCCCACAAGCACCCCGCTCTTCGGGGTAGCCTTACATCTGTATGCGTGACCCAGTCGAATAAATCTAATGCTACACACAAACATATTGGTGGCACGCCGTGTCATTTTTACGCTTGTGTTGTCGCTACTTGGGGTTCTTTATTCGCGCGATGATATTATTACTCGTATTCTGACGATTTCGGCATCCTTTATGCTTACAATAAAATAATTAATAAGGGATGAAGTTTATTGTACAGCGGCAGTATGTGATCGGTATCAGACCACTTAGTTTCATTCATGCTTTGATAAGCTAACGTTTGTGTTTATTAGCAACGAAAGCGTAGTAAAAGATGAGTACTACGATTGTTTTACTTTGTTTAGAAGTATATTTGGTTTGTTTATTTCTTTTCAATAAGTCTCTTTACAATTACTGCATATGAATGTTTCTGTTTTTATAAATTTACGATAACTTTCTCTAGGTACTGAAAACAAACGTTTCTGAAATTAGGTACATATAGCTCAATGAAAAAAATATATTTGTATCTAAATATAAATATTTTTTTACTAAGGAAAAAAATATTTAAAAAATAACTTATCCGACTTACAAGAAAAATAACTTAATAAATTAATAACTTGTGGAAGTCAGACCATGATAACTTGAGGTCAGTATTTTGAATCAACATGGTGCCGACGACTTCCACAAGTAATTACATACTTTTTAGCATTGGAAGTCGGTAACTTTTTTATTATATTTTTACGTAGATATTATCACTCTTTCAGTGATTTTTACTGCTTACAAGATTACAGTAGATTCACACACATAATTGGAGGAGTAATCGCGTAATAAACATACAAAACAAATTGATATTGAGAAACTACTTTTCTTTTGTGCTCGGTTACAACTGTAATGTTTTATAAGTCTTATCAAGTATAAACATATAAATCAGTGCGATTAGAACGATGTCACAGGTTACAGCTAGATTAAACACATAATACGGCTACATATCGTAATTACTTAGTTCGGACGGGACAGTCGACAGCACAACCCTACTTCAGTTAAACAATTACGCGGCAGGGCACATTGTGACGGGCCCTGCCTCTCCGGCCATTGTGGGAACATTGTGATATGACCAGCTTAACTTGAGCTTTTAGGAAATATTTCTGTTTGACACTCTTCACGCCAAAGTAGAACTAACTGTTACAAAAATGAACCGTAACATTAGACAGTTATTTCAAATAACATTAGTATGTAGATATATTCTTATATCTTTTTTTCTCGCTATTATTTTGAAAATTAGGATTTCGGCAAAAATAACAATAAAATGAATTTTTTTATTATAATATTATTTATGACCTATTTTGCACATTGACAATTTATGAATGGCAAAAACACTTTATTTTATTAATGAA
The DNA here is from genome assembly GCA_963854805.1 of Plagodis dolabraria. Lineage (NCBI taxonomy): Eukaryota > Metazoa > Arthropoda > Insecta > Lepidoptera > Geometridae > Plagodis > Plagodis dolabraria. The sequence goes on from OY978450.1 coordinate 17,155,065, forward strand.
TAAGCCTGAAAGGTTTCACCCAATCCAGTGATATCACAAGGTATCGTTGACCTCCACCACCCAGTCATGAACAAGGCAGCTAATAAAAAGCTCGGTAGCTCAACCTAAATTGGTTATGAATTTACAACTATTGTTAACTGGCTGCTTAACAAAATATCAACAAGGTATAAAACCCATGACAGATTTAATAATAACGATCACTTCGCGCGTTCCATTATGGGTAAAAATATACCAAATACAACTTGAAAACTATAGAATAAAATTATTTATATTATTATCAGGTTCACGAGGGAAAATCAATCTTTTTCGACCTATATCATTGAGAAATAAATTCTCTCATAAAATACCAACGGCACGCTAAATAAAAATAACAAAAATTCTACAGAGCCCTCTTGATTTCCATCACTGGCAGAGCTAAGTTCCCTGAAAAGTAGTGGAAACGAGGAAATGTTCAACGAGATTTTAGAAATTTTACATCAGAAAAGCAGCTGGCCACAAAACAGTAGTCAAAACAAAAAAATGATAATTTTATGTTCTGCTGTGTGTTGTTATCATAAACATAAGTAATTTGATTCCTTCGCTGTGGATATTGGCCTTCTTCTTACCAATGCTTCTGTTGTGCTGATGTTATTCTATAACATTATAATATCATCCATCAATTGGGTAGACGATCTGCATACTGGTATGTTTGGTTTTGGAGGTTACAAAAGGTACACATTACAAAGTTTACATTCGACAAAAACAATAGTTGTAAACGCATTTATATAATTATCAACAATAAGCTAGAGAGCCGACTCAAAATAAATAATGATGAGAAAAATATGTGAGTTCACATAGAGTAAGAAAAACAATACTTTCTAACGGTACGCTACTCTCTAACGGGTATTGTGCCTCGAACTCTTGGCCACGCCATGCTAGGGAGATGTTGAGTCGCCCTTGAAAAGCTCCAAACCATTCAACGAGACCGTTCAATATTGTGTCATAGAATAATTGAAGTAATCGTTGTTATACAACTCTATATGGTATGGTTTAAAAGTAAAATAGTATGGTTAATTTTGAGTTATCTCAGATCTCACCATTATAATTTTAATGTAAAACAGAAATGCGTTTAAAAACTTCAACATGAGGGCATTTCACTATCAAAGGTGTTAAAATGTCATAACCCTACAAACAAACTGGTAGTGTTCACTGTACTTACCTATTTTTAACTGACGTCAAAAAAAGGAGAATGCTCTCAAATAGTCTGTTTTTTTATGTTCATTACCTCAGAACTTTTGACTGGGTGAACTAATTGTGATGCTTCTTTTTTTTTATTTGAAAGCTAATGCTTGTCGTTTGGTTCCATTTATAATTCATCAAAATCAGTCAAGCCGTTTTTGAGCTACACTCCAATAACTGAAATGTATTTTCCTATCTTGATGATATGTAGTCGTTGACAATGTATGACAATCGATCCCGTAAGTAGCAAGGACCACTAAAATGAATGAAAAAAAATTAACCAAAAAAGGAACCGACTTCAACTCTCAAAAGTGTGAAATAACTTGTTAACGTCAGTACCATGCGTGCAATATTGTGATAATAGGTACTGTTGAACTATCATGGTACCAACTTCAACAAGTTACTTCACACTTTTGAGTGTTGAAGTCGGTTCCATTCTTGGTTGAAATTTTTTTAATGTTGAAGTTAATGTTAACGGTTCCATTTTTGATCAAAAAAAATTTTATTCACTGCCAGCCTTTGACCACAATGTCACCTGATGGTAAATGATGATGTGGTAAAGATATTACTCAGGCTAACCTGGAATTACTGGCTCTCAAGGACAGTTGCCGGAACACACCGTTAGGTGCTTGGTGAGAGATTTTCTACTTGAGGGTGGATGCTTACCATAATGCTAATGAATGCCATACTAAGATAAAAACCGGGACCGTCGGCTTAACGTGCCCTCCGAAGAACGGAAGCGCTCAGTAGTAATGTCACTAGCGGGTACTCATCCAAGTCATGACTGCCGCGGAAGTTAATTAACTTAGATGATCGGTTAAGAACGGCTAAGCAAACTTCGCTACGAGCGCTTCTAAATTTGTTATCTATTGTGATAATGTATGGTTCATCTTAAGAAATATCGCGTATTCACTTGTGTAGTGATATTGGGAGATTTCTAAGAATATCTTTAAAAAAATACTAAAATCAATTAAATATTTATTAACCCAATGAAGTAAATTGTGATTCATCTAAATTTTTCTCATGTACTAGAGTAAATATAGATCTAACTGAAGAGACAATATAGCCAGAGCGTTAAAAGGCCAGCCTGAGAGATTGGGGGCGGGTGGAGGCCACCCTCCCTGGCGAAATTACTACATTTTGAAGGGAACAACTTTTTATGAGAATAAGCCGCTATGAATCTCGAATTATAAGAAACGAGTGGTGTGAGTGCATTATTCAGTCTGATGTAGGTTTTGGTTTTCATGGTTTCGAATTGGTCGTTTACATTTGGAATAATTAGTTGTGAATCGTTATTGTCCATCTCAACTCAACGAAAAGCTATCAAAAAAAGATTATGTAATCAGTGAGGAGCATAATTTAATAAATTTTATAACTATTCCTTAAATTACAGACAAATAATCTGACATGTGTGAGTGCATTATTAATTCTGCTATAGGTTTTGGTTTGCATGGTTTCGAATTGATCGTTTACAGTTCGAATAATTAGTCGTTAATCGTTATGGTCCATCTCAACTCAACGGAGAGCAATTTCAAAAAGATTACGAAATCAGTGAGAAGCGTAAATTTATATTTTATTAATAATTAATAATATATCTGTTCCTAAAATAAAAGAAAACTTCATATGTCATGCTTTGAAACAATTTAAGAATTAATTATTTCAACAATGTACAGATAATGTTGAGTTATTTTTCCATATAGTAGTTACGTCTCACCTTAAAATACAGTATTATTTTTTAGGATTCCATAGTAGAAAACGGGATACTTAGAACCTATTACTAAGCCTAGGCAATCCGTCCGTCCGCCTGACCTCTAAATAGCTGTACCTTTGGAACGGTAGCCGGTTGAAATTTCCAAATATTACATTATATGTGAGTATGGCGGAATCCTAAAAAAATATTAATAAGTAACAACAAAAAAATAGGGGTTTCCCGTACAAGAAACGTGTTTTTATAACGTTCCTGTCGTTTTGGTATAACTTAGAAATGGTAATATGTACTTACCTATAATATAAGAGTCAAACTATAAACGGTGTGGATGTACCTACTTAACTAGGTAGACCAGGTAGACCTTTAGATTTTGATACATTTGAGGAGATTCAATGAATATTATCTAAAGGATATAAGTCTAACTAACAACGACACATACTTAAAATCGGCTATGTACAGTTTAGACCCGGGTAAGTCTATTTAATCTCGAACTGTTTAAAAATAACGATGTTATCGTTCATTATATGTCGGAACGGTACCCTCGGTGTGTGATTCAACTCGTACTTGGCCGGTTTTATTTACTTAAGTAAGTTTTTAATTTAATTAAAAGTTAAACTATATTTTTAAAATATATCACTTATTCTAATTAAAGGTTTTTAATAAAAGGCTTTGCGATATAATAATAAATAGTGGGTGCCGATTTTAAGATAATTTTATGTTAACACTTGTACTCGTACAAAACAATAGATAATTATTAATTGATTTATTTATACATTTTTCGTAAGATTGAGGTCTAATAATTTTAGCTGTATAAATTGAGTATAAGTCATCTTACACGCAATAAAGATAGCTCTATAAAGAGCTAAAACTTAGAAAAAAATATATGTTAATTCTTTTTATCGTACCTACATTCGTTGTTAAAAAGGATATATTTTATTAATTAAGGCTATAAACGAAAATTTAAGTACTATAAGTAATACTTGCGCTTGAATATAAAACTGTCACATTAACATTTTCTATTTATAATAACCATAATATAAAAAACTTCACTAAAATATGTATACAATTAACCTTATTAATCTAACTTGATAAACTATCTAAGTAAATTAGTAATCCGTACCATCAGGGCCTCAACTAAGTTTTCGAATAACTTTAACAGTTGTTGTGACAACCTTACAGGCAGTCGGGAATGTTCGGCAGAGGTCGGGTTAGGTTAGGTCGGCTGCGGTCGGTCTCAGTCAATAAGGTGCATTGGCCGCCCCAAGTCGCCTCTCGAAGCGGCTTTGCACTGGACCTGAGATGCCAGTACAGAGCATTCCACAGAAATCGGGTCGGGAGTTATCAGGAATTAGGCATTAAATGTTTTTAGGTTCATAATTTAATTTAAATATTACACATTAATACTATATATATAATTATACTTCTTGGTACAATGATTGTTCGTATTTCACAAAAAAATATAATTATATCATTTTCCAAAACTTTGTGAGCATTTGTTCAGCTGGTCGCAACAGCATGCTGGACACGATGCATCTGGTAATGGGTGGACCAATTGGATTCTTGTCGGCCTGTAATGGCCTTTGGGATGCTTATACCCTTTCGTTGTAATAGACACCATGTCTTTGTCGCCTGTCTATGTTCTTATGTCACGGGTCTCTAGTTCGTAAGCGGAATGAGATTATACCTGAAATTTAGATGTTTAGATGTAGAATCTGAACCTTAACGTATACTTCATTATGCTCAGTTGTGTTATAAATTCTCAAATGGTGCGTCATTGTCTTGCAATTCGAGACTGACTAGCAGCCAAATATATTTTTATTATTATTATGTAAAATAAAGAGAAGGATACCTGGTAAATGTATTAGTTTAAGAACATATTTGTTTCGAGTTCTATCTCATTTAAGTTGTAAGAAATATGGCACTTCTTAGTGCTTATACAACAAAAAGTAAAAACCGGCCAGACTCCCACTAAACATCTTTAACTGTATGAATTGAAACACATTTTCCCAAACACGGATTTTGATATAACTTGATTCATATATACTATACATAACTTAGGTCCTAGATTAAGACCCCTTTAAAACTTTTCCCATGTAGGTACTAAGTGTTTCTTTATAGAGCGCGGCTTTAAAAAATAACGCCCATATAGCCAGGGTTCGATTCTTGTACTACTATAAAAAATATAATTTATACGTTGGTGTGATCCTTCGATACACTGGCTTTTTTTATAGCCTAGCCCCTGCACATTATCTCAACTGTTGCTAAGCGATGATGTGGTTAAGGATGCTAAACGGGCTAGGCCTAAAATTAGAAACACACCTTCAGGTGCTTGGCGACTGATTTTCCACTAGACCATGGTAGCCAGGCGATCATTCGCAAAATGCCCTTCCACCATGCGGTGAAACTTAAGCCATCGGTGGGCATCGAACCATGGACCTGTGGCACTGTAGTCAATAGACTCAACTATTATTTCTTCCAAAATCTTATATTGTACTCGCACATTTTTAGAACTCCATTTCACTTATATATGTATGACACAATCATTAAGAAACCTTCACTTATCTACAACTCTGCCAATACTTGGTCGCCCCACCTGCGATGCGGCTGCTGCCAGTAACTATGTATTTAAATCTAACAGAAAAAAAACCGCCATCATCATCAGTCATAGTTTCGAAAATTTTATTCCAATTTACGCCAATAACTACTTTTTTGTTTTTGTTTAAGATGCTCTAGCCCCCTTTAATTAAATAAGTAAATTTAATGTGTGCATTTTAGTTTCACTAACGCTTTTTATATTCAGGTAATACTATATGTAGGTAGGTATACAGAGTTAGGTATTTAATTTCTTCGTAATAACGTAAGCTGTGATAATTATTGAGAGGTCGTGTGTTGAGTTGTTGTTTGAATAATATGTACTTTTAGGTTTTAAAAGTTGAAGAGATTTATATTTATAGTATTTATTTATATATAAACCTTTTTATTTAAATCTATTTCTCTTTTTATATATAAATCTTTTCATTATTTAGATATTTTTATTTTTATTTTGCTATATAATATATTATTTGGTAGCCACCTGCTAGGGTGTATCTGAAAACCAGCGCCGGATGTCTCAGACGTTAGGCATTTTGCTGAGATATTACCTTTTTGGCAGCACCTGAACAGTTTATATACCTATTTGTTTTTAAATATTAAAATGTATAAGTTGAAGTTTTTGTGTGCCAACTAAATGTATTTTCTTTCTTTCTTTCTTTTTCACATAGCCAGTTTTTTCTAATTATTCTCGACACACTAGATAAAATTTATCCCAATATTTAATTAGTTTTTTATATACGAGTACATATAAACTTATTATTATCAAAATCACTGAGTAGAAATTTTTCCGAGGCACCAAGAATCATTTTCTTTCTGTTTTTAGGGAGAATATTATTTCGACAGTGGCAACCCAACAATCCCAGTTGGTTGAGATTCTGTACGGGTCGAAGGGTGCGAAGAGGCACCGACGCAAATACCGTTAGGGATAATTGTGTCTTTTATTTACACCACCATGAGCTTTATGATAGGATGCGATAGATTTACTTTTCAACTTCGATTGTAATAACTTTATTTAGTTTGGATTTTCTTTAGAAATTAGGGTTAGAGATAAGAAGTTTTTAATTACTGTGTACATTAAATTATTTGTTTCATTATGTGGATGGTGTGGATAATGTACTAAATATGTACTTACTGAAAGACAGACTATTCAGTATTGTTCAATAACGTTTATTATTTTATTATCTTAACTTATTGCAAAAAAGCGCTCGTAGCGAAGTTTGCTTAGCCATTCTGAATCGATCAGCAAAGTTAAGCAACGTCCGCCGCGGTCAGGAGTTGGATGGGTGTCTGGTGACATTACTACTGAGCGCTTCCGTGCTTCGGAGGGCACGTTAAGCCGTCGGTCCCGGTTGTTGTCTTAGGATGGCAGTCGTTATAGCATGGTGGTAGGGCACTTTGCGAATGCCCGCCTGGCTAGCTACCACCCTCAAGTTGAAAATCTGTCACGAAGCACCTAACGGTGTGTTCCGGCAGCCATCCTTGAGAGCCAGTAATTCTAGGTTAGCCCGAACAACATCTTCGACCACATCATCACTTACCATCAGGTGAGATAGTGGTCAAAGGCTAACATATCAGGCAAAAAAAAGAAAAAAAAAATAGTTTTTTGAGTTAGACCTCTGTACCGTACCCACATAGATGAAAGTACCTACCTATTGAATGTACATCACATTACTTAAATCGTTATTTTAATAATTTGTATTTTAATAATAAAACAATAACAGCATGATACCTAAAAACGTTAATAACTTAAATTATATAGGTACTGCGTTTATAAAACGATAATAACACTAGTTTGTTTAATTAAAAATGCCGATTTCTTCATAACGGGAAACGAACGATTTATTATGTCAATCGTAACCAAATCTCCCAAATGTTACCTAACACAAGTGAGATATCCCGGTGGGCGGCGGCGACGGAATGCTGGAGGAAAGCCGGCGGCCTTGACACGACAATATTTGGTGCGCTTACCTAAACAACCACAGACAAACACGCTCCATACAAACTTCAATGATAAACAGACAGAATCAAAATCTTTTCTTCGACCTTTCTCTGCTCTGTAACCGGAAATGTTTAGGGTGTACTATCAGTTTATTGAGCTTTCACGCTTGATGCGCCAGCGCTTCTCAATCGTATCGGTAATTAATACACTGCACGTGTGTGATATGCTTTAGACGCGCGATGGAATGTTTAAAATTTTACGTTGGTAAAAACAGCTTTAACAGAAAAAGAAGAATCAGAGAGGCGATTAAAAATGATCCACGTGAATGTATTTGCGCGGACAATATTTTAAAACAAAATGTCACACGCTTTCCACGTTCTACCCTCTCACCCTCTTGTCTGAGGGCGGCGCGGCGGCGGCGGCCCGCTGCTGGCTCGACTGGGGTGGATGCCTTCCTCCCCTCCCTCTTTTTCCAGCCATCGGGGTGTCATTGTGGACTGTGGTGTCGTAACTCCGCGAACTTTTTAATTTACAATTAGGTAGCTTCCCATTTCTCTGCCCTATTTAGCTTTCGTTTTTCCGGTAACCGTAACGGTGGTTCATAATTAAAATTTATTTATCGCGTTTTTGGCCCTTAAATCTTTAAGGATATTTATGAAGGAGACGTGCGCCTTAAGTTAACCCATTTTATTTAAATGGGCCAAGGATATTCCTAGCAATATTCTTCATTATTCTCTTCTCAAAGTATCAAGTAATGTTTTTTTCGGCTCAAAGTAACAAATTATATTTAGTGTATTTTTATCAGTCCATATTATTTGTTAAATCTTAAATGTATTAATACTTGTGTCCGTGACAAAATAACTGTCATATATTTACCTTTTACAGTACAAATGAATCTATTTTAAATGTCTACTAAAATTATAAACAAAGGCCTTAGATATTTCAGAAATGCAAAAAAAAAAACGTAATCAAACCATCAGATTCCTATTAAAGTTTGTGTTTTCAGCACATTAATAAATACGGTTCTTTATTCATGTGGTTTCCAGTACGGGATAAATGTTATGAAAAATTCTACTAGAGTAAAAAAAAAGAAAACGTTTTTATTGTGACAAAGTTCTTAACGATATACAAAATTACAAATCCCTGTCTGCGGGGTTCTGTCAGTGATTGCTTATTGTGACAATAACTGAGGCCTAATAATTAACTTGTTTTTACAACATGTCCAATGAAGCAACGGACGTTTTCGCTTTGTGTTTATGTGGTACAAGGCATGAGAGGACTGTATAGATTATATTATAATACTAGCTTTCCGGACGCGGCTCCGCCCGCGCGTATGTCGGTTATCGCGCAAAAACATTAACCTCTTTTTGCGCAGTTGGATAAAAACTATCCTATGTTTTTTCCCGGGTCTCAAACTATTTACATACCAAATTTCATTCAAATCGGTCCAGTAGTTTTGGCGTGAAAGCGTAACAGACAGACAGACAGACAGACAGACAGAGTTACTTTCGCAGTTATAATATTAGTACTGACTAGTACTGATGATAGTACTGAAGTACTGATTGCATACAACACATATAACTTTTTTTTTTTGAAATGACATATAACTTGTTTATAATAGCTACAAAATCTTGTACTGGGTAGTTATTTAGTGAGAGTTCAAAATTTGTCACAATGTGCACTATACGTTATTGCTATACTTTTTATGATGTAGAACATAATCCTCATATAATAAAAGAAAAAGTGTCAAGTAATGCTCTTTAGAGAAAACCTAATATTTTTTGTATAATATTAATTCGATTAAGGTGAAAAAGATAGAATGGCCCTTTTCGGCCCCTAGCTAAGGGTTTAACTCTAAAATAGTTGTTAATAGATTTCTTAAGTAGTTGTATTAGTAAGAGTAAACAATTACTACATGAATAGAGTGAAAAATTAAAAACCTCTAAATATCTGTCAATGCAAAAAGACAAAGGATTCAAAATAACTGATTATATTATATTGATATATGATAATATATGATTATTGTCATATTATAATATTATTACGTTTTGACTATCTAGATAGATTACATCTTCTTAACCCATAAAAAATTACAAACTTATAACTTAAAACATAATAACTAAGATTAGGTGTAACAATGGGATGTCTTATCGCTGAAAGCGATCTCTTCCAGACAACCCTTAATTATTTATTAAAGCGAACATTATGAACCGATTGGCTGCTATTATTTGATTTATATAGGCTGGAATGTTAAGCACCTAATTCTAAAGTTTACCTAGTTTTGCAACTGTATCTAAATACACAATATATGGTTTTGTTTAAAAATAATATGACTATGTATGCCTTGGAGACGTGCCGTAGAAAAGTTTTCACCAATTAACTAACAGCATAGATCAAGATGAAGATTTTCATCAACACACAAATATCAAGGGCTTAGTATCAGCAATAAAATATATTTAAATGAAATTGTATAATATCTAAAGAGAAAAAGAAGAGGAAACGCTTATTTTGTTTACTTGCACCAAGCGCCTGCTTGCAAGCATCCACTGAATTTACTCTGACACCCGCGGAGCTTGTTTGTGCATCGCTTAAGCGGCAGCTTTTACTCATTTTTTTAATTCTCCGTTTGTTATAGACAATGATGTTTGTCGGTAAGATGTTTTGATTTGCCTTCTCGTGAATTATTGCTTTTGAAAGTTACGGCTTCTTAATTGAAACCGGTTTGGTGACAACTGTAACGACTTTTAACAAAGGATCTAACAGAGTTGTAACTTTGGGTCTATTGAAAACAAAGGATTCGGAAACATGGGTTTGGATCTACATCAGTCTTCACAGTAAGTGTTCTAGTTTTTATAAAATAATGTTGTTATTTATGGATAAGTGTGACGACCACCAAGAATTGAGTACAGAAAATTAACAATTTACCGTGCAGAAGTCTTACCCGTCACAATAATGTAAAGCGTCGAGAATTCACATAAATTTAAACTCATTTAAAACCCAAACAAAAAAGGAAACGTATCAACCCAGTTGCACGCACGCGTTGTCTTGATATTTTTAAACACGTTGGTGTTTTCTAAATCTGAATATAGTAATAAGAGGGCGATCACTCTGCATCTATTCGTAAACTAATAAAGCTATTTCAGGGCTTCCGATCCGGTGAGCCAACCGCCATGCCGACCGAGCTCTCGTCGCCGTCGCCGCCATCAGCGTCGTCGGCCTGATGGATTTCCCATACAAATACAACAAAAAAACTTCATCGGGAACAGATTTCTATAAATATTGGCCGAGATTTCTCACTGCGCTTCAAGGAAACGATCAAACGGTCGAGCTCGAGTTTGATTAGTGAAATTACTCATAGTTTTGAAATAAACAGCGATGTTTCTAGAAACTGTTGCACATATAGGAATTTAAGATTTGACTAAAGTTTTTTTTATTTAAAGTAACAGATTCTTACCACGGTAATATATAATATTACCGTGTTGTTACTAAACAAAAAGTGTGATAGTACTCAGACTAGGTTATTAGTCCAGTGGCAGTACGTTAAATTCGCTTGCTAACTTTTAATATTGAAATATCTTGACTTGAAATATCAAAAAATACAATCGTACTGCTATATATTAAGTAGAATAAAAATGTTGTTTAAATAATTATATTAACAGTACTTAAGTATTTTGCCGCTTTTTGCTGTGAATTTACTTTGCCTTTTAATTGAATTTCATTTGCCTTAAATTTACAAAAAATATATTAAAATATTTGCTTAAATATTTATTTAATTTTGATATGGCTGAGTTTATTATTATTTAAGTGTTTTAAAGAAATACTTAAATAACAATTTTATGACACGCTTGTATTTTACTGTACAAGATAAACGTATGAATATGTCTTCAAAGTTATTACGTAGTATCGATATTAAATACGTCAAAGATATAAGTCACGAAAGAGCATACTTATATTAAAGTTTTTTAAATATAATGTACGAAAGTGCTACACAAAATCAAATGGTTCACGTCTAGACTTGAGGTAATTCTATCGGGATTGACTTGAAACCGATCGAGTATCCCGAAGGTAAATAAATTAATCTCATGTCGGTTTCTTTTTATAAATTGACTGGAAGGCGCCATTCGGTTTTAGGGACAAAACGGTGGAATTAAAAACGTTAGCATATTTGGTCGCATGGTAGTATGTATGGTCACACATTGCACACTCGCCTTACTAGTGGTTGAAACGCTCGTAGCGAAGTTTGCTTAGCCGTTCTGACACGATCAGCAAACTTAAGCAACGTCCGCCGCGGTCAGGAGTTGGATGGGTGACCGCTGGTGACATTACTACTGAGCGCTTCCGTGCTTCGGAGGGCACGTTAAGCCGTCGGTTCCGGTTGTTGTCTTAGGATAGCAGTCTTTACAGCATGGTGGTAGGGCAATATGCGAATGCCCGCCTGGCTAGCTACCACCCTCAAGTAGAAAATCTGTCGCTAAGCACCTAACGGTGCGTTCAGGCAGCTGTCCTTGAGATCCAGTAATTCTAGGTTAGCCTGAACAACATCTTCGACTACATCATCACTAAAAAAAAGGTTAGAAGAGAATCTGTCCACCGAGTATTGAATAGTGTCTTCTTTGGTTACAAGGCCTGCTGATTTTCTGCTGCCAGCGATTATTCGATTTGGTAACTGGTATATTGACTAAAATCAAATAATCTCACGTTACGTCGATCGTGGATCAATTTATAAAATGCTATGCTTTAAGCCGACGCTCTTCAATGAATACTTTATCTACTATCTTAACTATATCAACCCCTACAGCATTCAGTAGTCCTATCTCCATTTCATCACCACATAAAAATCACGAAAACAATCCCATAAACTCGAACTGACAACGAGGCGAATGCTCAAGCGCAGCCCCATATCCCGTTAGGGTATCCTTTGTCGATTTCCAGCAAAAAACCTTACAAAATCCGCCGCCACCCTTACAAAGCAAAAAACAAAACAGAAAGGACCACAAATTAAAGGAAAGGAATGTTGCACCCGTAACTTGTCCTAAGGGCAGTTATATTAATATCAGTTAAGTCACAACCGTAGCACAATGTGGCGCTTCGTATACCTACCCCTTTTGAACAAAACTAGTATACAAATTAATATGCGTATCAGAAACTTCGGTATCAACAGCTACCTGCTTGTGGTCATGATTATATCCTCAGTTGTTAAATCTATGACAGAAGCTCCTTTTAGTACTTTTTTACGAATTGCGTCATCATCGGTCTAATTATCACCATCATGTAGGCCAATTTGAAGCCTTATATATAAGTTTTAATATAAAGAAATAGGTATCTTCCAAGTAGGCATCCAGCGTCAACTACGTTGTCATTTTCTACCAGGTAAGGCTGAGGTCAATGCTCTTTCCTCTGTCTATATTTTAAGGCAGTCTTTGGCCCAATACATCCAGGCAGGTAGGTACCATCTATTGCCTGATGTGTTGTACCCAATGCTGCAGGGGTTGGCCTCGTCTTTGTATGTCAGTATCATTCTGTATTTAACTGCAGAGTTCTACGACACTCGCCTTTTACATCGAATAGTATCCATTCTTGAAAGGTATTCGCCCCGTGTCCACAAAATACTAAACAGCAAACGTTTGGGATTTAGTATACAAAAGATTTTATTATATTATGTAGTTATGAAACTTAAGTTTGGTGTTAACTGTCAAACTTAAACTACCAAATATTTTTAATAGGCACCTCTAAATAAGATTACACATCATTCGTTTGTTCCGGCATTCAGTGAGTTCATTTAGATCTCAATTTGATGGCCAATGCTCTAATTATCATTGTAATATACTTATTTGTATGAATCATGACGAGTACATAATATTACTAAGTTGAAACATCACATCATCGACAGGTAATTGTATGAATCACAATTCTAAAGAGAATTTGATGACGTTTTAGTCGTGGGAAACAACCAAGAAGCCATATTTGAATGAAAGCTCACACAGATCGATACGGGTCTCGTCTGGAATATTCCATAATTCTTAATTTGCTCAAAAAAGCTTCTACCTGCTGTTAAACGGCGGAAAGGACCCTTGCCACGTGCGAGAAGCAGCTTGCGTTCTTGTTTTTGTACTCTACTTCAGAAAATTTGAACATCGTACAACTTTATCTCAATAAGACACGTTTAGTTTATATTTAACGTTTCATAGAATTTTACAAGGTGCATGGCTAAATGCTTATAGTAACAAAGTACTTCAGTGGCATATCAGTAGAATTAGCTTGTGTACTAATACAATTTATTGTCTATGAACACAAATATTCTGTAAATATGGCACTGACATGACAAACTTGTGTTCTGAACGTATATCATGTGGATTATTTTAACACTTGTTAATTATTATTGCGTGGGGAGAGATCATGATTCATGTCAGAAGTAGTGTAATATTTGTCTTTTGTTTTATCTGCACCTCTTTTCATTTCTAATAGTAGAGTACCTGAAATAAAGCACGTCAGTTTATTTAAGAATGGACTTTTATTGATAAAACTGAATATTCGGTATAAATATCACACTGTCACGCTGATATTAGACACGATAATGTTTTGATGAGATGTGCTGAGTGAAGATCTGAGTGTGTACTTATGTTACTCCGTCACGGTGAAATGCCTGAATCGATTTGGATGAAACTTGGAATATATTTAGTTTAGGTCCTAGTTTATTAAATGCATTATTCATCATCATTATAACTTTTCATCTCAGTTTACGCGGAAAAAGATATCTTTTCAATCGCTCTCCGGCTTTTGATTAGTTTTGATGATGGTCACTTAAAATATTCTATAGTTAACAAGATAAGATGATTCTCCTTTTATCATCACGGTATTCGTCGCAGTGTAAGTACCAAATAGGGCTAAACTTCTATCTTACTTTTTCAAAAATATGCTGGTGTGACAATGTTTTGTATCCGTTGTGCTTATTTCAATCACGTTGCACCAAACATGAACCTCAGCACAAAAAGTGCAAAGCAAAGGTAAGTAGGTACTTACTACCTACGAGCGGCATGAATAGGGAAGGCACCGTCGATTTCTTTCAACAATAGAATTACAAAGAAAAATATCTCGGAGCGTAGATAGTACTGAACCGGGCGGCGAAATGAGTTGCCCTTCGGTTGCGGGGGTGTGAGGAGAGACGAGATTGGGTATTGGTGCAAGGGATGAGTGAATTAGGGTATGTTTTCGAACAAAGAACAAGATTACAAAATTACAAATTTATGAGAGAAAAAATTATAGTCATGTGCGGGATTCGAACCCGCGTCCATCCACCCCTTTAGCCGGGGTATGCTCTAACCAATTGAGCTAACATGACACAATGACTCATAACTGTAATTCTTGCTCTCATTCTTCAACCATCAGAAAAGCTAAAGGAGTGGATGGACGCGGGTTCGAATCCCGCACATGACTATAATTTTTTCTCTCATAAATTTGTAATTTTGTAATGTAATTCGCTTAGCAGGCGTTATTGCAAACTTAACAATATTAAAAAAGAACAAGATTTTTTTAGGTGAAAAAAATCATAGGCTGTTTCTCAGGTCTTTGCCTTTTTTTATATGTTACAATCATGACACGGATAAGTCGTCCAACTGGTACACGCCTGGCCATTACAATTGGAGTGTTACCTTCCTAGTTCATCCTGACACTGCACTGTGCTCCACGCTCAAATACGTTAGTTCAACGTAGTTCTAATGTGTCATCCGCCTAGTAATTTCACTTCCTACAGTACCCTATGAAATTTTGTAGTCTATTCGACACTGCACTGTGCTCCACGCTCAAATACGTTAGTTCAACGTAGTTCTAATGTGTCATCCGCCTAGTAATTTCACTTCCTACAGTACCCTATGAAATTTTGTAGTCTATTCGATGTCTACACCGTCCTAAGATAGTTTTTTTTTTGGTGGCCACAATAAAAAGGCAAATACGTTGGGCCGCAAGCCGTGAGCTCAATCACTGAAACATATGAATAAAATTGTTGGATGGAAGTAATATATAATCAATTCTTGCAAACTAAGTTTGAGTGCTTCATTATAGTAGTTGAGATAAGTGCTCAGTTGTAGACCATTATCTATTTTTTTATTAGTAAATACTACAACACACTACTGACTCGTGGACTGAGGACCGTACCCTTGTTTGTTTTTTTTATATTAAAAAAATATTATTTTGTTAAATTTTAACTTCGATACATTCTCCAACTTAACAATATTCTTTCTAAAGGGAAGTTAGCCTAGTTTTAGTTAAAAATATTTCTTTAATGTGAGTCCATACTTATAAATATATTTTATATATTCCTTATATCTAGTTTGTTAGTATATTACGTTATACATTTAATACCCATTGAGTTTGTCGTTGGAGGGCTGACCACAGATTTCCGCGATGCTGTTGATGTTTTGATTAGAGCTTCCACCACCTCTTCGCTCCTGTTTCGTATAGCCATTTTAACAATTACCTATTAGATTTAGATAGTATTCGGGCAAAATGAGAAGATAATATAATACACAATTCGCTCTCGCATTCGCTTGTCCTCGATGCTACAACACCGGAGATCCCTGTTGGATGGGACTCTCCCGTTTCGCCATAAATCTTAGGACCCTCGACCGCCACCCGGATTCTCGCCGAAAATATCTATAAATACCCTCCTACCTACATATTTCAAATATTAACAGGGTGGCTGCCTTCAGAGCTGAGCAGCAAAGTCAAGAATTTGCACCGACTACTTGCAAGTTGTACTATCAACTTACTTTAAGTTTCTGTAGGCTACCGTTTGTTACTCCAAACTAATCCTTATAACTATTTGGCGAACTAGATGTAGCAGTCTACATTTATATATATTGCGTGAACCTCAGTCTTTCTAGCAACAGTAAGGTAACTTAAAAAGCGTGATGATAGTTGGTCATCTGCTACAGAATGTTGTTCAAAACACATGCTTAAAATGTGTAGAATTGAAGGTGAGATATCATAAAAAATACTACTAGAAAATTTGTAATTTAGTAAAAACTACTGCCTTAAGGGGATGACGCAGATCAATTAAGAGCTTGTAACGTACCTATATTAAAACGAAACATTAATGAAATAAAGTTCAATTTCAATATATGTTGTATAATATGTTGTTACGCGTGTTGGCTACAATCTTTTGTTTGTCGTAGAAATTTTGTAAATTAGAGAATTAATTATTAATTAATTATTAATTTAATTAATTATTTTTATTATTTAATTAATTTATTTATTAAGTAAATAATAATTAATTAATTAATAAATTAATTGATTATTATTTATTAATTAATTTATTAATTGTAAATTAATTAATTATTAATTATTATAATATAGTATATAAATTTACAGGGATGCGGTTGCCTAATTTAAAATTTTTCAACACGGATTTGTCAAGTTTACCAAAAGGTAAAAAACTAGAGGAGCTACAAAAATCATTTCAAAATAACTGCATTTTTTTACCTTTTTATGAAGTGCTTATGTAAAATCCTATACCTATAACCATAGTAAATATGTTTTTTTCTGAATTCAAGCAATGGCCCTCTAAAGAGAAGTTCACCTTCTGTGACCAAGTATATGGAACCACGCCCTTAATATATTATAAAACAAAAGCTTACCAAGTCATTCTAGCAACTGTACAAGAAATACAGCACCTAATAGAGGAAAAAACCATAGAGATCTATCCTTTAGTTTCTGTGATCTGTGGGCAAAACATAAACTCTATACATTCTATGTATATTATAAGCTAAAATTTTATATGATAATTGATAAAATTTAATATTTTTATTTTTCTTTACCGACAGACTAGTTTTTGACAACAATCTAACCTGATAGTAAGTGATGATGTGGTAAAAATGGTTAACAGGCTCTAAAACTAAAATGGGAACTAGCTCTCGAGGTACAAAATATGACCTTATAGGATGTTTAAATGCTTTTATAGTGTTGTATATAGTTCATAGTATTTTGTAATAAAGGCATACCACCGGTAGAAAAAAAAATACTCTTAAATTAAAGCATACATATATGTAACAAAAAAGACGCCATAACACAAGCCCTAGTAAAAAGTAAGTTAATAGGCAAATCAGTTTCACTTGTTGAAAAGAGATGACGTGGTCTCGTCCTTTAATAAGTGGTGCATTGTGGATGCCGTTTAGACTTTTTTTTATATTGCTTGATCATTTTTACTTTATCTTTGGAACTTTCTTGATAAGCAATGAGTTCAGTCAATTATCAGAGATATGTACATGTTAATTGGGCACTTTCCGAGCGGTAATGAGATCCAGCACCTTCCGTTTACCACCTTCGATGACATTATCACTTACCAATAGATGGTTAAATTCTAACCTATAAGGTGTAAAAAACTTACTAACACTTTTTTGTTACCTTGCACAATAAAACCTTGAATTGAATTCGGAAAATACGCAGCCTTGTATGTGATATGGAAAATGACTACCAATTTTCGTAAATATTTAGTTTATATCCGAAACAATATGATGTAGCAAACGTATTCGTGGTCATAAGCATCAAAATAGCATTTGCATGGTGGGCATTTTGCGAATAACCGCCTGGCTAGCTACCACACTCAAGTAGAAAATCTGTCGCCGAGCACCTAACGGTGCGTTCCTGCAGCTGTCCTTAAGAGCCAGTAATTCTAGCCTGAACAACATTTTCGACCACATCATCACTTACCATCATGTGAGATAGTGGTCAAAGACTAGCCTGTACTTAACTGTACTGTGTCAGACGTGTTGAAGACCAATGTCCACATCCAAAACTTAAGTTTAGATATTCTACATTTCTACTTATCTGTGGAAAACTACTTTAAAAATATATTAAAAAGTCTGTGGCTAAGATTATTAGATTTTAGAAGGAAGTTAAAAAAAATTTAATATAAGTTGCTCTAATTTTGTCTTGATGAAAGAAAAGAAATAAAGAAGACTTATTCAGTGAACAGTGGTTTTAATATATAACAATAATACACAACAGTGGTAGCAGAGCGTGGTTTCCGATGTTTACTGAACTGGAGTTATAAGATTCGAGATCGTGATTGTGTCGGCAACCGGCGTATTGTAGAACACTAAAAATGGCGGAGAACATAAAAATAAAGCAATTTGCGGGCGAAGATTTCGCTATATGGAAGTTTAGAATTAGTAGTATCTTGAAAGAAAATGATTGTTTAAACGCTATAGAAAGTACATCATTTGCGAGCAATCCTGAGAATAAGAAATTAGAAGCACGTGCTCAAAGTCTAATCATTAATGGCGTGGCCGACAGCCATATAGACTACATATCGGAGGAGAACACAGCCTACAACATGATGGCGAAATTGGAGCAACAGTTCATGAAAAAAGGAACTAGAAGCAAGCTGTTTTTGAGGCGGCAATTAAATGATATAAAGTACAAGGAAGGGACGCCTATGGCGCAACATTTTTCAACGGTTTCGAGAATCTTCAGGCAGCTCCGGGATGCCGGGAGCGCATTGACGGAGGAGGAGAAGGTGAATGTGCTACTTTTGTCTATGCCAGAGTCCTTCGAAATAATTGTAACTGCAATAGAAAGCTTACCTGACCTAACCGTAGACATAGTTAAAGACAGATTACTTGGAGAAGAAGAGAAAAGAATCAAACATGTAGGACACACAACGGAGCAGCATAGAAATAGTTTTCTATGTTATTCATGCGGTAAAGAAGGACACAAAAAGTTCCAATGCAGAGCACGATACACAGATAATGCAGGTATAAGACAAGCTTATCAGGGACCAGTTCGAGGACGAGGCGCTCAAGCTCCACAGAGGGCAGGATTTGGTAATAGAGGATTTTCCCCAAGATCAGGTCGTGGATTTCAGAGTAGACAAGGATCTCGAGGTAACGGAAGAGGACACTTCGGACAAGGACAGAACAACTATTCAGGGAGAGATCATCATTCTTATGCGGCATCTACAGCAAGTGATCATGCATTTTTAACCGGAAGTGAAAAGTATGACAGTGAAAAGTGTAATAATATTGTATGGTGCATGGACTCAGGATCATCGGACCACCTTATAAATAATAAAGGTGTGTTTACAAACTATATTGAATTAAAGGAATCTAAGGTGATTTCAGCAGCCAAAAATGGAGTTAGTTTGATGGCAATTGGTGTGGGTAACATAAAGGCGAGATGTTTTATTGGTAAGAGATACATTGATTGTACTATTAAAAATGTATACTATGTGCCAGAATTGAGAAAAAACTTACTGTCTGTTTCAAAAATAGAATGTCATGGTTATAGAGTTGAATTTTTAAATGGTAAAGTCAGGGTTTACAAATATAATCAGTTAACAATGATTGGAAACAGTGAGGGTTCACTGTATACTATAGAAATGCAAATTCTTAAAGATGAATGTAATTTTACTAAAAATAATGATAATCAGCAGCTGTGGCACAGGAGGTTTGCTCACCTAAGTATGAAAAACTTATCATTGCTTACGAGGAATGAAATGGTAGTTGGTATTAATGACTTAAAATGTAATAATGATAATCATGTGTGTGAACCATGTTTATTAGGGAAAATGACAAGACTACCTTTTAACCGACCTGGACATAGGGCGACTAGACCTCTCGAGTTAATACATAGTGATGTGTGTGGGCCGATCACCCCATCAACTGAAGAAGGATATAAATATTTTGTAACGTTCATCGATGACTATAGTCATTTCGTTTGGGTGTATCTGATTTATAATAAAAGTGAAGTTTTTGACAAGTTCAAACAGTACTACTTTTATGTAACCAACCATTTTAATACCAACATGTTGAAGTTCAGATCAGATAATGGAGGTGAATATGTGTCTAGGGAATTTCAGGAATTTTGTTACAGTAAAGGAATACAAATGCAATATACGGTACCTTATAATCCTCAGATAAACGGTGTAGCTGAACGAATGAACCGGACACAAATGGAGAAGGCTAAAACAGTTTTAATAGACTCACAACTTAGTAAAGAATTTTGGGGACATGCAGTGTTGTTTTCAGCATATGTGACAAACAGAAGCCCAACCGAAGGAAAAAGTCAAACGCCATCAGAGCTATGGGAAGGCAGAAAACCTAATGTATCTAATATGAGAGTGTTTGGATGCACTGCATATAATCATGTACCAAAAGAATTAAGACAAAAACTAGACAATTCAGGAAAGAAAATGTTTTTTATTGGATACCTCAATTCAGGATATAAACTATATGATATTGAGTCAAGGAAAGTGATATCTGCAAGGAATGTAATATTTGATGAGACAAAAACAAAAGGTGACAATTACATGTATGTGAAACATATACCGGAGATGACAGGAAATAATGAAGAAGAGGTTAGTGAGCAAGAACAGGACAGTGAAGAAAATATAGATGAGGAGAAAGTATATAATGACAACATAGACCTAAAATCAGTGAAAAAGAAGAATAAAGGGAATAAGAGAAATAGCAAAGAAGAAGTAGAACCAAAAAAAAACACAATAGAGGAGACAGAAAGAACAGAAAGAGGGAGAGAAAAAAGAGAAAAAAGAAAACCAGTATGGCAAAAGGACTATGAGATTGACTTAGACAAAAATGAGATGGCATTGTATGCTTTATTATCATGTTATCAGGATGTTCCAGCAAGTTTTGAAGATATTAAAGGAAGAAAGGATGAGAAAGAATGGAACAAGGCAATAAATGAAGAATTAAAAGTTTTGAAAGAAAATGAGACATGGAAGTTTGTGCCTGAACCAGAAAATAAAAAACTATTGGATAGCAAATGGGTTTTTACTAAGAAGAACATAGGAGAACATGAGATATGCAAAGGAAGATTAGTAGTGAAAGGCTACCAGCAGAAAGATAAATTGGAAGATATATACTCACCTGTTTTAAAGTTACAAACCTTAAGAGTACTTCTATCTGTTGCTGCTCAAAAAGATTATAAAATCCACCAGATGGATGTTAAAGGTGCATTTTTGTATGGACGTATTGATGAGGAGGTATACTTGAAACCCCCACAAGGATTAACAGTTCCAGAAGGTCATGTATTGAAATTACAGAAATCATTGTATGGGTTAAAGAAGAGTCCAAAATATTGGTATGAAAAATTTACAGAGGTCATTACAGGGTGTGGCTTCACGCGCTCACAAAATGACTACTGTCTTTATAACAAAGGGGATCAATATTTAATTTTATATGTCGATGACATATTAATTATAGGGCCTAGCTGTACTGAAATAGAAAGTGTCAAAAACTTCTTGAAAAATAAATTTAATATGAAGGATTTGGGTGACAATAATGTAATGTATCTCGGTATTAGTATTCAAAAGAAACAAGATGGTATCTATCTTAATCAAACTAAGTATTTGCAAAAGGTTCTTGAATCTTACAATATGAATGACTGTAAAGGAATTAATTCTCCTATGGATAATAACTTTAAAATGGATTTTGACATGACTGAAATTGATATGACTTTAGAACATCAATGTAGATCACTCATTGGTTCCTTAATGTATGCTATGGTAAGCACTCGACCTGATTTGGCAACAGCTGTGTCTTATTTGAGCAGATTCCAGTCACAACCAACTTTAAAATTATGGCAAGCTTTGAAGCGTGTACTTAGATATATAAAACAAACTATTGATTTAAACCTAAAATATTGTAAACGTAATTGTGACAGTTTAATAGGCTATGCAGATGCTGACTTTGCTCGTGATAATGATAGAAAATCCACAAGTGGATACTTATTTAAGTTATTTGGTAACACAATAGTATGGAAATCAAAGAAACAGAGTACAGTAGCTTTAAGTACTACAGAAGCTGAATTAATTGCTTTATGTGAAGCATCTGTTGAAGCTTGTTGGTTAATTAAACTTTTGTTTGATTTTAATGTTAAAATATGCAATACTGTAATTTTTGAGGATAATCAGAGTACAATGAAAGTTATTAAAAACCCTGATCAGAAACGTTTGAAACATGTGGATGTAAAATTTAATTTTATAAAACAAAAAGTAGAGGAAGGTTTAATTACTGTGAAATATGTGTCTACTACAGAACAAATAGCTGATGTGTTAACAAAGCCTTTATCGGGTGAGAGATTTGTAAGACTGTGAATTACTTAATTTGTTTAAATGTTAATTGGATATGTGAACATTGAGGGAGAGTGTTGAAGACCAATGTCCACATCCAAAACTTAAGTTTAGATATTCTACATTTCTACTTATCTGTGGAAAACTACTTTAAAAATATATTAAAAAGTCTGTGGCTAAGATTATTAGATTTTAGAAGGAAGTTAAAAAAATTTTAATATAAGTTGCTCTAATTTTGTCTTGATGAAAGAAAAGAAATAAAGAAGACTTATTCAGTGAACAGTGGTTTTAATATATAACAATAATACACAACAAGACGGACGGTCTACTGCTGAACACAGCCTCAGTCCATGATAGGAATGTGGGGGGGAAACACCTTTGAAATGTCACAGTGCGTGACCATTCTGGCCCTGCGGTGTGATGTTGATATCTCTGACGTTGGCAGCACTACTGTAGCAGCCGGATTGTCCACCGCTGAACACAGCCTCCTCCATTAATGGGGGTTTGCAAGTGCGCAAAAAAGAGGTACGCGTGGGCGGAGTCGTGGCCGGAAAGCTAGTCAGCAATAAATATAAAAAAGCATCGAAATAATAGGCTTATTGTAAGGAGCAGTGATGGCTCAGTGGCATTGGCTATGGACTGCCGCGCGGCAGATCCATGGTTCGAATCCCGCCGCGGGCTTGAGCTTCACTGCAAGCCCTTCGACCACCCTCAAGCGACCACCTTCAAGTAGAAAATCTGTCGCCAAGCACCTAACGGTGTGTTCGGGCAGCAGTCCTTGAGAGCCCGTGAAATTACAGGCATATGAGACAACAACTACGTCTCAAGGTGACGGGCGCAGTGCTTTGCGTGACTTGTGACGAAATGCATCTGTTATACAGAGGATACCGCTTAATATCAGGTGGGCCTCGAGCTTGTTCAGTCACAATAACATAAAAAAAGGAAAAAAAGTTCATAAGCGTATCAGCTACTGAAGAAATATTTGAGAATACCCGTTCAAGTTACTTCTTCATGATAGTACCTATGTAAAACGAGTATGTCGTTTTTCCGAACTGTCTCTCAGGACAAAATGGTTCATCAGAATGAAACCGATTAAAAATGGCACACTCAGGTGTTCCGTCGATCCGTATCGTTACAGCCTTGATTCTATTCTGCGACGGTCACACTGACACGGTTAAAGCGAACTCGACAACCCATAACTAGGGATGGGCTGTTGTCGAGCATTGTTTATCGAATTAGTCTATTACCTGCAAGCAACATTGGAAAGATAATATTAATTGATATTTTTACAACTTGCCTTCAATGTCACGACAAGTAAAGTTAGCCTCTACGTTTACAAGTGAAAATGTGTAAAGTAAAGAACATTGTGTTTGCCCTTGGATTATTAGCGAGATATAACATTATATACGTTAATTAAGACTTCGTCCTTCCAATAATGTGAATATTACTTGGTATTACTTCGTGGTTTAATTGATAAATGGATATGATAATGTATTTTTTTTTATAAAGTGGTAATTCGTAGTTGCAATAAGAAATAGACTGGCCATGGTCAGAACGCTGCCACATTTTTTTTTCTGTCGCATGGTGGTACCGCTTAGTACCTAAGTATAGGTATTCCGGCAACTGTCCTTGAGTGCCAATTGGCCAATGACACATTTGGCTATTGGCTATACATATTATATAATGGTATATAATATAGTAATCTATATTAAAGTATATCATAATAAAAAACAATGCATTACCTACTAACGATAGCTAAGTATACAGAATCACATAAATGACTATTGTAAAAATATATCGACAATTTTTTGTAATAATTTTCAACAAACATCCCTAGACATGAGTCAATCGTCCGAGCAGACGTGACGAAAGCGTCATCCTTGATACAATCGTACATCGTACGTACTGTTTATTGACGTCGTAATTATAGGCGGAAAATAACGATAGAGACGCTTGCAGCACCGCTTGGTGTATATTTTATCAGCTTCCGGTCGCGACCTCATCTGCATGCGATTTGGTCAGATACTCATTTCTCGGGAACTATACGGAAAATCCGAGCAAATTTGATACGTATTACATTCCGTCTTCCAAAATATATACCTAATAATATACTTAACCTAACTACCTCTCATACTTTTACTTAAAGACTACTCCACGCTTTAAAAGTCCGTTGATGATGAACTATTGTCTAAATACTCCAATACCTGTCTCTAAAAATAAGAAAAGCCAGATTTGCCACATTTACTATAATTAATCAACAGTCATAACGTCCACCCATTGATAAAAAACTAAATGGAATTATGGCGTACCCAAAAGGGGTTTGCAATAATCGCCTCACGTCTTGGGGACCGCAGCGTAAGGCAGCAGTTCTTCAGAAAGCGCTGCTGCCACATATTGGATTTTTTTCCCTACGTTACCTCTAATAAAAGAGATATTGGGAGCATTATTTTTAGCTCGAGACTCAACGGATAATTTCCAATAATGTATAGTGTATATTTCAAGTTTATGCTAGTTTGCTAGTAAGTAAATAATTATGTTCACCAATCTCACTCTCACTATGATGTATACTTATCATTATTTTGTAATGTCTAAGTTAAAATCGATTATTTGTTATGCGTTGTGCTCTTCGAACAGAGTTTATTTTATTGTAAAATATTTTTACGACTTGGAAAGCTGTGCTACGAGCGCTACGATATAAGTTTACATGTCAGATTTCGATAATTTAAAATATCATTCATAAACAGCAAGCAGTTACCGTGAATTGTATAAACACTGTAATCGTTATTTGTACCACATGTCTCCATAAACCAGATTTCCATGTCAAGGATAACTCAGTTGTAAATTATTCTCTATTTGTGAATAACTTACTTTGCAAACAATACGATGTGCAGAACTCGTTGAACAATTCAATGAAAATTAGAATATCTTTGTCATGAAGTCAGTCCAGAGATTAAGAATTTGATCATTATTACTGTCTGCATTTCGTCACAAATGACGAACTGCACCACCCCGGTCGCTCTGAGACATGCAGTTGTTAAGTCTCATGTGCCTGTAATTTTACTGGCTCTCAAGGACTGCTGCTGAAACACACTATAAGGTGCTTGGCAATTTTTTTTTCTAATTCAGGGTGTTGATTATGAGTTCATTACTGAAAAATATGGTGATGGTGTTGCGTGCTTGTTCTACAAAGTGATCTCGATTTTTTCTGTATTTAATAATTTAACTAGCTCTTTTGTTATCAACAAGTTTTCAAGTTTTCCATTCATGTAATCTCTGGCATGTCTCTGACTAAACGAGGACTTCAAAAAGCACGAGGTGTTTCCCGACCGGGATGGAAAGCTGATCGAGTCAAAATGATACACATTAATCATAGTTTTAATATTGTACTCAATTAAAAAAAAATAGGTCAACCTCGTTAGTTTCAGGCCAGCTAGCGAGGTGTACATACATATATTAAATGGCGTATAAGCAACCTCAACACACCAATCTGACAGCTACAGTTTGAACTAAACCCTAAACCGATATATTCTTTGTTGATTGGGATCTCAGAGTTCTTAATGAATTAAGTTTCAGTGTCATTAATTTCAATTAATATGATACTATTATAGTAGGTAAATAATACTATTATTTAATTATAACATATATTCCTCCCATTCCTATTTATTGGCATTCAGCATCACAGTAAACATTCTTTAAACAAAAAAATACCAACATATTACAACATAGTACAAATTGCATTGCAACTAGCGGTCACCCATCTAAGTCATGATAGCATTAGACGTTGTTAAAAACTTAGTTGATTGGTTTGATGAACGCATAAGTAAGATACGATACGAGCGCTTCTATAACCATGTTGGTACCGATATGTTGGCAAAACTGTGGTTGCAAGGCAATAATCACATCAGTAAACATCTGTAAAAAGTACCTACATAGCCTAACTAGTTCTATTATTAAACTATAAAGCCATTCCAAATTTCCTCACTAACATTATAGCTTCCTGAAAACCTGTCAAAGACTTAAAATCAAATTATTGTCCATTTTGAAATAAGACTCAAAGTAGGCATTATTATTTAGGCTCTTATTCGGCTTAAAAGTTTTTGAAGTGATAGAAATAGCTGACATTTAATATTAAATCAAGGGGTTTGTAGAGATCCACGTGGAGGATGGCCACGGTTAGTTTCCAGAATACAAACCTACGCCTACGCTTATTAAGATCAGTTATATTATAATGTACACTTTATGGTTAATTATCAAAACTTCAAGTTATGATATTCCATTCAACTCTAGCACTATATATTAATATTCTGTCCATTAAGCGTTTGCTGAATTTTGACTGCTTTGCCGACTGTTTGATATCGTGTGTTGTACCTTAAAATTCGCCTTTATTTCAGTCATATATGAATTTTAAAAATAAAATTCATATATGACTGTGCTGCATCTTGTCAATTTCATAACATTTAAAAATATTATAAAGAACATTGAGTTTCCACCCGGCTTGTATGAGGAAAGGTTGTATTATTTCAAATAAATACTTGATTGCAGAAAATTTTATTTTATTAATAACTAGCTGTACCCGCGACTTCGTTCGCGATTGCCGTACCTGCAGACTAATTATTCACATTTGTGCACTGTTTATCCCATATTAAGCAACACTGTGGTCTGCGGTGAAGTACTCTTATAGTAAACCATAGCTCAGTATGGAGCTTTTTACTTTGGATTTCAAAACTCCCGGGTTGTATTTTCCAGAAGACAGTAGTTAAGTAACTCAGAGAGTTCTTTCCCGGTTCGCACAATAAATGTTGAAGCAAAGTACATTGTGCGTTTCTTTAGAATTTCGATTTTAAAGCGGCGGTTTGTTTGACGGTAGATCAAACATATTTTTTTTATTTCTCATTCTCGGAAAGTAGTGTTTGTTTGATCTGAGTAGAGGGTAGGAGAGGCTCCTTCCCACCTAAGGCCGGGAAAAACATAGTAAATGCTTCCTTCTCTTGGGCCGGAGGACTTGTAACAATTGTAACCATTGGTGTAAACAAAGTTATATGTCTAAGATTTTTGGTTGTAAAATGCTCTGTTATAATAAAAAAAAAATATTAATAACAACTATGTTTGGCAGGGTAGTAACTAAATATAAGGTAAAAAAAAACTACTAAACTAAAAATTTCCCTAAATTTCATTGTTCTAATTTCTAATACTCTTTTGGTAAATATTTAGAAAAACTAAATTTTTTTTACCGCACTCATATTTTAAATGAAAAGTAGAGTGCTTAACACGTATGTAAGTCATCGATTCCTACTTGGACTATAGCCGCATTAATTTTAAATAGGTTCTGCTCATGTTATTAAAATCAAAATAAATAATATAAAAAAACATACTATTTTTATATCGTTATTCCTTATATTAGTAGTGAAAAGCAGAGAGATTCCTCTTCGGGCAATAGCCGCCCGTAAATATTCCAAACAAAATTTTACGTAAAATTTCACAAATAGTTCTATCCTCTCAATATTTTTTTAGTAAGTAAGTTATTTTTTCAATGAATAATTTTTAGAAAAGCTACTTTTTTTACTTTTTTTAAATTCGAAATGAAAAGTAGAGAGCTGAACGCGGGTGAAAGTTATCAATTCCTTTCGAACATTTATTACAATCTACTAAACTTGTTCACTTCCAACTTTAAACGGATTAAATCACGTATATTTATCGTAATTTTTGTCCCGACAGTCACCCCGTGACCACGATCACTACAAAGTGTTTGAAACGTCGGGACAAAAATAATGATAAATATACGCGATTTAAACCATTTAAAGTTGTTTAATTACAAAGTGTAACAATCGCGAAAACCTAAGACAACGTTGTGCACTTCCATTGCGCAGTCTCCGAAATGTATCCGGCAAAAGAAAGATATGTAGTTATAACAACTGATTGTGGTGAATGTACCACATTTTAGAGTTTTATCGTAGCAAGCTTGCAAAACTAAATAATTGTGTGTGATGCCGGTCTGTCCGTGGGGTGTCGTGCTTCCCGTGGGGTTCCGGGCTTCCTATGGGCTTATGATGAGCCGTACGTTCAAGAGTTTCTCAACATTCCGCGGTTCAAGTTATTTAAAACGAAATATTTAGTTTGTGATATCTGTAATTTCTTAACTGCAACTGAGGACTCTGAAATATTTACGGGAAAATAATTAAATTACCACTATTGTAACAAAAAAAGAATGATTGAAATCGGACTACGCGTTAATAAATTACAACTAAGTGTACATTTTAACTTTCATCCCCTTTCCCAAGAGAATCGTACTGAATTTCGGGATAAAAGTATCCTATGTCCTTCTTCGTAGTATGAACTCGAATCGTGCTAAGTTTCATTCAAATCCATTCAGTAGTTTTGGAGTGATGCGCGGCCGGGATACAGACAGACAGCCAGAAAAAAGAAACAGTTTTTGCATCAGTATCAGCAAAGTCAAAGTCAAAGTCATACCTATACGATAAAGTGCGACCGCCAGCTTAAGATGAGCCGTACGTTCAAAGATTTCTGTACATTTTGGGTGTCAAGTTATTTGGAACGTAATATTTAGGTTGTGATGTCTGTAATTTCTGAACTACAAACCCGATGACTTAGAAATATTTACGTGATAATTTTTAAAGCACCACTATTCTAATTAAAAAAATCGGCCAAGTGCGAGTCGGACTCGCGCACGAAGGGTTCCGTACCATTTGCTATACAACATTAGACTTTATATTTTAACCTTTTTAGGGTTCCGTACCCGAGGGGTAATAACGGGACCCTATTACTAAGACTTCGCTGTCCGTCCGTCCGTCCATCCGTCTGTCACCAGGCTGTATCTCAAGAACGGTGATAGCTAGACAGTTGAAATTTTCACAGATGATGTATTTCTATAGCCGCTATAACAACAAATACTAAAAATAAAATAAATATTTGAGGGGCCCCCCATACAACAATTGATTTTTTTACCGTTTCTTGCTCGATACTAATGACGGTGACTGGTAGACGCTTTAACTATTCACAGAATATTTAGTTTTATGTTTTCTTTAAATATAATGAATTAAATTAGAATAAATAATTAAGGGGGCACCCATACAATAAAATTTCAGATAATGGTACGGAACCCTTCGTGCGCGAGTCCCATTCGCATTTGGCCGGTTTTTTTGTTTTAACGTGCGCGAGTCCGACTCGCACTTGGTCAAATTATTGTATTTGTTGTTATAACGGCAACATAAATACATCATCTGTGAAAATTTCAACTGTCTAGCTATCACCGTTCTCGAGATACAGCCTGGTGACAGACGGACGGACGGATCGACAGACGGAGAGTGAAATCTCAGTAATAGGGTCCCGTTTTTACCCTTTGGGTACGGAACCCTAAAAAGAACGTATGAAATCAGACCACGCGTTAATAAATTACAACTAAGTGTATATTTTGACTTTCATCCCCTCTCCCAAGGGAACCATACTGAATTTCGAGATGAAAAGCATAAATTATCCTACCTTGTAGTATGAACTCAAGAGTTAAGTTTTATTGAAATCCATTCAGTAGGTTTGGACTGATGCGCGGCCGGGATACAGACAGACAGACAAAAATAAATAAAAAATACAATTTTGGCATTAGTATCAGCTACTGTATTTTTTTTTTCAAAATATCTGCCATGTATAGAATTGGACCTGTTACAGTTTTATTATAAGTATAGATTATTTTTGTCCCGAATCACGATCACTACACAGTGTTTGAAACGTCGGGACAAAAATAATGATAAATATACGCGATTTAAACCATTTAAAGTTGTTTAATTACAAAGTGTAACAATCGCGAAAACCTAAGACAACGTTGTGCACTTCCATTGCGCAGTCTCCGAAATGTATCCGGCAAAAGAAAGATATGTAGTTATAAAAACTGATTGTGGTGAATGTACCACATTTTAGAGTTTTAACGTAGCAAGCTTGCAAAACTAAATAAGGGTGCCGTGCTGCCCGTGGGGTTCTGGGCTGCCTGTGGGTTGTCGGGCTGTCCTTGGGGTGCCGGGCTATAATGTCCCCTCCCCATCTTTACCCGTAGTAGGTGTCGTAAAAGGCGATAAAGAGTAACACTACAGAGGGTGGGCAGCAGCGCTTTCTGAGGAACTAATATCTCACACCGCGATCCCCAAGATGCCTGCCAAGCGCCAAATTTGGCCGGTTTTTTTGTTTTAATGTGCGCGAATCCAACTCGCACTTGGCCAACTTTTTGTATTTGTTGTTATGGCGGCAACAGAAATACATCATCTGTGAAAATTTCAACTGTCTAGCTATCACCGTTCTTGAGATACAGCCTGGTGACAGACGGACAGACGGACGGATGTACGGACAGACGGACGGACAGCCAGACAGACAGTTTTTACCCTTTGGGTACGGAACCCTGAAAAGAACGCAAGAATTCGGACTATGCGTTAATAAATTACAACTAAGTGTATATTTTGACTTTCATCCCCTCCCCCAAGGGAACCATGCTGAATTTCGGGATAAAAAGCTAAATTATCCTACCTTGTAGTATGAACTCAAACCATGCTAAGTTTCATTGAAATCCATCCAGTAGTTTTGGAGTGATGCGCGGCCGGGATACAGACAGACAGACAGACAGACAGACAGACAAAAATAAAAAAAAATACAGTTTCGGCATCAGTATCAGCTACAGAGTACTGTAAATTTTTTTTTTTCAAAATATCTGCCATGTACAGAATTGGTCCTGTTACAGTTTTATTATAAGTATAGATAATAGACTACCTATCGCCATTAATAGCTACCACCCTCAAGAAGAAAATCTGTCGCCAAGCACCTAACGGTGTATTCCGATAGCTGCCCTTATGAGCCAGAAATTCTAGGTTAATCTGAACAACATCTTCGACCACATCATCACCTACCGTCAGGTAGGGATAGTAGTCAAAGGCTAGATTATCAGCTATAAAAAAAAAATATATAAAAAATAATCAGCTATAAAAAAAGTGTAGTATTTTTTATTCTTTTTATGCCTTATAGGTTAGCCTTTTACCACTATCTCAACTGATGGTAAGTGATAATGTGGTGGAAGATGTGGTTCAGGCTAACCTAGAATTACTGGCATAACACTGGTACTAAAGCATTTTGCGAATGAGCACTTGTATGGCTAGGACTCTTATATAGAAATACATTTATAAAGAACCTAACTGAATAACGGCGTGTTTAGGCAGCTTTCTTTGAGGACCATTACCTTTTAGATTAATCCCATTCATCATCTTCGACCACAACAACAGTTATCCACAGTAAATCTGATCAAAAGCTGTACAAAAAAAGCTAAGCAGAGATGCTATAAAACATCTGTATTTCACCAGATATGTTCTAGTTTCATATAATAGAGACAAGCCTATTGTCATCTACATCTACCAGACTCCAGACTGTCCTCGAGATTCCTACGCATTGAACACAAATATTGTCACTTTAATATATTTTAATAACACATTGTTAAGAGACATTTAAGTGGAAAGGCTCTGAGTTTCTTGCTCGTTCTACTTGCAGTACATAGAAAGCACATTTTTGATGAACGGGGTTGTAGAATTTCATAAAAGCTACGCTTTACGATGCTTGACCAACAAGACAGTCACTTTTTCAGTTTTGACAGTTTAGTCTCGATCGTGCGCTCGGTGAGTCAAGACCTCCTGAAGATGCTTCGTTTAGAAGCGAAACTAGTCGGGTAT
The DNA here is from genome assembly GCA_963854805.1 of Plagodis dolabraria. NCBI lineage: Eukaryota > Metazoa > Arthropoda > Insecta > Lepidoptera > Geometridae > Plagodis > Plagodis dolabraria. The sequence goes on from OY978450.1 coordinate 17,187,320, forward strand.
TCTTCCGGTTAGGTTGCGTGATGTTTGTGACGTCACGTAGATAACAAGAAAATTAGGCGGAATTGTCACTAGATATATAATTTTATGCTTTTTTAAGTGTTTTATTTAAATATTATTAAGACAGTCACTGTTCAAACTTATATAATTAACAACACATATATGGATAAGGAATCGATTCAAGCGTAACTTAGCGGAAATCCATATTTAAACATTATATTTTAATAATATGTTATTAAAACATAACTTTAATATGTCAGAAAAACACTTAAACTCTTTTCTCGATCGTGCCCTCGAAAAGTCAAAACCTCCTAAAACTGCTTCTGATGTGAAACACGTCGAAAACTCATCAGGTTTGGCTAAATGGCGTTTATGATGTCACGTCGGTTTAACAAGAAGATAAGGCGGATTGTCACTAGATATGTTTTAATACTTTTTAAGTGTTTTTCTAAAACTTTTATTTCATATTTCCATAAAATATTTTATAAAATTTGTTATTATTACATATATGAATCATTTCTGACGACAAATAAGTTGGATTTTTCCAATCTTTACCTAGAATTGTTAACTTGTCTCATCATTTTCCGGTATCATAATTCGTGCGTAAAGGTATTTCCTAAAATCGATAACCTCACAACGTCGACCACGCTACTAACTACTTAAATATTTGTTCTGTATCTAGCATGACAAAACCGTGATAAAATACGAGTATTACTGAAATGGCATACCTACACGTGTTTCAACTAATTACTGAGTAAGTAAATAACACATATATTTGTCTTATCCATGTGACAACAATTTGCACAGGAACATACTGTACTGACCATGTTATAAAAAAACATGATTGAAGCAATGACACTGTGCCAAGGTTCCTGCAGCTGGTGCTACTAAATTCTTCAGCGCTTTTCCTGGCTGGGGCTTAGAGCCTTTGATTGTGGTCTCTGCAGTAACTCGTGGGACTATTACCCCACTGGTAGTGTCCATCGAAGTGGCAGTGGCACTAAGTCTTGCTGTCAAACCATTTTCAACTTTATCTGGATCTATACAATGGATAGTGTCCCTTGAAAATCTTGCATAAGTTGCACGGCCTCGTCACTGATAATTCTTCTATCCCATATTTTACATTATAGTGATAAAAAAGAGTCGAAAATGGTATGACAGTAAAACAATCTGCCGCTGCCTCTGCGAATCGAACTCCACAGACTACCAATTACTGTTTATGGCCACTTCGAGCAGATATTTGTCTGTAGTTACTCTAGTAAGTTCTTTCACTATGGTGTCTTCTTATTCCTTATGAATTCTTATGCTGTTTTGAAATGTTCTCCCTTTTTTGGTTCTATGAGCCCCTGGGTAGAGGGCTGCCAGCCATGAACAGATATCAGAATGGTGAATTTCGATGCAGGTTGTTCCTTTACCGCGTGCTGTTAGCGCATTTTGCACATGACCTCTTTGTTTGTTCACCACCCTCCTTAGATCCTTGAGAGATGTAAACACTTTAGACCACGTTTACACTAGTCATCAGGGTATATAGTGGTAAAGGCTAAAATATATGCAATATCATCTCTATAGCAGCGCTCGCAGTTTTACAAACCTCAAAAAGTAAGCGATGATGGAAAGTATCCTGTAAGCTAATCCAGAATCTAAACTATCTATATTTTCTCATTCACTTCATTATTCACGGCGTGAAGAGAAGACAAACACATACACACACAACCTCACACACATATCTAATCACGTGTAAAATTATTTCAGCCACCAAGAGTAGCAAAAACCAAGATCCTTTGCGGTGGTTCTAAGCAAACGGCTTCCTCGCTAAGAATCCTTGAGGTCCAAACAATAGTATTTATCATATTGAAATTAATGCCTAAATCGAAAATTCATACTCATTAAAATTATGCTTTCAACTCTCATGTTGAAGACTTTCAAAGTTATAGAAAATAGTATGTATGAATACAAGGGCGCCGTTAAGGTTGTTCAATTCCACGATATTGTGCGATGCGATAAGTGGAGCATGGTCAACTTACAGAATCGATCGAGACATAATCAACATCATTCAATAATATAAACGAATAAGGACCAATTTCTGTAATCTGGATGATGGACAACTATTCGAGCAATCTCTATAATCAACAAAATACGTTATTTTGTATATTATAATATTATAGGCTTTTGTCATTATAAATGTCCAATTAAGTACATATGTTCCAGTAATAAAAAATTTGCTATGGTGTTGTCGTTTAAGAAATTTGACATCAGGCAGAGAGCTGTAGCATTGGAAAAAATATATCCAATATTAAACACTCTAGGCTAAATAACTCGAAAATTGATATATATTTATTTTCATTCCCCATACAATTTTTCGATCCCCATGTCACCGCTGTTTTGAAAAATTTCCACAAACTATATAATAATCGAACCTTCCCAAAAAAATTCATGAGAATCGGTGGAGCGTCCTGTAAAGGGGAAGAAACTGTAGATGAGAAGAACCGGACATCCGGACAGACATACGAGAGCACATTTTCCCCAAGCTGAAACGAATACGCTCAGCTCGCCATTTGGGCTCGATCGCTTAAAAATGTTATCGTTGAATATCGAGTAAAACTCCTAAAAACTAAAAAATATACCAAAAAATGGAACCGACTTCAACACGCAAAAGTGTGAAACAACTTGTTGAAGTCGGTACCATGATAGTTCAAATATATCTATTATCACAATCGAGTACCGATTTCGACAAGTTATTTCACACTTTTGCGTGTTGAAGTCGGTTCTATTTTTAGGTTAAACATTTTTTTCATTCTTTTTAGTCACCCTTGCTACTTACGGGATCGATTGTCATTCATTATCAACGACTAAATCAAGATGGGATAATATATTTCAGTTATTGGAGTTTAACTCAAAAACGTCCGAATTTGATGAAATTTAAAAGGTACCAAACGACAAGCTTTAGCTTTCAAATAAAAAAATAACTATCAAAATCGGTTCACCCAGTCAAAAGTTCTGAAGAAACAAACATTAAAAAACTTATGAATAGAGAAACTCCTCCTTTTTTTGGAAGTCGGTAAAAAAAAATATGACCACGCTGCTGTCATATGTTGTAAAAGTCAAACCAAGAAGTTTTCATTATTCTACGACGAACTGGAAACTTAGGAATCCAACAAATAAATAAGGTAATATTATTTTGGATGGATCAAGCAAGGGCATGAGAACATGATGCTATGTTACATTGGGATAGAAAGTACAAAACTGATGCATTTTTTCACAAGTAATGAATTGCACTGCGCTCGTTACCCTGAGACATTCAGTTGTTATGTCTCATTGTGCCTGTAATTTTAATGGCTCTCAAGGACTTCTGCCGGAACATACTACAATTTCATAAGTTTGCAATTTGGTAGGGTATTTTGCGAATACTGGCCTGACTAGCTACTACTCTCAAATAGAAAATCTGTCAACTAGCCCCGTGCTCCACCATGCGGTGAAGCTTAAGCCGGCGCGGTGAGAAACGAACCATGGATCTGCGGAACGGTTGTCGACAGCTATTACCGCTCAGCTACCATGCTTCAAAAATATGCTACTAGCTTAACGTTATATGATAACAAAGGCCTATCACATTTAAACGGTTTATAGTATAAAGTCATCTGCTTCCCTATAGGTTAGTGAAAATGGGTCTTAGATCAGAAAATAAAAACATATCATATCTCGCGCCCTTGCATAAGAGAACTGAGATATCTGGCAAAATATGGGAGTAGGTACCTGTCTGACTATCTCTCAGTGAGTATACTATAAGCGTGATGATATAATAACGTATTTTAATCATTAATAAGTTTGTTAAAATACCTACTCTTTACTAGTTTATTCTTATGTTTTCCTCACTTATAGATCACAGACTTACTCGAGTCATCGAGTTACATCACTAGGTTAGGTTAGGGTGATGTCCCATCTCAATGGGTCGATCTTCTTTCTCTTGGAATACGGTGTAGACGTCTGCTCTTATATTTTCTATTAAGTCCTAGTTCCCACATACTGTATCAGCCGGATCGTCCACTACTGAACACAGCTTCCCCTATGTAGGGGATATTTGCCATAATCCCCACGGTTGGCAGGCGGCTTGGGGATCGCAGTGCAAGATGGCTTTGTTCTTAAGTTCAGCGCCTTGCTGCTGCCCACCTTCTAGTATTTTTCCCTTAGTCGATTTTTACGATACCCACACGTGAAGAAATGGGGAGATGCAATTCTAACCCGGTACCCCACTGGGGGGAGTTGGAGTTGGAGTTACCACATATCCTCTTTTATTTAACACATCATTTCTTGTAACATTGATTTATTGTATTTAATATGAATTTCAATAGGTACTTTACATTTGTGGAACTTCCAATGTACACGTAGTTTTACTGATGACGAGATAGTAATATAAGAATGGACTTTTAAGAGGCAGTAATGTAATCTATGACGACATTACTCGGTATTTTACCAAAGGTATAGTTTGACGTCACCTTTATTTCTTGGTACATTGAAGGTGTTATGTAATGATCAATTTGTTCACTCGTTATGTAGCATTGACATCAGTATTATCATATTGAATGAAACAACATAACTGTAAGAAATACATTACATATTACAGGATGCATTATATCCTAATCTATCGAGTTAAGTGGTACGGTACAGCTTCGCACAGGTAATTACGACTATAAATTGAGATGTAAGCTATCCTATCTTTCAATTTGAATCATACGGCACACGGTGTGCAAAAGAAATTTAAAACTGGTTCAGTAGTTTAGGAGTCCATCGCGGACAAACAACGTAACACGTAATTTTTATATATAAAGAATAAGCAAAAAATCGAAATAAGTATTTATAAATAAATTTAAAAAAAATATTAAACCTGACTGCGAATTATTTATTTCGTTAAATGTTTAACGAAATAATATATTCGATAAACTTACAGTTTTAATTTTAATCGAACGATCCATTGAAATTAAAACTGCAAGTTTAATTATATTTATGGAATCTTTTTTTAAAGCCCTTCATTTTGATACACAAGTGGGCTTGGAACAAATTCAAATTCAAATTCAAAATCATTTATTCAATTTAGGCGTCTACGACGCTCTTATGAAGGTCAATTACAAATTTTAATATTGAAATATTCTACATTGTACTGCCACGTTCAGCAAAAAAAGTTTATAGAGCCACTGCGAGAAGAACGGGCAAGAAACTCGGGGCCATTCTTTTAAACGTCTTTTTACAATGTGTTATAAACAATATTATACAATTATTACAATATTTGTTTAAATTACGTAGGAGACATGTGATGGCTTGGCAGAGGTGGAATTTTCCAAGCATTTTTGTCGTTTAAGTAATCACAAACTGTGTAGTAGGATTTCTTCATCAAAATATTTTTCACGTGCAATTTGAATTTTCCTTCTGTGAGCATTGTAATATGTTCGGGAATTTTATTATAAAACCGCACACAATTACCTAAAAAGGACCTTTTATTTGTCTTTGCTAATCTAAAACATGGTACCGTTAATTTATATTTGTTCCTAGTGTTGTAATGATGGTTGTCACTGTTTAATTTAAATTTACTCAAATTTTTCCGAACATACATAATATTTTCAAATATATACAGACTCGGTAAAGTTAATATATCAATTTCTTTAAAAAGATCCCTTAGAGATTCCCTAGGATCCATTTCATATATGGCTCGAATTGCACGCTTTTGTAAGATAAAGATTGTCTCTATCTCAGCAGCAGCTCCCCACAGCAATACACCATACGACATAATACTGTGGAAGTATGCGAAATAAACTAGCCGTGCAGTAGCTACATCTGTTAACTGTCTTATCTTACAAACTGCATATGCAGCAGAACTAAGTCTTCCGGCTAGATCATGTATATGTGGATCCCACTGTAAAGTTGAATCCATTTTGATTCCCAGAAAGACTGTCGCTTTGTCAATAGAGAGTTTATCTAGGCCAAGCTTAATGTTTGGTTCAACATAAGGAACATTTGGTAATGAAAACTTTAAACATTTGGTCTTTTTTGAATTTAACAGAAGATTATTAGCGGCGAACCATCCAGAGATCATAGATAACACATTATTTACATGAATGAGTTCACTATCTTTCCTATCTACTTTAAAAATCAGAGAGGTATCATCCGCGAATAAAACAATATCACAGAAATCTTTGACCATGCAAGGCAGATCATTAATATACGCTAGGAACAGAAAAGGTCCCAAAATTGATCCCTGCGGTACACCTATTTTTACGAAAGACCCGGAAGAAGTATTGCCATTTATTCCAACCATCTGTAGCCTGTCAGACAGATATGACTCTATTAGATTCAAAGCTTTTCCACGAACACCATAGTGTGAAAGCTTACGAATCAGAGTGCAGTGTTCTACACAGTCGAATGCCTTGGAAAGATCACAAAATACGCCAATAGCATCATGTGAACTCTCCCAGGCTTCAAGTATATGTGACATCAATTGAACACCTGCATCTGTTGTCGATCTGCTCTTAGTGAAACCAAACTGATTCTCATTCAATATATTATGCTCATTAAAATGAGATAAAAGTTGTTTGAGCATAATTTTTTCGAATACTTTACTCAGAACGGGTAAGATGGAAATAGGTCTATAATTGCAAGGGTCAGATGCAGCCCCCGACTTCAAAATTGGAGTGATTTTACTTAGTTTCATTAAGTCGGGGAAACTTCCTCTATCAACACAAAGATTGAATATTGTTACTAAGTATGGTGCAATAATGCAAATAATAGACTCTGCCACTTTAACTGACATACCCCACAAGTCTTCAGTACTCTTTATGTTTAAACTTTTGAATGTCTTTATAATTTCAAAGTTTGACGTGTATCTGAAAGAGAAGTCCGGTGTTTTGCAGGGAAAATTATGTTTTAATAGGGCTTCTGCTACATTGGGACAAGAATCCAATGATTTAGTGGCTTCTAGGGGTAAGTTAGAAAAAAAATTTTCAAATATATTCGCCACTTGTATTGGATCAGAGATTTGATGTTTATTAATAGTTAAGACATATGTTGAATCTCTAGGTTTATTCTTACCAGTCTCAGTATTTATAGTCTTCCAAATGGTTTTTATTTTATTTTTAGACTTGCTAATTTTGTCTCTAATAAAAAGAGATTTAGCACACAAGCAAACAGACTTAAAAATTTTTGAATAGTTCCTAACATAATCATGAAACTGCTTGCAAGATGTTAAATTTTTCCTGCGATACAGATCAAACAAATAATCTCTACTTTTTCGGATACCTCTAGTTGCCCAATCACCAAACTTAAATTTTCCATTTATTTGTTTCTTTATTTTTGGACAAACTTTTTGAAACTCAATATTTACCAAAGAAAATAAGTTATTGTAGATGTCATTCGGGTCACAGTGAGAAAAACTTGTTATGCCAAGCTTAGCTTCTATGTTGGTACCGAGAATTTCTAGCCTACTGGTTGTTAACGGCCTATGTTCAACTTCATACCTCTCTGTTTCTCTATTTCCATCAAATTTTATCGCAAGGCCCTCATGATCAGACCTAATACCTTTCAATATTAACTTTTCTTTAATCTTACAGTTTGAGTATATATTGTCTATACAGGTAGATGAAGTGTCTGTTATCCTAGTGGGCTCACAGAACAGAAATTTCAAATTAAATGACTTAAATAATGAAATAAGATCAGTCTTATTTTTAGAATTCATTAAAATATCTATATTAAAATCACCACATACAAATATGGGTTTTCTGCATTTAGAGATAACAAAAAAAAAAAACTCACAAGATGGCATCTGAAATCTGCCAGTTTCTTATTTTAATTTATTTTTTATGTAACTAGAGTTATTCGCGTTATCATGACAAATCAAACTATATCCCATACATTAAAACCCACACACATACATACAATCATACAGACATGTACCCTGAAAACATACTCCATTTTGGGCAGTCGTGTAAAAAACCGACTTCAAACTTAAAATACACATTTTTAGGGATAACTCCAATACTGCTCGTCAGCTCTTACTCAAATTTAAATGGGACCACCTGACAAGCACCTTAACCAAAGCACCAACATTGCTTAACTTAGCCAATCGGTTGAGAATGAATGCTGAAGCAGTGATGGTTCAGGTGCATTGGCTACGGACTGCCGCGCAGCAGGTTCATGGTTCTAATCCCGCCACGGGCTTGAGCTTCACCGCATGGTGGAAGGGCATTTTGTGAATGGCTATGGCTAGCGACCACCCTCAAGTAGAAAATTTGTCGACAAGCCCCTAAGGCGTGTTCCGGCAGCAGTCCTTGAGAGCCAGTGTAATTACAGCACATAAGACTTAAAACTATGTCTCAAAGAGTCGGGCGCAGTGCAATTCGTGACTTGTGACGAAATGCATCTGTTATAGGCAGAGGTTAGTCCGCTTAACAGCAGGTGGGTCTCGAGCTTGTACTGTCACAATGACATAAATAAATAATAAATAAAGACGAAGCAAACTTCGCTACAAGTGCTTCAAAGATTATCTGGCCAGACGGGCATTCGCAAAATGCCCAACCACCACGCATTTTATTTATATTACTTAACACCTCCCAACTCATTATGGAATAGATCTATTCTCAGCTCAGTCTGAATTGAAAAATATATTTAAATTCAATTTGAAAAAAAAATGTGTATAAAAAATAATAATAAATAACCATAAAATTTTAATTTTGAGTTATTTTTTAATTAAGGGGGTCAAAATGCGGGCCCCATAATTTTGAGCGAAAACTGACCTGAGCGTAGAGGTATGCTTTTTAAATGGTGGTATGGGGGTGTAAAACAGCTACAAATATACTACACAAAAAATACAAATTAACAGCCGATTTAAAGGATTATATCGTTGTCAGAAGATATGATGCTTTTTAGGGTTTCGTACCCAAAGGGTAAAAACGGGACTCTATTACTGAAACATCGCTGTCCGTCCGTCCGTCTGTCTGTCACCAGGCTGTATCTCAAGAACGGTGATAGCTAGACACTTGAAATTTTCACAGATGATGTATTTCGGTTGCCGCTATAACAACAAATACAAAAAGTTGGCAAAGTGCGAGTCAGACTCGCGCACGTTAAAGCAAAAAAAGGTAAAATATGAAGTGTAATGTTGTATAGCTAATGGTACGGAACCCTTCGTGCGCGAGCCCGACTCGCACTTGGCCGATTTCTTTTTAATAAATAAAACACATAATCTTAAATATATACACTCAGACACACGCATGTTCACATGTATTATATTGTGTGATTCCACGCCAAATCGCAGGTAGAAGCTAGTATAAAATAAACCGTAGCGAAAAAATCCACATATCAATAGCAAAGTATTTATTATGTTACGTCAGCTAAGTTACTTTTCCCGTTTTATCTAATAACGGCAAGCGGAACGATAGGTTGAGGCCAACGTCACAGATGCGGTTTCATATCGGTTACACCGATAACTCAAATTAAAATACCGATAAACTTGTAATCAATAATGGAATAGGTACCAACTACCCCACAATAGTCACGGTAATTTTTCATTTTTGTTTTGCAATATAAGAAAAGGTTATAATCAATATATATAATATACCGCTATCGATTTAGGTATGTCTTTCGTAAGTACCCAAAACATACTTAACCGTAATAATATGTAATTTTATGATGTTGTGACGGAACAAGCTCGAGGCCCACCTGATGATAATTGGACTAACCTCTGCCCATGACAGATGCATTTGGTCACAAGTCCCGAATTGCACTGCGCCCGTCACCTTGAGGCATATTTGTTAAGTCTCTTGTGCCTGAAATTTTACTGGCTCGCAAGGACATCTACCAAGCGAGGGGATTATGGCAAATACCCCCTTAAAAGGGGAGGCTGCGTTCAGCAGTGGACGATTCGGCTGTACAAGGATTGCTGCCGGAACACACCGTTAGGTGCATGGCGAAAGATTTTCTACTTGAAGGTGGACGCTAGTCAGGCAAGCATTCGCAAAATGCCCTTCCACCAAGAGGTGAAGCTCAAGCCCGTGGCGGGATGCGAACCATTGGCCTGCAGCGCGGCAGTCCATAGCCATTGCCAATCACAGGTTAAAAATATTATGGCATATATTAGGTTTTTGGCTGTGGTTCAGAAGCTCGGCCACCTTATAGTCCTCTTGGACATGCCGTCATTAGGTAGTAAACTCGCTTGTTTGAATTGAGCTTTACGACATGTAAAATCTCTCTTCAAGCAGCTAATGGTGTGATTGGGCTACTGTCCTTGACATGACTATGTATGGTAAGTGATGATATGGCCGAAGATGTTGTTCAGGCTAACATAGAATAGCTGGCTCTCAAACATAACTAAACAACTAGGCCGATGTGTTACTCTAGAGATCTAGACGTGGATTGTTATTAATATTTTTGCAAAGAAGCGTATAGGGCCTTTCGTCCAGCATTGTGTCCATTAGTGAATCAACGTCGTATATAACCGATATTTCAATTTTTCGCTCTATAATCTGGGGATTCTGAGTGTGACCTGGATTGCATAGTAATTTGGTTTAGCGAAGAAAATTAAATGGCAGCCCAGAACTTTTTTGCACGGTGGAAGGGCATTTGTTGAATTCTAGCTTGACTAGGTACCTTCAAACACCTTCGTCAGGCACCTGATGGTGTGATGCGGGATCTGTGCCCAAGCACTATTTACACAAAAATTCATTATTCTCGCCTGACATAAAGCGAAGATCGAAACTAGAAGCGATGAAACGATCTAGTGCGATCCCCAAGACGCCTGCCAAGCGTGGCGATTATGGCAAATCCCCGTAATGGGGGAAAGTTTGTTCAAAGGTGGACGTTATGTCTATTGACGTGAAACTGAAATAAGTTTCTAGGTTAGCCTGAATAACATCTTCGACCACATCATCACTTACCATCAGGTGAGAGATGGTGGTCAAAGGCAAACCTATCAGGAATAAAAAAAAAGAAATAAAAATACACCTTTTGACCAACTAGGCAATCGTAAAACATCTAAATCTGCATGATCCTTCTGTTTGCATTCCGAATATTGATTACTCATGCATCCATTCTTATATTTTCCCAAATGAGTCATTGTTTTACTTAGAATATCCATTCCGGGAGTAAAGATCGTCACGTTTATTCAATCATCGTAGAGGTCATTCATCCGTCCTGTTCGACCCTTCGATTTTTATTATTTATAATTAATATTAGGTAAAGGAAATTAATTTCTGATCCAATTGTTTTGATAATTCTACTGCGAAATCGTTTACAGTTAGAACGTGTAATATAAAACTAAATAAAATTATGTATTGACTATATTTTTTTTTTTTAAACAAAATACTTCGAACTGTACACAACACTATAATATGATGAATAATTATTATATAATTTTGAAAGAACTCTTGGAGTGCACTCGTGCGCTCGAAGAACGATTGCCTACTGAAGAATTCCTGTAGAATCGAAACGTATCGAAAACGTTGCGGCTGGGCTACGTTTGGTGTTATCGACGTCTTAAGTACACATTTTATATTAATTTTATTTAATGTCTTTTTCATACTTTTACTCTTTATTTGTATGTTTTGTAATAAATTATTACAACATTCAATATAATTAAATAGGTATGGATTTTTGAAAAATATGGCCTAAATTTAAACCAGCCATTCCGAAATTACATCAAAAAAATATTATTCAATAGTATTGTTTGGTTTTATGTAGTTTTAAAAAAATATATATTAACCGTCCTCAGATCTTGTCGGTTCTTGGTTGGTAGGCTTTGCGCAAGTAGAATATCCGTCGTCAAGCAATAAAGGTATTCATAAGGTCAGTTATTGTTTTGGACACAGACAAAATCTCATACATTAAGTCAATCATCTTGTGGAGAAACCAAAGCGCCACTGGTATTTCGAGGTCCTGGGTTTCCACTCTCAAGTAGAAAAAATGTCGCCACACATCTGAATGTGCGCTCCGGCAAATATCCTTGAGAGCCAGTAATTCTTAGTAAGCCTGAACAACATCTTCGGCTCATAATCCTTACATTCAGGTGAGGTAGTGATCAAAGGATAGCCCATCCGCAATAATACTCGACATCTTTCGATAAATGAGGACATCATGAATGTAAAGAGCTGTGCTGTGCGTTCAGTCATGTTTCATCATCATCACACACCGTCGAATTGCTGCGTTCACACATTATTAGTGGGGGCTATTGTGGAGGGGAGGACATTTAGGCTGACACATCTCTACGATAATTTCAGGGTTATAGAGCTTATAGTACCTGAATAAAATGTCCCTAAGCTAAAGACGTACAGACAACTACGAATAGTTCAATTTTCGGGAGGTTGAATTTTCTTCCAAGATTTTTTTAAAACGTTAACACACATACCTAGAGAACGTTATTATTGAAGAGGAGCATATTTTAATACATCGGCGATTTGGCCCGCGTAGAAAATTATGAATAATGATCATGTGATGGTGATCATTATATCCATATTTCAAGTTTCATTTTAAAGGCCGGCAACGTATCTTCGAGACCTGTGGTGTTGCGGATGTTTGTGGGCGACGGTGATCACTTACCATCAGGTGAGCAGCATGCTCGTTTGCCCTCCTATAACTAAAAAAAAAAGAAACCAAATCGAATTAGACGTTTCAGTGGGAATGAATAACATAAACACTTACTTTACAAACTTTCGCGTATATAAAATAAGTGTGGTTCAGGTGACACTTTACTGAACGGCAAGCTCATAATGCCCAAAACCGGTATCAGAAACAAGCAATAAGTGTTTCACTTTCTTATCACTATCAGTAACGGAAGTGATCTCTCACCGGAAGTCGGTCCCCGCAGGTCATGGAACTCGAACTGCGGTTCTTTCAGTAAACTTAGGTAAATGCAGTATGTAAAGTCGCGAGAATCTAGCCTTTAAATTCTTGATAATGTCATATTACAATTTCATTATCATCTTCTTATTCTTAATCTATCTCACGTGATGCAGGTACAATATGTCTTCTTTCATAAAGACTGGTCAGTGTGTAGTGGCATAGTAAAAATGTTTTTTTTTTTTTAATGTAATTATGAATGAGAAGCACGAGGCGGTAACGCTCTGCGCTGCGCCCATCACCCTGATGCATAGAATCGTTAAGGCTCTAGTTCATGTAATTTACCAACTTGTTTTACCCATCAAACCGGAGCTTGCTTGGCAGTAGAATTATATACATGGTTATTGGTAAAATGCTAACAACCTCTTATGGTTCACTTCTGCTAGTCCTAAAAGCATTTTGAGATATATTTTTTTTGTATTGATTTATTTTTTAATTTCTTTTTTTTTGTGTTATAAAGCCTACTCCGAGCAAAGAGCGCACGCCGCGGCAACACTTGACCGCGCCACGATCCCTTTGAATAGAGTTTTGAATGTTTACATCGAGCAAAGTAATAGAAAATATGAAGTAATACATTGCAGGCACTAGAGACTTTTAACATCAGGTGGTCCTCGTCCTTATTCCCACAAAAAAAAATACACAACGAAAAAAAAATTTCAAAACAAAAAAAAACATCTCAAATTGTTTAGGACTAGCAGTAGTCAACCCTAAGAGGTTGTTAGCATTTTTCCAATAACCCTGTATATATATATATTTTTTTTTTTTCATTGCATCATTTAAAAAAATAATTTATTCAAAGGTGTTATTTACCATAATCCCCACGCTTGGCAAGCATCTTAAAGAACGCATGTAGTACTAGAGAAGGCGATGACATGACCTTCCAATATTTCCTTTGAAGCAATGACACCTGGTTGACATGCATGATATTATGTATATACACGAAATTGTCCGAATCTTGAGTGCTGTTTGATACTATACCTTGTTGCTAAAAAGATGTCATTTGCAAGTTGCCTCAATACATACAGAATGACAACGTTAAAGGCACGCCTAGCATTGAATAAGCGAACTGACATTGCGATTGTTCGCGTCCTATATTCGTAATTAGATTAAAACTCTTGGTTTAATAATATGTGGCAATGTCGGTTAATCATTTATGTACAGCTGTTATTGGTTTATTTAGTCATAAGATATTTAGAAAGATAATAAATACTTAGAAAGTAGATTTTTAAATAAATATCCGTTTTATAGAGATTGTGGGCTGACCTCTTAGCATCTGTTGTGGATGATATCGTCCATTTCTTTTGTTATAATTATCTATGATACGCATGGTTTATGATCATAAGGATTGTACCATTTCTTCTGTTATATGTTGTAAATGGTAACTCAGGGGAAAATATGCGCTGGATGAGCAGCACGCCACTACTGATGTCATAGTGAGTGTTATTGGATATGCACTAAATTAAAGACACACCTATTTATACCCTTTCAGGGATGCACAGGCCTAATGAAGTATTTTATTATAATCGCTGGAGTAATTGAGTTTCAAGTTGGTAGTTGTTGTGAGATAAAGAGTGAAACAAAAACGGAACCAAGATGGAAATTGCTCCACTCGGGCACTAAAAAATATAAAATAACTTGGAAATTCGGGTTATGAATATATATATGAGCCCAGTGTCTTAAATCAACATCGACTTCTACAAACTATTTCATACGTTTAGGAGTTGTAAGTCGGTACTGTTTTATTTTTTAATATTTGTTATTTTGGTCGAAAACGCCTTGTTAGTTGAGTGGAGCCAAGGGTTGCTTTGAAATATCTAAGTCCCTTTCTCGATACTCGGATATATTATATAGCTTTTGGATTTTCTGACAGATAAACTGTTAGTAGCTACTTGGAATATGAAGTTGTGTCTGCTCGATGGCAATATTATGGTCAAACAAAAAACAATGCTGCCAGCATGCTGGGCACGCTGCCAACTGGGAGTGGGCTGGAGCATTTGGACTGCTTATGAGTCTGCTATGACTTATAGGTTGTCTAAATACTTTTATAGTAATAGCAGTAGTGTTGTATATATTTCATAGTATTTTGTTTAATAAAGGCATACAGTAAAACAACAAAAAACCACACATAAGACCAATAAACGTCTGGCAAAATGAGTGTTTAAACTCCTCTAGAAATGGTATTTCCCTTTTGCGGAATAAAAGCGTTATGATTTGAATTTTAATGTGCAATAACACTCACTACAATGACGTGAGTAGTGGCATGCTGCTCATCCATTATTTTTAGGCTCATATTATGGTAAAAATGCAATTAATGATGTAATCGACAGTGATAATCAGGCATTGTATAAACTTTTTTTATATGTCATTGTGACAGAACAAGCACGAGGTTCACCTGATGTTAAGCGGACTAACCTCTGCCGATAACAGATGCCTTTCGTTATAAGTGACGAATCTCACAGCGCCCCTCCCTGGGACATATACAGTTGTTAAGTCTCATTTCGTTAGAAATTTTACTGGCTCTCAAAGAATGCCAAATCACATTGTTAGGTGCTTGGCGACAGGTTTTCAAATATGAACAGGGTCTTGAGTACAGTTGCCGAAACACTGTCACGTGCTTGCAGACAGATCATCTACTTGATATTTAGTTCGGCAGACAGGCATACGCTAAATGCCCTATGAAAATACATATATATAAAAATTATGCAATAATATAAATAGCAATAAATAGCAATACCTACACGATACTTAATTCCTGAAATTCCTAAACACAGGTCTAGATAGGATAGGATATTACAGGCATAGGACAACTCTGTCTCAAGGCGACGCGCGCAGTGCAATTCGTGACTTGTGACGATATGCATCTGATATAGGCAGAGGTTAGTCCGCTTAACTTCAGGTGGGCCTCGAGCTTGTTCCGTCACAATGAAGTACCTACATAAAAAAAATTACTAGTCACAGGACTAGTTTGTCATTGTTGTTTTTTTTGTAGGAAATCAACTTCAACATGACTGAGGGGCCATCGTGAATCTGACCTATATGCATACAAATTGTTATGATGTCCTAGTAATAAATTAATGTGAGTGCACGATGGAAGACACAGAGTGTATCGAAGACCAGGGGAAAGATTCAAGCAAGCATGCATCGAAGAAAAAGTAGCCTACGGTGGTGGGTCTGTACTTGTGTAGGCCGGAATTTCTTCTGAAAGTCGCACAGAGCTGGTGATCATAGAAAACGGCTCTTTAACTAGCGTAAGATATGTGGAAGAAATCCTCAATGATCACGTTGGTCCATTTATGGTCAATTTAGGTGAGGATGCTATATTTATGCATGACAATGCCCGACCTCATACAGGTAGGATTGTGAATGACTACCTTCAAGAGATGAACATTACTCGTATGGAGTGGCCAGCGCGCAGCCCGGATATCAACCCGATCGAGCATGCTTGGGACGAGCTAGGCAGATGCGTAAAACAACGAAACCCTCCCCCAATCACGCTTCGTGAGCTCAAAATTGCTCTCACAGAGGAATGGGAGAATATTCCCCAAAATCGTATAAGGAACTTGGTGTACAGCATGCCAAACCGCGTAAACGCAGTAATGGAAGCACGAGGAGGCAATACGAAGTATTAAAATTCAAGAAAATCGTAATAAAGTTCAAAAATTTCATGTTTCCTATTTTTGTTTTAAGGAGAGATCAGCAGTTTTTTTCTTTATGTAATTTTGTGTTAATAAAATGTATGGTGACTCATATTTTTTTTACTTTCATTTAAGGAGTATTACATTGTCTATTAAATACAATTTATTGCATTAACCTATCATTTTTAGTTTCCGAGATTTTTAACATTCTTTAAGTGACCCGGATTCATTGCTCTCGAGTGTATTATCTTACACGCATTTCAATTATTTAATTAGATTTAATAATACTCTATTAACTCTAAAATATATTCATAAAGAGAATTGATACATATTCTGGTTGCACGTGGCAAAGGTGAGGTGTGAAAAAATGCGTAAAATAGGCAGTACACCACTACTCAAATTAGCATGAGTATAGATTATTGTTGCCAATTGGGCGCAGATCGTATGTTCTGTAAAGTTGTATAACTTTAGCTCGTTTACATCTTCAGTAACTGGAAGGTAACAAAAATTTGATCAATACGTGTTAGTTTGGTCCTTTGTTTAGTTAGGGAAAACATATTGCACCGACCCTATATATGTGTGGGATAAGGGTATAAATAAGATGGTGTTTCATGACATATCTTGAAATAAACGTAACATATAGAAATTTTAGCAGAATTGAATACGTTGCACCTAGAATTGGCAGAATTATTTCTAAAGGTCACTCATCAGAATGTCTAAAGAGAGAAGAACCACAGCGTAAAATGAACTAAGATACTGCATTGGACAGCTGTGTTAAGAACATACCTACATTGGTCGTGTTGAGATCGTACCCATATATATATATATATATATATATTGATTACATTGTAAACCATTTACGCCAATGTGTACAATGGTAATTGATGATAAGAATTTAATTATAGACACTTTTATCGTAACCTGTTGAGAAAGTGAGTTCATAAAGTTTAGAGTACTTCTGTCACATCACTTTCATTCTAAATCATAAATGATGCTTTTACTAGATAGATTGAACTTTCGTTTCAAAGTCAAGGTCAAAATCATTTATTCAATTTAGGCGTCTAGAACGCTCTTATGAAAGTCAATTACAAATTTTAATATTGATTATTCTACTTTGTACTGCAACGTTCAGGAAACAAAAATTGTATAGAGCCACTGCGAGAAGGACGGACAAGAAACTCGGGGCCATTATTTTAAACGTCTTTTAACAATGTGTTACATACTTACTATAAAATAAAATATTTACAATATTTGTTTAAATTACGTAGGTGACAGGCGATAGCTTTGCAGAGGCGGAATTGTCCAGGCATTTTTGTCACAAACAAGTTAAGTAATCACAAACTGTGTAGTAGGATTTCGTAATTAATATGTTTTTCACGTGCAACTTGAATTTCCCTTCTGTGAGCGTTGTCATATGTTTAAGAACTTTATTATAAAACCGAACACAATTACCCAAGAAGGACCTTTTATTTGTCTTTGCTAATCTAAATCTGTATTTTATTTCCTTATTCAATATCCGGGTTTAATATACTTTGACCGTTATATGTGACTTCAGTGCATTCAATGTAATCGACTATTATTTACGTAGTATAAAACAATCAAACATAATATAATTCAGTTAGCACGGGGCGTCGACCGTCGGCGCCGAGCGGCCGCGTCCCCGACCTTATTACTGCGCCTCTTGCGGCCCACGGTAACCTCGATGGCCATCGATTCCTACAATCCGTTCCATTTACCAGGCATTACTGTTTTTATATAGGGTGGGTATTTGACACGCAGCAGTAGGGGCAGGTACTACGTATGTGGAAGCGATGAGATGAGATGAGCTGCATATCTTACTGTAAAGACTGTATGTTGCTGAATCTTAGGTTTTGTTGTTCCATTGATTTAAAAATGTGCACGAAGCGCTTACCATGTAAAAAACTGTAAGAGGTGAAAAACATGGATGTCCTTAAGCCTAATATTTATGTTTCTATTTTTTATTGATATTTGTTTTATATCTTAATGTTTAAATAAGGATTACCATATTATACCACATTATCGAATAATTTTGGAAAAATATAATTTCAAGTCAAATATATTATGATTGATAATTATTGTATATATAATAGATATCTATATATTACTGCGTGATTTAAGTATTAATGATATTAACCTACTGATATTTTTAATAATCAATATTTAAGATTGTTCACATAAGCATCTCGAAAAATAGTGTGTTTTCACTATACGTATCATAATATCATTAAAATTTATAATTGATAATAAATTAGAAATCTTTATAAATAAAAATGTATCACCGAAAGGTTTGTACGCGCATAACTTCCAAACGACTGCAAAAGCGACTTCCAAATTGAATAAATATTTCGTAATTGTCAGGATTTTTTTTGTATTCATAAAAATATTTTTAAGATATGAAAAAATAATTAGCAAATTAAACAAAAATATGGCGGTACAAAGTTTGCCAGGTCAGCTAGCTTTTTAAAATGTTCCTGGGAAAATGCTGCGGCCAAGGAGATGAAAATCTAGATTAAAAAAACATGTTTCTACTTAGAAATACGTCACTTGTTACAGCCACTTGTTACAAATACGTCACTTGTTTGAGCCAGTAACTCTAGGTTAGTCTGAACAACATCCTCGACCACATCATCACCTTACCATCAGGTGAGATAATGGTCAAAGGCTAACCTATCAGGCTTAAAAAAAAAAAAAAAAAAACGTCCAGCTGGCTCAAGTAGTTATTTAGGTATTAACCTTTCATTATTGCTTCTAATTATTTAGCATTCCTTGATTGAAATTGCAAAGTGATTCAGATGATTTCCAATACAATTTTGAAGCAGTGATGGCTCAGTGGCATTGGCTATGGACTGCCGCGCAGCAGTAATCCCGCCGCGGGCTTGAGCTTCACCACATGGTGGAGGGGCTTTTTGCGAATCCACCCGTTTGGCCGGGGTATGCTCTTATCCAATTGAGCTGACATGACAATGAGTCATACTTAACTCAATTTTTTTCCTATCTTTCTTTAACCATCGTATTGGGATGGAGCGAAATCTATAGTTCAACATTCGTTGTACTACAAACAAGACTAATTTTGCAATTAGCCTTAAACTTTGGATTAGAGCATACCCCGGCTAAAGGGGTGGATAGACGTGGGTTCGAATATGACAAAAATTTTTCCTTTCGTAAATTTGTAATTTTGTAATGTATGTACTTAATCCGCCGAGCATGCGTTATTGCAAACATAAAAATATTAAACAAGGCCTTAGTTTTGATATCACCCTCGATGGGTAGGCAAGAAAAAAAATATATCATAATATGGTGTCTAAAATCCACCAGTTTGTTTTATTAATAACGATATCTCATAAATTAAAATCGTTTAAGACGTTTAGAAGCTATGATGGAATAATGTATGTTTGTAAGTATAAAAATAATACTCACTAACATACATACATGAACCCTGAAGCATAACACTCCTTTTTTGGGCAACGTGTAATAAAACAAACTAGTGTGTTTTACTTTGTTTTTCTAAATAAAACGCGCTAGTGTGTTTTACTTTGATTTTCTAAATAAAACGCACTAGTGTGTTTTACTTTGTTTTTTTATTCATTTAATCCACTTCAGTCTCACTAAATAGGGATAGGCGCAAGGAGTTAGATACGGGCATAATTCCATGGCGACGGCCTTATGTATAAAAGAATCGGATAACGTGTAGTTTGCTATATAGTATTACAAAATTACAAATTTACGAGAGAAAAAAAAAATATAGTCATGTGCGGGATTCGAACCCGCGTCCATCCACCCCTTTAGGCGGGATATGATCTAACCAATTGAGCTAACATGACACAATGACTCATAACTGTAATTCTTGCTCTCGTTCTTCATATTGCTATATAGTGTTGGTATACCAGTTACTAAAATAACTATATATCAACTATATATATAATAATATTCTATTGTTTGTTTACATAAAATCGTGACGGTAATTTTGGAATAGCCTTTTTGGGTTTTTTAACTATTCATATAGGTGCGCCTGCGCTATATAGGGTAACTACGTTGTATCGCGGCCCTGCGGTAGTTGACGGTCCCTTGGACTTCCCAATTTAGATAATAGTTTAAAATAACGATGCCATTTATTTTTTTCAATATAACTTGACTTGATTTGAAAGTAGCATAATACTACTACCCGAACTATTAGCTCGTTCAATTTACCAGTCGTGCTAAACGTGCACGTAAGTAATTAATGTCATTGTATAAAAGTTTTTGCCTATCATGAAGTAGGGGGGACCCCACTAAAAGGTCGCAAACTAGCGTACAGGCAATATGAGCGAAAAACTACGCATGCACTATTATAGGCGAGCTGGCGGTATTTGTTTTTCTATTGGTGTAATCTTATTGATTCACATTCCAAAACTTCTAATCTAAGCGGCATTCCGATTATCACTGTGCATTGAGTATTAGTAATTAAAAACATACAGTCGAATTAAGAACCTCCCCGTTTTTCGGAAGTCGCTTAAATATATGATCAAACTCAGAAATGGATATAGAGCATCACTATCAGACCGCTTTTGAAGCAAAAAAATTAAACATTTCAACGCTATATCATACTTTTGTTACTCTAGATATTATGTTAAAAAGATTATGGACACTATTATTTTATATACCTACACGATTATTATGGACTACCGCACAGCAGTATTTTCGTTCGGTTCAGGTTCGAATCCCGCCGCGGGCTTGAGCTTCACCGCATGGTAGAAGGGCATTTTTGCGAATGCCCGCCCGGCTAGCTACCCCCTCAAGCAGAAAATCTGTCGCCAGGCGCCTAACGGTGTGTTCCGGCAGGTTAAGTCGTTACAATTTTCCTTCATTGATTTCCTTGATTGATTTGATATATAACTTAAAGGAAGTTTTTCACATAACTACAGGTTTATGCGTTACTTCAAGGTTTTCTCGTAGCTTAAGTACAGTACTCGTATTAGTAAATGTCCTTACTGCTCACCCTATTTACAGCGTTATCCCTGTATACTTAGTAAGTATAATGACGAAGTGCTGTAATGAGGCTTCGCTCGTTGTGTGCTTAGGGACAGTGTTTTGAAACATCGAAAAAATCAAAATACATTAGCAACGACACACATAGTTCTGAGTACCTTGTATCTGTATGTTTCAAATACTTTATATTTTTACCAAAAGGTGGCTTACTTCATGTTAGGCTACATTGAACCTATAACTTGGTTGCAAAATAGTGAAAAATGTGATCTTGTGCCATCAAATTTTATTCAGAGAGACGTATTTCTTACAAGAAATCATAAACACGTTTCTCGTTGGTTCCCGAATTTCCAGATAATAATATTTTGCTAACCTGACCCTCCTTACATTTATATAATAGTGTATAGTACAGTGTATATTATGAGTCAACGAACCATTTCCGAAGCCTTAACCATTCTCTCCCAACTATTCCGTTCTCAGTTGCCTTGTGATGTTGCTTTGTATTTACTTATCGTTCTTACTTTTAACATGCTAAAACATTTTGCAACCGCTAAGCTCTCTTTTCAATTAACTTCTTCGTTTGTGTACTGATTTCGTATAAAAAAACTCAAAAATAAATCACACGTCTATTAAATAACTTTCGTATAAAAACTGTAAAGTCAGTCACATAAACTTGTACCTGTATACGACATAAGCATCTATTTATGCATCCTTGTGCAGTTCTGTTTTACAAATTTTAGTATGTACGCAACTGAGATCAAAATAAACAAAACAGTTTGACTACTGCTTTTTGTGCTTTTCCACAAGACGTCGACGGAAAAACACTAAAAATAAATGCGTCAGAGCATGAAACGATCAAATCAAGAGTGATCTCAATCTACTGGACTGACATCAAATAACGTCGACCAGGTAAATATTTAGTGCATTGTGCGTACTTGAATACTTGCCAATAATTGTTGGACTTCGATCGAGTTTGTTAATTTATTATTTAAAGAATTTACCAGGCCTGCGCTATTTTCGGGAAGGGCGTCTTTTCTGGTGCAAGATCGACAGGTCTTACGACCTTGTGTTTCGATTAAATTATTTTCTTTGTCACTAAACTACACTAATTAAAACGCAAGTCATGTGAGTGAAACTGAACGGATTCTTGGCAGAAGAGAATTAGTTCTAAAACGTACGGTCGATTCAAATTAGTAGGTTAACAATCGTACAATTAATGATTCAACGGACGAGAGTCAAGAAAGCAGTGTCGTGGTTGCGGGGAAATCGTCACATGAGTTTATTGAATTGTGTTAACGTACGCAATGATTTAGCAAAATCTATGTTTTGGTCGTTTAGTTTCATATCAGATATGTAATCACTAATAAGGTAGGTATCTGAAATGATAATCTTTTAACTGACATACATATTATTATCTGTGGTTTTGTTTATTTCAAATCGATGTCTTCCCATGCAAAGTGGCACACCCGATAAGGGAGTAATTGTTGCAAGGACCATGTCTGGACAGATTTCAAATATTTTTATTATATCCAAGTCGCATGCTAAGTTAAGATTCAATTTATATAAGTATATACTATAATATATAAATTTAATATTGCGCGGGTGGCAAACGAGCTTACTAACGTACTAACAAATATGTGGAAAGATGCTTAGCAGGCGTATTAAATTAATTCTAGATCTGCTGCTAAAGATTTGAATGGAATCTTTGGATTTAGGATGAAATGATAACATTATATACTAGTTGGTAAATAATAGCTAAGGCATATGCATATCTAACCTCTAATCTACCGTGGTGAAAATATTTACA
Organism: Plagodis dolabraria; assembly: GCA_963854805.1. Classification (NCBI taxonomy): domain Eukaryota; kingdom Metazoa; phylum Arthropoda; class Insecta; order Lepidoptera; family Geometridae; genus Plagodis; species Plagodis dolabraria. The sequence goes on from OY978450.1 coordinate 17,210,612, forward strand.
ATGTAAACAATTGTTTTTCTTGCTGTGATACAACCGACTTCTGCACCGACGAAAGTAATGATTTCTTACTCACACATGACGGGACAATTCTAACCGAAATTGACCCGTATTTCCTACTATTACACCTAATTCAAGAAATCCATACTTACCTAATTATAAAAAATAATAGACAATATTTTAAAAAATACATGTACCTATGTGTAAATGTATCTAGTGACAACTCCACCTAAATTTCTCCTGGTAACGCGACGTCACGTTAGGGCACGATCGAACAGATCTTGGCAAGAAGATTCAAGTCTCATACCTATCATCTCAGTATCCTGAAGGTGCTTCATGTGGAATCGAAACGCGTTGACAACTATTCCAGCTAAACTATGTAGCTTGATTTCAAGCCGTATTATTATAGCTATATTATATTTAACAAGAAATTTAGGCGAAATTATTACCAGATATAATTTTTAAAAGATTTCTTAATTATTTAATTCACGTAATTTTAGGTTTATAACTTATGAATTAACATATGTCATGTCCCTACCAGAATTTGTACCCCAGCTCAGGTTCACTTTATCTGAGCTGACCTTTCAAATATTCCAGATCCGTTTATATTAGTTAAATTTCTTCGCTGTTCCATAAAGTTAATATCATTTCCACCGCAGAGACAAGACGACAAGAAAGCAGACTTTCACTAAGCCGATGCTTGCTCCTTGCTACATCACACCTCATTTGATTGCTAAACACCAGTGCCGTATTTAGAATATTATGTTTCGTCGACCTCTATATCCCCATATATTGTAGTTACTTCAACATACTTAGCTACAAAGCAGGTGTGTCAGATTACTCGTTGGGATCTCGAGACCTTGTATTCTATCCAAGGGTAATTTTTCTTACGGAGAAGTTTTCAGTGTTTGTTAGAAGTCTGACTGTTTCCGGTAAACAAATGGGATCTCGCTCTGGTACAGTGGATCACAAACATACGAGTAGGTTTGGTAGAGGTTCGTGCGTCAAAAATTTTGGGTAAAGAACGAAGTTGGTTGCTGTTAGTTACTCTTTCAAAAGGTAAATAAGGTCGTCATGGATAGGCTCGATTCTTGCTTTCTATATAATAGTTTATTATCAATGGTCCAAACGTGACCATTGAAAATTAAACATTAGACTACCGTACCAGTACGAGGCTCATCAAAATTTCGAGCTTAATATTAGGGCGTCAATCGTATCATCGCCGTCTCTTGTCACCTTACGGGCACACTTCCTGACTCCACATTCACTACTGACAATTTATTTGTCAGGAAATTTTAAGAATTCTCCGACTCACCTCCGAATATATTAACAGCGACACTACAAAAATCTTCAATTCTGTTCAATTATGTTTTATGACTCAGATTTTACATAAACTCAATCAATCTTAAGAAATTTGTATAACATATACAGCCTTCTATTTAATTTTAGATTCTATATCTAATTTTAAACACTTTAATGAAATAACAGGTTCGCGGGTAGTAAGTTACTCTAACAAAGTAGAGCTTGTATCAAAAAGTTTTTCTATATCCTCGCCAAAAACTCTTCTTTCCATAGAGTGGGAAACTAAATCTATGGAAACATTTCCGGGAGTCTATTTCAATGTTTCGATGAGTCCGGCACTGCCGAAGGGCCACAGTTTATTGGCCAGTAAACAACCAAGATTTATTACGCTGGTACTAAACACAAACGAAATATGCTTCGAGTTGATAGTTAAACCTGTGCTTTCCCATATGTAGGATAGGAAGAGGGTTAATGGTTTGTTTTGTAAGATGAGCTCTATGTAATTTATTTGAAGGTCAATTAAAGGCCTGCCTGTATTTTGTACAGTCTATGGAATAATATTTTATGAAACTGAAAGGTGAAGCATGTAGGTACTAGTTTGAAGCTATTATTACTTTTATATCGCAGTAAAACAAATCGTTTAAAATGAAGTCAAACAAAAGTCAAAGGTAAGGTTATATGGGGGTCTTCAAAACGCGAGTGGATAGGTATCTTCTGGGTATGCGCGGTCCATCATCGGTCGCATTATCACTTAACATCAGGTGAGATAATCGTCAAAAAAAAATATTGTAGGTGGCTCCATAAACATTTTTCCTTCTGGATTTGACCAATGCGGAATGACTGAAATGGACGCCACAAATGACCATACACATTAAGATTGTAGTATTGGTGATTCCCATGGGTATTTAAACATTGACTGATTTTGACTTTTGAGTATACCCAAATAAAATACCGTAGTTACGTGTTTGTTAACAGTATTATTAGTATTACCAAAGCCAAAACTTCTTTAATCCCATTCAAGGCAATTGATCTATCGAGTAAAGTACGTTTTCATCGAAACTTTGACACAAGATATGAATGAAAAGTTTGGTTCAATTTATGTAATCGAAATACACTTCTTGGATATTTTGCAGTTGATACTGTTTACACCTAGATCAAAAAGCGACACAAAAGAGTGTCTTCATACTTTTTTATCCTAATTTATTTAGTCAGCCCACCAAGTTCAGAGTTTTGAGCAGGATAACTACTGACATAATTGGCCTATGAAACAGCAACAGTGACTAGATCAATCAATTCGATCGAGCTCAGTTCTTTTGATTTTCTCGTTTACAGACAGAGAAAAAAACATTACTCTGCACTCGAAGACGCGATATAAAAATATTGGCGACAAGGCTGCTGCCAAAATTGAACTGGTCTGGTCACTGTAGCCGTATACATTCCGAACTTTGGATGAAGGTCATAACCCAGTTGATGCCTGATGACTTACAAAGTGCTCTTTGCCCATGAATTGTATATAAAAAAAATCTCCATTGTATCCCCTATTTCATCTTCTGTCCCCATTTTTTGGGAGATCAAATCCAAAACGAAGAAATTCGTAGAGGAAACAAAATCACAAAAGTTGAAGTGACTATGGGAAAGCCACATCACTCTACAAACCACAGAAAGAAGAAAGGAAGGTTTCCGAGTGCCTAATACAATAACCAAAAGTCCACAACCCACTAGTGAAATGACAGCATCATGAGAATCGCGGTAAGCCAATGGATATATTTCTAAGGAGATCTATATTTACCAGAAGTCGTCTTCTGGGTCTTTCGGCTAATGATGATGATGTCCTATTTATCCTTTTATACGATTATATCAACCGTCAGCCGTCACTGCGACCTTGTCACCGAGTTTCCACGAGTTAATCTTCCTACGCAAATTTCCAATGATCGAGTCATATATCCAACAATGAAGTACTCGTATCTACGACAGTTGTCTTATAATTAGACGAATTATCATCTCGATTGGCGTTCGACGAACGTTTAGCCAAGATATTTATGGATTGCGTAAAACGCCTTCGTTGATTTCGATTATTGCGGAGGTAAAATTTGGCTCATCTCTGTATCTTTTCTGCCAGAATCCAAGATCCAGATGTTGTTATTGTAATAAGAACTTCTTTTGTTGGTATAAACCATGAACACTTGAGTATATGGATACATAAAGATATGTATATATATGCATGTCTGCCAATGTTGTGTCTATATGTTCCGGTTGTTGACACCAATATTTAAACAGTTTTGGTACACTGCAAAATCAAGTACCTAAGTATAGGAACCTTACTAATACTACTGTTATCTTTTTACCCCTTTCATATTGATTTCTTTCTTGGTCTTCCTTATATGCTGTTTGTGCTAAAAGTATTGTGATACACCATATTGTATCATAGTTCTGCATATATCAATGTATTAACATGTTAATTTAAATATGTTAAAGGGGCCAATTACCATGAATGTTTATCAGATGTCTGATATTCAATCGTTTTAAACTCTTAACATAAATTTCATCGTTGCCACTATTGTATCAAATAAAAATATGAGGTTTCTTTACATTTCCATGGCAATTAGGCATACATTTTATATTTCCTCTTTAATTTTTTAGAGCTTTTCATCATATGGATGAACAACCAGTGTGATTCGTCTATTTTGTTTAATGTGCACATTGAACAATACATCGAATTTTTTTGGATGTATTCCGACCGCTGTTCTTGAAATCCATTTCTAATTCTATATTGATCCAGTTTATCATCTACCAGGTAATATTGTAGCCAAATATAATAGCAATTAAGCAAAACTAACATTTTCGTGTCTATTTTATGCAAATAAGCAAATAGTCTCATTATTCGCTACAAATGTACAGTTTAGTTACAGTTGCGCATAACGCACGCAGCGCTTGCGCCCGCGCCGGTCGGAAGGTGAAAGGCGTATCGCTTTCGAATTAGATCGCGTTATATCGACGGTGAAACGCACCGACCGACGCTCTCCAATGTTTACTACTCGGCCACTGTTTACGAGATTTATTTACCTACTTATTAATGAGAGTTTTGTGATATAACAAGCGGAGTCCGTGACAAGTAATTGATTATTTTTTTTTAACTGATGTAACTGATAGCTTAGCTTTAGACCACTATCTTACCTCATGGTACAGGGCGATGTGGTCAAAGCTGATAACAGGTTTAATTTGAAATAACAGGTTATTTAGGACAGAATTCGGAACACATCGTTAGATGATTGTCGACAGATTTTCTACGTAATGGTAGTGAGGCGAGTGTTCCCTAATATTTATGTATGTGACTAAGTATATCCTTAACTAATCGGTGTTGAAGATTTTGGAATCCATGTACTTAGGTAGTCTTTAATTATCAAATTGTCCTAATTGTGGAGTCCCTGAGGACATAAATCACATTCTGATGGAATGTGTACGAAACGAAACCTTGGAGGAGCATTGTTTGCCAGAGCACTTCAGATGTAGGTAACTATAATAGTGTTCTGGCATATCCAATTTCAGAGAAAACCAAATTATTATATTAACTATATAATTTAGGTGTCAAGTGTACTACATAGAAAGTGTTGTTATTGTGATAACATAAATTAATTTCTTAAGGTGATTTTGTTAACAGAGCGGCATAATCGCTTTAAACAAAGATTAAATATATAAAATAATTTAAAATAAATGAAGTCTGTTGTTAGTTCCATACAAATAAAATCAGTGCAATGAATTAATCATTGTATTAAAAACCTTCTCGAATCGTAGACTCAATAATAACAAAATTGAATATCTTCATTGGTTGAGTTGCTATTTTGCTGATGTACCTATATACAATAAAGAAAACTTTAATGTGTGCTGTCAATAAAAAAAATCGGCCAAGTGCAAGTCGGACTCGCACACTAAGGGTTCCGCCGTACCATTAGCTTTACAACATTAAAATCATATTTTAACCTTTTTTTGTTTTAACGTGCGCGAGTCCGACTCGCACTTGGCCAACTTTTTGTATTTGTTGTTATAGCGGCAACAGAAATACATCATCTGTGAAAATTTCAACTTTTTAGCTATCACCGTTCTTGAGATACAGCCTGGTGACAGACGGACGGACGTACAGACGGACGGACGGACAGCGAAGTCTCAGTAATAGGGTCCCGTTTTTACCCCTTTGGGTACGGAACCCTAAAAATACCTAATTACTACCGGTTTATCAACTGGAATGTATATTATGTGGTACATACTTTGTAGATTTGTTAGTTTAATGAGTAATAATATCATCCTTTACTTATTGTCTAGCCTTAATCCCAAACACTTGAGGCCAGTAAATTATAGTTTGTCTCACAACAGTCAAATGACTGCAAGAAACATATCAACAAATATGTTTTCGCTAACAACACACAGGACAAAAAAAGGACATAGTAAAATTATATAATTTTTTGACTTCGTTATAAGGCCTTATGTAACTGAAATTTCATAAGTGTTTTATATTTCAATCTTTGAGTATGGTATATACTTATAAACAAACTTATTTTTTTATTTTGCTTTTAATTTACTTTAATAAAAAGAGTAGCGGTAAAAATATTTTTTGAATAAATAATTTATTCTAAGCCTAAGCTCTTTTGAGTAGAGTACTTTCACCAATATATACATATAATAAGGAAATTGATAGCAGTCAAACATTATCAGAAATTTAAACAGAGTTGGACCAAAAACCTAAAAAAATGCGTGAATCATAATCATGTATCATGCAAGATCGAGTATTGTTTGATTTACCTAAGTCTATTCCCAATTTTAAGGTATAATGGGGTACAATAAAACAAATGGGCGTTTAAAGCTTTAACAAATATTAGGCCGAAATAACACAAATATCAACATTGGGACGCTACTGGGCAGTAAGTCGTTTGCCCTTTCTATCAGCCTGCGAATTGGGTCAAATACAGTCGAACCACATAACTGCTTCTGTGGAGTTCCAGTAGACATCCGCAGGGCTCTTGCTACCGTAAACGTGCCGGCTATTCTTGAGCCGAACGGTATCGCACGTGACGATGGCCTGACGGAATTACCTTAACTCCCTGGAGTCGTGGAAGGCCGCTAGTTTGGGATGCCACTTGCGTTGACACGCTTGCGGCGTCTCATTTACCATTCTCCTCCAAGACGGCGGGAGCAGCGGCAGTGGCAGCAGAAGGCTCTAAATGGCGAAAATACGAGAATCTCGGCGACAGTTATATATTTCTGCCTTTTGGAGTAGAAAAATTAGGTCCGTGGGGTCCAAGCGCATGGACTTTATATAAAGATTTATCAAAGCGGCTGACAGAAAATACAAACGACCAAAGGGCGCTTACCTCGACCAGAGAATTAGTCTTGCCATACAACGGGGTAATGCTGCCAGCCTTTTAGGTACTCTACCCGTGGACAGTGACCTGAGCTGTTTTCTACTTATGATTGCCTCCTGGTAGAAAACAGAGCTCAGAATTTTTAAGTGTAATATTTTTAGGTCATAAGTAGATATAGTAAAATTATTTATTTATTTTTGTATTCGTATATGTACTGTTAATTTTTTCATTTAATGTACAATAAAAAGTTACTTTCAATAAGTTTATATTTTTTAAATGTACATTTGGTACATATTAAAACACATCCCTGTCTAAGTTCCCTAGAAGACCTGTCCTTGTAATTTGTTCATTAGAACACTTTTCTAGAGGACTTGACAAAGTACTAGAATAGCTCATTTTCGTTAACTCGGTAGATTTGGTGTTTGTATTAATCACTATGCCGAGTGCTTTCGCATGGTTCAAAAACTCATGATGTGTGTGGTTTTGCCGTAGCCTATCTCAACTTGTGACCAGAATTACCAGAATTCCCGATATCAAGAAACATACCTGATGTAGATTTTTTTTCTGAGATCATACTCTGACCTGTATATCAGGTTTTAATTGAAACATCACTTGGTAATTCCTACCATTGCCTCATCCATTCAAGTGCCACGCTCTACGTCACGCCCATACTGTTCCCTCTGATAAGCGCAATGTTCGGCACTATCGGTCAACTGAATTCTACACAGCCTACTAGAGCCGACTTTTTTGCCTTTGGAGACAGCCGATAATTATAGCTCTTGTTCAGATTGTCGCCGTTATAAATAAAACTGGAAAAGCATTCTTAGACATAAGTATATTTGTATAAATTTAAAGTTTATGAACTTTACTGTAGCTCTATTTGAATTTGTATGGCACCGATTGTTGAGCACGGCGATATTTTGTAGTAAAGAAATAGAACTATCTATTAGATGTGTACTTTGTTTGAGAAATTACGTTTCCAAATTTTACGCAAAAGTAGTCGTACAGCCTAAAATAATATTCAATATATCATTATTAGCAACAATGATGTAATTTTACTAGCACCTAGTTATTAGTTATAGTCTTGCGTCATCCTCAAACAAGTTACAGCTCAATAAAATAATTATTTTTAAAAAGGTAAACCTTGTTTGTAGACCAATTCACATGTAGTTGTTTACTAATTTTTGTAGATGTCACTTTGTCCTAATAGAACAAAAATTAAACAGATTTATTACCGCGATAGATTGGAAGTAAGTGATTAGAACATGGCCCAGAGGACTTTGTGTCGCGGCTTTCAATTTCACAGACCTTATTTTTTTCATTGTAAATGGCATTTAGCTAGTTATTAAATGTCTTGCCCGAAGTTAACACTAAACCGTTTATTTTTTTTTTTTTTTAGGGAGGACATAGATGCTGGCTACCGCCTGTGCGGTCGTCCAGCTCCACCGGGTTTTGGGCGAGGGCCTGGCCCTACAATAGCCCGGGAGGGAGAAGTGCCGAAGGCACTTCTCCCGAGACGGGCGTAGAAGGCGAAAAGCGCTTTCTACCTCCGTCTCCTGCGGACGCCGAAAACGTACCGCTATTATAGGAGGGGTTGACAGCGAGCTCAAGGGCACCACTGTGGTTCGGACCTCGGCTTGTCTCGCTGTCGAGAGACATGGGGGGGATCGGAGCAAAATGCCTCTGTGCAACTGCAGTGTTGCACAATTGGGCCCTACTGAATAATACTCTTTGACTATTTGGAGAGCAATTTATCGTGACCTTGTTTTTGCCTCGAGCTCGCCGGCGAGCTCGGTGTTTGATTGTGTGACCTCTGATTACCTCACACCTGGGGATTTTACCTCGACGACTTGCGGATAACGCTAAAGCTGCCAACGTAATGGCTGCGATGGGGTCATCCGGGTCGTCTAATACCTGCCGTGGTCGGCGACGGGGGGGTTTGAAAAATGGGATAGAAGAGGCGGTCGAGTAGTTCGATGCCTGGACAACCAAAGGGTTCGAGTGGTGGGGCGCTCGATCAAAGTATCGGCGGGCGCAGTCCTTATTGAACTGCGCTAAAGAGGGAAGGTTTAGGTCGCAATGCAACTCGGTGTTCCGGATATACCACGGAGCGCCGGTTGCACTACGAAGAAAACGGTTTTGAATGACTTGAAGCTTATGGAGATGGGCCTCACTAGCATGACTAAACACTACTGATGCGTAAGTCATGATGGGGCGGATGCAGGCAGTGTAAAGTGTCTTCTTATTTCTAAGAGACATTTTACTCTCTTTGCGAATCAGGGGACCAAGGCGACCCATTACAAAGGCCGCTCTGTTACGGACGGTTGTTATATGATCGCTAAAGGTGAGATTCCGATCAAGGGTGACTCCGAGATATTTTGTTTTACTAACCCAGGGGATGGGTTGGTCGAACAAAGTAAAAGGTTGCGGGTAACGGGGGCGGCCCTTCTCAGTAAAGTACATAGCTGCACTTTTAACTGGGTTGACCGCGATGCGCCATTTACGGAACCAGTCACCGATCTCGGTGATGGCCCGTTGGAGGGCGGGAATGGACTTTCTACTGATATGCCACCCAGTGGTATAAATAGCGGTATCATCCGCGTATTGGGCTAGTAGGACGTTAGGCTGAGAGCGTGGGATGTCACTGGTATACAGCGCGAAAAGAATGGGTGATAGCACGGAGCCCTGAGGGACTCCGGCTCTGACTGGGTGGGGGGAGGAGAGGGTGCCTTCCACGCGATAGCGAAAGCTTCTGGCTTTAAGGAAGTCTTGTAGGATGAGCACAAGACGTTCTGGCACGCCAAATTGGTATAGCTTGTAAATCAAGCCATTGTGCCAGACTTTGTCAAAAGCTTTCGCTACGTCGAGGAAGACTGCTAGCGTTGTCTGGGGTTTGGGGTACTTGTTAAAGCCCTCAATGATGTGCTCCGTGAGGCGGTGCACCTGTTGGACGCATGAGTGTCCGGGTCTGAAGCCAAACTGCTCATCTGGGATAAGGTGGTGTTCCTTAGCATGGGACTGGAGACGGTTTGCAAGTAACCGCTCGTAAAGTTTGCCTAAGGCACTGAGGAGGCTGATGGGGCGGTAACTGGTGGGGTCAGATGAGCTTTTGCCTGGTTTGTGAATGCCAATGACATTTGCACATTTCCAGGTGTCTGGGAATAAGCAGTGGCTCATAGCAGCATTGAAGATGCTGACTAGGAGATGGATGAGAGGAGGAGAGAGGGTTTTAAGAACCCTGTTGGAGATGCCATCGGCACCGGGGGATTTGCGCGGTCGGAGGGCCTTGATCAGTCTCGCCACCTCAGCGTAAGTCGCTAAGGTGATTGGTGGGAGTTCAGAGGTGACCACAGAGCTTTTACGTTCGACTTCAGCATCCACCGAATCGAGGTGAGCTTGGTCAACGTGATCTACGTTAGGGGAACACTGAGCCTCTAGGCTATCAGCTAGGCACTCAGCTTTGTCTTCGTCAAAGAACGCTGGGACTAGTGGGACTGGTCTGTATAAGGGAGGCATGTCGTTGTAGTTACTTCCTTTCATACCTCGCGCCAAGTCCCAATAAGCCTGGTGGCTTGGCACGAGGTTTGAAAGTTTGTCACCCCATTGTTGATCACGCAACTCAGACATGCGACTTTGAACCATGCGTTCAAAGTGGCGTTTCTTAGTTTTGTTCTCTTTACTGGGGTAAGAGTCGTAATGTCGGGTCACTGCTTTACTTTCCGTCACTAATCGTCTCACATCCGCTGGAATGACAAGGCGCCGGTCGTCCGGCACCATGACCTCCTTTGCGGATGCACCTACTACGGTGGAGAGGTGATTAGTGAACGAATCGATCGCAAGGGTTACGTCATCTTTAGTCAGGATGTCGTCAGGGATCTTGTCAAGGTCCGGTGAACTGATAGCTTTTAGGGCAACGCCTAATTGCTTCCAGTTCACTATCGTCTTAGTGGGGCGGGGGAGGTCTGTTGTTGGGTCGGGACCTAGTCGCAGTATAATGGGTCGGTGGTCAGAGTGAAGCTCGTGAACCACTTCTATGGAGCGTAACTGGAGTGTTACGCCTCTGAGTAGTGCCATGTCAAGCAAGTCAGGTCGAAAGTCTTCCGTATGAGGGTAGTGAGTGGGCTCAGTGGGCGCAATTATGTCAAAATTAAGTTCTGCGACTAGTTTTTCAAGTGCAATGCCTCTGGGATTGTTGACGTTACAATTCCATAGGATGTGCTTACTATTGAAGTCGCCAATCAGAAGGACGGCGCTTCCTAATGAGAACAATGCTTCTAAGTCAGCTCGGACGATCGGCTTTTGACAAGCTTGGTAACAGGACGCTATGACTATAGGTTGATGACCAGTCATAGCTAGGAGGCAACAAGATGCTTCCATATTAACAAGAGTCGGGGTAGGTAGGGGGATGCAGTGCAGGGACCTTTTGTAATAGATAAGAGTGCCTCCCCCACGGGAGTTCACTCTATCATCACGTACCGTTCTGTAATTGGCAAACCTAGGGTTCGCCTTCCCCGGTTTTAGAAGGGTCTCCTGCACGCATATAATGTCGATAAGGTGGGTGCAACAAAAGTCGTGGACAAGGTCACGTTGTCTAAAGAAACCGTTAGCGTTGAATGACGCTAACGAAACTAAGCGCGGTTTCGTGCGTGCGGTTGTACTACCCATAGTGGTTGTACTGGGGAGGGGCCTGGGGAACGAAGCGCTTAAGGGCGCTAAGTAAATTCGCGTGTTCCAATGTATATTGGATCACGTCCGCTGGGGATTGAGCGAAGTGCATCTTGTGCGCTAGCTCGCGGACTTCGTTGATGTCAATAGACATCGCCAGGTCGCTGACTAGTTTGATGTCCTCTTGAAGAGAGGCATCCATCAGCGGCATGGGTGGGGCTTGTGGCCGAGGAATGGCGCGGGGAGGAGGGGCGCGAACGGAGTTGGCAACGGGTGCCGGGAGCGCGGGGCGAGCCGGGGCCGGTGCGCGGGCAGGGGCCGGGGCGCGGGCGGGAGCGGGTGCGGGCGCGCGAGCCGGGGCGCGGGCGGGAGTGATGGTCTTTACCATACTGGGTGGTTTAGACCATGCGTTACGGGCGGGGAGCGGCGCGGGTATTACCTGTGAAGCAGGTATTACCGACAGCTTAGGGCTGACCCGTTGGTAACGGTCATGTGAGGGACGGGTCGGCCTATGCCTTGCCACCCTGTGGTTTATGCGTGGTGCTTTTGGGCAGCCGCGGTAATTCGCGGTATGTCCTTGAGCACCGCATAGAACGCAGCTGGGTGGGTCCGGCGAGTCCCGAGTGCGAGTGCACGCCGCTGTCGCGTGATCGCCTAGGCACTTGACGCACCTAGCGCGAGCGAAACAGAAGCGGGAGGCGTGACCGTACAATTGGCAGTTGTGACACTGCGAGGGACTTCCATTTTTAAATGGGGCTTGTACGTCTAACCCAGAGAGGCCGCAGACCTTTTTTAAATTAAAAATAGCCTTGCCCTCTGGTGTACGGTCTAGTACTACGAGTACTAGGTCATATGGACTGCGGTCCTTCCCGCTGTACATGCGGTGAACCGCATGCACTGGGAAGTCTTGTGCTTTAAGGTCGTCACATACCGCATCGGTATGTATCTCCTTAGGCACACCGCGAATCACAACGCGAAGGACTTTCTCCTCTTCGAGCGCATAAGTGTGAAAACTTATGCTCTCTTTACGGAGGAGCTTTGTTAGCGCTCTGTGGTCGCTACTAGTGGGCACTTGGACTTTAATGCCCTGCTGCGTGGAGCGGGCATTAGTATAATGGATCCCACGATCCGAAACTAAGCGGGACAGCATGTCCCATTTGCTTTTGTCCTGAATGAACAAAGGCGGAGGCGGTTTTTCGCGACGTGCGCTCGCGTCCTGAGGGGACGCGGCGGTTGAAACCGGAGCGGAGGGAGGAGACGCGGGGCGCGGGGCGGGGGTCGGTTTTTTGCCGGAGGCGGGGGCCTTTGCGGGTGCCTTGGCGGGAGGGGCGGAAGTGGCGCAACTAGCGGCTTTGGGCGCGCGCTTGCGTTTGCGATCTACGACGGTGTAACCGTCGTTATCGGAATCAGAGTCCGTGCGTGAGGCGCCGGCCTGATCTACCTCCATGTCCGTTTCGGATTCCGAAACGGTCTCGACAATGGCGAAGGAGGGACGGGTACTCGCTGACCTCCCGATCGGTGAGCGAGAGCGAGACCGTTCACGGGGAGGGGCTGCCACCGTGCGTCTATTGTCGGGCCCGGGAGCGGGCGAAGTAGGGCTATCCTCTGAATAGGATCGGGTCAAGGGAGGAACGCTGGCCTCCGGGTTTGAAGTCCCGGAGGGAGCGATGAGAGTGTCCGTGAGGCGGGCATTATCTTCCTCTTCAAGCAGTTGCATATGTGCAACGTATAGATCGGGGTGGCGGAGGGCGAAGGTCTGAAGGACCTGCACCTCACCGTTAGAGGGACGGGACTGCATCCTGAGGGGAATACTCAGGACGCCCTATCAAGGGTTTGAATTCCCTCACACACCTTGTGAGCTCACTGTGTGAGAGGGAGTGTGTACCTAGGGTGTGCCCTAGTTGTGTACCCTCTCCGAGCTTTTTTCTCGGCGGAGAGGGGTGCTCCTAAGCGCTACTCCGGGGTTGACTAGGGGCGACCCCAAGGCCAGTAATCCCGGAGCCCAGCTTGCTTCGGCTGACCCGTGAAGCGGGAAAGGCCACGGTGCAAGGTTAAACCAAAACAACAACAGTGGCCGTTGTCACCGTAGGGTGTCACACTGCGACCGCAGCAAATGGCGGATTTGATCGTTCAGACGGGTTTGGCTGACGCTACCCCACGCCTGAACGACGTCGCTTAACAGCACAAAGTGTGTTGTTACGCGACTGTTACTATGTTGTGTCGGGTAGTAAAGTGGTGAAATGCGCACCGAAAAGTGCGGTCAAAACAAGACCACCAGCCCGATATGATGTTGTTCGTCCGAAACAAGGGACTTGGGTAGGTGGTAATGCCTGACGTCTTAGAGCGCCTCTGCGCGCCGGCACGGCGAGCTCGTAGCTCACGTTGCACGGCGGTCGGTGGCTGCTCAGCTTCTGCACAGAAAACAAAACTTCGTCAGGACTGCGTATTCCAAGGCACTGGTCTGCAACTAGCGTCGGAACGATGACCCGAGTGAGACGGCAATAGTGCGGGGACTATTGCGGTCTCACTGGGAGATACTGGCGGAGCTGTAGAAAGGTGTGCACGGCGTGGCGGCACAGGTCGGAATGTGACTAAACCGTTTAGTTTTTGGATAAATAAAAGACTATCCTATATCCTCCCAGAGGGATATCATAAGAACTGACTACATAAAAAGGATCGGCCGAATCAACAGTATTCCAATACTGTGTGTTAATAACAATGACAAAGGCTGCAGCATCAGCCGGAATTTTGAAGCGCTCGTAGTGAAGTTTGCTTAACCGTTCCGATCAGCTCAGTTAAGCAACGTCCGTCGCGGTCATGACTTGGATTGGTGACCGCTAATGACATTACTGCCAGGAGCACGTTCCGGTTGTTGTTGGAAGATGGCAGTTGTTAAAGCATTATATAGGGCATTTTGCGAATGCCTGCATGCCTGCCTAGCTACCTCCCACGTCCCCAAGTACCGAACGTTGTGTTTCGGCAGCTGTCTTTGAGAACCTATAATTCTAGGATAGCCTGAACAACATCTTCGACCGCATCATCACTTACAACCAGGTGAGATAGTGGTCAAAGTCTAGCCTACCAGGTATAAATAAAATAAAAGTAACATTCTGAACTTTAAACCTAGGAAAGGATGGTTTCTCCCTCAGGTACTTAATACATGGTGGTTTCCGTGATTCCACGCTTGGGAATTGTAGTAAAGGTGTTGAATGCTCTCCGTTTGAAAACGCTGCTATCCTTTTCTGGATATCACTTGGCAACAATAGGCCGGTACCACACCTATGGAAAAGACGAGAGGAAGCTATTCTAGACCTAACTCTTACTTGATCAAAAGTAAATAGGTAGGTACAAACATTAGATAAGTAAACTAGCGTTCCATCCAATACGAAATTTCGTTCGATTATATAACATCGGTTGGCTACTTCTTGGATGATATAAGGTTTCGTAATAGTTTGTAATGTAACATTTCGTAAGCGCGTAACAGAATGTGGACTGTTCATTGTTACTTCCCATAATATGATTACGTATGGAAACATGCTGAATTCATGTGAGCATAATATCTCAGTAAAAATGACGTATGTTGGCATTCACGTGTTTGGAACTGTCAAATTAGCTTCCGAATTATACAATACAATAAAACTGTTAGCGATTACAGATAAGATATATATACAATAAAATGAGACGATGGTATAGTAAAATATGACTGCCAAGTCTCTTTCAATTCAATAATATATATTTATGGCCAATATATTAACTATTCAAAAGAGATGTAGAGAAAGTTTACTCGTATATATCTCTAGTAGTTCTACGTAATAAGAGTACCTACTAGAGTCTAGTGGGTACTCTTATTACGTAGAACTACCACACAACAATTTAATGCTACTGACACAGCTACTTTAAACACTTCGCAAAAGCATGAAAGATAAATACAGAAACATTAAATTTATATATAAGGTGGATATTAATATATCAACAATACAGCGGGGGGTGGTGTGGAATCGATATCTGAATGTGTCCCATTCATGTTTAATTTTCACATACACAAAATCAGTACTAACCAAGACTGCTAACTTATTACCTAACTGACTGCCCAACTATTACCTAAGATGTTTCACGTTGGCTTTGAGAATGATAACTACGGCATGGCAACCGTGATCTACGAATAATACGTATTTATTCGTTGACCGCGGTGTATCTACTCTATTCACACACGCACGCCCGAATGCTACGCAAAATCAATGAACGGCTATCATGGGTACAACAAAACAGCTGTTTTCTTATTCTGCTCTGGTCGGTCTTTGGTGGCTTGCTACAAAAAAAACGCGCGAGCGGTAGTGGCTTAACAAGTGCGCCATACTTAGGTACCTGCAACTCAATATAGTAGATACCTACTTAAACTTGAAATCAAAAATAATGTAGGTAAGTGTTTTAATATGATTTAGAAACGATTAATGATTCATAATTTTGCGAACGGCAGCTTGGAGTAGGAAATAGATAGGTACCTATAACTTTGAGGATCCAAATATCTAATACACTATAAATAAATAAGCGTTTAAAAATGTATACGTCCGTAGCCATTAGATACCTGGGTACTTACTGATTGCACAAGGGTAAGTAGAGAATTGATTGGTGATCAAGCCGGGCCACCTCCGTGTTCGTCAGAATAGGTACGCGAAACAGCTGTTTTGTCCTAGTGCAGCGTTTTATTGACTTAGCGTAGCGTTCCGAGCCGCGGTTGTCGTAGCTATCATGCTCAAAGGCGCCACTGCTTGGATAATTGTTAGTACTGATTTTGTGTATGTTAAAATTCAACAAGAGTGAAACACATTCACATCCCCTTCACTTTTCTACTTGAGGGTAGCTAGGCAGGCGAGCATTCGCAACATGCCAATCCACCATGCGGTAAGCTCAAACAGCCGGTAGGACCAACCATGGACTTACGGCATGTGAGTGTATAGGTAGTTATAACGGCTATCACTGTTCAGGTATTTAATTGTATAAATTATAGACAGACTATCATCTCCAATTCATAAAAAAATGCTTGATATATTAAGGATTTTTTGCCAAACATTGCTAAGAGCAACGATACGATTAATACTCTTTCGCTAAGAAATGCGAAGAGCAAAAGATTATTGAAAGTATCGTAAGTTGCCGCGAATACTCGCTGTTATTCGGTATTCAGCATTACTCGAAATTTTTTTGATATTCGTCGAATACCGAATAATACTTAGCTATTATTCGGCATTCGGCGAATAGTCGTCTAAAATAAACTTATATCGAACAAAAAACTAATGAGTAAAAAATAATCAATTTTTAATATTTTCCTTAATAAAATAATACACAGTATTAATTATTATCTGTAATATGTGCCTGTGCCTATCATATTCATGAAATTAAGTTAATAATAATTAAAGGAAAAATGTAATTACTACGTTACATATACATATGTAGGTATGTATAACATGAAACAGATTTATTTAACCTTATTGTTTTCTTTTCTCACAACCTTAGAAGAAGTTAGAAATATTTTTAATGTGCCTTATTTATGTCGAATAGTAATGTCGAGTTATTCGACTATTCTCCAAAGTGAATGGCGATTAATCGGTATTCGACTATTCGCTATAACAACTATTCGCGGCAACTCTAATCGTAAGATATACACACATTTTTTTTTTCTCAAGTAACCTCATCTTTGACTTTTTTCTACAGTACAACAACTAGAGATGTTATCCTCTTCTTATAGTACGACAATATTGTTTCCATGGTACGAGTTACACGCGGCTAGTGTTCTTAGACTTCTCGAGAGAAAGATCGATTAGTATCGCTCGTCCAATCAATTGGCGATCAATGCCGTCATAATTCAAAGGTCAGTTCTCTCTTCTAAAATTTAGCTATATTTGCTGCAAAATAATGACCCACTTAGGGCCGGTATCATTGTTTACGTAAGACCATAGCACGGTACTAGAAATATCCATCCAGCCTAAAAGGCGACGGTCGATTGAATGGCCTTATGGCGCGATGTCACTTTGGTCATACTCAATGCTTCGAAAAAATCAACCTTGGAAGGCACAAACAATGTCCCGTTTTGCCCTCATAATCAGAGGACAACCAGACAAATTTGAAATTAATGCCAAAATAATTGATACAGTTCAGTTTTGGACGAGAAAAAAGCGTAATACGAATATGAACGTCCATCTCTCGATGTAAACTCTTCGTAGGCCTCCTTTCCTCTGAATAAAACAATTTATAATAAGTATCTGATATTTAATTGTTAAGAAACTTTCAATAAAGATGATTTATATACTGAAATTGGGCGAGTTCATGCACCGGGGATTGGAAAAATTTAATGTTATCCTTTACTATTGATCTACCTATATATACTATTAGCTCACTTATTAGCTCAATGTCCTTTACAAAAAAATAAAAGCTTGACCGATACGGCACTATAATATTTTTAGTTATCATTATTATTAGTTCTTCGCATGATAAATGCATAAGTTTAGTGTAAGAACTTCGCTACAGTGATTTAGGTACAAAAAGTGTCGTCTAGTGGT
Source organism: Plagodis dolabraria (assembly GCA_963854805.1). NCBI lineage: Eukaryota > Metazoa > Arthropoda > Insecta > Lepidoptera > Geometridae > Plagodis > Plagodis dolabraria. The sequence goes on from OY978450.1 coordinate 17,228,484, forward strand.
GTCGCTGACAATACATGAGAATGTTTATCAAACTTGCGTTTAATAACGTTCACGGGAAATCCCATTTGCGCAGTGGTTTCAGTAGTGAAAATATTAACCACTGATAAATATGTGCCCTACGGGGTTTCCCCGTTTATCAGTTACGTCAAGTGTGTGAAGAGCAAGTTATTTTGTTTACACCGGAAGTACTTAACGATAATTGGAAAATTTCTAAACATAATTACTAGCACTATTGCGCGCTTAGCAAATATCACATTTACAAATTTGCAGTACAAAATTTTACACTACAGTAGAAGTCGCCCACCGTCCCTGTGACGGTTAAAGGAATACAAGTAAAGAACAAAGCTTCGGCTCAATCGAGCGATCCTCAACAGCTCGATATCCTCGATAGTGGTAAGGGCATAAAATCAGGGGGAGTGGGTTCGAATTCCACGCAAGTTGAGAAATTTTGTACTCTAAAAATTTTAAAATGTGATAATGAAAATTTTTTCACATATTTTATGTTACTACTAGGATTCTCACTAGTAGTCTACTAGTAGCCTATACATTGGTTAGTGTTCCCTGAACCCCACAGTATACGCAGGAGCAAGCAGGAATCAGCATTCTGGGTGTCGGTGCAAATAATCATCGGTGGCTCCATATACGTATCTAAGTACTGTGTCGTAGATACAATAGTTGCAATAATCCACAGTTTTAAGACTTGTGTATTACGGAATGTGTTAATACATGGTGGTAGGGCATTTTGCGAATGCCCGCTTGGCTAGCTACCACTCTCAAGTAGAAAATCTGTCGCCAAGCACCAAGCGGTGTTTTCTGGCAGCTGTCCTTGAGAGCCAGTAATTCTAGGTTAGCCTGAACAACATCTTCGCCCACATCATCACTTACCATCAAGTGAGATAGTGGTCAAAGAACCTATAAGGCATACAAAAAAACTATGGGTTACACAGTAAAATATCACATACAGTGTAGAAGAGTGTATGCTGTGTGAGTGTGTTAATAGATATGTGCAATGATGAGAATATGTTTTTTTTTTCATTATTAGGTTATTAATTGTTCCTGCAGCGCAAGTACCGAACTTACCGATCGCTAAATTTGACGTTACAATCGTCTAAATTCGATAAAATGGTTGCGTTTTATCGAATTTAGACGATTGTAACGTCAAATTTAGCGATCGGTAAGTTCGGTACTTGCGCTGCAGATTAGGTTAAGATATCCATCTGAGAAAAGTTACATACTCAAAACCTATATCAAACCTACTTCAAAAGTAGATCAATATCATCTGTAATTATTAGTGTTAACCCACATTCTGAGGTATCCAATGTCAGAGTTACTTTGTATGACATGATTGTATGATATGATTAACAGCATATTATGTTTATTATATACTAGCTTTCCGGGCGCGGCTCCGCCCGCGCGTATGTCGGTTATCGCGCGAAAACATTAACCTCTTTTTGCGCAGTTGGATAAAAACTATCCTATGTTTTTTCCCGGGTCTCAAACTATCTCCATACCAAATTTCATTCAAATCGGTCCAGTGGTTTTGGCGTGAAAGCGTAACAGACAGACAGACAGCCAGACAGACAGAGTTACTTTCGCATTTATAATATTATATATATGTATAATTATATATAATAATATATATTTTTTTTTTTTTTTTTTTTCAGTTGGTAATGTTTCTGCTTGCAGAGCTTAGGCGCTAGTTTCGGATCCCGGTAGGAATATCTACGAAGTCAATATAATATCTTAGTCTCTCAGAGAAATAGATATGCCTTTTCCTGGTTGACACTCTAGCTTTTAACGATTCAGACCCTTTTCAGTGAGTGTTAATGTTCTCTTGTCTATGACATTTGTCACGTGTATCCGGCAAAAATTGAACTAAAATGTATGAATATGTGAACTTCAGATAACGAATAGTTTCAAGCGTTACTTTGCGGAAATCTATATTTAATAATAAAAAAATATTATTAAAATATGTTTTATTATTAAATATATAATTCAATTAGGCGGAATTGTCACTAAATATTTTTATATATTTTTAAGTGTTTTATTAAAATATTAATTGAAAGTTTTTTTTTTAATAATTAAAAAATGTTTGTTATATATATGAACTAATAATATTATATGAACTTCAATAATATGTTGTAATTAAACAACATTAAGCGGTTTCAATCGAGTTTTTTTTATTACTCCGATGCCACAAACACTGTTGTGTTCTTGGTCCTAGACTGACTGAAACATAAAACAACGTTATTTATTTACAATTCATGCTCTGTAAATTCTGATGAAATGTTAGGTCCCAAATTTATTAATTAGTCAGTTAAGATTTCTAATAGTTCTAGTATAAATCTTATTGGAATATAACCTGCTGAAGCGAAATAAATTTCATCGAGTTTTTTCTATTTCGCGGCAACCTCCCTTCTTACGTAGAACTTTACCCGCAATACCCCATCAATATTATGAAGTACGCAGCACATAAAGGGCCCGACGTAGTACGTGACGATATGTGACCAACGACCAATAAAAAGGGAACTTAATAATAAAACGTTATGAGCCTTTCGGAAAATTGCTTTCATCCGTTCAGATCAGCAAAAACAGGGTTATTTAGGTAGGTGTTTTGTAAAAGAACACATAAAAATAATTTCGTTACGACCAATTTTAATGAATTTGTATAGGTGCAAATATGTTTTTAAACCGACTCCCAAAAAAGGAGGAAGTTCTCAATTCGTCTTGTTTTTTTTTTAATGTTTGTTACCTCAGATCTTTTGACTGGGTGAACCGATTTTGAAAATTCTTTTTTTGTTTGAAAGCTTATGCTTATCGTTTGGTCCCATTTCAAATTCCATCAAAATCGGTGAAGCCGTTTTTGATTTATACTCCAATAACTGAAAAATATGTACCTATCTTGATGGCATAGTCGTTGAGAATGAATGACAAACGATTCCGTACGCAGCAAGGGTCACTAAAAAGATTGAATTTTTTTTTTAACAAATATGGAACCGACTTCAACACCCAAAAGTGTGAAATAACTTGTCGAAGTTGGTACCATGCGCACAATATTGTGATAATAGGTACTTCAACCATCACGGTACCGACTTCGAAAAGTTATTTCACATTTTTGGGTGTTCGAGTCGGTTCCATTTTTGTTATAAAAAAAATTTAATGTTAATAAGTCCTTGGCAGAGTTTAGAAAACAACTTAATATTTACATAGCTATGGACTGCAGTGCCGTACGTGCATGCTTCGATCCCTACCGCTACGCCGGGTTGAGTTTCACCGCATGGAAGAATTCTCGCCTGGCTAGTTACCCTCCAATATAAATATAAAATAAAAATGTCTGTCGTCGCGCTTCTAACAGTGTTTTACGGAAGCTGTCCTTGAGAGCCAGTGAAATGACAGGCACATGAGACTTAACAACTGTAATGTTTCAAGGTGATGGGCGCAGTTCGGTTCGGCATTTGTGACGAAATGCATCTGTTATTTGCTCAGGTGGGCCATTACCACCTGACTACGACCACTACATAACAAATATAAAAAAAAAATAACATCATATAGCGCATGAGTGTATAAAAGTGCTATCATTTATACAAGTTCAAGTAAAGAAATTGATTAATAATTTCATGCAATAAATTTTCATAAATAACTTTTAAATCGATTACAAGACAAATGTATTGAACTTGAGTTGCAATTTGATAAATATTGTAACTAGGTGGTACCAGCTAGCAACGTATATAAATATAAAAATGCCATGGGATAAAAGCGTGTCATATTATATACCTAACTACTTAGTTCAGACTTTGATATTTGTTTTAAATATGTAATCAATGTAGCTTACAAAAATACATTATTATAAGTTTGTTTTCCAGCATGTATACGGAGTAGTATATATATGACTTCTTAAAACTTCTGCATGCCTGGTACTTTCAAAATAAGATATATGATATAAAATGGTAATTTTATCTTTCAAATCGCACAGTCAATCTCACCTGATGGTAAGTGATAACGTGGTCGAAGGTGTTAGCAGGCTTAACCTAGAATTACTGGCTCTCAAGGACAGCTGCCGGAACACAGCGTTCGGTGCTTGGCGACAGATTTTTCTACTCGAGGGTGGTCGCTAGCCAGGTGGGCATTCGCAAAATTGCCATACCACTATGCGATGAAGCTCAAGCCCGCCACGGGATTCGAACCATGGACCTGCTGCGTGGCAGTCCATAGTCAATGCAACTGAGCCATCATTGCTTCAAAAATAAAAAAATAATGGATCCCACTTTATATGATGGGTGGGATCAGAATGGAATAAAATATTAAATAAAAATATAACTGATACCATGGGGTATCTCTTCGTGAGATCAAATAGGAATACACCGAAGAAGAATACATACTTATACATTATTTATATATATACCAGATAAACCGGCGGTATGCCTTTATTAAACAAAATACTATCAACTATATACAACACTACAGCTACTACAATAAAAGCATTTAGACACCTATAGGTCATAGCAGACTCATAGGCAGTCCAAATGCTCCAGCCCACTCCCAGTTGGCAGCGTGCCCAGCATGCTGGCAGCATTGCCCCGTTGAATTGCAATGCTTATTCGTTGAGCCAAATATGTGCCAGCATTTTGATCACGCGTCGCATCGACCAAGCGCTCAGATAGGTTTTGGAAAATACGATGAGCTCCCGGTCCCCACGGACCCAACGTCTCCACACCAAACGGCTCAAATATGTAACCCATACCGAGGTTAGCATATTTGCGCCGCTTGAGTTGCTCCGCCGAAGTAGCCGCAGCGCCAGCCCTCACGTTGGTTTCAGAAAGATGTGACGGCGCTAAAGTGTCCACGCACGTAGCGTCCCACACTAAGGGCCGTTCTAACTTCCACGGAACCAGAGTCATGCCGTCAGGTCTTTTACCATCGTCACGCATCAGACCATTCGGTTCGAGAATAGCTGGAACATTGGCGCTGGTATAAGCCCGGCGAATGATATCGTTAAGGCTGGCGTGGCGGGAAATTCGACCAGCACTTCGAGAGCAGGAGAGGCCATGGTGACCGAGTTGATCAACTGCAGTACCACACTGGCAGTGATGTGCAACACAACACCTTGCACCCAAGCGTAAGCTAATAGCTAGACGAAAAGCGGATGGATCTATAAGGCTACCAGTTTTGTAAGAAGGAATGGCCTGTAACCAAAGACCGGATTCCCACACAGAAACAGCGAGAATACGAGCACGATCTGCGATGCTAGAACACGTATTTAAAAGATCTTTCCGTGTTAGCTCGCATAGGGGCCGATCCCACTCTTTCTGAGATGACAACATTTTTGGGAATTCAGTATTTGGACAAGCCAGTCTCCATGTGTTTTTGGCCTCAGCCAGATATGCTACATCGAAAGAGCCTAAAGATCGAGCAAGAATTTTTTCTACTAATTTGTGTGTACTGTGTACAGAAGACAAAAAAGCTGGTAATGCCACACTAGAAATTTTGCGTATCCCTATGCCCCCCAACCTCACAGGGAGGGAAGCTTGCACCCAAGCCCTATCATCCATCTCAACATTCAAAACCGACACTAACGTATCTTTTACTAAGTTGTCTAAGCTTAACAAAAGCTCACTGTGTTGCCACAGCTGACAACATCTTAAATAGTATGTAAATTTAGGAACGAAAAGGCAAAATCTTATAATTGTAAAAGCCATATGGGCGTTAATTTTGGATAATCTGCTAGAAGCATTCCTAAACTTTTGAATTTGTTCTTCGACAAATGGTGATAAAGATTCGTTAAGAATCGGTGAACCCAAAAGACGAAGCGAACTTTTTTCTACTAATTTTATATTAGGCGCAAGTAAGTCGAATTTTTCAATAATCGAAACTTTATCCGGACAAGTATCACAAACAAAAAGTTCACATTTAGAAAAATTTAGTTCAAGGCCAATAACACGAAAATCGTCTATAAGTACTCGCAAGTCATCCAAAACCGTGTTCGCATCGCCTCCTAAGGTTCCGTCATCCAAATACCAAACGTTAAGTTTTGATTGGAGACGTTGAATTATTGAGTGGATCGCAAGGCTAAAAATGGCTGGTCCCAGAGGATCACCCTGTTGACATCCTACGGAAGATAAAATAACGTTATTTTGGTATGTTAATTTTGACGGTTTGCCGTAGCATTGCCAAAGAAAAGGGTATAATTCCGGAATTTTATCTTTCACTTCAGTCAAAAGAGTGCCTCTATCTAAAGAGTTGAATGCATTTTTAACATCCACCTTCAAAAGCACATCTCCACAATTTTGATCAAGAAATGTGCGAAGTGAATGTACAGCAGCCTCACAGCCACCCTGTGAACCAAAACCGAAATTTATTACCAGATAAATATTTTTATTACCAGATAAACTGATAATAATAAGGTAGATCTAATAAGAGTGCGGAGCCAGAGTCTGTAGAGAAAAAGATTCAATAATAAAAAAATATATGACAGTACATAATATATTATTTGGACTGAATTTAATGAAAAATGCTTGAAATATTTATTAATTAGTAACCAATCTCACACAACGTGAATATCTCGTAAACATTGGTGAAAGCGCTGCCTTGTAAGCTCAGGATTCTGGGTTTGAGCCCCGGGTACAAATAAAGGTTGGATTTATTCTTCCTCGCAAAAAAAATACTTCTGTCGGGATTCTAGAACTGTCCCCAAAAGTAGATAGAGAGTCTATGCTTGCACCTAAAAAACATATTATATGCATGCTTATGCGAATAAATGCATTCGCTTTTTTAATAAATATTGATTTCGTATCATACTATTTATTTCATGTATAAACTGTCATTCTTACATTTCAATCTTTACACTCCAACTGGGTGGACAAGTGGCATTGTAATATTTGCACTTGCTGCTGAACGCGGTAATAGTATCACAGTTTGATTTCAACATTAGGGGAATGGTTGGGGAAGACCAATAACCACCCGTGGGCGTGGGATTAAAAAATATGATTGCAGGGCGGGAAAATCCTTTACCACTATAGTTTGTAGGTAACAACGTTTATCAAATTATTACACACGGTATCAACACTAGCAACCACAGGCGTGTGAAATAGAGACTGTAATACCTACATGACTAGAATCATTGTTCCTACTTTATAGATAACAGCGTATAACTAGATATCTTTTTATGCAGAATATGATGACCGACCTCACCACAATACTGATAAGGTATGTGTTAGATAAGAAGGTATAACTATAATGTATGATAAGAAAAGAGTAGCGACATCATTCCGAGAGAGTTAGGTGTTTGAATAAGCACTTTCTGAAACCTAGTAGTCAGGTTGATGGCGAATTACCGTCCGCACAAATGGGACCAAACGACAAGCATCAGCATTCAAACAAAAAAAAATTTTTTTAAATTATCCAGTCAAGAGATCTGAGGTAACAAACATAAAAAAAACAGACGAATTGAGAACCTCCTCCTTTTTTGGAAGTCGGTTAAAAATTCGGCTCGTTCGAGCATGTTCTGATAGCCTAGAGCTTGAGGTGAATCCGGAGCACACGAGTTCCATTCCCGTTCAGAACATGAATTAGTGCTTTAATAATTTGTACATATGATTTTCGCTTAGTATCATATTGCTTGTAAAGTTGTAATCATATTTAGAAATAAGGTAAGGTATATGTACGTACGTAGTTAACAACATTATGAAGACATTACACAAGAAGATAATGTGTGTACTAGTTACACCATATAATAACTTCAATTAGCGTTCGCTTTAATATAATATCGTGTACGCATCCATACTGTCTAAGGCAAGGCAGGTCTATTTGATAGCAGTAAGCCTTAGCCTACTTAGACCAACTACTGCAGGTTAACACACGTTAATTTATGTCATATTTAAGTTGTACATTTACCTATTTAATAAGCGTATGAGATGTGTAAAAATATGTGAATTTAGAAGCGCTCATAGCCAAGTTTGCTTAGCCATTCTGAATCGATCAGCAAAGTTAAGCAACGTCCGCCGCGGTCATGACTTGGATGGGTGACCGCTGGTGACATTACTACTGAGCGCTTCCGTGCTTCGGAGGGCACGTTAAGCCGTCGGTCCCGGTTGTTGTCTAAGGATAGCAGTCGTTACAGCATGGTGGTAGGGCACTTTTCGAATGCCCGCCTGGCTAGCTACCACCCTCAAGTTGAAAATCTGTCGCCAAGCACTTAACGGTGTGTTCCGGCAGTTGTCCTTGAGAGCCGGTAACTCTAGGTTAGTCTGAACAAAATCCTCGACCACATCATCACTTACCATCAGGTGAGATAGTGGTCAAAGGCTAACCTATAAGGCATAAAAAAAAAAAAAAAAAAATGTATTTAATACACGTAAATGACTGCGTCTTTAATGCGGTCGAATCAGTAGGTAACAAAATCAATTGCGCAACTTTTCAGTATCGATTTATTGAACAATAAAACTCCTTTTTAGGGTAATGTATCCAAAGGGTAAAACGGGACCCTATTAATGAGACTTCGCTGTCCGTCCGTCCGTCTGTCACAAGGCTGTATCTCAAGAACGGTGATAGCTAGACAGTTGAAATTTTCACAGATGATGTATTTCTGTTGCTGCTATAACAACAAATACAAAAAGGTGGCCAAGTGCGAGTTGGACTCGCGCACGTTAAAACAAACAAAGGTTAAAATTTGAAGTTTAATGTTGTGTAGCTAATGGTATGGAACTCTTCGTGCGCGAGTCCCACTCGCACTTCGCCGTTTTAGGGTTATGTACCCAAAGGGCAAAACGTAACCCTATTTAAGAGACTCCGCTCTCTGTCTCTCTATCCATCCGTATGTGTATCTAGCTATTAGCTGTAATGACATCCACCAGAAGCCTACGTCGTATCAGTCATAATCATCGAGAAAATAACACTGTTTTAATCTCGTTGGGGTTTAAATCTCGTTGGTCATAATAGATGCTGAATGAATTAGGCCTTATTAGTTTTATAAATTATAACCCCATGTTTATAGATATTTACATGTTCGTTATAGAATATTTTTTTTATTTTAATAATGAGTAATATCCATAGCGGCATTTGCGACTGTGGAACCGCCACCTAATAGTTCTTAGCTGAACGGGTGTGAACAAAGTGCATATTAAAAAGATTAACCTCGTTCGAGTTTTCGTTTCGGTTTCTTCTCAACGACCACAATCAGAACCGAATGTTTTATTTGAAAGTATCTCCCCATGATCTGCATCACATGAGGTGCAAGGGATAATTTTATTGCATATATTCTAGCCTTTGACTACTATGTCACCTGATGGCTTGATAATTGAAGCGCAAAATCATTGAAGGATTTTCCTAGTTTGAAAACTATAACATTTTCCAAATCATTGATCTTCAGTACTTCAGTAATTAACTTCTCCCTAGTTCCAACTGCTCTGTATTTTTTTAGCCGAAGATGGCGTAAAATTTTAACGTGGTAAACCTCGAAGCGGACATCCATCGTAGTAAGCCGTATAAGTACTTGCCAACATAGTTTAGGGTTATAACTGTTATAAGATAGGATTTAGATAGATAGATTTTAAGGCCTCACGAGATGGACAGACGACATTCTAAGAGCGATCTAAACTATAGCGTGGAGCCGATATTTAATAGCCATTCTAGGGGAGGGCTTTGATCAACGGTGGACATCTCTCGACTGATGATGATGATGACGAATTGCCGCCTCGGAGGAGGCCTAAAAGCGAGATGAACATTTTAGTTGTTAATTTAAAGAATTCCTAAAAAACAACTTTTTGCTTCATAGAAGATAAATTATAATCTTGTTTTCTGAATTAATTTATATTGAAACTATTTATTCGTAATTTTCTATATTGCAAGATTGCAAGGCCTTTGAAGAAGTCATTGTTTATTATAATAAACCGTAATAAAAGGCTAGGAAAGCCAGTAAATAAAAATATTTTTTACGCGTAAAATATTTCCTTTATTTGACGTATTAAGATAACAGTGGCATTGAGAATAGAAATCATTACTTTCTACACTGTGTAAAATTCCTATTACGAAAAGCATTGCACACGTACAAAGCGATAAGGCTCACTCAGTTACAATCAACTGTATATAACAGCTTAGACTTAAGTACCTTATCATAATAAAATAATATAAGTCTTGAATACTCATGCATAGTGATAACGATTTTTGCACTTGGACAAGGTTTGAACGTGGAAACAGTCCTCAACTGTGCCTAAACTACCTACAGAATGTTGTAATTATATACCGATATGTGAGTACTAGATAACGGGATGTAGTTACCTTCTTAGAGTTGACGAAACCGAATATTTTATGAAGAAGTAAATAATATAAGTTTTGCAATTTTAATTATTTTATTTACTCTATTTTTTTTACTTTTACAGTTTATTGTACAACTTATTGTAGCATAATTGACCTAGTTTATTTAAAATAAAACTCTGGCAATATCTACTTAGTTCGCTCTATTCCATGTATCAATACATCTGCACTATACGAGAGATTAATCTAGACTGCTATGTGCCCAAATAGAATCCCTCAACTCCCGCTGAAAAGAGAAATCAGTTTAGCTACTAGAATAAATCGGAAATGGAAGTGTACTCGAGTCAATTGACTACCACGTTAACATCAGTGATGCGCCGTGGAAGTCAAATTATGGCAATAAATAATAAATAATTATTATGAAATAATACTTAATATGTAGTTATTAACCAAATTATCACAATAGCCAACAGTAACAATTTATCTTTTATATTTGTATTAAAGAAATATACTTACATAAATATAAATTACTACCAAATAACTTACAAGCGTCTAAGAACACAAAAACGCTTGAACTGATATATTATATACATTTTTTTCCGTAATGAGCAGCAAATAAGCATGCAAATAAGCATACGTCCCGCCTGATGGTAAGCTGATGGCTACCGTCGCCTTGTGACATTTACAATACCATTAGTAATGTCAACGCGTCGACGAACCTTAAGAACTCTGTTAATCCCCTTTTTTTTAAGGAGTAACCGAGTAAGGACATTTCTGATATAACGATCATTATGTCATGAAAACAAACGACTAAACCACATAATTTTGTGACCTAACCATTTAGAGGACGAGGACTAATATTGATTGACACTTAATAATTTGTTAACTTGGCACTAAACTTGTTGCGTAGTTAGCACATCAACATAAATAGAAATATCTAGCAATAAACGTATTGCGTTGCTATAGGTACAATATGATGAACGTTGAAGGTAATATCAGTGGAAGAAAGTAATTGAATAAGACCATTGAACCTAGAATACCAACTCTTTATCATTAGAGATTACATTGTTTATCGTAAAATATTATTGAATTATTTCTTTCAAGATCATTTCAATTTTCGATTCAAACACATAACAAATATCATTCTATTAAACTTAATGATTTGTACAAAATCAAAAAGGCATAATTTGAACCACTAGCATCACGCTCGTAGTTATAGTAATTCCTTTTGTTATTGGCTGACGTTTAGCAAAAATAAAAGCAAGATCGCAAGATCGATTTGGACTCGCAAAGGACTTGCACGAGGCAAAACCGCGAGGGTACCGAATAAACAGTGATTTTTTAAATTTTTAGCTCATAGGCTAGCCTTTGACCTTTATCTCACCTGATGGTATGTGATGGTGTGGTCGAAGATAAAGGATGTCTCAAGGACAGCTGCTGGAACACACCGTTAATTCTAGTTTAGCCCGAACAACATCTTCGACCGCATCATCACTTACCTTCAGTTGAGATATTACACCTGATGTTAAGCGGACTAACCTCTGCCTATAACAGATGGATTTGGACACAAGTGACGAATTGCACTGCGACTGTCACCCTAAGACATACAGTTGTTAAGTATCATGTGCCTGTATTTTTACTGCCTCGCGCCTCGTAAGGACGGCCGCCGGAGCACATATAGGTACTAAGACGACAGATTATCTACTTGAAGGTGGTTGCTAGCCAGGCAAGCATTCGCAAAATGCCCTACCATCATGCTGTAACGACTGCCATCCTATAAAACAACAACCGGGACCGACGGCTTAACGTGCCCTCCGAAGTACGGGAGCGCTCAGTAGTAAATTAATGTCACTAGCGGTCACCCCATCCAACTCATGACCGTGGCGGACGTTGCTTAACTTTGCTGATCGGTTCAGAAAGGCTAAGCAAACTTCGCTACGAGCGCTTCGTAATTGGTAACGTGTCGTGAATCATGGTTTGTATACTATACTTGGCTTACAAATACATCAGTATGTTACTCTAACTACTAAATATCACCTAATAATACGCATCCGGCACTGATCTCCTTATTCACAGAATGTCAGTTCTGTCGTGAAACTATAACAGAACTGAGTTTCGACGCTTCGTTACATTCAATCGTAATGAACGTGTAAATTGGATATGGTATTCAACTTGTTTGCAAGTTGCCGCTGATGTTGATTTTTTTTTTGGTTGAGTTACTAAGGTGAACATTGTGCATATTTAACCCGACTTTTCAGTTCCATACTAAGTGAATTACTAGTTAATACCATTCCACACAAATTAATAAAAAAGTTTCAACACACTTGTCTAGCTATACTTACCTATATGAAGTAATTGCAATTATTAATGAAATGATTTGGATAGTCTGGAAGATATTTTTTGAGCAACAAAACCGCTAGTTGATACACTTAATGTGTGCGTAAAGGCATTGTAACAACTGAAATTACTGAGCATCGAAACTTAAGAACTAAGTATCTCGGAGTGAGGATGTTCTTTAAAAAAACAACTTATATAAATACACGTTCATTTTATGAAATTACCTATATTTTGAATTTTAATTTACATGAGAAAATTAGAATTAGTAACACGAAAGACAAAGACTATATCTATTGAAGAAAGACACTAATAATTGACAATTATGCCTAACTTCAGAGATTTTCTTGATATACCTACACATGCAAAGTAAATTAGCCACATCCAAATGATTTTCCTTTCGTCTTCCCTTATTATCCTTCTGTGAACGGCGACCTGTTGGCACGCGGCTTCATAATAATCATAAATTTATTTCTAGTACCCAAAGCTTAACGAGCATTTCGTCCAATGTCATCCATTCATACGAGTACATTATGCTCAATACTCGTAGCTTCTATGCAATTTTAAGATTTATCTCAAATTAACAGCCTTGTTGGTGAAATGGTGTAAAGCGTTGCTTTGGAATTTCGAGATCCTTGTCTCGGTCTCTGGGTCAAAAAGTCATTGCATTTATTAGACAAAGAAATTTCCATAGCAGTTCCAAACGTGATATTATGTATAATAATATCCCGAGAGATGGCTACCTATTTCATGACAACAAAATAAATCTGGTAAAACGATTGTTATGATGCCTTCGTCTACCCCGACATAACGCTTGGCAGGCGTCTTGGGAACGTCACAATGTAACATGGCAGTTCTTTAGAAGGCGCTGTTTGCCGTTGATGATGATGATTCTAGCCTGGCACCCCACGTGAACATAGGAACTACACTGGTGATATACTGGAACAGTCGGATCGTCACTGCTGAACACAGCCTCCCCTATTAAGGGGGTGTTTGCCATAATCCCCACGCTTGGAAGACGTCTTGGGGATCGCAATGTAAGTTGGCGCGTTCTTTAGAAGGCGCTGCTGCCCACCATCCAGTATTTTTCCCTTAGTCGCCTCTTACAACACCTACGGGATGATATGGGGAGGTGCAATTCTAACCCGGCACCCCACGGTATGGTGGTATACAGCCGTGAAAAGATTATGGTATTTTTGGAAGCCAAGCAAGTATTTGGTTTCCAGTGTGAATATTGTATTGTTAGCTAATATTGTTTGAGAAAGGCATATTGTACCGTATACACACAATTGGAAGCCGTAATTTGAAGTTAGTAACCACATAACGTTTAATCTATGGTCTGATACATAATAGGACATTATGATACAAGTGCAATATGTCGATCATTAGCATTACACACATGGCGGGATTGCAGCCCAAGCCTAAGGCGAGGGCTGTAATAGAGCCGAGAGTGTAGTGAACCAACATGCTCACCAGTATCGAACGACGTTTTTCAAGACATTGGTGAGGAACAAAATATAGGAAAATGTCGTTAGCAAATATTTGTATATTTTCGCGCGCTGTCCTTGGTTGAGTTAGATTACCGCGTACAGATGGCGCTGAAAAAAACACTGAAAAGCCTTAATTTTAATTAACTCAATAATTCATCCATAATCAATTTATAGCTTAATAGTACTATATACAATGCACAACAATTCGCAATATACTTAATTCTTTTTTGATAGCAAGAATACTTAATCCCTGAAATAAGGCGGTTAATATTTAATTTTTCTAAAGTTTTATTTACCACGGAAGGTAAAATACTCTTTGATTTCAAAGTTCCAAATTTACGAGAAGAAAAATTTAAGTCATGTGCGGGTTTCGAACCCGCGTCCATCCACCCCTTTAGCCGGGGTATGCTGTAGTCCAATTAAGATAACATGACAATGAGTCCATAACTATTTTTTTTCCTATCGTTCTTTTTAACCATCGTATTGGGATGAAGTATGAGCATGCATAATTGCAAACATAATAATATTAAAAATTCTCTTTGATTTGAATCTTAGTTTTATAAAATAAACAATAATAATAAGAAAAAAAGCGTGAAATGCGTAATAGACTATATTATGACACTATCTATATTATCGGTGCAATAATTGACCCGTTACGAGTAGGTGTGTTGAAAAGAAAATAACTTATATCGCACGTTTAATAATAAACCGAAATAAGTCAAAAATTAAGGATTCCCACTTTTGTTAATAAAACGAACTAACTCCGATTGAAGAATCTATCGGTAAAATCCCGCCATGCGAAACCAACCATAATGGCCGATTTTTAGATCACCCCTCTCTTTATTACAAAAGCACGCGAAAAGTCATTTCATACCATAAAGAATCATTCAGTGATGCGGCGATCGTCTTGTGTGAAATGTAGCGTTGTTTTGTGACTATAGTGGAGTAAGGTAAAATAATTTGGTTTATTTTCAAACACAGGTGAAACTATTTTACTTCATTTTCTTATAGACTGTCATGTTTTCGTTTTACTTCACTTCAGTTGAAAACGGTGTTACAATACAGCATGAACTATTTGGACTTGTTGCAGTTTATCATTAAATTATAATTGTATAGTTAAGAAAAAATGCGTATTAGTGCGTTTTAGCATTAGATTATTACTTTTATTCGAGAATTAATTAATTTTACATCACTTTATTGCCAAAGCTATCGCTAGATTTATATAATACTTGTATTTATTTCGGTTTACATTTAAAATGATTCTAAGGTCTAAAAGTACTCTAGCCATTGCTGCAGTTTATTACAAAATGTCCTTTAATTTTATTTTAAATACTGATTAATAAACAGCATTAAATCACTAGTTCCATAGTTTAAATCCTGTAGAGGACGCCTGAAAATAGGAACCAGCATCGCCTAAAACTTTTTAATGCTTGATGTACTGATAAGGATATAATGTTGTATGGACTGTTACAAATAATTCTAAGCCAGCTGAAATATAAATAACGTCGTGATTATGTACTTACATGTGCATTACCCCTGACTGTAAATTTACAAATTAGTAACCGTACTATCACGTTTTCGTTTAGATTTTTATCATCACCCTTATGTTTTTAGCGTCTTTGAGTAAAATTTTAACGCAAACGAAAGAGTCAAGTTTACTTTCTTTCAATTTTACACTCCTCTCCTTGGGGTACAGTATCCATAATACATTTTCACGTAATATTCTCTGAATTATTTAAGTAAATAATACGGGATAACTCACGTGAATCAGTCGGATAGCTCCGACTATAGTTTTAACCAAAATAGGTGGTCTTTCCAACGGAAGCTCGGGAAGCCCGCGTTGACGTCTCGCTTAGCAGGTTAGGTTAGCTATGCGAAACGTCAACGCGGGTTCCCCTTGAAAAAGACCACCGCATGTGGTTGAAACTATAGTTGGAGCAGTTTGACTAAATCACGTGAGTTATCCCGTATTATTTTCTAAAATAAGTGTTAACCACGTTAGTTTCTCTGAATTAATTAAAAGTTTTACCTTTTTATTTAATGTTGTGTATAAATTATTTAAGAGTTTGCATGAAACAGACGATCAAGTCCAACACAGCATACAAAAACACAAAATCTCCAGCTCACGGTGGAAGAAGTCAAGGCCGCCACGTCATAATCACCACCATTCAGAAAGTTCAGGCTTCCAGCGTCATCATACCACCACGAAAATTAGTAAGCGGTACTTCAAAGTGGAAACAAAAGTTAGCCAAACGTTTAGGTAACAAGATATCAAAATACGAACGCAGATTAGGGTATGTCTGAAAACCCAACAAAGCCTATTATTTTATTATTGGTAATTAACAAATTAAATTCTTTAAACTTTTTACCTTGAACATTTTGCTTCGAAAGAGATGTGTGGTGAACTCAGCAAAAAACAGCAATAACTTTATAGAAGATGACTTACGTGGAAAAAATGGTAATTATAAAAAATAATCCCAAATTGATAAAAGGTAAAAGCAAATAAATTTATCTTTCTTCCGATCTAAAAAAATGTATGTATCATCTTTGTTTGTCCTATAAACATTCCACTTTGGAGCAAGCACAAGGGCTTAGCAAATATATGACCAACATCGTGAGTACAAGATACTGAGTAGAGATGAATAAAAGCTTGATCGAAAAAAAAAACTGATAAAAAAAATACCGTCTAGTTCATGATATACCTTTAAATCTAGGAAACACAAACTACCATCACGATTTTCTTTAACTGTTACCTCTATTTTTGAGTGTGATGAAATTAAATGGGTGTTAAAAAACGGCAACTCTTCTTTGGCCATCGAAGACATCATCTACTATTCTTCATTATATACCTTTAAATCTAGGAAACACAAACTACCATCACGATTTTCTTTAACCGTTACCTATATTTTTGAGTGTGATGAAATTAAATGGGTGTTAAATAACGGCAACTCTTCTTTGGCCATCGAAGACATCATCTACATAATGCCACCAGTAACATGGTTTTTCACTAGCGCTCCTCATGATCTCCCTCAAAATGTTCCATATAAATATTGGCCACAACTGGCGCTTAAGGAGAGCCTAGGTGACTCCTTCCATTTGCATGTTATAATTAATTCGCTAAAGATACGTTTGACACAAAACATTCACTCAGCTCTGTGTTGTCATTTGGCATATCAGCTCCGTGGAGTAGGTCAGCAATGATTTTTATAGCTTCTTTCAAGAACACATTTGTGATAAGTGATGTCACATCGAAACTTATCATTATTTCCATCGGCAGTTTACGTATATCTGCTAGCAAGTTAACAAAATGTCTGGAATCCTTTACGTAGGATTGGGTTTTGCTTGTTAACTGTTGCAGGACATTTGCTAAGTATAGAGACTGTTTGTATGTAGGTGCATCTATCTGACTGACAATAGGTCTCAGATGCTAGTTGGTAGTAACTGAGTTTCAAACAGATAAAAAAGGCTCTTTTGAATCTCTAAATAGCTCTTTTTGGAAGGAATCGGATGCGAAGCTTGATTGAAATAGGCACGTGCATTTGGAAATACTTGGAGCACATAAGTAAGGACGCACAAGAACCATTGAACATTATTTTTTATTCTGATAATGTGCAGGTCAGAATAAATATAATTTTAGAATGACAATTTATATGTATGCTTTTTATCTTTTTAAAATCCAAAGCATCACTCCTAATTCATGATTCGAGGGCATACGCAAAATAAAGCAGACAATATATAAAAGTATATATATAAAAGTATTATTTTACTTAAAGATATCTTACAACGACGACAAGTTAATAGGCGAAATAAACCAAGGCATATGAAATCAGTCATAGAAATAACCATGGAGGCAGCATATACGCAAAAACAGGAGATAAGTGATTATAAAAATTAAGACTAGGACTTAATTGCAAAGGGGCTGATTTCATCTTGTGTTATGCATGTTTTTACAACTCAATTCTTAAACTTTTTTGATAAGTTTTGATTAATATTTTGAAAAGTCACAACTCACGAGACTGATTAAGACGAATAGGTAAAATTTACGTCAAATAATTCAAAGTAGACATTTATTATAAGTTGCTAATTCGACTGATTATTATAATAATATGATTAGGTTAAGAAAGCAGTTACAATGACTTCTAAAATGTATTTTACATTACCAAATTATAGGTATATTGCAAAATATTTCTGTGTTTTTGTTCCCATTTTAATTTTAAAGTGAAATAAAAATTATACATCTGATAAGATCATATTATTTATTAATACTGTACAGAATTATGACATATTAGTTTACACATTTTTTGAAACTTGATAATTGATTTTTATACTAAACTGACATAAGTCGAAACCGTAGAAAATAAACTTCATTTATTCATTTGATATTAATAAAATAATTATATTGTAATGTCAGCTATATTCGCTATACATCTGGCTTTAATTTAAGACCAAGAAAGTAAAAATAACTCTAAAAACACGTGAAAACCATCAAAATGTTTTCAACAAGGTAGATACTCAAAACTTTGAACGCGATTTCCCAAAAAACTGATTTTTTGTCTTATTCCGGTTTATTATTAAGCGTGCGATATATTCTAGTGTGTAGAAAAGAAAATAACTATAACTCAAATACTTGCTTATATAGTTAAAGGTACATAACATACCTGAATAATAATGTAACGGATTTCATTATATTATTACATACATGATTACAGATACATCTATATTATGCAAGTGCAAAACTATGCATAACAACTAACATCGGTTACGAAACATACTTCACTTTGCGTATTATCTGAGTAACAACACATCGTATTGACATAAAGGCCACTACCACTGTTGCTAACCACCACCCTCATAGAATAACTAATAGTTTTCTTTGTCTCACCGTTATCCCCATCATAGGGGTCGGTAGGTACAATATGTAATCTCCAACTACATGGCCAGAGTACAACTTGAAAACTTATAAACATATAACAAAAAATTACGCATAGTCTTTAAACAACTTTAAACGGTTTAAATCGCGTATATTTTTCATTATTTTAGGTGACTGAGAGAGTCACCCCGTGACCACGATCACTGCAAAGTGTTTGAAACGTCGGGATAAAATAATGAAAAATATACGCGATTCGCGCGACTCTCTCAGTCACCCCGTGACCACGATCACTGCAAAGTGTTTGAAACGTCGGGATAAAATAATGAAAAATATACGCGATTTAAACCGTTTAAAGTTGTTTAATTACTATGTGTAACAATCGCGAAAACCTAAGACAAAAAATTACGCATTCAACAAGGATATTTGTAAAAAGATAAGGTTTGTTTTTCACTCTTCACCAGTTTGTATCTAATTAGGCGCATCAATCACCACAGATGTGACACAGGTATACAACTAAATGTTTAGTTGTCGAGCCGACTCTGCCTCTTCCTGACGCTAACTCTATTTGGGAATGCTCTCTTTGGTAGTATACCTCTCACATCTGTGGTGATTAATGTGTTCTGTTGTACACCCAATGTGCAGCAACACTTCACTTGCATTGACGCGAGTCGTGGCATTACGCTCATTTAATGCGCCTAATTAGATACAAACTGCTGAAGAGTGAAAAACAAACCTCATATTGGTGCGTTAGTATAGCGGCATGCTGTATCTCATTGGGTAGCTAAGGAATAGCTATTGTAGGTACATGTAAGTAAGTCTCAAACAATTGACTGTCCTACATTACAAACTGATATACTTAGTAGAAATTTGGAACAGAGATAGGTAGCTCAAAAGCTTATGGAGACGAAGTAAGGCTGTTTTAAATCCCGATTAAAGACTTAATTCTGAAGAAAGCTCCATGTCACCAAATGTTAGGCGTAATTCTGTAACGAGCGCTCATAGAGTAAAGACCTCACGTAGAAGCTTCGTGTAGAAACAAAACGCTTCGAAAAACCCTCCAGCTTGGTTACGTGCCGTTGTTCTGATGTCTGCCGTCTTCCGATCTTATTTAAAAGAGATCAAAAAATGTTCGTATAATTAGGTATGGCACCAACTGGGATCAAAAAATATATTGATTGTTTCTAAGTATATATGTCGTTGGTGTATGTTCTATTTCAGAAAAGTAATGTATAAAAGGTACTCCATAGCTTTCGCAAGTGAACTTTACCCCGATCGCACCCAGACGGCGCGCGTCGCGACGTATACAAATACATCTACATCTAGTCATATAACACAAAGTCGTGGTTATTTTCCACGTAAAGCCATGTTCATTGAGGACTTTAGCTCTATTGTCATTAGACTCAATGTAACAATCGCTTTGCTTGCGGTCTTTAATTCTGATAGAAATGGCACGTTTTATTGCCCTATGTCATTGAGAAAATTTTCTTTTTATTAGCTCGGTGAAATGTTGCTTCGATGTAGACGTATTTGCTCAGAGACGAGGATTTTATTGACTAGGAGATTACATACGTTCTTCTTCATTTACTTATATAGTTCTTATAAGACATTTTCAATACTAATATAAGGTGACAAAAAGGCATTTTTGAGAAACTAAGTACGATGATTCGTTTAAGTTGCAATGATCGTATTCAGAGTTATTCTAAAATGCAACTTTGATTTTAATAAGTAGTTTAGTCTTTATGCTGTTTTTTTAGTATTAGCATACATTGTATCAGTAACCTAGGCTAGGCAGTAGGCAGTTACTTGGTAAATTTAGTGAACTCGCTTATTTCATCTATAAAAAAAAATAATTAAGAGCACAAAATTTTGACTCCTAGTGCCAATAGCACCTCAGACCCGCGGTTTTACGCACCGGGTGCCTTTACCGCTCGGCCATCGAGAATGAAAATCCTGAACGTTTTCTTACAATGCCCCCACAGTACCTCAAAGCCGGTACATGTCATAGTAAAAAAAAAATATTACCAGCAACAGGCGCCAGAATAACTAACCCGTTGATTTCGCGTTGATTCTGCATTTTGAATGAAACAAAATTAAAGATCATGAAGTAAGTTTTGATGATTTTATTTGAATCAATAATAATTATTGAATTATATTGGCACAGAAAAGTATATTGGTGGCAATAGTAAAATTGAAGCTCAGGACGAGTGTGTTCTACCATAGCCGTCCTTGTACGACTTAGCATCGATAACGAGAGTAGTTTGATAACAAATTGGTTTGCGCGTAACTGTTTATTTTGTACCGAACAAAGGAATGACTGACGTAATTCTATTTTAGGTTCGTTTCGCTTTGGTTTACCTTACGCGCAGATACATACATTAAAAGACTGATTTACGATTCCTTTCTATTTGTAATTCTTTTGAACTATTACAGAACTATTATAAAACTGGGTGTCAATGTAAAATATGTTTTCTGAAGAACTATATATTTTAGGGTTACCTAGATTAATTACATGGATATAACCCTACATCACAATATTATTAAACCTTTTGATATCACGCACATCGCAACCCGAAAATGCTAAATCACCGAGCTGTCCGGTCCCGTACAAGAAAAGACGTGGACGAGGACTATTTTCAAAAATATCTGACGTAACTATGGACCCTTATGGGTTCAATCTTCTGGAAAACCATTGAACTCAGACATTGTATTATGTATAAATAACACGATTTTCTTGTGTGATTCAGATAACACAGCTGTTTATAACCGAAAACCAGGAAAATTTATCGAAAAAAATCAACTCAAATATGAAAAAATAAACACACATAGCAACGGTACTTGCACTTCTGCCAATTGGTGCTTCTGGAAGCCTTTGGTGCTCACCACCAGGAATGGCGTTTCTCATACGTAGAAATCAATTATTTAGCATCACCAAATAATTCGTGGTGCAACAACGAATCTGTGTACATCAGAACCTGTCGTTGTTGGTCTAGACTCTAGACCAGTAGTGATGGACAAAGTACGGCCCGCGGGCCCACTCTGGCCCGCGAAAGCATTTAATCCGGCCCGCCCCGCGCGCCGCGCACCGCCCGGTCCTTTGGCACGAATAGTATATGGCCCGTGATAATAAAAGTAGATTCTTCTTAGTAGAATTAAAGACGCATAGGTAAAGGAGCCAGCTAGACTAGCCTAGTTCATGAATGTGTTTCGGGTCGCAGGGTGCGGGGCGCAAAGAAGCGTGGTGAAGCGAGAGGCGTGGTAAATGAAAAATCATCTAATCATCATTTTTTGCTATTGGTTGTAAAAAACTTGTATGAAACGAGTGTTTTAGTGCGCTACCTCCCTCACAGACGCAAGTTTTGACGTATTACACTTTATTAAACACCTGTTGTCACTTGTGTGATCAAGACAAATCTAATGATATCAAGACAAATATACATTAAAATCGGGCCGTTTAGAAGTTATGGTGGAATAAAGAAACTCACAAACGTATGTACGTTATTTATATAAAGTATATACATGTGTTTTGTATATATGTCTTTTGAAAACATAACATTCATTTTTAGGGCAGTCGTGTAGTAAAATATTTTTTCCTATAATTCTGGCCCTCCTCTGAATTTTTTTAAACTTTCTGGCCCCCATTAAGAAAGTTTGCTCACCACTGGTCTAGACCAACATTCAACTTTAGCGTCTTAATCATTATGTAGCAGTGGCCATATCCTGCTAAAATCTTTGTCAATAGATTTAAATAGCAAAGCATTTTTTGTTCCTGGTGAAATCGATCGAATACTACTTCAGTCGCCTTCGTCCACCTCCGCAATTAAAACGTGACAGTTCATTGTCACACGTAGCTATAGGTAATGGGAACTTGTTCTCGTCTATAACATTGTAACATTCATTATCATCTGAAAAATTTGAACAACGAGCGGGATGTAAGCCGGCGGTTTTCCGTCTCTGAGGCCAGGACAAACTGCTAATCTGAATTACTATGGTGAAAGTAGGTCATAGTTTAAATACATCCCATCATTCGTATAGGTTGGAGCGAACTACTATCGAAGTAACGTGAATTGACCTACAATTAAGACTACCTTTGCAATCAGCTTTAAACTTATTTTATGATATCATAAGGCGCAACCCCATCATTGCAAATTTGTATTGATTCGCTTAGCTGAACCTATTTTTTTTTTACTGACAAGGGGGAAGTAAAAGAAGATGCTCCGTTGCATTGAAGGTACAACGGAGTTATGTGAGGTTTTTGGGACTCCAAGGACTCACTAAAACCCCCTCTGGTGGCCGTCCTCAATGCATTTCGGAGGGCACCGGGATCTCCTGTGGAACGCACCAGTGCCCTTTTCGCATATCGCCTAACTAAAGCATAGCCCGGAAGAATTATAACCACCACACTGGCACGACAACACTCGCCACATAGTGTTGTCGCCCTACCTGGGTCCGATTATAGACAGGGAATTAATTTATTAAATTAAATTAATTAAACAATCACTCCAATTGTACACCAACTTCCAGTAAATTAATTTGAATTAAGCTTTACAGAGGGTTCTTCTTATACATGATCTGCCCGAACCCTTGACTGAATATACAGTTTATAAGATACCATGGACGCATTTACCTAATCTTTGGCTTATTATACACGACGTATGAGTGGGGTGTGTTGTTTTGGAAAAAGGTAGCTCGTAAGGGGACCATCTTATACATTTTCTATTTTAAAGGGCGTGCAATTAATTATATAAGATGGGTCCTTCTTATTCTTATTCTATTTGGGGCGATATGTCCTGCTCTGACGTCCCGCTTGGGGTGTTTTATGCATTTCCCCCGCCATTTTCTACCCAAGCCATCCTAACTCCCTGACGTAGCGGAGAAGGACCTTGGGTCACTGGCATAGCTGCTCCAGTAAGGTGTGTGATGGTGGTGAGGATGTCGTTGATGAGAACGACTCTTGCAGACCAGTTGTAATTCTTATTTGTTCCGTGGCTTCGCAGTGCAATAGTACATGCTGCATCTTTTCGCATACAGCCTCTACATAGAGGACTGTTAGTTGCTCCAGTTTTATGTAGAAAGTAATGCAGGTTACAGTTGTTACGGTTTTTTTTTGTGAGGGTCGGAACGATTTGTTTGTTCCATCAAGTGAGGTTCTGAACGCACCCCTTGCACAGAGTATTAATCCGTTTTCTTGTGATTGAGAGGAATATTATCTGTTTTTTTTGCCTCCCCTCTGATGGAAGGTTCGAGAGATCCCGAAACTTATAAATAGGCCTGCAAAGGCCCGTTACGCTTCTTTTTCCGCTTGGAACTTTAAGCAGCCCCCAATCGACGCACTGCCTGAAGCGAGGGCTGCAAAACGAAGCCAGGCAGTGCTCCTTTCGACGTCCACCTTCCAGGGGATATAATAGACCTACCGGCTGAGAAAAAGAAACAATTTAACCGAATACAAGGAGGCGACTTCGTTCCTGGACTCGTGACGCATCCACGTGGCGTCCTCCGAAAGCCTTCGAACCTCCCCAAAAATAAAGGAGTTCTGGGTTAGGGCTGGTAAAATACCCAACCATACCCACGTCTACCATAGCCCCAACTCCGGTAGACAGCCAGAGCAGTACCTGTGGTCAGCGCTCTGCCTGACATCCCGGACTGCTCGCCTTAACTGAGTCTTCAGTCCAAGGCTGTGATTCTCCACGGTGCACCGGTATTTATGAATTTCCCGGTCTCCTATAACCGGGTGGCGCCCTTTTCTTCTTTTTTTTACTTTGCGGAATTCATCTTTCACCCTTTGCGACTCACGACCTTACCCTGAGATCTATATAGAATTTTCTGAGCAAGCTGGTTTATATATTTTTTTACCTACACTTATATACTAAACTATAGAATAATATCTTCATAATAAACTTAAATTTTGTGGATCTACGTTGCTGGCACACAGAAATTGTAAATTAAGTAGTTAAACCTAAGACATAATAACTTAAGTAAATTGTTGTTCGCTAGTACCAGTGATTGCTATCAAATTTCCATGTTCTATGTTACTCTTTGTACCTGGTACTAACGGATAACCCGACCTAATTAAGGAAAGTGTTCTAGATGTATCTATTCTTTTTTAAATGAGTTTTGGTGAAAATTTTAATTTTAAATAAATATATTTAAAAAATTGTTGAACGCTTCAATATTGTTTTTATTGGTGTATCTGTCGACATCCTAAAGTAGGTAGGTAGTGTAGTTAGGTGTCTGGAGGCTTCTCTTCCTCACCTGGAGAGTGGAACCCTCCGTCCTCTCTCCCCTTAATTTTTTAATTTTTTATTTCATAGCCCCATCTGTACACAAAATCGTAACACAGTGACCTGTAATAAGGCCTGCTACAATGCGCAGTTCCTCACGCTTTAGTTTCAGCAGGTTATTTGTCAGCTTCTTGTTTAGAGTTGGGAACATGGCTTTTGTTTGTTTACAATCCTCTGTCTTATTCCACAGGTTTTGTTGTTCTCTCTCGGTGTGATGACGTAGTAGTTCCCGCACTTCCATTGCTGATGGCTTGCAAAGGATCTTTACGTCATCACATACCTGTTTTTTTGCTCCTTTCTTTGCCAGAATATCTGCCATGGTGTTACCCGGGCATGCACTATGTCCCTTTGTCCATGTTACCATTATTCTGTAGTTGTTTGACAGCCTTTGTAAGGCAGCATGACACTCCGCTATGACTCTAGACCTGGTTACTGGTCTTCTGAGTGCATATATTACAGCCGCACTGTCTGTAGTAAAAATAAGGTGCTTGTCCTCACGGTCACTTTCTAAACTGGGTGTTATGTCTAGATGTGATATTGCCCTCGCAGCAAGCAGTAAGCCCATTGCCTCTGCTTGCATTACTGTAGTGGTCTTATTCGGCCCTTTTGAGTCTGAGATTCCAAGTTCCGGTGAGAAGTAACCGCAACCTACACCAGTCTTGTTTTTGCGCCATCTGTGTAGATATTGTATGATGGCACTAGATCTGCCAGGGCACTGTTTTCATTAGACAGTTTGTACTTCTTATTGTCTAGGTGGGTACTGTCTACTTTGTCAGTGCCTTGCTTTGATTCGGGGATTATTTTAGTGGCCTTGTCTAGTATTCGATAATGGTTTGTGATTTGTCCCGTGCCTATTCACTGGTTTGTTGACTTTATCCTTAGTGCTGCCGCCATCGCTTCTTGCTGTATATGAAGATGCAGTGGCGTCAGGCCCAGGATGACATCAAGAGCAGCTGATGGTGTTGATTTTATACAGCCGCTGATCAAAGAGCAAGCCAATCTTTGGGTTTGCTGCAGTTTCTTTATTGTAGTCACCAGACTTGTTCGTGGCCACCACACTACACAGCCATAGGTGAGGACAGGTCGTACAATGACTGTGTAGATCCATCGACAGAGCTTCGGTTTAAGACCCTAGTCTTTCCCTACTGCTCTTGTACTTTGCATCAAAATTTTTATAGCTTGCATCAAAATTTTTGTAGCTCATGAAAATTTTTGTAGCTAGTAAGATGGGTCCTAAAATTATGTGGCAATTTTCCAGACTAACTAATAATTACATTAACTTTATAATTTGTTTTTGACTTGTGTTCTGTTTCTGTTCTGGCATATGTCTTTATGGGCCAATATACGTTCAAACTAGTTTTAATCTAAAATGATGAATATTTTAGCTCATCTTTCTTCAGAATACGAGACTTTGAGTAGATAATTAGCGCATTCATCCCAAAGATGGCAGTATTCCATGTGAAGTGCACCAAATGAGAATCAAATCGTACTGCTCGCAATTCGACCTAGCAGCATTAAGGCTCATTGTGTACTAGCTCGTCTATAAGGAAGCCATAGCTATTCTACCGCCAAGCAGTAATGTTCGCATTATTGTGCTCCAGTTTGAAGGGTATAGGTGACCGTGATATTACAGGATCTTCATGTCTCATCACATCAGGGTGAACCGCGTAGAGCAGTTTCTCATTTGTGACGTAATGCATCTGTTATAGGCTGTGATTGTCGCTTAACACCAGGTGGCTATGATGCTTGTTCAATCACAACCACATAAAAACCAAGGACAACGATATTAGGGACAGCCATTTGTTTAACATTATTTATTAACACAAAAACTATGATAGTAAAATGTAGAACCTTCGGGACAATTTAAATCGACGACCTACCTATAAACATATAAAACATCTTAGAAAAGCATCGACGTGGTCTACAGTGACTCATGCCTAGAAAATTGGAAACAATGACACTGGTTGGGTGTTTATTACCTCGCATGTGCACGTTTTCTAAATGACTGTCGAAGAGATATAGATTTACTTAATTAGAAATGCAATTAAACGCTGAATTATTTTGCTTCAAATAATTCATTTATTTATTTTGTGCGTATTATCTCAATTCACAAATATTCAGTTTGCATTTGTATGCATCGCGTGAGGCAGTCAACTACTTCATCTGTCAAATATTCATTATTATAGTTGGAATGCTTCGACAAGGTATATTATTTTTATATCATTTAACAAATATACTACATTAACTCAAAAAAATATCTTAGGCATACTGTGCAACGTAAACCACCTAAACTCGTATACGGGTTTAAAAGCAAGCGGCTGATTCTAAAACTTTTATAAAGGAAAATTATAATACTTAAAAAAAATATTTAATCAATTATATAAACGAAACGATTATTGTTCTATATTCAATGATCGAGACGCAGACGCTTGAAGACAGGCATGCCGCGCCAATTAACCGGCGCGCGGCGTTCACACGGCACGGCTGTGCCAGAGACGGCCGCGCGCCGCCACTGATACCCTTCCCATAACTTTAGTAAGGACTGGTCCCACTTTTAAGGGAGCCAACGAGAGCTAGACGCAGAAGCAGAACCTAAGTTCCGAACTTTCTCTTTTCTTTTGCTTTTCATATAACTTCATCTTCTGCAAAATATATCCATCTTCACGCGGTTCGTATAAGTATACCATCTTTGACATTCTCTATCTGGATATTTGTGCAGTCAATTTAAATTTTAAATTTTGTTCATCTCTCATGTATTGCTAGTCTATCACATTCCTCAACATTTCTGTCACTGGTGTGACTTTCAAGCTTTCTCTGATTTAATCATTTCTTAATTTTTGCAGTCTAGTAGGTAACAAACACTTTCATCATAATCATAACATTCGTGTCTCTGCCACATGCTCTTTTCTTTTCATGTCATTTTCACAAAACTGTCACCATTTATGAGTTATTAAAATTTAAAAATATATCTGTACTAGAAGTGCATGTTACCTCAAGTAAATAGTTAAATAAAGATTAACAGAGTAATGTTTGGGTGTAACCATATTTCTTATAATGCTCAAATGCAGACATAATTGTTTGGTATTGGTGACAACTTGTTTTGTTATCCTTACTAACATCCTGGTTAAGTGCACAAAATTGTTCGGCATTAGCATAATAAAACTAGAAATGTAGTTTGACTGGAGGGCCGTAAGAGATTCAATGCTTCCTGTAGTCTGGATGGAGGGTTGTACAAATCTCAAAATATAGGTTAAATTCCAAACTTAGGTAATATGTAATTTAAGTACAACAAATCAATAGGTACGTGACTTCCTATAGATACGATATTCATTAATTTTAATAATTACATTCGCTTTAAATAGGTCAAATATTTAACGTTAATATGCGCAGCAAGGACTTGTCTTTGTCTTTAAAAGATATCAGTTTTACCTATGCTACATATAAAAAAAAATAACACTATAATAAAGCAATAGGCTAAATGCATTGATCGTTTATTCTAAGTTTGGGATGGGAGAAATACAAACAGATTCGGCCCTTACATCAAAAATTATCTTGACTTAACAACGACTAGGTCACTCACCTTTCGTGTTCAGCAGGTACCGCGTGATGAACGATGTTGACATTTTTTAAAATTACCAAAATTTAGCAAAATGTGTGGGAGCGGTGGGCAGTAGGTACCGATCGACGCTATAAGTGAGTGCGTGATGGGTACCCCCGACTACGGTGCGGCCTCATCTAGCGCACTCTAGACACGCTAGGTATTTGTCACAGTGTGCAAGCTGTGGCACCTGCATACAGGCGCGCACAAGTACAAACCGCGTTTGAATTCTGCCCATTGCGACATAGTTA
This sequence comes from Plagodis dolabraria, assembly GCA_963854805.1. Lineage (NCBI taxonomy): Eukaryota > Metazoa > Arthropoda > Insecta > Lepidoptera > Geometridae > Plagodis > Plagodis dolabraria. The sequence goes on from OY978450.1 coordinate 17,257,553, forward strand.
GTCATCTACTTTGTCTTAAATCCACCTCTAGAAGTCTTCATAATAACTTCCCTATATTTTATCATTTAAACCCCACACGTCATTGACATACGAGCGTTAGAATGTCCCCTTCTCTACTCCTAATGGAATTTCTAAACGACCTGTATTTTATACTCTTCAATAGGTAATTTCATCTGGGCACTCAGGTTCGCACCATTCCCTTTCCACAAATTAGGTAATAGTTACTGCCGTCCTTACTGGATATGGCCACGTCGATTCCATTTGAAAATAGAGAAACTCAAACATTCGCCTGATTATCGGGATCGCTGTCGATGGTCGGTCACTGCGCCGCGCTCGCCTCGCCTGGGTTGCGTTTTACCACAGCAGCGTGCCATCGCGCTACGTCGCGCGTCGTCCGTCTTCGATATTTCGAACAAAATTTGATGGGTATTTTAACTATATTAGACCAATAAAACTAATTAAGTATCACAACATCATGTGCCATGCCACGTTATTGTTCAAGGCCAAAATCTTTCCACCTGTTGAGTCGGCTAAATTTTAACTTGCTGTCATAAAATGTGTTTTTTATTTGGATAGGCTAGCCATTGCGGATCATCTCAACTGATGGTAATAGATGATGATGAAAGTTGTAAACAGGTTTACTTTAGAACGGTAACTGGATTTAATGAAACTGATTTAGGTACCAAGTTATCTATTATTAGAAGTTTTTACTGATTCGTCGGATAAAATTATTCTAGAATAATGTTGCCTGATGCTTCTTCGACATGCTTAGTATATTGATCCAAAAACTTTATAATTTGGTCAAACAATATTTGACTGACGACGCGGACGGAGTGCTAGAACGCAGCCCCGTACTATTTATATCGAAAAGCGAGAACAGTGTTTCGACACTTTACGTATGTGTAAGTAACTTTATTTTATTACCATTTGTAGCCGGTTTTAGCTGCAACGATTAGTAAGCGTGGTATATTTTATTGTTGAAATAGGTACCAAGGAGGATGCGCCTCACGGTGAAATTCAAACGTTTTATGATTGGTTACTTGCAGGTTAGAATTGTAGCTTTCCATGGATATAAAATTGATTGTTATTAGATGGAATATTAACAGTGGCTAAATACGTTGCTTTAATGTAGAAAATAATCATTTATAGAATTAATATACTTTTTTGTTCATCCTTATTAAGTCTCATTTAGAACGTAGGTACATACTTAAATATAATCTTATAATACTTAAATATTATCAACCTAGTCCAGCTAAACAATTTACATCCGTTTTAATTATTGTATTAAATGAGAGTGATTTCGATTTATGTCTATCCATTTATGGCCATCATAATTGAGTATTTTAACAAATAATTTTATTAAAGAGTAGCATGTAGTAATATGGTATAAGTTACCAAAATTGATTATTGCTGAGAATGATACCAGTTGTCAGCAGTTAACTAATATCCATATGTGCCAACTGCACTCATGAATACGAATTTCTTCTATAACTAAATACTCTGCTGAGGTAAATACAACGAATTACTTGCCCTTGAGCGTATGCACAAAGTAAATAAATACTCATCACATACATATATCACAAAAAGAGTTGTATGGTCTATAAAAAATAGTGGATATTTTTAAAATACTGTCGTGGGAGCATGTTATGGTACTTTGATGGGTGCCGACACTGCGGACACAGTAGAAATCTTTGTTAAGCAGTACCTTAACTTTTTACATAAAATTGATTGGACACCTTTAACGCCATTTCAACAATATACGAGCAGGTACTATGTATTTGTTTGCTCTTAAAGTAAGTCCTATTGTATTGATTCTCTTTAACTGAAACACGCAATGGAATACATACACGCATATATTCGAGTACTACTAGATACGATAACTCCTAACCAAATTAGTGCAGAAGATAGCGACTCTTTTACTATAATAATATATATTGTATCAAAACAACTACTTACTATACGGCAAAGGACATGCTTTTCCAGAACCGGGACCTAACAATTAACCGATGTTCAACCATTTATTTAATCGTTATATAGTAAATTACACGAAAACACATTTTTATGAACTTTCGTTTTTTGAAGTAAAAATATATTGATCTTAGTTACTGCCTCTGCACATGAGCTACGATTCCATCCTCCGTAAGACAATTTTTTACTGTCTACCTGCTCCCTTTAACAAAAATTAAAACCTTATAGACCAGTGTGGGATTCATCAAAGATACCGCTTTGCGTTCAACTGACTCCTTTTTAGTTGCCTTTTGTTGAAAAGCCTTAGCGACCTTTTTATGAGCATTCGTACACGACAAAGTAAGCGAAATCATACATGAACAAAATGTTCTTCATCTCAGTAACATCCTTATCGTATGGAGTCGGTATGTTTTCTATATACAGTAGAAAATACGATACAAGAACATAATCATTTGAATCCTACAGGATATCGTTCACCGCAATCTCAATTCACCTAAACGCTTTTTGGGGCATCCCGGATACAGAATAGAAGAATCTCAAGGACGGTCAAGACGTCAGACAGACAGTTGAGTACAAAACCGAAGCCAATAATTGTATGTATGCCGTAAGAGAATCATGTTGTACCAAATAAGAGGGTAGGCTGGATGAGGGATGGTACAGATAATGGTGTTCAGCCAGTTCATATGCTGGGCTTTGTAGAGAACGTGGTAAAATTAATTACTCAATATCAAAATTATATTGAAACTATGATCTTAACAACGTGTCCTACAACGTGACTGTTACGACTACAAACTCCGTTATTAAAAGTCGAACCTGACGGTCCATTATTGTTATATAACTAAGAATTTTATGAAACTAAGAAAATCACGTTATTGTTAACTTAATTGTCACTAACACGGGTTTCACTTTTGTTGTGTAACTTGTGAATCCTTCCGACCTAGCAAAACCTAATGATATATAGATTTTTTTTACCTTCCGTCGTATCCAACCTTTTTGGTTCGAAATACATAATTCTTTTTTTAGCACTTCTACTTCCCAGTTTCCGATAGAGGCTAAAGCTTTTACAATACAATATTATAGTGACATCCAGCTAGTCTGATGATGAAGGCACTAAGTGTCTATACACTTAGTTCCTTATTGCAGGTTGATGGTGACTTGTGCTGGTCAGCTTGCAACACATTAAAAACTTGCCAAACTATAATTTTCTACAAATAAAATTTGCTCTTACAATTGGGATCAATCAGAAAGTTACAAATATTTAAGACACCAACACCATGCATCGCAAAGGAATCACTGTCTGACCATTTTTTGATTCGACCACACAAGTTGCCTTAGATCACGAAGAAACTGTTGCCTCATTCAGGGCGCAGGTAACATCAAAGCAGCTCTTGGCGGCCTTTGTCACAGTATAACTATTTAATTATGTTCTTTCTACATTAATTGGTCAAATTCAATCGATCAATTTTATCAATTCTATTTGACACTACATGATATTGTACGATGGCAATATTGATGTATTTATTATGATAAATCCGTGATTATTTAATTGGATCAATCGCTGATCCTAATGAGTTTTCAGAATTTTTGGGTTATTTAATACGCAATAAAGATGTTCTTGAATTTATAGATAACATATTCATGCCCTTTGCTTGATTTTTATGTCCGTTAAATTGTTTTGATTATTTTATTTATGTATTATATTAAAGATTGTGTGCGTTTTGCACATAAACTTAATTATATCTTATTTCAGATAGATACCAAAATATATATTTAAGTTCAGTGATTTTTAGCATGTATATTTTTAAAACAAGTAAAATGAGAAGCATATAATTTATAGGCTATGCTTCTATTTTAACATGTTAAAAAAATAATGTTTTGTTTACCTACTGTTGGTATATCTTTATTAATAAAAGATCACAGACTAGAGACAAAACCATAGCGACGAAAGCAACAAAAGCACGAAGCAAATTAAACGAAAGCATTTAAGCAACCTAAAGATCATTGCAGGCAGTCCAAATGTCCAAATTGGATTACAATACTTATTCATTTTTTATTATTTACAATTGGTTTTGGCAGGAAATCGCTTCTAGTTGTTTTTATGATAAATAGATGTTTACGTTACGTACAGAAATTAAAATATCGCGAATGACTACATTGGACAACACGATTTTAAAAGGTCACTTACTGCACAAAATTGGGAACTTTACAGTAAACTTTTCTGCCTTTGGATACCTCATGAACTTATTTCAACTTCGATAAACGCTGTTGTCACCAAATTGCATTGGTATGAATATTGAAGTCAGGAAACCTTTCTGCCTATGGATACCTCATGAACTTACTTCAGCTCAGTTGATGTTCATGCACATAAATGTTGCTGAAGCTTAACCGTACGATTGTTAAATTCTGCTTATGTTATGACGTAGAAATAGAAGACCAAGCGTGGATTTGTTTTCGACATGTACTCGTAAGCACTCTCCGTGGTTGTGAGTTAGATGAGAGCGACCAGGGATCTAAAAAAAGACCTAAGTACACGTTTTTGAGCATAGCAGATGTATTGAAATACATATGTTAAACATCTGTCAAAATTGAGACGAAAACTATGATGATGACGAGGAAAATGAAACTGGAGTACAGGCTACAGTTTTTGTTAGTATATACAAGACCCTACGAGTATACTTTTAATGCTGAGCACGACGCAGGATGTTGATAAGACTATCATATCTGTAACAAGACGATAAAAATAAAGTGTTCTTTCGACATTTTGACGAACCAGTTGTTTAGCAGGCTGTTGACTGAAATTTTATTTGGTTTTCACGGTTATCTAAGGGAGATGCTGAAATACTAATTACGTATAGCGTTGTTTGATTAGTTTGTCTTTGTCTTCGCTGGTGTGATTTATAAATTCATACTTATAAGTTGCAAACTTTGTCCTTTTATCACTCAAATATTATTGTGTTCATGTTTGCGAGTGTTTTCGTTTCTCCTTCATGCTGAAACGGGTGAACCTATTCGAATGAAAACCTCGGAATATAGATCGTTTTAGATCCTGGGATACTTTTCATTTTTTATACGGGCTTAAAACCATGGGGCTAGTTTCATGCAAATCTTTATCACCCACAAGTTACGCTAGCATCGCTTTGTAATCTCGAGGTCCTGGGTTTGTTGCATTGTTAATTTTATAATTATGAAATTCTCAGTAGCATTCTGGTATCTGAGCTGGCCCCATACATGGAAAGAGGGTCTACCTCTAATGCAAGTTGCTACCAAAACCTAAGGAAATATTAAGGCTTTAGGCGATCTATTTGGAGTTTTCCAAGCGTTGTGTGTATTTTTATGTTGATATGTACATACCTATATATAATGCCATCATTTAATTATAGTTGTGAAAGTTAGCTGCTAACTATTATCGATAATCGTTCAATAGTTGTAGGTATGAATTATGATTATGCCATCGAAACTTTAAGCTATATACATATATAATAGGTGGTTATAGATTGTTCTGTGGACATGACACCGGTATTGCAGAAAAGTGAGTGCCGAGCAATCAGCCTTGGATTCCACGTTTGAAATCTTGAGGCGGGCGTGACCACGATGTTCAACAAATGATATCATGCCGGTGCCAGACGATTACGTAGTAATCAACCCGCTCACCTCGTCCATTCATCACACCATCGCTGCTCTAATCAATCGTATAATACTACAACCAACACTCGCTTTGCTCCTCATAAATTTTCGGTAACAATAACAAAAGAGCATTGTATGTTGAACGATCACAGTTTTTGGATTGAGTTAAAAGGTAGCAACTGTTATTAGAGGATCGCGGTCTACTGATAATTGTTGTCTAAATATTTACCGTTCCGTGAGTACGTTGAAGCTCATTCCAATCTCCAAAAATTCAATGCCTTCATTTGTTATGATCGTGATTATTCTTATATAAAGTATCATTATGTATAAACTGTGATAAGAAAAATTAAAAGAAACAAACACAATTGTATATTGTTGATTAATCAAATATTTAATGAACTAACAATGCAGATATATTATTTATTATAGTTTAATTTTACAAATTTATTTTTTTACTAAATTTAATCATCTGTGATCAACGGTAGTACCAAGTATGATACTATTAGTACCACCTACTATTATTGAACATGTAATTTAAGAGAAACGTGGGATTGTGGCCAAAGGTATATAGTCTGTTGGTAATCATCATCAGCCGGTACACATCCACTGTTGAACAAACACTTAATTAAATAATATGTAGAAGACTTAGAGAAACGGTTTTCGTGTATTTCAGTCATTACGCCCTGGCGACTTGTTCTTAAGTTGTTTGAGAGTCATTTTGATCTCGTATCGGCTGATGTCTGTGACACCTTCGGCTTAGTGTCCAGCCAGTTTGGCTGTCTTGTCCTGAGCTATATTTTTTTGGTTTGAGTAGTTTCCCGTTTGACCACACCTTCCCTGATGTTAAGCATTGATGCGGACTAAGATTACACGCTTACCTAGAAGAAACCTATTCTTTGCTATCATAACTTCCACACTGGCAAGCGTCTTGGCTGGTTCACAGTTGAAGATGAATGTGCTGCTGTTCACATTCAAGTATTTTTCTCTTCGTCGCCTCTTACCCACAAGATAATGCAATTCTAGCCCGGTACCCCACAGGAACATTATCTAAGTAACAAAATTCTGCCATACACCACTGAAAACGAACAACGATAAAAACTGCGGAATTCACCTCTCATACAAACATACAACTGCAGAGGTCGATAATAACGTCAGAATCCAACCCTAAGAAACCTATACAAATAATAATGATACTTCAATCCCTAGCAAAACGATCGTAAAATAGTGAATTGACTTCCGAGAGAACGTGGTTATTATCGACAAACACGTGTTAACTGAAATCACGTTTCTTTGGCACATGTCACCTAGCCATAACGCTTTGCCATGTTCATAGTAATTGAAGGTTAAAAAACTGTATAAGGACGAAGCGGTAACGGAAAGAAAGGTTCCGTTGCTACATTTTCATTGATTACTCGGAAGAAAGAGGGTATACTACCAACGAGATTTTCCAAGGAGGATTCCTAGCTTTAGATAATTGATGTCAAGCAGGCAGCCAGAAATAAAATCGAAGCCAAAACTTTGATACAACGACTTATATCATTGTCTTGCTTCGTGTATTGTTAGCAAAAAATATAATTTTCATATGCTACGTCTTGCTTTCCGGGCGCGGCTCCATCCGCGCGTATGTCGGTTATCGCGTAAAAACATTAACCTCTTTTTGCGCAGTTGGATAAAAACTATCCTATGTTTTTTCCCGGGTCTCAAACTATCTCCATACCAAATTTCATAAAAATCGGTCCAGTAGTTTTGGCGTGAAAGCGTAACAGACAGACAGACAGACAGAGTTACTTTCGCATTTATAATATTAGTACTGATGACTAGTACTGATTGTACTGTAAAAAACTTACCACCCCTCCTCGTGTGTGATATGGGTTGGAAAATGTATTATTAATATCTGTGTATTTGCATGTATTTATTCTGCTTATATCTCATAGCATATTCTTTGTACAAGCCTAACCACGAGCTTGTTTTTCTTCAAAATGTGTTATTTGGTCAGAACATGTGTGCCGAGATTTTAAAATTATCGTTTTAGGATTTCACATAAATTAAATTAGAAAAGAAAAAAATGAATATAAAAAATAATAATAAATAACCATAAAATTTTAATTTCTATATATTTTAAAATTAAGGGGGTCAAAATGCATACCCCATAATTTTGAGCGATAATTGACCTGAGCGTAGAGGTTAATTATTGATTAGTCGTTTTGAAGATCTGTAAAATTGCTGTCGCAGCATTTTTACAGATCTTCGTGATCATTACAGATGTCATGCGGAACGCTAAAAAGTATACAACACCGTGATATGCCATTGTTGAATTTAATCACTGTATTGTTATTTCGCAACTGTGCATATGTTTTTGAATTAACTAAGACATTAGCTATATTACGTAAACAACAGAGGTTATATAGGTAAGGTATTGCTCTTAGTGATAAGGCCACCCAATTTACATCCTTTTGCTTCTGTCTGTGACATAATTATTTTATTAATATTAGTGTTCAATAAATAGTATTTGTAAATTTTTCATATCTTACGTTATAAAAATATCATACTTTTAATAATTTATTGATCATGAAGCCACATATCAGTACTAATATTATAAATGCGAAAGTAACTCTGTCTGTCTGTCTGTCTGTTACGCTTTCACGCCAAAACTACTGGACCGATTTGAATGAAATTTGGTATGGAGATAGTTTGAGACCCGGGAAAAAACATAGGATAGTTTTTATCCGACTGCGCAAAAAGAGGTTAATGTTTTCGCGCGATAACCGACATACGCGCGGGCGGAGCCGCGCCCGGAAAGCTAGTAATATTATAAATGCGAAAGTACCTCTGTCTGTCTGTTACGCTTTCACGCCAAAACTACTGAACCGATTTGAATGAAATTTGGTATGGAAATACTTTGAGACCCGGGAAAAAACATAGGATAGTTTTTATCCAACTGCGCAAAAAGAGGGTAATGTTTTGCGCGATAACCGACATACGCGCGGGCGGAGCGCGCCCGGAAAGCTAGTTAGTATATAATATCAGATATGGCGTCAAAGTAGTGGATTATTGCTGTGACACCAACAAATATAAGCTAGGGCTGTTACATAATAGAAACATATTAATTCATATTCATGACGATAAAACATGATAGTACATAAATATTATCTAATTTCTCCACGTAAAAAAACCAATTAAAGGAAAAGTACAGTGTCACATAAAACATTGCTATTACTTAATGGAGAAAAGATGTCAATTCGCGAGGAGTGAAATCCGAAGGTCCTTTCTGCTTGAGGTCACCTACATACGGCGCGTCGTTGAGCTGGTCACGGCCGTTTCGAGACCTCACATCCGTCGCCAGGTAAGGTTGGCTCTACAAATGAAAGATACGCGATAGGTGAATCGTATTTTCTTTAAAGAAAAATCTCGAAGCACCCGGGTTCTTATTGTCTATCTAGAATGATAATGGAAAGGCACTTCTTTTTGACATTTGAACGGGCAGATAGGAGGAATTTTGGATTCGATGGCAAACGATTTTTGATATACTTAGTTCATTATATGAAGACATGTCATAACAAAAGTTCAACTTCAATATAGTGTTTATCTCCAATACAATTTAGTTCAACAGTAAGGCTGATGCTTTGTTTTACGGAAAATTTCCAACGTCAAAATCTATTAATAAATAGTAACTTCTATGGCGTAGCTATTACGATTTCAACGACTCATTTAATTTACAAACAAACTAATGTATAAGTTATTTTATAATAACAAATATATTTTTAAAAGTATCTTAAGAAAACATTAAATAACATAAAACATACTAAGAAAAACATTATTTTCATTCTCGTTATAAAGTTTTCAATAAAATTTATCAAACCCTATTTTGTTTATGAAATATTAAAAGCCTTGAGTGGCCATATTTATAGAAGTGTTTTTTTACGGCTGATAGGCCAGCTAGACTAATGTTGTAGTGGGGGATGGTAAACGGCCTATACGTAAAAATACTGACTGGCTCTTTAGGTCAGCTGCCGCACACTGTTAGATGCTATGACAGATTTCATACTTGGGTGGTAGATAGCCAGGCGAGCATTCGCAAATGCCCTTCCACCAATTTGTGAAGCTCAAGCCAACGGTGGGTATCGATCCATGAACCTGTGACACGGCAGCCCATAGCTGTAGTATTAACGCTGATCTGTCATTGCTTCTAATTGGCATAGTAAAAGCCAAAAATTCCCCTGAAGATTTTGCCAAAATGTCTGGCATAATCTAGAATAGTACCTACTAGCGCACAAGCTGATATGACTAATAAAATTATTGCGGATGATTATAGTTTAATAGTTCATGTAGTCGACATATGACTGAAAAAGTCATATTAAACTTAAATCATATAATAATTTAAGGTACTCACGAATACAGAACACTTCATGATATCTCCACCTAAACATTCTCTTGACCACTTTTAATTTTGGTAGTAATTTCTCCCAACACAAGGTTCCTCTAGTTATAATGCAATTGACAATCAACAAAAAGTTTTTTTTTATAGTTGAAGGCTAGCTTGCCCTTGATCTCACCGGTAAGTGATAATGTGGTCAAAGATGTTGTTCAGGGTAACCTAGAATTACTTGCTCTCAATGACAGCTGCCGGAACACACCGTTAGATGCTTAGCGACAGATTTTCTACTTGAGGGTGGTAGCTAGCCAAGCTTGGAAAAGTAACAGTAACAGGGATTAACTACAATTAAAAATATGACTCAATTTTAACCTACAAATAACATTGCAACCATCACTGACACGCGTAGCAAAATAGATAAATACTTGTTAATATACCCATTGTGAACTTGTTATTACAAAACAATACATTCCATGAAAGACAGAACCACCTGCGACCTTGAGCCTTCTGTTTGAAAGTATATGGAAACAATCTAATTGATTGTCCAAACATTACATTCAAGTCAAAGACCGATATGTTCAATTAGTACGAGACGCCATCGTAACTTTAGCGTAGGCGATAATGCATGTCCAGCGAAACATGAACCCGGTGTTGTATATTTTCCGCGTGGAAAATCTACCGTTTGTGGAGAAAGATAGGTATCAGGTAAAGTGGATGGTGGTAAGCGTAGGCGACTTCAGTCAATGCGACGCGACGGTCATGGTCATAGAAGTTGATATTAGTAGCTAAGATGCCGCTGTGGTACTTAACTTATATGGCGAACTGATGGGTGTTATAAAATAATTTCGATAAAAGTACGTTATAACAATAATATAGAATACTTATGAATAAAAAAGATATATTTATAATAATAAATATATAACTAATAGTTATTGTTTTCAAGGGCGAAAACCTAAAAGTAGTACAATTTTGATTTTTATGTATTTATGTATTGAATATTACATTTCTGGTAAATATATCCATTATTAAAAATGTCTAAACTTTAATTACTTTTTTATACAGGTTGGTCAGTGATCTGCCGGTAATTTATACTTACATATTTAGGAAATTATTCTAGTAATTATAATAAACTAGTTAATTTGGACAAGGGTAATTGTACGCCTTTATGGAGACGATAATCTTTTTTAAATTTTTTACCGTCTCTTTCTATTTAATATTCTATTTCTGAATTGTGTCACGTGAAGAGTATGACTTACTTATATACTCGTACGTAGTATATTGTTATATGTTCTATGCTTTTATGTAAACAGTATACCAATCTATATATTATAGTAGTTTTATCACGACGTTTAAACTTTTAGGTATAAAACTGTTTTGGTATATTGTAAGCGAGTGATACTGCTGTCAGACATTTATTTTTGCTGTACTTGTAAAAAATCTTTGACTTATACCATTTTCGACCACATAATCACTTAACGTACAGTGTGCTTATAGTCAAAGACTAGACTACCGCAACTTAAATAATAATATAGGTTTAGTTACAATTATCTCTATTAAAAACAAATGAAAAACACGTAATTATTTATTATAGTATGTACATATATTGAGGATTTAATCAAACTTTATACCTAACATCATTTTAGCGGCCACGTTTCAGTCAGCCTCGTGAACGGTGAGGCCCTGGTAATCCGGACGTTTGAAAACTAAAGTTCACTTAAAACTAAACTAGATTTTGAATAAAATGAGTGCAAATGACCTCATATGAGTATGATATAGTGCTTCCGGGAATGCATTACCGTATTTATTACATTATAAACATAAATATGTCGCCATATATATATTCATTATTAAACAAATTCGTTGTAAGAAAAAAGTATTAGATCTGATATTTCTCTATACTTACCTATTTTATGACTTTCAAATTTCAAGGTTGTCAGGAGGTCTGAGACTAATTAGGTATATTAGATAATATTACCGAGTCTGAGAGTATGTCAAGACAACCTCTCGGGCCCATTAAGATAGATATCATTATTTTTCGTTAGTGTAATGCATGTAACCAATTTTATGAAGATCGATAAGTACATACGTTTGAATTTTATAATCACACAAACAAATATAATGTAGCAAATCCACCCCACAGATACTTAGTCACGCTATTTTAAATACTTAGATGCCAAATCTACTGCCTAGATGACAATAGATTTGACAAAAAACTACGTTTACTACTATTATCTGTCTGCGATTTTAATCTTTTTACAAAATACCAGAAGATTGGAGACATCTGACCTTCAGACTGATTCAAAGTTAGATAGGTTAGTTGTCACGTACTCAACTCAAACTGCACTCGATTGACATAATACGTCACTGTGTGCTAGTTGCTTTTGCAGCCGTCTGCTTTTTACATACTAATTATGTAAACAATTATATGTAAGTATATGATAAGTGGTTTGCGCGCAAATGATTGTAATAGTAAAGTATAATAAATACCAACTGAATTGTAATGATCGTAAGTATAAGTTATACGCTTATTTTATTTTATTGTTGATATGCTAGCCTTTGGATCACAATCTCACCTGATAATAAATAATTATCTAGATGAATGTAGTAAATAGTCTTGACCTGACAACTGGACGCTCTCATCTCAACTGCATATATTCCACTGATTCTACTTCTTATATTCACATTCTTTCATCAACTAACTTTTAACTGATAACTTTCTGACTTCACACAAATTAAATGCCATGATCATAATTATCTGGAAGCGGGCCCTACTACAGATTTTCTAAGGCAGAGCGATAAGCCGAGTTACTTTTCCCCATTGGTGTCGGGTAGCAGTGTCATTAATATTTGGAATTGGACATCACACATTTCATATATTAACGTTGTTGATACGAAACATCAAAGTAGTGATAATAGCGTATCAGGCGGTAGGTTTTTACTATGTAAAGTTTAATATGTCTATATAAGTACTAAAGTCTTCCAGCAATGGTATATATTTAATTACATAGTAATTAACTTTAAAAATATCCGTTTAATTTTTATCATGTGGAGTGCTGGGATAGAATGTCGCCCTCCATTTCTTTCCGCGGGTGTCGTAAGAGGCGACTAAGGGAAAAATACTGCGATCACCAGGATACCTGCCAAGCGTAAAGATTATCGCAACCCCCCCCCCCCCCCCCCTAACCCCTCCTTGCTCAAATGTTGTAGGCTGGGATCAGCAGTAGACAATACGGCTGCGATAAGGGTAAGGGTTAGCAAGGGACTTGGCGTCAAGCGTCTTGGTCGGGTACCATCGCATTGTCAGATCTATCTATTCTACCTCGAAGGATTATTGTGCAAACACTACTGTGTTTAGATAGGCAAGGCACTGTAGCAAGTGAAATTACTAAAAACTAACGTCTCAGAGTGACGAGCGCAGTGCAGTGTCCAGCAGTATGAGGACGATAACATTGCAACTGTAATGGATAGGCGTGACACAGACAGGCGACTTGTCCATCACGTCACTTAGTAATACACAAGAGTAAAAAGAAGACTACCCACCAATCAGCAATATTCAATGACACACGCGTGTTAGTAATAATTAGTAAGATATCTTACTAACACATAATACACTTGTTTATTGAATATCTCACAAAATGTACACTATAAATAAAACAACTGAGTGATCTACTTAAGCATACTCACCATCTAATTAATTTATCTTTATTAGGTCTCCCTCCAAATCACAATTGAATCCACAATCAAACTATGACCTCATGTGCGGGCGCACTACAAAACAATGTGCAGTTCTCACGCACTTACCGCTCCCACAAGCAGAACATCTTCAATATCAACACCCTTATCAGCTAGCAGTTAAAGTTGAATGTTGCATACGTTAACCAGATGCTACTGATTGATTGTAACGGGGTCTTTGTTTAATACAAATTGTGGTTAAAACGAGACCATTGGACGAAGCGATTCATTGCAATTGTGCAATGGAAATTTTATACGAATACTAATAGCTTTTTCATCCGTCGAAATTAACTGAATCTGTTTAATCGATACACCAAGATGTTGAAATAAGATGAGTCGTCCTGGTAAAAATTATATATAATTGTTGGACTTTAATCGAGTCTTTTATGATCTCATCTAACAATATCTTCAGCAACCCTGAGAAAATCAATTAGATAGCCCGGGGCGGCCTTTCTTTATTGAAGCACATGATACAAACCACCATCTTCTTTGTCCCACTCAATAATACAAATAACAAACTGAAAAGTTACCAAGTAACAATATGTATAGGAACTTACATAATATGACACACAATATTTTTTTTGTGTGTTTTTTTTTATGTGTTTTTGACGGAATAAGCACGAGTACCTCCTGATATTAAAAGCCTGTAATGTATTATTTCATATTTTTTTACTTTGCTCGATGTAAATATTCAAAATTTCTACTCAAAGGGAGCAACGATGTGGTCCAGTCCAGCGGCAGGCGCTTGCCGCTGGACTGGACTTGGTTCGGAGTAGGCATTAAATACAAAAAAAAATGTTAACAGAAAACAACATCTCAAAATGTTTGGACTAGCAGAAGTCAACCGTAAGAGGTTGTTAGCTGATTACCAATAATACTGTATACATAGGATAATATGGTTTACAGGCGATTATCAGTACCAAAGTCCTACATAATATGGTAACTTTTCAAATCGTTATTGGTACCCGATAGATTTTTACAACATATTATGTGTTTTTGATGGTCCACCATATTTATAATTTATGGTTTTTATTATTATTTATTAGGATATCCATATCCTAATAAATAATAATAAAAACCAAAAATTAATATTAAGAAGGTCACGTAGAACAAGGAACAAGATTTAATAAAAAAAACTGCATCATAAAACAGGACACTTATTTATAATCATCAAATTTGGTGTGGTTGCCTGAAAGCACTAAAGAACCATCTCAATTTCAAGTCAGACATGCAATAAGAGTTTTAAACATAAAAAATACGTGTTCCTGTACTCATATACATTGTGTTTTTTTATATTATTTAGTATTGAGACGGACAATTCGTCCAGCTGTTGGTAAGCATCACGCATGTCAATCAGAGTTACAGTGTCATCATTCTAGTTCTGCTTGACACTGCACCGCGCTCGTCACTCCAAGATTAGTTCTTATGTCTCGATCGCCCATTTCACTAGAGTGCTTTTTACGCCTAAACATAGTTAACATACAACTACATCGTCGCAGAAATGATTTTCTGCGACAACACTGACGGAAGTAAAGCTTAAGTCTTTCTAAAGATTCTTACCGAGACTTTATTTTGTGTATTTGTACCCTCTTCATTATCCGACTCGCACTTGGTTGATTTTTCTAACGTGTTTTTTTTTATAAAAACTACGCATTTTCGACTCTTGGTCAATACTAAGATAAAAAATAAATGTTTTTGTTTGTTTTTTTTATCTCTTTCTATATTCTATTAGTTAGTTGTATTATAATAAGTTATTATGCTTACGTGATTACAATTGATAATATATTGTTAATATTATACGGCATACGATCTCACTAATTCCGTAATTTGCAAGGCTGCACCGACCACGAGGAACCTTGGGCGCTAATAATTTCTAACGGTCTTCACGCGTTAATTAGTTGCTTCCACGTATTTTATGGTCGAGTTATTTATTGCCTGTTTCTAGAGCTCTTGACTTTGGATGATACGTAAATCGACATAAGCAAACTGTTAAAACCAAAGAGGTTTTAGCACGATTTTATGAGGTCCACCTGTCTCCACGAGATTCCATCCTATTTATTAATGATCAGACCTGACTATGTGTTTGATTTAGTGTATGAAACTCACTTTAATTATTTTCTCGATTTTGTTGTATCATTACGAAACATGGCCATTATACGAAAGTGTTAATGCTTAGCAATGGATCCGGATGAAGATATTCCGTAACATAAAGTATCCCAACAATATCAGCAAGCAATAGGAGAACTTTTTTTCCAAAATAAAGTTATTTTCTGTTATTTTGCTTTAACTGTCATTGTCTTGTTTTAAAAAATATTTGATGGTACACATGCTTATCATTTCTTATTTTTTTTATGTCACTTAGCATTGGGCTGAGTTGTTCAAGCGACTCTTATTTTTTTTTAACAAGTTAATTTTATAATTTTTATATTTTCGGTAAACTAAGAAACATTTCAGTCAAAAAGCTTGGGAACACTTTTGGAAATATAACCTATTCTTGTCTTACGAGTCACTGATATTTTATTAGTTTCGGGTAATTAGTCATACATTCAATTGGAACAGAGGTAATGAGACTGAACCTTACCACCCAAAATTCGTTTTAATTTAATCACCTTTCATAGTCCACAGACGCTAGACATTACGACTGATTATATTTCCAGTGTCATGTATTAACACATATTTATGCAAGACATAGGTTGATTATGCTTTTCAGTGACCTGTAAACCTAATCTGGGAGAAAGTATGAACGTTATTATAAAATGGTTCTGGATAAATAAGTCATGGTAAAAATTTTATGCTAAGCTGAAAAAACTGTTTCAAAATTTATTTTATTTTTATCTTGGCTTTTCACAATTTTACAAGCTTTGATCATAATGACATTTAGTTCGAAACAAAGTACAAGAAAAATATATAATATGATAAGTATCAATAAAACATGATATTTTTCGGCAAGTCCTCCAGCGGGGTTAGTTTATCATTACAGTCTGGACATTGAGCTCGTGCAAAGCCTTGTGCTCCACAGCCATAGCAAGCTACTACCGTTTTTTGCTCAGGTGACTCCTGTTTTACTTCGGTCTTACTTGTTGTCATTTTTTCCATTTTTTTAGCCATGACTTCCTCCATCATCTTCTTTCTTTTAAGACAAACTTCTGTAACATGTCCGCGTAATCTACAGAAGTTACAGCGCTTCTTGCCCCCTCGGCGCGTTTTACTTTTTTTGGGTTTTTTTTCTATTTCTTCTGCTGCTTCTAATAATCCTTCAAATGAATTTATCGTAAATCTTGGTATTGCATTTTGTATTGTTGAATTTAACAAAGAATAAATCATATCAATTTGCTGACATTCGGAGTGACCCGGTTTTGGCAGTTGTGAAAATAACAATCTTTTACTTGATATAAAATCTGCCGTGCGTTCTGCATCAAGTTGTCTCAATGACATAATTTCTTGATATACAATGTAAGCTGGTTTTTTGGGTGCAAAAGCATTTCGTATTTTACTTAGAAAATCATTCCAAACTTTTGCACTGTCCTTGACCCCTTCCCACCATAAAGCAGCTTCACCTTCTAACAGAAAGTGTATGTCATTCAGAGATTCTTGATCACTAACTTCTTCGCAATGTTTATGTGTTTCTACAGTTGACAAAAACACTTCTAGAACCTTCGGATCCTTATAGCCGTTGTATCTCGCAGCGCATTTTGCAAGTGATCTCTTCGGCCTCCGAGAGCCAATATTTGAAAGCAAATCTTTAAATTGCTCCTCTGTAAATTCCATTGCTATGTTTAGGTTCTGCTACGCTTCGTGTGGATCGTGTGTTGTTGAAGAAACAGCGTGGTTGCTAAGCAGAGTAGTAAGAAAACAGAAGTATTCGGTCCTTGGAGCGTTCGTAAACAAAGCACTCCAGTACGCGAAATAAATTTAGAGGTGCCTGTTGGTCCGGCAAGTTCCACAGCGAGTGGAAGCTAAGCCGTGCACGTCAGAACTAAGAGTGGTCACAACGTTCCGCGGCTTATAAAACTCGCATGTCGCGTCGACAGCTGCGCTCCTTTCTATACGAATATGCTCGGACGTCTCCGGCATCGTTCGGCATCGACAGTGAACTGAGTCATGACTGTCATGAGAGATAATAATGGAAACAAATAGGGGTTCGCGGCGCGTGTTATAATACGTAGTACGTATTTTACTAGTCCACACTACGTTTTTAATAGTTCGCAGCAAAATGAGACCTCTTGCTGCACGGTCTGCAGATAATTTACTTTAAAACAACTGAAGTCTGGTCTAGTAATATAAAATAAAAGCATTATCAGAATTGTTTAACAAAATGAGTGAAAACTTTTTATAAGACTGATTTTATTGGTTTACCAGAGATTATTTCAAAAAGCAACGTTAGAACCTATTACCGCTTTTACAGTAGAGAAAAAAACAAAAAACTTCTCCAGAAACTAATTCATTGTACCTATAAGCTATTTTACTTATAGTTTATTTTATTATTATTAAGAAATACGCCATAATTGTTATTATTACTTGTTTTGTTTTTTCATTAAACAATTATTTCTTCAAAAAAAATTACAGATAAATTTTGCCTGCTCGGCTGTCTCGCGCATCACAAGATAATCGGAAACTGCTGAACAGTTTTCAATGAAAGCGTGCATACAATTGATGTTGTTAATGGCTAAGGAGAGAGCACAACAATTCCAATTATGAACTAAAACCATATTTTCCTAAAATGTTCAATAACATGGTAAGGTTCTACTAGATTTTCTAATCGTCCTCATGTCTGCTTCTCCATAGAAAAGCTAATTAAAATGTAAAATAGATTTCTCGAGACAGAATAAAATGCACGTATAACCAATATTTTATGTCCGGCGCCCAGGGTAAAATACTGGTAGGTAAGTATATGTATGTAATAATAATAATAATTTATATTTTCCATGTTGCCGACATATGGTACATTATATATAACAATGTGCTGCAAAGCCCGTAGAATAAATATATATATATAGGCCTACAATATATCTAATATATGATTTTAAAATGAATTTTATAACACCACATCGTTCTTTGCTTCCCTTTTCCCGGAACACACGATAAACTACCCTACACACCAAAAGTTATATGTATACATAAACACATTTAGGGTCCGTTTCAGAATGTCCTAATAAAGTTTCGGGTTGCTACGCAACACATAAAATAACTGAATGATAAAAATGACAGTTAACATGCAGGGCGTTTCAAGCTTTAACAGATGGATAGGCTAAATCGATGACTGTGAAACGCAAAGATAGTGTTTTGTGTAATAAATATGTTCTGGGTAGTAAAACCAGAACTTACTCGAACATTCTGAAACAGGCCCTTAGAGTTACGGATTAATCAGAAACTGTATTGCTTTGCTATTAATTAAAAAGTATTTCCAACATTCAATAAAACATTGATACGCTGATACACGTTACTGATATTCAAACTTGTTATTTTCATGTGACCATAATATAGACTCTCAAGTTATCATATTTACAATTTTTTGGAGTAAAAATTTATAGAACAAATGAAACTAAATTGTGCACGAATCATTTGGCGATATTCGCTTAGCACATCATAGTGCTTGTATCATATTTTGAAATCTAAATTTATATTAAAAAATCGGCCAAGTGCGAATCGGACTCGCGCTCGGAGGGTTCCGTACCATTAGCTATAGAACATTAGACTTCATATTTTAACCTTTTTTTTGTTTTAACGTGCGCGAGTCCGCCTCGCACTTGGCCAATTTTTGTATTTGTTGTTATAGCAGCAACAGAAATACATCATGTGAAAATTTCAACTGTCTAGCTATCACCGTTCTTGAGGTACTGCCTGGTGACAGACGGACGGACGGACGGACAGCGAAGTCTCAGTAATAGGCTCCCGTTTTTACCCTTTGGGTACGGAACCCTAAAAAATCATTAAGTCTATATAAATCCGCAAGATGTCTGTAATCTAAACAACCGAAAGAACTTCTGAATGGTTAGTTCTTTCAAAAAATAAAAACCTGATTTTACCATAGATAAACAATTTATAATAAGACGCGCGTCCTACTCGTAGTTTTATTTTGCTGTGATTGGTTTTTTTTTATTTCTACAACCCCTCGTTTATTATGTTTATTTTTATTACTAGGTACGCACTATAAAATAAATGAAAGCAAAAATAGGTACTTACCTGCATATAAAACGATTATCATTTTACATGTATTTCGTCTGTGAGTAAAAATTTATTCTATTTTATATAAATATATAGAACCATTGTCACGCATTACTCATAATATTATTTAAAAAATAACATCTGCACGAAGCACGATGATATTTGGCATTATAACAATAAATGTAAGGGCTGGAACATATCAGGTTCAGTTGTAAATATTTAGCTTTCCTTAGAGGATCCATTTAAGTAAGAATCATGAATGACTCGTACATAAGTAGACTTCTACAAACTTTAACTGTGGGCACAAACGAAATTACTTTGGTGGTAAGGATCTTAAAGACGGAGGACTTAAAAGGTTTTTAATTGGTCCATATTATTTCAGCAAAAGTACAGTCACCCTACAGATATCGTACGATACGTGTTGATAGGCGCAAATTCACGCGTGCACGTGCCCATTGTCCTGTTATGCGTTGATAACAACAATTCTTATCAAATAATCAATATAAAGTATCACCTATCACATATTTATTAGGACCTTGTGAGTCATTGAAGAGTTATTCAATCAGTTATTGAATAGTGCAGTTTAACTAGATATTCCTTATTTAAACCTACATACTGGCACCTGATCTGTATGGGAGATCAATCAGATCAAGAAGTCATGTGTTCCTCTTATATGGGTTTGTATAATATTTTTGAACAGAATGGTATTATAGCTGTATTTTTTAAGATCCTCTTAATAACCAATACATTTACAATAATATTTATTTTGATAAGGACCTTATTATACGCTGGGCTTTACTCTCTAGTACTTTATTCCATCTACAGACTTTTTGGCTTCTGCTTATGGGTGTTCCATATTTCTGAAATTCTAAGATGAGTTCTATTATATTGTAAGTGCAAAAATTGACGACGCACGAAACGCTACCAGACCACTAACTCATTCCAAGCTTCTATCTGTTTATATTTTAATTGTTAGTACTAAAACCAAAGGCTAATTGAGGCTTATAATAAACATTTTTTCTTAACACTGTGTGTACGAGTAAATATATATAAGAATCCAAGTAAGTTCTATGAAAATATCTATTCGACCACAGAATAACGCATGATGTAGGTCACATAGTGACAGATCTATATACTAAATCATATATATGCAGCATGAGATTGTTGTCTGATTATTATCATCCTTTTTAGCATTCATGGAAATCTTAATTTAGGGTCAGGAAACGAGCATTCATTTCTTGCGATCGTTATGGCTATGAGTGGACAATGCCAAAGGGTTTTGTTATAATATGTAAATATTTTATTATAGAAATATTATATACTTTAGCTTATATTGTTACAGAAAACATTCAAAGCACATAGTCAAGCCTGTATTCCACGAAGGGAAGGCAGAAGTGTTTTAACACTTACGATAATCCCGACAACGTTGTTTTGGTAGCATGAAATATACTGTATCAGCCGGATTGTCCATTGCTGAACACAGCCTCCTTCATTATGAGGGAGTTAACCATAATCCCCACGCTTGGCAGGCGTCTTGGGGATCGCAGTGTGCGATATCAGTTCCTCAGAAAGCGCTGCAGCCCACGTTCTGGTGTGTTACTCTTAGTCGCCTCTTACGACACCCTCTGACACTGACGCGGTAAAGATGGGAGCGCAACTAACATTCTTGCCCGGCACCCCACGGGCATGAAATAGTAAGTTAGCCGAATTCATCTTAAGGGCACAGTTTCAGACTGCTAGTGTGTTTCTATGTCAGAAAAATCTAATATATGACCATATTCCAGGGGCTAAACCCAGGACTTCGAGATTCCAGAGTGACATTTTTGCCACTGTGCCAAAAAACTGTCACCCAGGGCGAAACCCAGAACTTTGAGATTCCAAAGTGACATTTTCGCCATCATGCTAACTAGGCTGTCACCCAGGACTATACCAAGGACTTCGAGACTCCAGAGTGACGTTTTCGCCACTATTCCAACTAGGCTGTCACCCAGGGCTAAACCAAGAACTTCGAGATTCCAAAGTGACGCTTTCGCCACCAAGGCTTTGCTATTGCTATTGGGTGTTGTGACAAAAAAACATTTTTGACATCTGTATACATAAGAAAACTACTGAGGTAACTAACAAACCTAGATTCATCTCATGTGCACTCTATAAATATCTTTAATAAGATAATGAATAAATCTACATTAAACGAAGAAATCTTCAGAAACATACCGCACAACAAAATACTAGTACTTTTCCACCATAAAACACTTCCACTTGAATACCTATATATAGTGCTGTCCTTAAAATAACTCGTGCGTAGCCTTTTGTTCATATTTACTTTGTAACTACCCATCTTTAATATTTCGACCTTATCACGAAAGGTCGACCGGTTAAGAAATCTTTACAACGGCAAAGAGACATTCTCCTTCATAGAGGTACTTGTTAATATAATTCATAACGTATTAACCTTTAAACTTACTGGACATAAGGATTATACAAAAATTTGTGTATCAAAATGTAAAGTGAACAAATAGGCAGCCTCGAGACTCAATAAAAGGGACAGATTCGTTGCAAAATCAAGTGCCCAAGGCACCTAAATTACACCGACTTAGTGAGTGGATAGATGCCGTGACATACCGTTTCGCAGTAATTTTTCTATGCAGTCATTCAGAAGCCACTCCTAGAAAATTGCTGTTCAGATTGCATGCACTACATTGCGCGTTTTGCTTCCTTACACAGATTAAAAGTTAAGGATTGCCGGTAATGCGAACTGCATCAATATCAATTCTCATACTTATCAGATGGCAGTACGAGGTGGCGTCTCGGCTAAGATTATGTCGCAACCATACGATGCTCGATTAATTGCATGCTCTATTTTCATAGCAGATAGCTCTTAACTTAATGCGGGTAGAGTTGAATAAAGTAATGTTGAATGTTTTATTTATGGTGCCACTGTGAATCTAGGTTTAATATTGAATTTCCCAGTAAACACGCCAAAAGAATGCTGCACTGGAATGTTCTTGCATATGCGTTTAGGTATACTATTATATTGTTTTTCAACATCTGTCTTCATGATCTTGTTTTTTGTTATTTCTTAATTATTCTCTAATTGAAATTGATAATTATTCCAGTTGGCTACGAGAAATATATGTAATAAAAAAATTTTACAGAACTGTCACAAGATATGTTCTATATATTCGATTTTGTTTCAAAAATATTGTTCTAATGGTTTAATAAACATTTTTTCAAATATTTCTTATTATTAATTATGCAATAATATTTTTAATTAATATTATTCTATTTCTGTTTTGGCTACAAATTTCTAGCATGAAATTTGTAGGGTTATTCTTCTGGTAGATGGCAATAGGCTCGGTCTTAATTGGACCAAGACATGTCTGGTGTAAAGTGGGTGTGTGACACCTCTTTCTACTCTTTCGGGGATTTTTATCCCCGAAAGAGTAGATTACGATTGCCGAAGACTAGTTTCCATACGTATCTAAGTATAAAGACCGCGCACCGGCTAAAGGTGTTTTCCTACATAATAAAGTTACATTAATAACGGATCTGAGTTATTAATGCAGATTTCTAAAATAATAGAATTTCTATCTACTTGACCCGGGTGCAGTGCAGTTGATTTCATAAAGGGCGTTCCCCTTCGTAGCACACAATCATACAAGGCATAAGAGATAAGCGTTTATTTATAAAGAGTTTCGAACGTTCCGAAGTAGTGTGAGGTGGGGTAAGAGACACACCGGGGGAAGTAGAAAGCTTTCGAATATCACGTACAATAAAGCTTTAAAATCGTACTGTGGTGTTTGGTAAACTAATTTTCATGGTAATAATTATGCTTATGTAACCATGATGTTCCAATACACAATATATATTTTTGTTTGATATAAATTTAGTTTTTTTCAATTAGTTCAGAACTCTTAGTGCGAGTCTTACGCCCACTTGTTGTGTACCGAGTTGCGTTATTTGTTTTACTTTAAGGATTGTAATTTAATTATATCAGGTTTTTTCCTTATATGTAGTTATAGCTATATTCACGACTCAGCAAAAACAAACTATGTTTGTTGTATGTGGATTCAATTTATTTAATATTGTGAAATAACTGTATCCAGAAACTCGAAAGATATTACACATTAAAAGGTAAGACGGACGGACACTTACCTCAGCAATATACATTATTTTAATATATTTGATACAAATAATTTTTATATAACTTCAGACAGAATTGTCTGTCAGCTATAAAGAGATTCTTAGTGAAAAACCATGACAAATTTTCGGTCTGGATATTGTCTTTTGTTAATGAATTCTGACTACATGCTAGGGTAATATTTTGTTTAAATTTATACATATTTAAGTCTTATTAAGTTTTACAGAGGTCAACTTTATACTACAGACTAGAATAATGTCTTTCCCATAACGTGTGGTCATCCCCGTGAGAGTCGCAAGAGGCAAAAAAGGAGAAAATTTTGCGAAAGAGCCAGATGTCGAATCACGTCATTAAAAACAAGCCGCATACACTCTTCATTACTTCATTTTGATACGTCAGAAGAAGATTTGTTTCATATCTTCCAATGAGTGTATTATGTAAGTCATACTTTACAGTTTTTGCTTGGTGCTAGTCTAACGGCTTGCTACAACCATCCAGTTGAAAATCTGTCGCATAGCACATAACAATCTGACATAAGTAGTCTCAAACTTATTGTCATTGTCATAAATAAACAAGATTTCAGAAATACCGAAAGAAAGAATTCGAGTCAGCAATTACCTAATAATTTTGGTACGTCTTGTCTGATGAAGTTTACCAGCTTCTATATGAGGTATATTCTGCATGCAGGTTACCAGACCTTAGATCAAGAATAGCGACTGACTTAAAATACACTAAACTATTGGCTACCGTACTGAAAGGGTGAAACGGAGCTCTAATAATGAGACCCCGCTGTCTGTATGACCGACTATCCATGGCTTCTTCAACGCTATTCCTCTAACCTTACACCACCCAAACATCGCGACGTAACAATTACATAAAAATGGCGTTCACATCGGGCCGTCGTCGTCGGCCGCGTTTCCTACTCGATCGTGTAAACTTTCACGAAATCAAACAAAGAAATAGCGAAGTGGTTCATTTGCATGTTTCCCACGCGGACAAAAGAATGACCCAATCGCTTTGGCAACTACAAATGATGTGTTGGAAATCCTACGGTCAAGATGTCCCTACTAACTCCGTGCTATTCTTCAAGCTCTCAATACTAACTTAATCTAAACTATGGCCACTCGATACTAAGTTTGTCTACGGGAAGGTATGGCGTCGGCAATGCGACAGAACAAACGAATTGAGATCTAAACACAGTGTTTGGATGGCCTTTTTATTTCGATCGTTTCCCATGACTCGAATGGACAAATCGTCGTAAACAAGGGCGAATAGATCTTGGTCACCTGGTTTTCTGTCTGTGTAGCAATTTATATCACTCATTGTCTGTTGCACTGAAACTATTTTGGTCACAAATTAAGTAATACCTTTATTTTTACTTAGTAACTATGTTTCTATTGTCATTCAACGCTCAGACTTCTTCATCTTAGACTATTAAGATACTACAAATCACGTACATTAAAGGTACCTTCGTATTATGTGGTTATTAGAAAATCATTGACAAATAGAACGTTACTACGGTGTACACAAGCATATAGCGTTACTACCTCTGTCTGCTATACATATATTTGTATAAATTGCTAAAGTTAGTCAATGACGCTTAAGAGAAAGATCTATCAGACAGCATAAGACCTGTCGTAAGTGAATGTATGTATTAATTTGATTGTTGGGCAACAAAAGAGGCCAACTAATGAAGAGTTTAAGTGGCAGTGTTGTGAATTCTCAGATGCATAAGAGGTGGAACTACAATGAACATGTTAAGGAACAAGTATATGAAGTGGCGCTTGAAAGCAGTACTGCATTGTTGCATACATTCTTCTCCGCTTTCCGGTCCCTTCTTCATGACCTATATCACACCAATCTATTATTTTTTTACTTTTCTGTCAATGCAGTGACAAATAAACGAAAGGCTGGGATAATTTACAGATCGACTGCTTAAAGAATGATTGGTGTAAATGATACAAATTGTTTATTGCTCCAATAAAAAACAACAGAATTAAACATATTTAAATACTAAAGTCCTAAGATAACAGTATAAACAACACAGTATAATGAATACCTCCCATTAGTAGCCGCACTAGGTGAACCTAATGTTGTTCCCGTTCCCACAAAATGCTGGATAAGAACAAGATTGTCAAAATTGGCCAAATGTGTCTTCATTATTAAAAACATCAAGACAAAGATTTATATATCTTGTAACCTCAATATTACCAAAACTTCCATTGTATGCATGTAGGCTTGGTTGACTTCGGTATCAGCCTCAGAACTCATTTGCATATAAAATGCAATAAGCCGACGAGACGTGGAGTGACAGCTGATAAATATGTGTCGTAATGAAGAAAACAATGGCTAAGGACTTTCTACTCGCTCGATGGCTTCCCCCCCTTTCTCATTCCACTTTTCTCCTCACACTAAATAGGTATAACTAGCCATAGAGAAAGCCTTTGACCTCCACCCACAGGGCTTGTTTACTACGCTACATTCGAAGCAGTTTTGCGTGTTACTGCGAAGGTTTGAATAAATTGTCTCTATTTTTACTTTAGCAGTGGAACGCACATAAAGTGTAATTAATAACTAGAGGGAGGACCAATTCGTCATATTGCCGGTGTCTCAAGTTAGTTTGCAATATCTACATTTGCCGTAGTGACGATGGCTAAATAGCTGTTTGGAAGGGTGATGACTAGTGATCAGTACACGTGATCTTCATTTGTGACTATAAATTTAACATTTTGATATTTTTATCGAAGTATAATTTTTTTTTGTGAAGCAGTGATAGCTCAGTGGCTTTGGCTATGGACTGCCGCGCAGCAGGTCCATGGTTCGAATCCCGCCGCGGGCTTGAGCTTCACCGCATGGTGGAAGGGCATTTTTGCGATTGCCCGCCTGGCTAGCGACCACCCTCAAGTTGAAAATCTGTCGCCAAGCACCTAACGGTGTGTTCCGGCAGCTGTCCTTGAGAGCCAGTCATTCTAGGTTAAGCCCACAGAAAAGAGAATAGTATTTTATATCTCTATGGTTAAGCCTGTTAACACCTTCGACCACATCATCACTTACCATCACGTGAGATGTGGTCAAAGGCTTACCTATCAGCAATAAAAAAAAAAAAAAAAAATACATTTTGATATTTTTATGGGCACGTTAAGCGATTGTTGTCTTAGGATGATTGTTATAGCACGGTGGTAGGATTTTTGCAAATGTCCGCCTGGCTAGCTACCCTCATGTAGGAAATATTTCTCTAGCACACAATCATCTAACGGTGTGTGCCGGCAGCTATTCTTGTGAGACATTAATTCTAAAAAGTATAGTTCCAGGTATAAAATGAAGAAAAAATAAAGACAAATCGCATTTGTATCATAGTCGTGCATTGCGTTTGCCACCCAAAATATTGCCATCATTGTCTTGATGTAGTCATCCGATCTTTAAAATGTAAGCAAATCTGTATGCCTATCTACTAAGGGAAGTACTTAGCCAAAGAGAGATTTATTGGGATACTTATTCATATATGAAAACAAAACGGTTTTATTGAATTTTTAATGCAATTTTGGTTAGGGGCTAACATCGTCCACGAAATTTTTAATTTTCTGACTCTCTTTTTACGTCCTTAAGACATATATGGACATTATGGATGGACAGACAAACAGACAGACAGCGAAAGGCCATTATTATGGCTCCGTTTTTCCCTCTGGGTAAGGAACCCAAAATAAATTAATCAAATACAACTTAACACTTTATTGGTTAAGCAAAGCGATCAGCAGTTTTTAATCTACATCTGTATTTTAGACCCAGCCAGTTAGGTACCGTCTATACGAACCCATTATTATCACCTACCAATTATCTGCGGATAGTTGTCTTGTATTGTATAAAGGTTGTATTGTATATTATAACTTGACTTTACAAAATAAAATAGTTTCACGAAAAATTAAAACCTATACATTAATACAGTTTAACCAATTCGCATCATCACGTCCAAATTTAACCATTTATTAATTAATAAGTCCTTATGCATGCTTCTAACGGATTAATAATTTTATTTAAAAACGCACATTCTATATCTTGTAAATACTAGAAACCATTTTCGAAGCCGCTAGTCCAAATAGTAAACATACAAGATCAGTGCGAGAGGTCCCGTTGCACGGAAGCTGGGGCTGAATAACGGGCAGCGTCTAATGTGAACTATGTTAGCTGACAAAAAGATAGATTACACAATTTACAGATATGTACAAAACGTATAAGTACTTTAAATGCGACCCAATTTTCATAGTATCATATCAAATCAAATTTATTGCATTATTACAGGTTACAATCAGTACTAATATTATACTATTATACAAATATTATAAATGCGAAAGTAACTCTGTCTGTCTGTCTGTCTGTCTGTTACGCTTTCACGCCAAAACTACTGGACCGATTTGAATGAAATTTGGTTTGGAGATAGTTTGAGACCCGGGAAAAAACATAGGATAGTTTTTATCCGACTGCGCAAAAAGAGGTTAATGTTTTTGCGCGATAACCGACATACGCGCGGGCGGAGCCGCGCCCGGAAAGCTAGTATAGTATAAAACTAGCAAAGGCGTTGGTCACACACACCCAGCCCAGGGTACGTACGAACAACAACAGAGCATGTACTCGTAGGTACTATAAAATCGTTACTTTTAATAATATACAATTCGAGATCCATAGCGGAAATCTGGCCCATAGGTACTTGGCCAGCTTTTATTATTTGTTGTTGTATGTTTGATATTAGACAATAATCATACTAAGTTTGATGCATATGTTACTGTTTTTGTATTAGAAAACAAAAAAACGTTAAAACAATGTTTCTTCTATGGAGACGCCCTTTTATTATTAACTTTGTAGTGTTTTAACCTAAGTGTGGAACCGACTTCAACACTCAAGTGTGAAATAATTTATTGAAGTCGATACCATGATCGTTCAAAACTACCTATTATCACAATGCTATGCGCATGGTACCAACTTCGGCAAATTATTTCACACTTTTGATTGTTGAAGTCGGTTCAATTTTTTGGCTAAAATTTTTTATCGCTCTTTTTAGTGACCCTTGCTTCTTACGGGATTGAGTGTCATTCACTGCCAACGACTATAACATCAAGATAGAAAAATAGTTTTCAGTTATTGGAGTGTAACTCAAAAACGGCTCGACCGATTTTGATGATAGTTAAATGGGACCAAACGACAAGCATCAGCTTTCAAATAAAAAAAATCTAAATCGGTTCACCCAGTCTTAAGTTCGGAGGACACAAAAAATATACAGACGCATTGAGAACCTCCTCCTTTTTTTGAAATCTGTTAAAGGAATGACCAATTACCGTTAAGAGTAAGACTCAGTCTTTAAAAGCTCGGACGGATGCAAGGACGAACAGGCATGGCTTAGTGATAGGGTCCCGTTTTATAGTATGGAAACTATAAAAATAAAGAACTAAGTATTTTGAATCCAAAAATAAAACACCCCGCGCAACCAAAATTGACCTGGTAAGACCTTGTTAGTTACTTATACTTGTTTAAAATTGGACAGTTTCGGTTCCAAATTCAATGTGATTCTAAATTCAAATAGTAAAGAGGCGAGGTCGGTGCGATCCCGTTGCGCGAGTGCGCGGGAGTCGGGTCGGAGTAACGGACGCTGGCTAATGAGAACGCTGCTCAGTTATGCAGATGCCAGTAAAGGTTGGCTGAACTAGATGCTTTGAACATAGTCATTTGTTTGAGAGGGTTTGTCGTTATTCCAGACAAATAATAGCTCACCTCCACAATCTTGTACTTTGTACTGTAGAAGTAAGCGCAAAAATCATTAAAGAAAACCTTTAAAAGATAGAAGTAATAGAAGTTCTTTCCATTTCGAAACTAAATAGACACAGGCAAAAGATCTGGATGGCTTAAAAAAATACGCAAGTAATATTTTATAACGACGACATATTTTTACCATATTTTTAACCGACTTCTCAGTTCAAATGTTTTTTTGTGTGTTAAGTACTTTATAACAATTTAGCTCGACCATTTAAATTTCTTATAATTGCATTATAATTATGATATTAGGGATAAAAATCCCTAATATCATTTAATTTTCAAATTATAATGCAATAAATGAATAATTAATTGAATTATCCCTAATAATGCGTAGTTTATTTGACTAATTTACATTGATAATGTTCTCATTAGCACGTGTCGATGTAAAACGAACAAAAAAAACTGTATACGTTACGTTACGTTATCATCACGCATAAACATATATATATATATATACTAGCTTTCCGGGCGCGGCTCCGGCCGCGCGTATGTCGGTTATCGCGCAAAAACATTAACCTCTTTTTGCGCAGTTGGATAAAAACTATCCTATGTTTTTTCCCGGGTTTCAAACTATTTCCAAACCAAATTTCATTCAAATCGGTCCAGTAGTTTTGGTGTGAAAGCGTAACAGACAGACAGATAGACAGACAGACAGAGTTGCTTTCGCATTTATAATATTAATAGTACTGATTTATATATGTTTATGTATGATGTTTATCTTTTTATTTGAAAGCTGATACGTGTCGTGTGGTCCCATTTAAACTTTATCAAAATCGTTCAAGCCGTTTTTGAGTTGCACTACAACGAATCAATAACTAAAAAGATTTTTCCTATCTTGATGATTATAGTCAAAACATTGAATGACAATCGATCCCGTAAGTAGCAAGGGAGACTAAAATGGCTGAAAAAATATTTTTTACCGATAAATGGAACAGACTTTTTTTTTTAACACTCAAAAGTGTGAAATAGCTTGTCGAAGACCATGCGCTCAATATTATGATAATAAGTACTTTTGAACTATCAGTTCTATTTTTCGTTTTTTTATTTGTATAATTGTTTTTATATTTTGTAACATTAAAGTTTTACCCTAAGATTTTTTTACCTGTAGATATGTTGTATGGCCTCCATATTTACTAGACGAATTCAGGGTAATCACCTGAGTCACTACCAGCCTTGCACTTCCAAGCGTCCGGTAAATACATCGCCGCTAATCGTGTTTTTTAGGAATAATCTGTGGACAATATGCCTTTCTTGTGTCTTTAGACTCTGCACCAATTATACAGGCACTGTGAGAGATAAGAAAACTGTTTCATTTCACGCGTAATTATTGCTTTTATTGATGAAATAGCAAATATCGTCATTTTGTTTTATCTTAGGAACTAATCTCAATGAAATGGATGAGCGAGATATGTGTATCGTTTGGTGTGAGAGAGTGAAAGAGATCGCAGCATAATGGTGATCGGAACGTCTCGTGGCGGTTCGGTGGTAACACGAATTGCTTATTTATCTCTTTCTAACAACAGATATGACGCATAATATTTGAACGTTCTTTCCTTGTCATTACAAACTGCATATACATGTGCGTAGGTAAGTATATAGGTAAATTCTAGTAAGCTTTTAGAGCAGTGGTGTTCGGATATAACTAATCTAAATATTTCAAATCACTGGTTTTACCATTTAAATTTTATCTACTTCGATCAAGCAGTTACACTCAATTAACCGATGAAAACCTTATGTAGTTAGTGTGTATAATACATCGATGTCTTTATACAAACAACTATAATAATTGCAACTATTGCCGAACCTTTGTTTTGGGTCAATAATACAAAACTATCCACCTGTATGCAGCATGCATGAATAAAATCCCTAAACTTGCTTCTAAGTTTCTGTAGACTCGTCGCTTGGTCATTAATATAGACTCTATTCTTGTCAGTGAGATCATGTCGACTTCACTTTATTCATTACCTTTTATAAGATCAATTGAATGATCCATAAAACATATTAACTGTTATGTATTTAGGTCATTCACCATCTGTCAAAAGCATTCCATGCAAATGCGCGTGCACATCTTGGATGAAGTCTTCTGCGTTATCGTCAGCGAGAGGACACTCAATATTTTTGATCCTTTGCCGCAGTCATCAATTTCCGCCATAATATACCTTCATATATATGTTTTTACAGCTCCATCTCTCCTGTTCGTAAGTTATAATATTGTTAAGGATGGTAAGTATCCGTAACTTAGAATTACTGGCTCACAAAGACAGCTACCAAAATGTACATTTGGTGCTAAGCGACAAAGTTTCTACTTGGAAATCGTAGCTAGCCAGGCGAGCATTCGTATGAACACCATCCAGTGAATATGATGTTCGGGGCGGGATTCAAACGATGGATCTCTTCCGAGGCAGTTCATAAGCTATTGCCACTCAGCTATCACTGCTTCGAAAGTTTTTAAAAAACATTACCCGTCCGATGCCAGGCTATAATCTCACCCTACTATCGGTTTTCGTGGGTGTCGTAAGAGGCGACAAAGGCCTAAATAACGAAAGGAGGGCAGCAGCGCCTTCTGAGGACTGCCACCTTACACTGCGATTCTCAAGACGCCTACCAAGCGTGTGGATTATGGCAAACTCGCCATTAATGGGGGGACGGGGGCTGTGTTCAGCAGTGGACAATTCGGCTTATACAGTACAGGCGAAGATCATACTATTCTATTTACATTAGCAGATATTAAATGGCGCTCCGGGTGAAAAGAGGCTAACTAAGTGCCAAAGTTTATCAAAATTAATTAGTAGAAATCAGTAACAGATAGGCCTCACAAAAACACTGCCTACTTACTAGTTCCTTATATCAATGGATTCAAATTTCAAAGGAATCACAAACACTCACATCATTCCTTGAAAATTTTGCCTCAGTTATTCGTATCCTTTTCTTGTTTGACCACAGTTAAACCTGCGGGAATACGAGTATATCTTGGATGATGTCAGATGCGTTGGCGCTAAACGCCGCCCCGTCGTCGCCGTGCCGGTTGCATTTGAAAGGATGCGCGACCACGCGTCACGGTTGCGGCTTGAGCATTTGTCTCAGTGTGTCGCGAGTATTGGTTGGCGCACAACAAACCACTCGGCACTGTTTCAACATTGCTTCAACATAAACCATTCAGTATTGTTACTACAACGCAGAACGCCGTATCTACATCTTCTCAAGTCGGGACAAGACGTAGTCGTAAGAATAATGCAAGGCCAAGTACCACGTGATTCTCACGGAATTTTCTATCTTACATTTCCATTACGAGGAACCAGCGGCCATGTCAAGTATTTTTGAACCGATACAACTTAGCATTCAAGAAGAGAGCATATTCCCTCCTCAAATGTCGGCAACGCATCCTTCAGGCCTCTAGTGTTGTGGATGTTCGGTGAATCAAGGTGAGACGGATTTTCGTATTAAGGCTCGGAAATTACGAAATAGTGCCAACAAAATATGGACAATCTCATAAACCAGGTACCGGATGGTACTGCAATTTAAATACACGATACTCAAGGATATAAGTAATACTTTCATCGATTTCAAAACATGTTTCCTAATAATTGGCTCGATAGAAAAAAATGTCAAAAACACCTCTGAAAATAGAGAATTCCTACTGTTCCGCCAGATTTTAGTGTATTAAAATTTGTTTTTTTTTTTCTAAAATATTGATTTTTTAAGTACAATAAATTTCATAGATTATTTTTATCCAAAAAAAGCACAGTTAATGCGTACTGAGCCTGTTTACAAAATGTCACATACGCCCTTTCATTCCGAGAAGCGTTAACATCATGTCGCACTATTTACTCCACCGATCTACGTATATTGCTATCATCCTCGCTCATATCGCGGTCAGCCGCGTCGTGCGTCGGACCTGCGTCACTTTTATCGGCGATCTCAATTAAAATAAAAAATGGGTAAAATTAGAAATAAACGCTTTGGGAGTGCAAAAAAGATGTATAAAAATCGTCAAAAATGCATGATGGCCATAATAAGGCAAGCATCTATGGCTTCCTTTCTCCATGTATGTATATTTCTCTTATTAATGAAATTATCATGTGATTGTGAACCCTAACGCAATATAAAAAACACTTCAAACATTTTACAAGACGTAGGTACAACTTTAGCTACCTAAAATAATTATTATAAGCAGCATTCAGAATTTTTCCTAATGAATGTATCGTAATTATTTTAGATGCATCATGATATCATCATCATCATTTATACAGTTTCTGACAATAAGGCACAAAGCTTATGTACATAATTTTCGACTATTCAATCGTCGTTCAAATAGCGCATTGTCAGTAACATCGCTTTGCAATCAAGAGGCTCGTGGATCGAATCTAGCGTAAAGAGATTCTTTTTGGTCAAATTTTAATTTTACGACATAATTCTTACAATAATAATTTTACGTATGTACGTGAAACATTAATAATATAATGTGTCCGACAGTAAGGCATAAACGATATGTGTGTAATTTTCGACACTTTACTCAATGACTATATAGTGTGAAACTACTGAAGTCGAATCGGAAGTTCGAGTACAGTGGATCGAATCTCACATACTTAGATTCTTTTTGGTGACTTTTTTATTTGTATTACTATTTATTTGATACGTATTATATTTACGTATAATTAAGTTTTCTGACGCGTATTCAATTTACAATTACAATGCTTGCGAATTTATTAGGTATTTCGAGTTTCCATGTTTTCATATAATTAGAGAGTTTAGTATATCTAATGAACGTGAACATTTAATAGGTACTACCTAATCTAGCTACCTGACCACGTTTTTTCGTAGATCCCGGAAAAGTATGTCTTTTACAATGGAAAGGTAATAAAAACATGAACATGTTGAAATTATACCTAGGTACTTACTTGTTCAGGCCACAGCGTAATAATAACAGTAGAACAACATTATCAATTTACTACTAAGCTATGTTGAGTAAACACCGTCCTTCTGTGCACTACTATAGAATAAACGGTCAAATGCGTGTGGGGCCACGCACAATGTAGGGTTCCGTAGTAGCCCGTTATCATATTATAGAATGATTCTGTAGTTCTTTATTCTCCTCCACGTGTTTCACGAAGAATATGATGCGCCCGTCACTTTGATACATAGCTATTAAGTTTCATGTACCTGTAATTATACTGGTTCTCAAGGACTGCTGCCGGAACACATCGTTAGGTGCTTCGCGACAGATTTTATCCTTGAAGGTGGTTGATAGCCAGGCGGGCATTCGCAAAATGCCCTTACACCATGCGGTGAAGCTCAAGCCCGCGGCAGGATTCGAACCATGGACCTGATAAGTATTTTTACTTATAGTAATTATTGTGAGAACCACAAATTTAGTAAATAAATTTTGTAAGTAAGGCATAGGTTGAGAGTACAAGTTATTTACCCATTTAAATAAGTCCTATTCATAGATTGCCGTTTTGTCTGTGTCTTGATATATAAGTGTTTATTCGTAGGACTTGAACTCGCTTTTATTTCTAGTTAACTTTATTCTCGGCGAATATCTTAGCCCGAGTTCAGGAATTCACTGAAAATCAGTTTATGATTGCACCTTAACAGGTGTGCACATAACTCAAACTAAGTGCTATAAGTTGTATATTGTTTGTAACAAGTTGTATGTCATTTAATTTATTTTGTGTACCAATAAATAATTATTCAATTCTATTCTAAAATAGTATATAATGTATATATATGAAAAAAAAATAAAAAGTATACAGCTATAAATGCAAGTAAGCTTATAAGATGGCTATCATACTATATAACTAGTCTGGCCATATATACTGTAACATAAAAACTTTTCTTGTTTTCAACTAATCAAAAACAATTATTTGGAATTAGGAACGCGTTTATTATTTTAAAAAGTTCTTTCGACTTCGCGCCACTCGCATATTTTTCGTGCTCATTATCAAATTACATTATGGAATGGGGTGTTAAAGAAAATATGATTGCATTGATCGCCTTGCACAAAGGGGGTATGGAGCCGTCGGTCATATTCCAGACAATTCAAAAGCTTAATATCAGCCGTATGTTCGTATATCGTATGTACTAAACACATTTTTAAAAAACGTTTAAAAGAATGGCCCCGAGTTTCTTGCCCGTTCTTCTCGCAGTGGCTCTATAATTTTTGTTTGCTGAACGTGGCAGTACAATGTAGTATATTTCAATATTAAAATTTGTAATTGACCTTCATAAGAGCGTCGTAGACGCCTAAATTGAATAAATGATTTTGACTTTGACTTTTTTTTTTGATCGTAATATCAACAGATACAACAACACTTCCCATGTCAATGCATTCTAACAGAACTACAAAGGCTGTTAATGCTGTTAAAGCCAGAATTGGTCGAAATCGCATTAGGAAGCAAAAATATTATGATAACTCATCAATAATCTTATTGCGAGAAATGAAGATTCCCACTAGGAAAATATCATGTATTATAAAACAAGACCTGAAGTTTGGTCCTTATGGTCGATATACACGATCAAAATGCCCTCCGTCGCAATACGCAGGTGAAGGGCAGTAAAATATTATTTTCACTGATGAAAAAACGATTGAAGAAACCTACAATCAACGAAATGATAAACTGTGCGCTCACAGTTCTAAAAAAGCTGCTCAAGTGGTTGGACAGGTACAACGTGGTCGTAATCCTGCGTCAGTGAACATTTGGTGGGGCGTATCTTACCAAGGCGTCATAAAGCTACATCCTGGCCCTCGTCTAGCCTAGTCCTCAATCCACAAAAGCCCACCCACAAGTGTACAAATTAAGGCCAGTTTTAGAGTACATGGCTTGTTCTAAATGACACGCTGACATTGAGTCTCTCATAAAATCTCTGAAGCAAGCAGTGGTAAAATTTCTCATGGAAACAGTGCGTTAACCCACAGATTTATGGCCAGACAGGTAAAGGTGGCCGTTTCGAATAGAATATTGCTTTCATTTTTTGCTGAGGCTTTAATGAATATGTACATGTCAGTTTTAGTAATAATACATAACTTCATTGAAAAAATGCATTTTCATTTGTAACTTATAACTTATTTTTACATTTATTTTTAACTAATGGCCGGACTAGGACTAGACTAGTTTAGCAGTTAAATATATTATATAACTTCCAGTCTTGTGTTCGTGGGACCAGAAAATACTTCTTGTGTACGGTACGGCGAGTATGAGGTCTAAATACTTATTGTATTAATTTATTTATTTAAGATTACATTTTCATTGCCAGTATTTAGCCTTGAAAAACAACGAACTACTTCATATTAGTCACTTAAAAGGATTTATTCTTAGGATTTTATATTTGGTATAAAATTATCCAACACCCAAGTTTAACGACTATTACTGCTAAACCAATAAAGTTATCTAAACCGCTATACTTTTCCTTTAAAGTTCATGGACTGCACTATCGTCATGAATTGTTTCAGTATTTTCAAGCCAGCAGTTATGCTTTTAGAGGGGGGGGGGGGGACGCCCTGCTGGAACAAAAATTTGCACTTTAAAGTGTAATATTTCGTAAATGGAGCATTTAATCGAAAAACAATCTTAGCAACCCCTAAATAATTTTAAAATACCTATGCAACGATACTACATACGACGGGTTAGACGACAAAAAAGAATTTCATCCCCACTTCACATGTATGGAAGCTATCCTAAAAAAAATATTTTACAAAATTTTATTTAACCACTTTTTTTAGCTTATGGTAATGAGAAAAAAGCGCCAAAAACCCTAGAAATATTCAAGACTTAGCACCAAATGCGCCAAAACACCAACACAGTGAGTGAATGATCGGTGTCGGTGGCAGTTTTTTTATGGTGGGACCAGCGCGGCGCGGGGTACGGTCTGTTGTTGTAGATTTTGCAGCGCAGCGCCGGAGTTAACTTGTATGCAGCTTACGAATGAATTTTAAACTCAGATTTGTTTCAATCAATTGCTTATACTTCAATCAATCCGGATTCTCCTGACACAAGTGTCCGGATTTTACCCCGACACTGTTTAAAAACCCCTACCGGACGCCCCCGGACGCCCTCTAAACTAGGGGAAATCCGGGGAAACCCGGTCGGATGGCAGCCCTACTCTCATAGAATGTCTGATTTTATGTCGCACTCCGGTGCATCTTCGAAACATAATCTATCTATACAAGTACATACATCAATTGACGGCACGGGTGTCGTTTACAAACATAAACGTATCTTTCGTAATCTTTGACAAATACAGGTAATAACAGTAATACCACGGTTTTATAATCGCTATGTAATATTGTGGTATTACGTACGAATAGTAATACAAATTGTAATAAAATTTTCAAACAAAATACTTATCTTTCTCCTTGGGTGATCTCAATAATGGTATTATTTTGTTAGAAGTTTTGTTGTTCCACCCATCTACACAATAGCATCCACGAGATGTATTTATTATTATTAACAAATTGAAACAATAACTCTACCTACCTACTACATTCTTCATGTGATTTTTGTTAGTGAAATCTTAATAGTAGTGACACGACGACTTGTAGTAATGACACGAGCAGGTACCCTTGATTGTTAGCGGAACTAAGACAGGATCTGAATAAACTACGCTACTTGATAACTATAGAATACTTGGAACCGACTCCAACACCCAAAAGTGTGAAATAACTTGTTCAAGTCGGTACCAGGATAGTTCAAAAGTACCTATTATCACAATATTGTGCACGTGGTACTAGTGTTGGACTTCGGCAAGTTAATTCACACTTTTAGGTGATGAAGTCTTCTTTTTATGACCCTCGCTACTTACGGGATCGACTTTCATTCATTGTCAACGACTTTATCATCAAGATAAGTAAATATTTTCCAGTTATTGGAGTGTATGTCAAAAACGGCTTGACCGATTTTGATGAAATTTAAATGGAACCAAACAACAAGTATCAGCTTTCAAACAATAAAAGATTTTTTTAAATCGATTCACCTAGTCAAATGTTCTGAGGTAACAAACATATAAGAAAAACAGACGATTTAAGAACCTCCTCCTTTTTTTGAAGTCAGTTAAAAATACCCAATAGTATAACCCGCTATTTGTATTTTGATCTGGGGTAAAAAAGCTTTTTTTTATTTTCTGTGTAAATTTTACACGATATACTTGTTTTTGTAATATATAAACCATCTTTTGTGTAACGCCTTGCATCAAAGTAGATACAAAGTTCATGTTCATCAAAACCATAGTTCATGTTCATTAAAAATGAACATACACAAAAACTGCAAAAATCAAGCAAGTTGGTAATAATCAAGACTAAACTTGTACTACTGTAGGTATGGTAAATTTATTAACTGTGTCACACTATGATATTTACAACATACAATCAACTAATAGTTGGTATCATGTATGCGTACTAGATGGCGCTTCAGCACACATCACATTCGTGTGTGACAAGATAGTTTCTACTAGTTCTACTAGAGAGCGCTCTAGTAGAACTAGTAGAACTACACCGCGAAGTTAATACGCGAGGAGAAGTGGGGACAAAATCTAACATATGTTTTTAGAATTCTGTCCCTTAACGTACTCGTAAAATAATAAGCAACATCCGAGGCGATACGTCTGCGTTGTCCTTACGTCGTCTAAGTACCTTTAGGTAAGTAAATAATAATACGGATTTTAAACTTATTTTTATGCTGTTATAAGGTAGACCTTGACCACTGTCTCACCTATAATGTAAGTGATGATGCGCTCGAAGACGTTCAACAAGCCAAGAATGGAATCTGGTTCGAAAAGATAGCACTTGGCGGCAGATTTTCTATTTCATGGCGGTTGCTATAGTTACCAGTCAGGTATTCTTAAAATAGCCAACTTTAATATAGTGAAGCTCAAAACTTATAGATAAAATAGATACTTACATGTTATAAATATGGTTATTAGTCTCGAATTGTTGATATTTTTAGGAACAAGGAAAGAATATGGATTCGGGATAGAGGTACGGATGTCTAAGAAACAAGATTAACGAGGAAGGTAATAATCTGATATAGCTAATCCAGTCTTTAACACAATTTGGCATGGTGCTTCACATTGTGAATGCTCGCCTGGGTCGCTACCACTCCCAAAAATCTATATCTATCTATCACCAAGCACATAACACTGTGTTCCGACAGCAGTCTTTGAGAGCCAGTAAATTTAAAGGCATATGAGACTGAACAACAGTATGTCACAGGGTGACAGGCGCAGCGACGAAATGCATCTGATATCTAAGATTTTTCAACACTCTGATCTGATATAGGCAGAAGTTACCACTTAATATCATTCCCATAAAAAAAAAACAATATAACTCTAGTATTATGTTTCTTCTTTCTATTTCAAACTTTCAGTAGACATTTTGGACCTACATTTTGGGCATGTCCGATGTATTTTTAGTGATTTTTTGCTTAATATTTTTTAAATCTACACGTCACCACAATGAGTGCGATATGATCGAACCACAGAGATGATTAGTAAACATTATATTTTGATGTATATTTGTACGTGAATAAAGTAGTGATAGTGGTAGTGATTTTTATGTATAGGTAGTAGTTTCTTGTCCTTCACGCACAAGAATAGTAGGGACATAAAAAAAATACCTAAAAATGGAACCGATTTCAACACTCAAAAGTGTGAAATAACTTGTTGAAGTCGGTACCATAATAGTTCAAAA
The DNA here is from genome assembly GCA_963854805.1 of Plagodis dolabraria. Lineage (NCBI taxonomy): Eukaryota > Metazoa > Arthropoda > Insecta > Lepidoptera > Geometridae > Plagodis > Plagodis dolabraria. Next base: position 17,298,038 of record OY978450.1, read on the forward strand.
GTACCTGTTATCACAATATTGTGGGAATGGTACCGACTTGAACTAGTTATTTCACACCTTAGAGTGTTGAAGTCGGTACCATGTTTAGGTGAAAAAAAATGTTCACTCTTTTTAGTGACCCTTGCTACTTACGGGATTGATTGTCATTCACTGTCAACGACTATATCATACAGATAAGAAAATATTTTTCAGTTATAGGAGTGTTACTCAAAAACGGTTTGACCAATTTTGATTAAATTTAAATAGGACCACACGACAAGTATCAACTTTCCAATAATAAAATAATTGTTAAAATCAGTTCACCAAGTCAAAAGTTCTGAGGTCACAAACGTAAAAAACCAGACGAATTGAGTACCTCCTCCTTTTTTTAAAGTCAGTTAAAAACCAGAACCATCTGGTTTTAAGATGGTACTGATTGCAAATTACTTGTAGGCAATATATCTTATACTGCGGTGATGACCACCTAGACTAACTCTTGCTGGCGAGCGATCTGATAAACTGATTTTACGTCAAACGAAGCTACAGTTTCCCACCCCGCCGTTTCAATCGACAGACTGCAACCAAAGACAGGCATCTGAGGAATGCTTTCAGTGACTAATCGGACAACCATTCGCGGTTAAACGATACAACTGGACTGGAAGTATTTTAGATCGGTGAGCAGGATTTAGTAGGACGACGAACTTGAAATATTCAGATTATTAATTAACATGCATTGAAATCAAAACAATCAGTATATCTACCTACATCTACGCTTATATTATTAAGAGGAAAGATTTGTATTTATGGATTTTTGTATGCAACGAATAAACCTAAAACTATTGGACCGATTTGGATGAAATGTGGCATGAAAATAGTTCGAGACCCGGTAAAGGACATTGAATAATTTTTATCCAACTGCGCAAAAGATGTTAATGGTTTTACGCGATAACCGAAATACGCGCGGCCGGTGCCGCGGCTGGGAAGCTAGTCAGAAATAAACAGCCACATGGAGTTAAATTGAAAATTCATCTAATTTTAACAACAATAATTAGAAGGTTTATATATCAATATTATTAATTCCGTTATTTTTAGTACACAAAATCAACTTAACCCATCCTAACAGTTCCTATGAAGTACATATCGTACCCAAAATATATATTATATAATAACAGTTCCTAACAGTTCCTATGAAGTAAACATCGTACCATATATATTTTTAAAAAATTCGCTCTATCACACAACATTTATTGTAATATCTGGATACCAAATAGTAACCCATCGTTAAAAAAAGTTATCTTGCTCCCTTAAATTATATGCCCTCTTCCATTTTCTAATAACACGCAGAATGAAATAATATTTCTTTTTTCTAATACGCGTTTATAGATATTATTATTAAAATCTTAATATTATTAAAATGCCTATTTTTGCCTAGGTTTTACGGCCAGCCGCATTTGACTCCAAGAGTTCAAGTCATCTGTAATGATGTGGTTGCTAGTGAGTATTTCTGCTGAGTCCCATTAGTTATTTCGAACTATCAGTTAATAAGGGTGTTCAAATAGTAAAGCGCCCTGTTGTGCGCGCTTTGAAGCGCTCTTAGCGGAGTTTGGCGAGTCGTTCTCAAACGATCAATAGGGTAAAACAATGTTCACTGCTGACATTACTTGGAAGGGTGACTGTTAGAGGCATTGACTTCTGGACACTTCCGTGCATCAGAAGGTACATAACGCGGTCGCCATTGGTCCTGGTTGTTGTCGATAGATGACAGGCGTTACTATATTTCGGGGGTTTTCCAGTGGCCTGAAAACTCCAACACCTTTCACGGCAGGGGGGGGGGGGGGGTCCCGACTCTTGTTAATATGGAAGCATCTTGTTGCCTCCTAGCTATGACTGGTCATCAACCTATAGTCATAGCGTCCTGTTACCAAGCTTGCTCCAAGCCGATCGTCCGAGCTGACTTAGAAGCCTTGTTCTCATTAGGAAGCGCCGTCCTTCTGATTGGCGACTTCAACAGTAAGCACATCCTATGGAATTGTAACGTCAACAATCCCAAAGGTATTGCACTTGAAAACCTAATCGCAGAACTTAACTTTGACATAATTGCGCCCACTGAGCCCACTCACTACCCTTATATGGAAGACCATCGATCTGACTTGCTTGACATGGCACTACTCAGAGGCGTAACACTCCGGGTACGCTCCATAGAAGTGGTTCACGAGCTTCACTCTGACCACCGACCCATTATACTGCGACTAGGTCCCGACCCAACGACTGATCTCCCCCGCCCCACTAAGACGATAGTGAACTGGAAGCAAGTAGGCGATGCCCTAAAGGCTATCAGTTCACCGGACCTTGACAAGATCCCTGACGACATCCTGACAAAAGATGACGTAACCCTTGCGATCGATTCGTTCACCAATCACCTCTCAACCGTAGTAGGTGCATCCGCAAAGGAGGTCATAGTGCCGGACGACCGGCGCCTTGTCATTCCAGCGGATGTGAGACGATAGACCCCAGTAAAGAGAACAAAACTAAGAAACGCCACTTTGAACGCATGGTTCAAAGTCGCATGTCTGAGTTGCGTGATCAACAATGGGGCGATAAACTTTCAAACCTCGTGCCAAGCCACCATGCTTACTGGGACTTGGCGCGAGGCTTGAAAGGAAGTAACCATAACGACATGCCTCCCTTATACAGACCAGTCCCACTAGTCCCAGCGTTCTTTGACGAAGACAAAGCTGAATGCCTAGCTGATAGCCTAGAGGCTCAGTGTTCCCCTAACGTAGATCACGTTGACCAAGCTCACCTCGATTCGGTGGATGCTGAAGTCGAACGTAAAAGCTCTGTGGTCACCTCTGAACTCCCACCAATCACCTTAGCGACTTACGCTGAGGTGGAGAGACTGATCAAGGCCCTCCGACCGCGCAAATCCCCCGGTGCCGATGGCATCTCCAACAGGGTTCTTAAAACCCTCTCTCCTCCTCTCATCCATCTCTTAGTCAGCATCTTCAATGCTGCTATGAGCCACTGCTTATTCCCAGACACCTGGAAATGTGCAAATGTCATTGGCATTCACAAACCAGGCAAAAGCTCATCTGACCCCACCAGTTACCGCCCCATCAGCCTCCTCAGTGCCTTAGGCAAACTTTACGAGCGGTTACTTGCAAACCGTCTCCAGTCCCATGCTAAGGAACACCACCTTATCCCAGATGAGCAGTTTGGCTTCAGACCCGGACACTCATGCGTCCAACAGGTGCACCGCCTCACGGAGCACATCATTGAGGGCTTCAATAAGTACCCCAAACCCCAGACTACGCTAGCAGTCTTCCTCGACGTAGCGAAAGCTTTTGACAAAGTCTGGCACAACGGCTTGATCTACAAGCTATACCAATTTGGCGTGCCAGAACGTCTTGTGCTCATCCTACAAGACTTCCTTAAAGCCAGAAGCTTTCGCTATCGCGTGGAAGGCACCCTCTCCTCCCCCCACCCAGTCAGAGCCGGAGTCCCTCAGGGCTCCGTGCTATCACCTATTCTCTTTGCACTGTATACCAGTGACATCCCACGCTCTCAGCCCAAAGTATTCCGAGCCCAATATGCGGACGATACCGCCATTTACACCACTGGGTGGCATATCAACAGACAGTCCTATTTCGTCATGCAACGGGCCATCACCGAGATCGGTGACTGGTTCCGAAAATGGCGCATCGCGGTCAACCCAGCTAAAAGCACAGCTATGTGCTTTACTGAGAAGACACGCTCCCCTTACCCGAAACCGCTTATTTTGTTCGACGAACCCATTCCCTGGGTTCCTAGAACAAAATACCTCGGAGTCACCCTTGATCGTCATCTCACCTTTAACGATCACATAACAACCGTCCGTAACAGAGCGGCCTTCATAATGGGTCGCCTTGGTCCCCTACTTCGCAAAGAAAGTAAAATGTCTCTTAGTAATAAGAAGACACTTTACACTGCCTGCATCCGCCCCATCATGACTTACGCATCAGTAGTGTTTAGTCATGCTAGTGAGGCCCACCTTCATAAACTTCAAGTCATCCAAAACCGTTTTCTTCGTAATGCAACCGGCGCCCCGTGGTATATCCGGAACACCGAGTTGCATTGCGACTTAAACCTTCCCTCTTTAGCGCAGTTCAATAAGGACTGCGCCCGCCGATACTTTGATCGAGCGCCCCACCACCCGAACCCATTGGTTGTCCAGGCATCGAACTACTCGACTGCCTCTTCTATCCCATTTTTCAAACCCCCCCGTCGCCGACCACGGCAGGTATTAGACGACCCGGATGACCCCATCGCAGCCATTACATTGGCAGCCTTAGCGTTATCCGTAAGTCGTCGAGGTAAAATCCCCAGGTGTGAGGTAATTAGAGGTCACACAATCAAACACCGAGCCCGCCGGCGAGCTCGAGGCAAAAACAAGGTCACGATAAATTGCTCTCCAAATAGTCAAAGAGTATTATTCAGTAGGGCCCAATTGTGCAACACTGCAGTTGCACAGAGGCATTTTGCTCCGATCCCCCCCATGTCTCTCGACAGCGAGACAAGCCGAGGTCCGAACCACAGTGGTGCCCTTGAGCTCGCTGTCAACCCCTCCTATAATAGCGGTACGTTTTCGGCGTCCGCAGGAGACGGAGGTAGAAAGCGCTTTTCGCCTTCTACGCCCGTCTCGGGAGAAGTGCCTTCGGCACTTCTCCCTCCCGGGCTATTGTAGGGCCAGGCCCTCGCCCAAAACCCGGTGGAGCTGGACGACCGCACAGGCGGTAGCCAGCATCTATGTCCTCCCTAAAAAAAAAAAAAACGGCAGGAGAATGCAGCCTGGGTAGTTTAGCAACCACCCTAAAGTACAGTTAGTTGCCTAGCACCAAACTAACCCGTGTTCACGCCGGCTGCCTTTATGAGCCAGTTCTTATTTTAGGCTAGGCTATTTCATTCTTCATGTTTGTTTTCTTGATAATGATCTTTCACATAATTTTAGGTAAAATATGCATAGTGAAAAATGGGCCGAAATATACAAACGCTTACAAACCTTATCTTTGTATATAGGTGAACATTTACACAACGAAACAAAAAGTGATGAGCGGGAAGAAATTCCCCCCGTAACTGTGTTAATTTACTCTCTTAACTGTTATTATAAAAAAAATTTGAAGTTTTAACAAGTGATGGCCTAGTGGGTAATGTGGTCTCCACGCAGAACCTGTGGTTCGAATCCGACCGCAGGCTTGACCTACAACTCATTATGGTAGGGCATTTATTTTTTTATGCCTGATAGGTTAGCCGTTGACCACTATCTCACCTGATGGTAAGTGATGATGTGGTCGAGGATGTTATTCAGACTAACCTAGAGTTACTGGCTCTCAAGGACAGCTGCCGGAACACACCGATAGGTGCTTAGCGACAGATTTTCAACTTGAGGGTGGTAGCTAGCCAGGCGGGCATTTGCAAAGTGCCCTACCACCATGCTGTAACGACTGCTATCCTAAGACAACAACCGGGACCGACGGCTTAACGTGCCCTCCGAAGCACGGAAGCGCTCAGTAGTAATGCCCAACCAGCGGTCACCCATCCAAGTCGTGACTGCGGCGGACGTTGCTTAACTTTGCTGATCGATTCAGAATGGCTAAGCAAACTTGGCTACGAGCGATTCATGCATTTAGCGAATGCCTGCCTTGCTGTCGCCAAGCACCCGTGTATGGTACGTTCTGGCATCTTACTTTAAGAGCTAATTCCTGTTTTAGGATAAGTTTATTATTTTCGACTAAATGGTCAAAGTCATAGTAAAAATCAATTATTTTATGTACTAGGTATGAAATGAAATGAAAAAAAAATGAATGTTGATTTTTTAGCTAGCTTGAGAGGCAGTAAAATTACAAGCACATGATACTCAGAAACTGTGCGGGTGCAGTGCAATTCGTGACGAAATGAGAGGTTAGTCCGGGTTAGTGGGTTTCGAGCTTATTCAGTCATAATACGATAAAAAAAACAACTTCATTTTGATCTTTTCCTAAGCCCCATGTAAATTAATTTCCATTACGAATATATAGTTACAAAATAAGGGTCTGCCAGGTGTAGTTCTCTATGAACTATTGCAAAAAAAATGTTTTAATCAACAAAAACCAACTACAGTCACGGGTAAAAGCTAATTAATAACCTAAAACTTATTAGGTACCAGTAGTTATCGAGTATCTGGTAAATACTAAAATAAGTAACCAGAAATACTCGTTTACAACATTATTATTGATATTCTGATAACCTTGTCTTCACGAGTCAAATATACGTTACTTACCTACAGCTATGCAAGAATCTTGTGATTATATTTAAACTTCATTAAAATACAGAAAAATACGTTACATTTGGGATCGTGTGACCATAGTAGGTAATTATTGACGAAGCGTAGTTGCTAGCTTCGTTTAGGTGTTAAACAATTCTATAAGCGAGTAATTAAACTCGTTTGAGCAGTTGTGACGAATCTTCTTTCCATTATTATCCCACGCTAAGTGAGGCCAGCACAACATTTAATATGGAGTTAAGAACTTTTGTAGCAACCTTATAACTTCTAATCGTTCCAAGTTGCTCGTCCTCTTACAACGCACACACAAACACACATCTTCATGCAGTCTTTCCATACCTTCTCTGACCTTTCTCTGCCCCTATATCCGTACCCACATGTCTTTGTATGTGCTAGGCCAAAATTGCACCTTCTATATTTTCCTGTTACAGTCGTAAAAGGAAAAATACCAGAAGCTGAGCAGCAACTCCATTTGAAGAACTGCCATCCTACACGGCGATCTTCAAGACGCCTGCCAAGAAGAACACCACACATTATGCTCCCTCGTCGCAGGCTGTTTCACTCCTCAACTATCTGATTGCTCAGCAGATAGATGTTGACTTCTTTAATATTAGATATTCCATGTTTGTGGATGTAAGTACTAAATATCTTATGTAATGTAATTACTTAAAAATACTTATAAAGTAACTAGCTTATGACACGTCTTGGCGTAGCTGTAACTGTTTAAGCAATTATAAATAAATAAGAAGCGTCTGGATTATGTCAGTTCCCAATATCCAAGAGGGCGGCACCTACGGCAATGGCGTGCGCGTATTAGATCTCTTATTCGGATATAATATAAGTGAGTTTAACACTGGCTCGGTAGTCTAACGAGGTGGCATCTCTAGACTCTAGGTACAATCCCCTAGTCAGACAGCTGGTAAGCTTTTTTGACGTAAGTAATATTCTTTAAAAGCAGTCTGAAATCTGGATCTATATAATAGGCTCACCCTCGATCATAAGGGTCTATTTAATCTATATTTGGTGGAGCGTAGGTATTACACTCCTATTACCAACCTTTCAGAGATGAAATCGTCTTGTAGGAGTGATGATATGCTATGGTTTTGGTTCGAGTACCAACCTGTGATCGACGAAATCGATTTATGTAGAATGATGGATCAACGAATAAGGTTAGTTATTAGTTGTTCTCCCTTAGGAAACATGACCGCTGGTTGTAATGCCGATGGAACAAGAAGGATAAAGAAAACCCGGCTGTTTTGTTCCGGAGAATATCAGTGTAATCTAAAATGAATTACCACTACTTCTATCACAAAAGAACGATATATATATCGTAATAAAAGATTTATAGCAAAATATTTTATTATACACACCTATGTGTAAGATTTCGTACCACATTTAGATATCGTAAGATAATTAATTGCCTAATCTCGTATTATATACAAACCTGTTGATGTACAAAGATAAGAGAAACAAGGAAGAACACAAAACAACTGGACCACCATGCGCGTAATTATACCAAAGAAAAATGGTAATGCACATCACAGTACAGTAGAAGTGGAATGTGGTAATTGTCTATTGCGCCGGTGCCGTCGAAATGAAAGTAACAATCGCTTTATGAAACGTCTCGATGGAAGGTAATCAAATCGAGTCGGTTACACAATGAAGAGGCAGAAACTGAAACAAAACAAGATAGTCTAATCAATCACCTGCTTGAACTTAGAATATTATAAGAAATTTAAAATAATATCGTCACTCCTACACTCCTGTAAGTGAGGGGGGTAAATATAAGCTTACCATAATTAATAGATTCAGACTACCCATGTCTCGATCGTGGGCTCGTAGAGTCAAGACCTCTTGAGGATGCTTATTGTAGAAACGAAACGTGTCAAAAATTCTACCAGTTTGACTGCGTGGCGTTTGTGACATCACGTCGGCTTAACAGGAAAATTAGGCGGAATTGTCACTAAATATATGTATATATATTTTTTTAAGTGTTTTTAAAGTAATAATTTGATTTCTTCTAGAAATACTTTTAATATATTTGTTATTATTATAAGCTTACCATTGATCCTACAATAAATTTCAATCAAATATTTAATAAGTATACCTACATATTAATAAAATAAGTATAAATCAATGATTTTTATAGAACGCGACATAACATCACAGTTTCAGGCAGATATGGTAAATATATTATAGTATGGTACATATGTATATATACCCAGTATATCAATCTCATCGGGTCAGCAATTTACATGAAGTTTTATGCAATTTACGTTTGAGTTTAATATTATCTTATGTAACCATTTGTCGCATCGTGTATGCAACACAATAGTGTTACATGTGTTTTTCCTCACCATCATTTTGAGAGACAAAAACCAGAAAAAAATTACAAATAAAATCTGTATTAAATATGTACCGTTAACCCCTTCATTCAACTGTTCATTTTTCAAATAAACATAAGCACGGCTATAAAATAACTGTTTACGTTTTTACGTACTGGTTACATAGGTAGGTACTTAGTGATCTTACTAAGCAGCAACGCGTGTCATTTCAATGCGCCCGCGCCGCGCGCCGTCTGCTTGCATCAAAACAAACGGAGAAAGTTTAGCTATACGTATTTCTACGTGCGATCCGCACTATTTCCTTTTTCCACATGGAACTAATAATTTTAGTTGAATAGGAAATTAACGAACATTTGTTGTTAGTTTCACCTCACATTCGTGGAATGCAGAAGTGATAGCTGCTTTATGATGTATGACAATAATAATGTTATGGTTATGACAGCAACATAATAATCCGAAGATTTTTCTCAATTATATACTACATTGTACTTAGAAGCAGTGATGGTTCAGAGGCATTGGCTATGTATGGACTGCCGCGCAGCAGGTCCATGGTTCGAATCCTTCACCGCACGGTGGAAGGGCATTTTGCGAATGCCCGCCTAGTCAGCGACCACCCTCATGTAGAAAATCTGTCGCCAAGCACCTAACGGTGTGTTCCGGCAGCAGTCCTTGAGAGCCAGTGAAATTACAAGCACATGACACTTAACAACTATGTAGGTATCAAGGTGACGGGCGCAGTGCAACTCGTGACTTGTAACGAAATGCATCTGTTACAGGCAGATGTTAGTCCGCTTAACATCAGGTGGTCCTCGAGCTTGTTGCGTCACAACAATAATATGAAATAAAAGACCAAACATTTTGCGTAAAATATATTTGTATAAATGGTTATATATTTTACATAACAGATATAAGTTGAGATACGTTTCAATTGATAGGATATCGTTGATGCCCATAAAACACCACGATTAATAATATTCCTCTTCTGAATATAGGTATGCAGGTATCTGCATAAGACTTCAAATTAGTTATTTACCTTAGCTTAAATTAATTGTTGAAGCGATTGAAGTTGTATTAGAAGTTAGAACTACTACGAATGAACACTATTGCACAAGTAAGTGAAGTCACGCGACAGTACACAGAAAGTTTAGATATTTGTGACAAACAACTGGCGCAAAAGTGTCTTACGTTCATTTATCATCCCGGAACAAAAAGCGAAGAATGCACGGTGTACCAACCGACACAGATGAGTAAATAGTTAGTAAACCGAGAGTAACCGTTACGTAAACTGGCGTATTGTCAAAATGTCGCAAGCGCAGATCACGTAGACACTCCTTGGATGGACGCAACCGACGGATTGCTGGGAAAGCACCATAGCGCTGGCAATCACATGGGAATGTCAAGAATTCAACAACTTACTGCCATAAAAACATTTCACTATAAAATGCTTTCTACAGAAAATGTTCCCGAATTCGTTTGACGTAAGTACCTACTTCAATATATAACTGAAAAACTTATCTAGAAAGTTCTATAACGATGATCAGTTAGTTAATTTTTATAAATAGAAAAAGTCATTCTTTATTGTTCATACCATGAATAAATTTCAAAGAGTTTTATAGTTAAATGTGGACGTAGGTTATTCAATTTTTGTACAAATGATCCTCTTTACCTTCGTTGAAAAGTAGCAAACAGTTAAAATTAAAAGTTGTTTCATAAAGTTATTAGTCCGTCTGGATTCAAGCCGCGTCTCGCTGCGTCTCGTTCATATTTTATAAGGCGATAGAAAGGGCAAAAGAGCATTCAACTGACTAGATACCCTACATGAAGATGATTTAAAGGATAAAGTCTCCACCGAAACAATCGAGTATCTACCTATTATTGCTGCATTGTTTTGATATTCTACACGCGTAGACTCACGAACGTACACAAAAATCGATTGGCGACCTTCGCTCTGACATTCGTATCCATCAAACCTCTTCATTTTGACCATGTACCTACAATACACAGTAAAATAATTCCCCAATAAGAACGGTAAATGACCTTGTTACAATTGTAAAATGTCATGCTCGTGTGTTTGAGCAACACCAACTGGTTGCTTATAGCGTATACTTATAATAACATACACGCCTATGTAAATGTATTTTTATTCAACTTAGTAAATGTAGGTATCTATTGTTATCTCAGACTGATTACAGATCTGCCTGACGACTCTTGATTCCAAAACCAATCAATTTTAAATAATTTTGTCTAACATGGTGCAGCATAGTTCAGCATCCTTTCTTTCTGCATATCTTTTGTGTCAACGCTTCTATTCTTTCCAATAGATGACACAGAAAATATTACCGCCGAATCAGTCGTTCAAAGTTGTTCAATTGTACAGAATCAATCGTAACCGGTAAACAAGTTTAGAGATTACTTTCTAGACATACGCGACCGTGTCACAAATAATGGCACATCGGTGCTCCAAAATCTCAAATTGAACAATGAACTGCGGTGACGCGGGACGAAAAAGAAAATTAATTTAGGTATTGGTGCCGGTCGCCGAACCCACGATTGTGAAATGCTGAGCGATTGCGTTCAGTACTGTTTGTGTAATACACCAGCACAATGCTTCGCCAAATCGACTGGCCCTCGAAAATGTTCATATGTTGAAATATGTGTTCGGTACCTGCTGCTTAGGAGAATCATTTGATTCAAACTTTTAACTTTGTCTTACAACAATGGCTCAACAATATGTAACGATAATAAACTAAGTTAACTTAAATTGTCTTCGCGCGTCTCGCACTGACACGATGTCTAGTTTTAACTACAAATACCTATATCGTAACTTAAACTACAATTAGTATGTTATAAAGATATCTAACAAAAATATACTTACATACACTGTTCAATGGCGTTTGTAATATTAAGGTTGCAAAAAGCTAATGCTGAAAGAAAAAAGCTTAAAAACCATTAATAAACATCTGACCCACGAATACTGATGACAATGACAAAAATCGCAGCGCGCGGCACACGAATGTACTCAGTAATTGGAAGATGAGATCTCGTGTGGAACGTGGCTCGAGGCGGTATGAATGAAAGCCACTCACTGACAACGTACTATACTCGATCGAAACCGCACATCCACAAAATAAGCACCACATCTTACCATTAAACCATCATCCAATGCCAGCTCCGTACGATGGTTATGTAGGCGTTGTTTGGCTTCGGCGCAATGCACAGAGAATGAAACGATTCGTTGTTCGGGAGTATCTTTGAACCATGAGCCTATAAGGATATCGACATCCGCCGAACGAGTTTTTCCAGTCCGTATCATCGCAATATCACGGTTATTATTGAAGCGCGCGTTGCGGTCGCGACAGGTAAGTAAAGCATTTATCGCGGGAATATTTACCTAATGCCACGTTATCTTGTACCGCATACAATTCGGGGGAGATTGGACTGCTGTTATCTTTTTAATCTAAGGTTGACGCTGGTTTTTATTAGTGCTCCACGACATTTTATTTTTACTTGACAATGAAACTATAACAGTATAACTACCGTGTTGGTAAGTATCTGGTGTTGATTTAATTACGGAATAAGAGAGGGCTTTTATAATACTTTAACTAACCAGGCAGCATTTAGACCACAAAAAGAGAGACAGGCTACATCACGCAAACATATGATATCAGAAATTCGTCATTATTATTATTGAATTCACAAGTAAACTTGAATTTAACTTGGTTTATATTTTTCACCAAAATATCTTATTGCAAAACTTGTGAGATTAGCTGTGCTGTTTTGGAAATTCGCAGAAATAATGATCTAGAAAGTCCGCATATAATAAGTACATTTGATTGTATCTCTGAACCATACTACTTACGGTACATACGAGGCTGTCCGTGGGCAGAGAAATTTGGTAACACAAATATTAAGTCGCAACCAGTTCACAACAATTGAAACAGCGATCCAAGAGACGGTGCGGTGACCAATCCGTCACGGTGTTTGTGAATGTTGCGCCTGCGCAGCCGAAGGCACTCATTCCATGCCGCTTGCGCGATGAAGTAGGTTAAACTTATCTGATCTTTCGCCAATTTCTTATTTGCTATTGCAGAGGTTATTAAAATCGAGCTGGCATTGATGGTGGGTTCCCAACCAGCGACATCTGATGCTGTCACAGTGTGACTTCATATGCGACCAATTTATTTTTTGTTTGCATAGAACAAGCATGCTCTAGTTTCATCACTTTCCACCATATGAAACTGAACTCAAATCATAACTCTGTGGCGCAAAATTCGTTCCCGTGATCTCATTCCGACATTTCAATGATGCGCGCTGTCCTTTCAGTTTATTCTGCACTTCAGTTCCTTTTCCACGACAAGAAAACGCCGTCGGCAAGCAGCGTATACCAAGGTGCCTATTTTTTTAATTCTGATATCAAGGAATTTATAGTGAGGAGGAACGCACTAATCTCTTCTGTTTGTCGAATTTACACGCCACGCCAGCCTTAACGATATAATTCGCCAGGCTTTTACCAGTGCCAAATTTTTAGTATTTTATTTAATAAAGGTATACCACCGGTTAAAAAAAATCTCCTTCTGCAACAACTTATTGGAGATTAAATACAGCCACTTCATTTCTTCTTAAACTATGGCATTTTAATTTTTCATATCTTTCACTAATTTCAGTTAATCCACATTAAGATTCGTATTGGTACAACAACTTGTAACACCATATTTTACGCAAATAAATGTCATTTCATTTCATTTCATTTCATTTCATTTGTATTTTGCAAACTTTTCTTTTTAATAATTTTGCGGTGTCTCTTTCAATCCCTCTAACGCAGTGATAAAATTTCATTTGTAATTTTTCTTAAGAATAGCGCTTAGATTTTTAGCTCTTTCTCTATACTTTTCTTCTCATTTCAAACTTTTGTTTGATGGATTGATTGGATTATTAACCAATGCATTATTCCATTTGTAAAGTGTTCTTCTTTTCTTTCACAACATTTTGTACTTCAACATTTCACATATCCTTTACCTTTTTGTTTCTCCAATTTCAATAAGCAGTCACCGATGCTGCAGAAATAATTTCTTACCGTGAAGTAAGACCAGATCCTCAAGACGCCTGCCAAACGTGGGGACTTTGTCAAACCCCTTTCCAAGAGAGAGGCTTTGTTTAGCAGTGGACAAGCCGGCTAAGACGATAATAAGACCTTAGTCTTGGAATGATCTTATTTAGTAATAAGAAATAATTAAAGCATTTTTTTTATTATTTGTTAATAAGTTATTTTTTTTTTTTTTTATGCCTGATAGGTTGGCCTTTGACCACTATCTCACCTGATGGTAAGTGATGATGTGGTGGAAGATGTTGTTCAGACTAACCAAGAATTACTGGCTCTCAAGGGCAGCTGTCGGAACACACCGTTAGGTGCTTGGAGACAGATTTTCAACTTGAGGGTGGTAGCTAGCCAGGCGGGCATTCGCAAAATGCCCTACCACCATGCTGTAACGACTGCCATCCTAAGACAACAACCGGGACCGACGGCTTAACGTGCCCTCCGAAGCAAGGAAGCGCTCAGTAGTAATGTCACCAGCTGTCACCCATCCAAGTCATGACCGTGGTGGACGTTGCTTAACTTTGCTGATCGATTCAGAATGGTTAAGCAAACTTCGCTACGAGCGCTTCTTTCTTTTTGTTTTATCATGATTACATAACATGTATTTTTTTGTTAATCTATAAAGACATTGTGCCGAAATGCAGTATTTGGAAGGGCAAAAATAAATAGGTATATTGGTGCGAACTGCGCCTTTATTAAAGAAAATGTAATTGGATTCATATATGAATATGGAAATAAACATGAAATCTATTTCCAGAGTTTGTTATTTTACAATAGCATGTTCGTCTTCATTACCATGCATATCACTACAGAGAAACTAATAACCAATTGCATGAATTATCTTAGTCACAAACTCTTCCTTCCCGTACATCTGGCCGTTCACTTCTCCATGAAAACAACGAAGGATAATCACTCCCTCCTTTGGTGTTGGATCCAGGACTAAGCATGAAATCGATTTATCTCTATTATCTAGGCTTGTATTGCGACTAAAGATATCTGCTAAATTCCATATTTCATTCTAGATATAAAACCGGAAATAAGAAAGTCATCACCCTTAGCGGTCTGTATAGAGAAGTGACCGACCAGTTCAATTTTAAGTATTACTAGCATTCAATTTTCCTAACCCGTTTTTGTGGCTACTGGTTCCAAAAAATATCTTTTATTTTTTATGTATATTATTTGTTCAATCATTTCTTGAGTTACACGAGTAGCATTCAATAACTCTTCTTCCTGCCAAGTATTTAGTGGTTCATGGATATTTTCTTCTTGATTACTTGTGTTGTTATGATCATCAAGATCCATTTCAACTTTTATGGAGTAATCATCATCAATATCAATTTCTTCGTGAATAAGGTGTCTTATATTACACTTATTGTCTATAACCTGTGACGATGGTTCCGTAGTTGCTTCAACAGTTTCATTTTGTAGTTGATCATCAGCATCAGTACCATCCATTTCGCTGTGGGAATCAAGAAAACTTAGAGTCCCATCTAAGTATTTACTTGTACCGACGTTATTGACACCTATTTTATTTCTCTTTACTTTGAAGTAGGTATTACGTAATGTTCTCCACCTGGTCTTGATGCTTTCCACTAAAAATCAAAAAGGAATATCAACATTTCAATAAAAATTAAATTATGTATTGATTATCTTGACGAGTGTTTTGGAGTAATAATCGGTTTGATTTTCAGAGGCATTGAAGGAGCGCGTGAATGAGACATAATAATTATTTAAACTTTTACCAGACCGCGATTTTTTGTATTAGATTAGATTATTTATATCGATCTCCACGAGAAACTATGATTTAAATCGGAATAAGAGTATAATTTCATTCGTATCATGATAACAGAGTATCTATATTTACCAATTTCATTATAATTGATTAAGCTGTTTAAGCATGGACAATGAATTAACCGACATATACACAAATTCGCGTTGCATAATATTTGTAGCACATTGACGGATGTATCGCGTGTAACACTTTCCATAAAAATGTAGTTTCGTCATATTTAAAATACCAAGTTCGGTAGCAGTAGAACTCTGTGTGAGTTCGCCCGGAGTACTTAAGTTACATAGAATCTTGATCCAAGGTCCTCGTTAAATTTAACGTAAAATACTGTGTCTGATACGTCAAAATAATTCACATACTTAATTGTTCCTTTTTTTTTTCATGCTTGATAGGATAGCCTTTGACCACTATCTACCTGATGGTAAGTGATGATCTGATGATGTCGTCGAAGATGTTATTCAGGCTAACCTAGTATTACTGGCTCTCAAGCAAAGCTGCCGGAACACGCCGTTAGGTGCTTGGCGACAGATTTTCTACTTGAGGGTGGTAGCTAGCCAGGCGGGCCATCCTAAGACAACAACCGGGACCGACAGCTTAACGTGCCCTCCGAAGCACGGAAGCACTCAGTAGTTCAAGTTCAAGGACATGCATAAAAAATCAGATCAATCAGGTGCTTGTTACGGAAAATAAAACAAAATGTCAATGAAATAAAGTTCGATCTCAATGCGCGCTGGCTAACCTTTTGTTTATCCGATATGACCAAAAATACGAGAAAATAATTATTTTAACATGGATTTAACTGACCGATTTTTTTATTTTGATCATGGATGTATGAAGGAATCGTTTAAGCGAAAGTTACATATATTAAAATTAGTGTAATGTTGAGTAGTTTAATGAAATAATTTTATTAAACTCCCCAACTAAATACTAAGCCCCCCATTGCTACCCGTGGGTGTCGTAAGTGGAGACTAAGTATAAAATACCAGTAGGCAGCAGCACTTTCTGAGGAACTGCGATCCCCAAGACGCCTGCCAAGCGTGGGGATTATGACAAACCCCCTCCTATCCATGATAGCGGGAGGCTGTGTTCAGCAGTGGGCAATCCGGATACAGTACGTACAGTATTCATTGACTTTACTTCTAGGTAGGCTTGAACAACATCTTCGACTGCATCATCATTTACCTACTATCTATGGTGGTCAAGGGCAAGCCTCTCAGCTTACGTATCACGCCAAGGCAATATCGTCCATTTATGAATCAAATTCAATAGTCATACATCTATCATGTGCGTGGATTAAAAAAAGGAATTACTAGAATAAAACACGAAACTTAACCTTCGTAAGCATAATGTTGTCTTAGGTTTTCGCGATTGTTACACATAGTAGCTAATTAAACGGTTTTTTTTTGTTTTTTTTATGCTTGATAGGTTAACCTTTGACTACTATCTCACCTGATGGTAAGTCATGATGTGGTCGAAGATGTTGTTCAGGTTAACCTAGAATTACTGGCTCTCAAGGACAGCTGCCGGAACACACCGTTAGGTGCTTGGCGACAGATTTTCCACTTGAGGGTGGTAGCTAGCCAGGCGGGCATTCGCAAAATGCCCTACCACCATGCTATAACGACTGCCATCCTAAGACAACACCGGAACCGGCGGCTTAACGTGCCCTCCGAAGCACGGAAGCGCTCAGTAGTAATGTCACCAGCGCTCACCCATCCATCTCATGACCGAGGCGGACGTTGCTTAACTTTGCTGATCGGTTCAGAATGGCTAAGCAAACTTCGCTACGAGCGCTACAAAAGGTTTAGTCACCCAAGACCACGATCACTACAAAGTGTTTGAAACGTCGCGCGTCGTCGGGACAAAAACAATGATAAATATACGCGATTTAAAAAACCGTTTTAAGTTGTTTAATTACTTCGTAAGCATTCTTGTCTATGGTTACAACAAGTTATGTGTAAGAGTTATTTTTTCGTCAATGGAGATAGCATTCGCCGTTTGAAAGTCAGCCATCGTTGAACGTACGAAAATGGTTCCTAATAGGTACCCTCCTAAATGCAAAAGCCACGATGTTCAAGTTGAAACCTTTGCTTAGCTCAGGCAGTCAACTGACAAGTTTACAATAATATGTACATAATAATTAAATGATCTTACCATCGATCTCCAAAACTTCAAATTTCAAACCAATTTCTCTCCAAGCCTTTTTGATTTCCACCGCACGCTGGTATTGTTTTATGTCTCCCGTTTTCTGGTATATAATCGGATATTCGTCTCTCACACAGGCAATCAAATCTAATTCAAACTGTGTCCATAGCCTGTTGTAAGCTTGAGAAAACCGTTTGACATCTTGTGCCCGCTCTTCTTTCGTCTTAAACTTTTTAGTCTCCTTAACTTCGTCGTTATTCATTGTTTAAGTTGCTTTAAGTCTAGAACCACGTGCGGTAAGATGGCGTGTAGTCAGCCGAATGAGCCTGTTGAAAGAGAGAGATAGCTTGCGCACGCAAATGCGCGGCGCGGCGGCGTTGCTTGTTTATTAGCGGGCGCGCAGTGACAACGGGGCGGCGGTGGCGGAACGGAACGTTAGCCGAGTCGCAGATTGGACAATAGTTACTACGGTATGGATAGCAAAGAAGCGGCCGCGGCCTTCAGTTTAAGTCTCAAACATTTTTCGACTTTAATTCTACCATCCAGTGCATAGTATCGGTTGAATGATTTGCAGATAACCTAAGAAGTCTGCTCATCAACGTCTCTAATATCTCTATAATAATATTAATAATAGAGGCAAAGAATTTTATCTGTCCACTTTTTGCTAATCTTTTCCTTCCATATGTACCTAGTATTATTTATATTTATGTAGTATGTATATATATAAGTTTTATTATGTATGTATTTATATAGTGTTTGTCTGTACGTTTATTTAGATAATATTTAATGTAGGTAAGTATGTATATGTATTTATATAATCTCATTCGGTAATATTCTAATTATGAAATCAAATACAGACTTTTATTGGCATATTTTATTTACATACTTCGTTAAGAAAATTAAAAAATTAAATTAAGGTATTATTCTCGTAACAAAACAATGCATTTAAAACATGTTTTTTATTTTTAAAGTAGGTACAATGTGTCCCGAGACGAAGGAGGTTTCAATTCAATTTAAGTACGCATTATCTGTGGTGAGCGCGCTGCGCGCGCAACGCGCTGGTTTTTATATTATACAAGCTTTCTGGGCGCGGCTCCGCCCGCGCGTATGTCGGTTATCGCGCAAAAACATTAACTTCTTTTTGTGCAGTTGGATAAAAACTATCCTATGTTTTTTCCCGGGTCTCAAACTATTTCCATACCAAATTTCATTCAAATCGGTCCAGTAGTTTTGGCGTGAAAGCGTAACAGACAGACAGACAGACAGACAGAGTTACTTTCGCATTTATAATATTAGTACTGATTTTATTTATGTAGCTACCTATAGCCATGAGATTAAATAAAGTAGTGTATGCAACTGCATATAATTAGGTATTAAAACACTCGTGTAATCTTATTTTAAACTACACTCATGTTTTAATACCCTCTATTATATGACAGTTGCATAAACTACTATTATTAAATAGGTGTAAAAGTGTAAATAAATACTTAGGTACACAACTATTATAGGTATATATAAGTAATGTTTCATTTGTTAACTGCCAACCTGGCTAATTTTTGCGATTTTTTTTTCTTCTCAGATCGGTTGTCTGGAGGAATTTGCTTTACGCAATAAGACCGGGCGATCTTTGCTTACTTTTATTTGTTGTTTTTTTGTAATGTTATTATTAGGGTACGCAAATAAAGAATTTTCTATCTATCAATTTATCTATCTATAAGGCCACAGATCAATCTGCGAAATGTGAAGGCTTAAGGAGAGGTCTATATACACGTATCTATATATCATCGTATCCTTATCCCACCTCTGTGAGGTCGGTAAATGTTATGTTTTACTTTCTGAAAAGTTCTCAAAATAAGCGATAGTACAAGTACATTAAACAAAAAAATCACGTTGAAATAAGTATGTACCTATATTTTAAGTGGTGAGTATAAGGCTATTTTGCGTATACTCGTCTGGGTAGCTTGAAATTCTGTCGCCAAGCACTCACCTTAAAGTCTTTTGCGGTAGTGGTCCTTTAAAATCTAGTTTCTATTCTAGGTTAGCATTTTCAACCATGTCCCGAGGGATGCAGGACTAGAATGTTAGCTCCAGATCTCTACCCGTGGGTGTCATAAGAGGCGACTATGAATAACACACCAGATGGTGGGCAGCAGCGCTTCTGATAAACTGATATCTCACAATGCGATCCCCAAGACGCTTGCCAAGCGTGGGGATTATGACCAACCCCATAATGGGGGAGGCTGTGTTCAGCAGTGGACAAGCCGGCTGATACAGTCCTGTACTGTTAGTTATCCAGCTTTAAGCACATCATCACTCATTATCATTTTGTGTCGCGGGTACCTTGACGGATCAATTATTATTCAAGCGGTCAAGTATGCTGATCTTGGTAAGGTTTAATTATTTTAGCTGTTTGGTATAGAGACCATAGGTCTGACCATAGGTAGGCTGGGAGCTCGTCATATTTTTAAAAACTTTTCACAGTCTTGGTCAATAAGACTCGAGAGTCGAGACCCTATCCAGCATGATGGACACGCTGTAACTGGTTGTGCTAGAGATTTGAAGTCTGTAAGCCTACATTGGTCTTTAGGTTGCCTGAATGCTTTGGTTGTAGTTCCTGTAGTGTTGATGTATAGTTTGTTGTTTGTTAAAATG
This sequence comes from Plagodis dolabraria, assembly GCA_963854805.1. Lineage (NCBI taxonomy): Eukaryota > Metazoa > Arthropoda > Insecta > Lepidoptera > Geometridae > Plagodis > Plagodis dolabraria. Next base: position 17,318,341 of record OY978450.1, read on the forward strand.
TCAGGTAGGTAGCCGAACATTCTACGTTGACATTGACGAAAATATATAACGATGAAAAGTATCCTAAGTTTTAAATAAGCCTTCAGAATGTTTCAACTAGTTTTATTCACGCGCAACTGACCTATACGAATAAAAACTTAGTTCTTCACGTTTAATCGATATAACATAAGTATTATGAATATTTATGTCCCTACATTATTCGAGTGTCGTAAGGCGTCGTTGTATAATCTTCGGGTTCAATACCCGAGTCGGAGGCTCATCGAAACATTGGTATTTTCTATGTCCAAGTTAATTCAATTTAAGACAATACGAAAGCTCCTCGTAGAAATACAACACAAAGCAAAGCAAAAACATCATATTGAAATTTAGGTAGCCGGCATATTGCTAGTACCTCCATCTCCTTCCATATTTTTTTTTTATTTTTTTTTGTTATTGTGACAGAACAAACTCGAGGCCCACCTGATGTTAAGCGGACTAATCTCTGCCTATAACAGATACATTTTGTCACAAGTCACGAATTGCTCTGCGCCCGTCACCTTGAGACATAGATGTTAGGTCTCATGTACCTGTTATTTATTCCTGTGGGAGCCTTCTGACGAACTGCCATCTTACACTGCGATCCCCAAGCTGCTTGCTAAGAGTGGGGATTGAGACAAACCTCTCTTAATGGGGGAGGCTGTGTTCAGCAGTGCGATCGGTTGATACGGTATCCCACTACTATTCGGTTATAAAATGCGTTGATATATTAATAACCATATTGTACTCCTAATGTGCAGCAACACTACTCAATTTCAGTAATGGCGTGCTGTTCACTCACTGCGTTTTTCCGCCTTAGTCACCGGTTATGATCACTAACAGTAGAATGTGTGTGCAGTAGAGTGTAGAAGTCCTTATAAGCCAAGAATTCAAATATAATTATGCTGCGAGGGATTCTAAAGTAGAATCCTGAATGGGATTCAAAGTTACTCGACTTTAAAATAGTTGTAGGCTCCCAAGTTGGACACTCTACTTTTCATCACCCTCTATGAGTAAATAAGGAAATGCAACTTATGAATAAGAATAGTAGATTTATTAATTTAGATATAATATAAGAAAAATAAGATATAGCATAGAAATGGCTAGAGGCTAATGTTATATTTGAACAATTATGAAAGTGCATCGTAACAATTTTACCACTACCATCCGCTACAGTTGTCGATTTATTTACAGCTTGAGAATTAGAAATAGTCTCAAAAAACGTCGTCTCAGGATGTTGTTTTTAAAAACTATACTACTTTTTTGGTTGCAAAATAATAATATATAAATATTAAATTTAAAAAAACTAAAATCAAATAAAAACAGCCTTTAATTGGCTCATGCAATGTTTGTGATTGATCTCTTTGGTGATTGGAACTTTTACTAAAAATATCCACATTCTAAATTCAAATCACTTGTAGTCTCTCAGGGATAAAAAAAGCTACTTTAGCCCATGTTTACGAAGAATAAACTAGCTCTTTTCATAAAGATGTGATAAAATATATTTTAGAGACACATTTTAAAAATATATCTAGTGACAATGCCGCATAAATATTGATATTGTCTTTATATTTTTTATCAATGAAAATAAATGTTCACCGAACAATCCTTGAGTGCAGACTCATGCACGGATTTATACGGCAGGGCGCAAGCCAGGGACACAAGTCCCTGTAATTGTCCCACGAGCTGTATGACGAACCGCAAACAATAACATTCACACGCAGATCTGTGGATTTCTTGCCAGTTACAATTTTTTGAGTGTACTCTTAGTTGCATTGTAACTACCACTCCCTAACCAAGCAAGCAATCGTATTATGTTATATTTTATAGGCTTTCTGTATATTTTATTAGTATTTACACTGTGGCGGAGTGTACAAACGGGTCCTACGGGTCCAACCCGTAAAATACTGTGGAGAGCCGCGCCTTCCAGAGTGAAAATGTCTGTACTACTCTATGTTCACACCAATAATGATGAATTTATACAATGACGTGTCTTTACGTCAGGAAATCTACATTTTACTAGAAACAAGGGCTCGTAGATTTTCCGTAGATATTCGTAGCGTAGGGCGGATTACGTCACGACGTCGCTTCCGCCTACGACTGTCTACGATCGCTACGAGAATCGAGATGCGTAGGCAGCCTTGTTTTCTTCCCACTCTTTGAGCTGACGTTGTTTGTGATTAAATAGTATTCGGCTTTTGCTTTTATTGGTATTCATTTGTGTGGATGGTGTTAGTTAAGTATGCGTAGATATATACAGATGCTTAGGTTTTTGTTTCGCTCCTTAAAGATACTTCTCTAGAACAATACCTTATTTACTCAAACTTATTTTATAATACTCGTTGGAACATGTAAAGCGTTTCAATTAAAAGACTTGGTCTGTGTGTGTCTATCTGTCTGATCCGTGACAAAGTGGCATCCATAACGGCTAACATTTCAATCCTATCAAGTCGGAATGAAGCAATAATGTGACGGTTCTTCACTTTTCAAGCATCCCCTTGCATTTTATATATTTTGGTGCAGATTACAGGTAGATTAGATAAGCTGAATGTTTTAAATATTTCAGTATGCAGGGATATTGACATAAACATTTTGAGATCATTTTTTTGTTCTGAAAAAAAAAGTATATAATTTTTTGTGTTTTAATCCCTACTCCAAGCCAAGAGCGCCCGCGCCGTGCTCCTTTGAATATTTACATCGAGCAAAGTAATAAAAAATATGAAATAATACATTACAGGTACAAGAGACTTTTAACATCAGGTGGTCCTCGTACTTATTCGGGCAAAAAAACCATAAAAAACACAAAAAAAAACTAAACCAAAAATAAACATATCAACATTTTTGTTAGGACTAGCAGAAGTCAACCCTAAGAGTTTGTTAGCATTTTCCAATAAACCTGTACATCAATATTAATTTTAAGTTGTCTTATTTTGGAAAATAGCCTTGTTTTTAAAATATACCGCTACTAATAGACTGGAATCTTGATTTAAATCTAGACTTGAATAAAATTTGGTAAGTATACAAACAACAATGACAAGAGCGTCCATTAGTTTTCCACTCTAAATCGGTACTCGCAATTTTATATTATGTACCCCCAGGAAGTGCGTTATACTAAATGTACAAGTAACTGATTGCCAGATAACTCTGCTGACTGCTGAAAAGAACATATTAACAATTTTTCTAAATATTACAAGCTTATGACAAGTACTATGGAGTGATAAGCGAAAGTGACATTTACAAATTGTGGTGCCCATCCAGCATGAAACTGGAGGACGCGGGTTCGATTCCCGCCCGGGACGAAAAAAAATATGCTTCAATTATTTTTAAATTAAAACATATTAACAACTAGTTAAATGGTACTCGTCACTTTTTTATTCATTTGAGTGACGTTCTGGATGATGACGGACGCTTAAACTTCGAAGTGACCTGTTTTACCTGCGACCAATCAGCACTCAACACTCCCAAAGAAAAAAACAAGCCCAAACGGTATAAAGCGACGCATTCAATAAAACATAAATTGTTTTACTCGAAAGCATTTTTATTTATTACCACAAAAAGTCGTAAAGTAGCAAGTGCGCTTTATTAACCTCTGTATACCACGAATCGCATTCCGGTCCCAGAACCAGTATTATTAATATGCTGGCATTTTAAAAAGCATTATGTGCTCTTGAATGTGGGTACGAAGGTAGGTAAAGGTGTATTTGGTCGTATTATGTTGGTATCTGAGCGAAAATCGCGGTATATGAAGTGGGCGCGATCTATGTAAATGCCTACACGCACGGTCGGTACGCTTTCGAGATGAACGTCAATGATTAGATACGCAGATGTGACATTCTAAAGAAACGAATGAGATAACTATAGTATGTATACTGAATAGTTAGTTTCTCTGCTTATTTGTTCATATGTAAGGTTTCTTACTCAAAGGGCACGACGGAGCTCTATTATAAAGACTTCTGTGTCTGTCCGTCCGTCCGTCTTTATGTCGATATTGACAAAACAGTTCTGTTTTGTTTTGTGTAGATCATTATTGACCTAAAGATTTATATAACTAGCCACTAAATTAAATTATTTTTCAAGGGGGCTCTAATGCATGAGAGGGTCGAAAAAAACTTATCTCTTACTTTACAAAAAAACATCGATTGGTTTGCGCCAAAGATATTAATTTTAAACTTTATTTTTTTTTAGTACATATAGTTGAAAATCCAAAATTACTATATAGATACCATTACCTTTTTATTTTACCAATAAAAGAACAACACCCGACTTAACCTTCTCTACTTTTTTCTTCATGTCAAGTTATGCCATAGCAGCTCAAATTTAAGTATAAAATATTGTTTATGTTTGAAATGTGGGAGTAAAATTGAGAATATTTAAACTTTTACCATAAAAGCATAGTAATATAATTAAATTAAATAATGCAAAACATAAAAAAAAAATACTCATTTAATTTTTATGTATAAATTTTTGAGGTAATAGATATAGTTAAATTATTTATTTATTTTTGTGTTGCTTTTCTTTTTATTTAATGTGAATATGTAAATAAATTGTACATAATTAAAAAAAATAGATTATACTTATACATTTATTTAACGCAGGTTATACAAACTATTCCGCAGTTTTTATGTTTCATTTGTGAAAATGGCGCCATATGTTAGTGCTGAAATAATATGCGTTACAAAGCTGTTCCATTCTAAGATTTTTTTACCTGTAGATGCGTTGTATGCCCTCCATATTTACTAGACGAATTCTGGGTAATTACCAGAGTCACTACCAGTCTTGCACTTCCGAGCGTCTGGTGAATACATCGCCGCTAATCGTGTTTTTTAGGAATAATCTGTGGACAATATGCCTTCCTTGTGTCTTTAGACTCTGCACCAATTATACAAGCACTGTGAGAGATAAGAAAACTGTTTCATTTCACGCGTAATTATTGCTTTTATTGATGAAATAGAAAATATCGACATTTTGTTTTATATAAGTAACTATTCTCAATGAAATGGATGAGCGAGATATGTGTATCGTTTGGTGTGAGAGAGTGAAAGAGATCGCAGTGTAATGGTGATCGGAACGTCTCGTGGCGGTTCGGTGGTTACACGAATTGCTTATTTATCTCTTTCTTACAACAGATATGACGCATAATATTTGAACGTTCTTTCCTTGTCATTACAAACTGCATATACTTGTACATGTGCGTAGGTATGTAGATAGGTAAATTCTAGTAAGCTTTTAGAGCAGTGGTGTTCGAATATAACTACTCTAAAATTTCAGCTCTCTGGTTCCATTACACAGTTTACTTGTAAGTAGGTGAAAATATCAAATAGTGCACTACTGTCTCATCTAATAATTTACTAATCTTTGTTCATTGATGTCGGTGACTAACGATTTACAGTCTACTTTACAAACATGCTTCCACCTCACAAACTATAACGCAGACAGCTCCAACATTAATACAAAATAGGCTTTAACGCTTTCACTTAGGGTTTATATTGGCTTAGGCAAATGTATGTGTGTGTAAGTTTACTAGCTATGCCCGTTAATACAATGAGTTTATATGTGAACTGTGGTGTGGATACGTTCACCTATCTACACGATTTGTGGAATGCTGTGTGATTGGGTTTGTTATATTCAGGTAAAATGCTTTTGAATTAAGTAAATGGATACTTACTTAAATTGTGTTTAGTGTCGTCACATTCTCCATATCACATGTTTCATGCTGTGCTCAATCCTTCAGTTTGGACACAGCAAGTTTTAGCTAATTGAAGGCTGTTTCAGGGTTGCATCCTACTGACATTTAGTTTTATCTTAGTAAGTATCTGGAAGAATTAATATATATAATAATAGTCTATATAATTTATCGTCCTTCATCATGTATAACTAATTTATGTGCTCCAGTTCAAGCCAAATCAGCCATAAATAATTTTGAAAACTTGCTGATATGCAGTACTTACCTAAAAATATGGGTCATAAAAACAAAACTACACTCACAGGTGGTAGGGCATTTAGCGAACTAAAACCTTTTAATAGAAACTTTGTCGCTAAGCACCCAACGGTACGAGTGTACTTACGAGTATTACTGTCTCTCGAAGACAGCTGGCGGACAGCTTTCCTTGAAAGCCAGTCATTCTAGGCAAGCCAGAGCAGCATCGACCGCATCATTTCTTACCGCCAGCTAAGGTAGTGGTCACAGCACAGGCTAGCTAGCCTATCAGCTACAAAAATGTATATGTATAACTATGCACCTGGCACCTATCTTCATATAGTTATTATATATTATTATGTAAGTAAGTATTAATATAATTAATATATTCCTTAATATTTTGAACATAACTCCCATAGTATTTATGTTTATTTTATTAAATATTGTCGTCAAATCATCACGTTACACAGGTCAATGCGTCAAATATGATTCTTTATAAAAATTGGAAACTGCGAAGGTGGTTTCATAACTGTACGATGGTTTAAGAATGTGAGCATTGTACTACGGATTACCTATTTAAAAATATTGTAAACTTATCTAAAGAATCGAATCTAAGTCACTTTACTTATCAATGCTCACCTGACCAATAAAGCAAAAAATACAATACAACATAAATGCAAGCGTGTCAACGGTGGATAAGTTCATTGAACTACTCGTATATAATACAGACAGATCGAATTCAAAAATAGATTCAATAATGAGTTATGTTTGAATAACATTACAATTATTTTCATAGTACCAATTAAAACATCAAACTTGTCATCAAGCACCTTGTATTTCAATATATACAGCGACAAGCATGCTTTGTGGTTGCTGAAGTTCAAGAAAGCGCAATACTTCAACATGAGTGTGTAAACACTTACAGGTCTTATACTGCGAATATTATATTAGATAATTTTGGCTGCGTAACCTTGACTTCATATTTTTTTGTAAATATGGTTTAGTAGGCTCTATCTCAACTAAAAAGCTAGAGCTCCTTATTTAGCTTAGCTTAGCTTTCTTCGAGTTTTGAACCAAATCCACAACACAATTAACATAAACTAATCGTCATGATGACTTGTTTATTTTCCGTGGTAACGTTCAATTTGTAGCCACAGAACCACACAGTTTTCGATCCGTTTAAAAGTATAATAATTTATTAAAGAATAGTACATGGGTTTTTTTCGACTGTCATGTTGGTGGCGGAAATTCCTTCTTTATTTTTTGTCACACATCAAATTTTAATAACCTTCTTTGACCTAATTAATCACATATGTTGTGTGTTCAGAAATTAAACACAGGCTTATTTTAGCGTCCACTGCTTCTTGGCTTCCATTCTGACGAAATAATGCTCAGTATGTATGAACTTGAACAATGAAGTCGATTAAAATAGACAGTTATAAAATATGTATAAATAAATATGTAGTTTTAAATTCGTCTTATATAAACCGCACGCCTGATTCTCCTGCTGAAAGCAGCTTAGCGTTCTAAAGCACCCATTACTCGCGATTGTATAGCAAGCGACAAACCATTTACACATTTTAATTTACAGCTAATAAAAAACAAAAATGAGTGCGCTTCACAGATTAGATTCCGTACAGTTTGGGATACGTTTCGGCCAGTTCAATTTCAGGACTTAAATTGCCTTGCGGACTACAGTGTTAAAGTGAAACTTATTTATGTGCCTAAAGTGGTAGTCAATGTTTTTTTTTTGTTATTACGTTTAGATGAAAAAGTTTGACCATGACCGAGGTTGAAATTTATGATTCAATATGAACCTTCCTGGAGGCCGAAACATGCTCTTTGAATCAGGGCTATTAGGGCTCAGTGCATGGGCGTACCCAGCTTCTAGTTCAGGGGGGGGGGGGGGGGCAAATTAGGAATTTCTTACACGTAGCCATAATATAATACCATAATAATATATAATACAGTATAAATAAATATACATAAAAAAACAGGCCAAATGCGGATTGGGTCTCGCTTTTAAAGGTCTCACATCAATTTCCAAATGAATGAAACCTGAAAAAAAATACTGAAAAAGTACATTTTTAATGGATGTTTTCCGTATTTGTTTGCTAAAAAAACGAAATGGTGCATTACGTACCTAAATTTCAGTTTAAATTTTGAGATAGAAGGCGTACCAAAAATAATAGGTAACTTTTTATTGTTTTTATGGGTAATAAGATGAATTAATTATTATTTTGTTCACTATGTGCTCATTGTGATTTAGACGATCTCTCAGCTGCCCTCCCTGCTTTAAGACAACGGAGCAGCATCTAAACAGAGTGTAAGTTGAACTTCAAACGAATTTTGCTTTAATCAGTTTTGCAGTCTAGTGATATCTCTAAATCTCATGACATTTGTTCGTAATTTTCGTAGTTTAGTAGCAGTACTTTGTAGATTATCCAATCTTCTTTTGCCCTTATCTCACTATAAGTATGGTCCGCACAACATGTATATTATTATCTTTACTCTGCTGAATCAGTTCTATATATCACTACTTACACGTTTCAAATACTAATAACAAAACGTTGTCCACCTATAAATACTTTCTTCGGCCTCCCCTATCTATATCCGTCCAAATTCGGTGGTCACCACATTGTTTTCATCTATTACTCCTTAACTCTTATATGTATCTTCGTGACATTCTATACATGCCAAGGATGTTTAGGTTATTCCGTGCTGGTAAGGTGATATTGAGAAGTGAACAAAGGAGAAGGAAAGGGGATGTTTTCTAGGTTATTTTGAAGGAAAGGGGACGTTGATACTGCAACCCCCTTGGGTATACTTGGGTCGGGTCATGCTTGAGAGAAGACACGTGGCCAGTTTATCCTACATGGTCGTGTTGGAGGAGCTCAACTAAGTCTTATGATAATCGTTAAAATCTGCCTCGAAAAACGGTTCTTGGTTTGAAAACATTTCAGTTTTTCATCCACCACATGGCTCAGGACGTCAAGAGTCAAGTTTTCTCGGTATTTTCCGCGTACGAAAGGTAAAAGCACACGTAGACTCAACTTTTGGTTCAAGGAATCCATCTTTCCATGGTATTACACTAACTTATTTTTGTAGGTACATATATAAGTAACACAAGTCGAAGACGGAGGTAGCAGGCGCTTTTCGCCTTCTACGCCCGTCTCGGGAGACGTGCCTTCGGCACTTCTCCCTCCCGGGTTATTGTAGGGCCTGCCCTCGCCCAAAATCCGGTGGGGCTGGACGACCGCACAGGCGGTAGCCAGCATCTATGTCCTCCCTAAAAAAAAAACCTTGGGCAACGAAAGCAATGGTGTGCCTCTTAGAACACGCACCTATTTGAGCAGTCGCTTTATTATGATCAGTTACAATAACTGCAATAATTCAAGCACTCATTACATGCAATACCTTAACTCATATATTATTTTAACAATTGTTTGGTTTTGCTTGTCGGCAAGAATTAGAAAAAACGATATACAGTTTATTTAACAGTTACTACGTAACTCAACGCTAACTTGTTGAAATATACAGTCGGGGGCGGGTCCATACATAAAATTAACATAAAACATCTCGATACCAGAATGTATATAAATTGTTACCATATTAATTTATTAGCAGTTTTAGCCTCAAGAATGATTAATAGCTCTATTGATAGCTTAAGTGTTGGTTTTAGTAAATAATTTACGGGCTTATGTAAATGAATCAATGAGCATATATAGGGCTTGAATAAATATCTATTAGTCCTTTGGCGTTTATCATGTTTGATAATTCTTCATATAATCATTTAAAGATATATTTATATTATGATATCATTGAGCAAGCAGCTCGACGTCTTAATAATATGTAAATTACCTACATCATTTGTATATTTGTACGTAGATTACTTTTGAAATATGAATGCCGTCTCTGTGAAATTTGGCCAAAATGTAATTGAGTTTAAGAACTTAGAAGACTGAAACTTATTTTGTACGATGTTTGAAGCGTGTAAGGGATAACCCCAGTGAAAATTTGGTATATATCACCAGCAATATTTCAAAGAGAGTAAGTACCTAAACAAGCAAAGGCCCGAACTTTGCCATGAATATAGGCTAAACTGCTATACGGTTGTAGCATAAAAAGCAAATCCGGGAATTAAGATTGTCAATGGTGAGCTGGAATGTTGGTGTTCCCATTGGATGTCGTATAAGCCGAAAAAGGGAAAATGCTCCTGATTAGCAGCATACCACTACACACGTCAATAAGGGTGTGGTGCCCAAGTAACACGTAATCTGTATATTCACTGAAGTAAAGACTGATTTACGTTTTAAAATCAGACTATCACTTTAAAACAGTTTTGACTTAGTTTAAATGCTTTTGAGGAGAATGTTGTAAAATGTATAATGCACGAAGCCATTGTATGGTCGAAAAAATAAAGTTATGTGGCTTATAATCATACTAAAACATTAATTACTTTTAATATACAACACCTTACACAGCTTTTACACTGACGAGAAGGTTAAGACCTTATATTAGTACATAAGAAAACCTAATACATTAAATAAACGTTGTCGAAATATACTATAGTGAACTTAAATATATTAACACATTTTTAAGATTAAACGCATTTTTATGATCTTTTCTTATGCTTATTTACTGCTAAGCATTAGCTAAACATTTAATAAAGTTTTAGCTCTGTTATCTTCTTACATTATTGTTACTTTAAAGCTTTCAGCACTATTTAGATAAATAAAAATGTAATTTTATGACTATAGGTCATAATTTGGCTATAAAATCATGAGTGGTATGATTATTTTCATTTGTGCGTTAGTATACTCATTGGTAAATTTATGTCGCACGTGTAACGTTGTTGTCATGAATAAACTGTGGAAAAAGACTAAGAGAACAGGTGGAGTAAAGAGGAAGATGAAAACGGAATATTCAAACTTTATATCTGGTTTAAGTAATGAAAAACGTGTTCCAAACAATGATACACAAAATACAGAACAATCGTTAGTTGTGTATGAGCCAAGCACTAGTCAAGAAGTTCCATCAAGTGGTTCCGTAGTACATTTTAGATTTGAAACTGAAAATTATTTTGCAAAAATGTTATCAGAAGGTACTTCTTTCTATAAATATATATAAAATAAAATAACTTATTATATATATAAACCTTGTTATTTTTTGTGTAAGAAATATTGTTTATTTAGGTGTTTTAGTATTTCGTTACAATTGTTCAAATTATATATGTTTACAGATTATATAAACAAAAATTCTCTTGTGAATAATAGGTCTATCAATTTATATCCCATGTCCCTCTGCAGTTGTCTCTCTGGACTTATTTTAGTTTAGTTTCGGAAACAACAGTTTCCCATTGTAATAAAACATTTTTGCAGCCATTATAGTTTATTAGATGTAATGTTATGTTATATTAAGTTTATCCATGTATGGCTTGAGAATAAATAAATTTATAAAAAATAAAAGTTGTGCATACGACGGAGTAAATTTTCATCTGTTTCTTTCTTTCTACTGGGTCCAATAAAAGTAATTATAAGTTCTCTAAATCATTAATGCTGTCAATTGTTTTTAGCTTGAAAGAAGAATTCTCGGTTGCATTTTTGGCATCCCCTAAATTGACAACAGATTGATCAAGATGGCGGCTTATTGTCCTTGTAATGGCTTTTTCAATTGTTGTTTCTATTTCAATTATGAAATTGCTCAATCTGTAGGAAAATTTATTTTACATATCCATGATTTTGTTTTGGTTTTCTATAATTGTATCCAGTTTGTGTGTGTCAGGCTGAGGTGTAATGACTGGCTCCGAATTTACTGCTATTTCATTTGGGTCTCCTAAAAGCCAAATAGTATTTTCTGCTATTGGCTGCTGCTGAAGTTGTGTTACAACGGATGAATTTGGTTGTGAATGGATTATCTGAAAACAAAGACAGAGCGGTTTGATACATTTATTTTTTAAATTTAGGTTATCGCGGTCACGCCGGTGTTTAAATTAATTAAAAAATACACAAGATTTAGCGAATGAGCGCGCGTTGTCACAGGGACAGGAATCAAGTACTAATACAAATAGTAATGAATGAAATCAAGACTGCGCAGCGCAACCGCTCATTTCGCTAATACTATCCTTCTCACTCCCACCCACCTATCATGAGGTCGCACGTCCCGTTTGTTCTATTCGGGCACATGATTCAGGGAATTCCCAACTCATTTATTGTGATAGTGATTTTATTCTTACACTTGTCAAATTACCTAACTGGAGACACATAAAATATGAAAGACGTGAAGTAGGGTACCATATGATTAAGGGATTCTAAATTATTATTTCGGTACCCTGATTAACACTATAGCAATCCATTTTTTTGACGTTCAAGGGTAATGAACATTATAACATGCCTAAAAAGTGTTACAATAATGCTAAAGATATCACTTAGATACTTTATAAGTAGGTTGAATGACTTAAGCGTTTTTTTTTACAACAATAAGACTGACAACATTAAAATATACTAGTTGAAAGTTTAAAACATTAATATTATCTGACGCCATTTGCTTTCTGTTTTCTCTAATATAAAAATAAAATTATAACACCCACATGAATGAAATACTACTTATTATGTTTTTCTTATAAGCGAAGTACTGATAGAAGCAATTTTATCAGTTAAAATTAATCAAATCGTTAAAAAAATGACAAAAGGTGTCATATGTCGATTCTAAATTTGTCCCGATTTTTATTAAAAATGCATTTCTGTGAGGGCGCGTGAATTATAAACCACAAACATATATATATTTTCACATAAGACTAATACCCCCAGCTCATTTGCATTCAAAACAAAATAAAAATAATACTTACCTTATGATAAATCATTTTCAATGAAGACACATTAAAACATCTCCGCACACAACACCATGCACTGCAATACACTTATCAAAATAATCAAATCGGACATAAGTTTCGATAAGTTTTTTCAAATACTTTTATACATAGAAAATAAAACGTTCAGCCTTAGAATAAAACGTAACTTTGGCATTGTAATTCAAAAAGCTGTTTAAAAGCTGTACTAACGTTTAACAAAATGCTTTTTACATTAGAATATGTTATCTAACAACTTTACTAATGTCTGTCTTCAATAACATTATAAGCGCTGGTTAGCAGCACTAATAATATTTGATAATGCTCAAAGCCGTATTATTTGGGGCCCAAATTGCGCTTATAAGACACTTATAAACTTTTATACGGCTGATATAGTGCTACATATGCTGCTCATATACTGCTTTGCACGTAAGTCCATGCTGTTGTACGCTTCTTATAATGTTGTTTTGTGTTACTTGGGTGTTGCTACACATTGAATGCAGAACAGAGGTTGTGTATAATTACCCGAAAAATGGCGGGTATTTGACTAACATAACCATTCCCAAAGAGGTTAGGAACTTAGGAGTCATGCGACTGACTATAAACATAAGCCAAAACTTTTCCGATTTTGTCCTGTGTGTTGTTAGCGAAGACATGTTGTACCGACTCCACATGCCTGAGATAAATGTAGGAAGAAGATGATGATGATAATCTGGAAGCAATCGTTTTCCGGGAAAGACGTATTTCCGTGAGAAATTAGGCAGAGCTGCCTGTACCTTGAGAAAAAATATTCTAGAAAAGGATATGTGCCATGGTAATTTAATATTATACGGCAACTACTGTACAGTCGGACCAATCAAAAATGACCTAAACGGAAACCATCATTCGAATAAAATCACACGTTTCCATCTCTGTCTTGGCCAACAGGCACGACCCATAGTTTCACTCATAGTTACTACAAAATATCGTACAAAGTTCCTCAGTTTATGGTCTTCGCTCCGAGAGCCGCAAGCGTGAGACAAGAACCACAGATTAAATGGTACTTAGTATCATGAAATAAGTCAGCAAGTCACAGTTTAGTGTAGAGTCAGTAAGGAAGAGTCAACAATCAAAGCAAGACGCCGATGTAACTGTGAACCGGGCATTTGTCGAGCCGTGTCAATAAACTTGATTCGAAAGTGGAAGACGCTCCGGCTTACATAAGCGGACCGACAATGTGGGAGACGCAGATTAGGTAGGTGTTACTGCAGACAGGCGTCCATATGCCGCCAAGCTTTTTTTATGTCAATCATATCGGGTAAAGATGCAGTCCTTGGCCTGATGATAAACAACGTGTCAGCTCGTCCATACAGTCCCAACCACAAAAATTGATATATCTCGGTGGGGGGATGTAAGTGTACATTTTCTCCCAGGTTCAAAGTAGATGTCTTTCTAATTACCTTTATGTGGTTATGTTAAGGAAGCTCCATGTGTGAGATCCCGTCGTGTCTCATATTATTGTAGTGTGTTACCAAACGCAGTTCCAGCGGTTCTACCTATGAGGCTATATAACAAAACATCAAATTAGTGCCACCAGGAAGGCTAGTAGTGTATCACTTAGTCTTTCTCTTCACACAGGAAAAATATACATGATACAAGTGATTGTTATGTATCAATATAATATTTACAATAACATCAGAAGACATTCCTTCAACCTACATAATATGCCTCATCTCAAATCAATATGCCTATCCCACCTGCCTAAAAAGAAACTACCGGATCACACCTTTAATACTAATTACATGTATACTTACGTGACTTGTGTTACATGCACCTGCCTGGGGTAAAGTAACAATATAGCCGGCTGAAATTCACTAGATTAGATTTTCTGGTATGCTATCAGTCCATACTTGGTGCGAATGTTAGTTGCAGCACAGTTGATGCACACTCCAGTATGCTTTCACGTCTTGCCTGAGTGTCTTCCACTATTATTTCTGTTTGAGTCTGATGTTATGATGTAATCACAGATACGTCACATATACGGCAATTATATATTTAACGGGTGTTTAATAATTATGTAGTATAATACTCGTACGTATGGAGCCTCAAGAACTTGACACAGTTACACTACTTTATTTCGTGAAATGTATTTATTCGCATTGTTTAGGTGTACATGATCCACGGTTGAATACCTCTTCAAGATAGGTTCTGAACCTACATAGGCTCTGGCCCTAACTTTCCCCAATTTGGTCGGATTGTGTGTGAAGGTTTCATAGCCAAGTTCGTAAAATTATTCCTCTAATATATGTAAGGGCAGTATTCTCACCTTATAAAATAATGTTAAAACCCCGCAGTGCCAATTATAAATATTATATGTACCGTAATTTATGTTGAATTTGCAGAATACACGTCTCGCTCGACACGGCCACGCCGCGCCGCGCCGCCCGCGCCTGCACAGTCCAGTTATTTGCTAAACCGCTATTTATATCATTCCCATAAGCGCAAACAGACACTATTACAGATCAATTTTAAATTAATTTCATAGATATTTTTGTGAATCCATTTTTACAATCTCCTCGAGCTTGGCTATGAGTTTAAATGTTCAGCTCTATATTTTGAAACATGATGTCAGAGCAAGGTCACAATTGAGTATATAATAATTTTATGTTTTAACCTTAAAACTATATCATCATCATCCGGATGACATCCACTGTTGAACTGACAACGAGTTTTCGTATCATAATAACTTCGATGTCGATGAAATGTTCCCGCCTTCAGCTTCATCATAGTTTAGACCCTTGTTGCAGTGACTGCTCCTGTTATAAAATATATAAGAAAGGAAGCCCTGGTTGTATCGCTTGACGTTTTGAAAACCTTTGATAGGGTCTGGCACGTAAGCCTAATGAACAAGCTTCCTTCTTATGGTCTGTCAGCTCCTCTCTGCTCAAGGGCTGGGGACATTTTCAGGGAACGATCTATACGAGTGGTTATAGGTAGCTGCTATTCAGATCAATTGGCAATCAATACCAGCGTGCCTCAAGGGTCTGTACTCTCCGCAACTTTTCCTGCCATACATTATGACCTGCTTAGACCGACACATTTGAGTATGCAGATGACAGCACTGTTGTGGAGGGCTAATCCAAGGACCAAGACAACGGAAATAGAGGCGTTGAGAGAAGGATTAGTTTAACATATGAATGAGGCCCTTAAATTTGTTGCCGACTGGGATGACAACTATCTCGTCGGTTTCAACAACAAAAAGAGGCCAAGCCTGTGTTTTCTCCGCCAAAAAGAGTCAGTTCCTATTGTCCCTGACTTTCCGGGGTGTGTCCATACCCTTGTCAAACCATATAAAGATAACTCTTTTTTATGGTTTGACCTAAACTCCCACCCTCAACGTTGGAGCCTACCTTGAGTCTGAGGCTTCTCTAGCTAGCAAAAAAACTCGGCGTCCCCAATATGTTTAAGGAATACTGCACACCGGGTCAGCTGCTTCACCTTTATCAGGCACAAGTCAGATCGTGTGTGGTGTACTGCTGCTACCTTTTTGACAGTGCAGCCAAATACCAGCTGGAAGGTCTCGAATGGGTAGATCGGTGCGTAATGAGGTTCATTGGCAATGACAATCTAGTCGCCAAAAAACTTCTGAGCCCCGACGTAGAGTAGCTTGTCTGACTATTTTTATAGAAAATACATTTAGACCAGTGTGCACAAGAGCTTCATGACCTCATCCCACCTCCCCCTTCTACTACAGGACAAGCAGAGAGACTGCTATTTTACCACCCCTTTCTTGTGAATGATCTTAAAGTTCAAACGCAACGATTCCATATGCGTATAGCGCAAGAAAGAAGCTCCCTGCCATCTTCTGTTTTTCCTGAGATATACAATCTAAGGTGTCTTCAAGACTAAAGTAAATAGAAATCTACTAGATCTGCATGCTTTGACCTCGGCCACACACTATAGGCGAGTTGATGGCCAAACGTAGAACTATTAAAAAAATATGCTAGGAATATGCTCTCTTTTTGAAATCTCTTAAGTTCTACAAGTTCGGAAACACTTCACATGGCAGCTGGTTCGACATTGCGGCAGTGCGAGCTGCAGATATTAAATCGAACATTCCTCAGAATATTCCCTCCCATTGAAGAGAGCTTCATCGTCAACGATTTAAGCCATGCTGCGTTGAATGCTGTTAAATGAAAGAAGCTGGTACTGGAAACCTCCGGCTCAGAGGTGAGAGCTCCATATGAAGCCAAACCTAAGCATTATAAAATTATATACTTAGATATATATGGTTTAAGAATTTATTTTTCTTAAGAATAACAATATTCACTTGCAGAGAAACATATTTAAAACAAAGTAATATTTAAATACCGGAGTGCACAGTGTACACGAAATAATATTGTTTCGTAATAATATATCCACTTAAAACATTTAACTACTTTATTTCAAGTTGAAAATCTGTCGCCAAGCACCTAACGGTATGTTCCGGCAGCTGTCCTTGAAAGCCAGTAACTCTAGGTTAGCCTGAATAACATCCTCGACCACATCATCACTTACTATCAGGTGAGATAGTGGTCAAAGGCTAACCTATCAGGAATAAAAAAAAAAAAAAACTACTACCCTTAAAACAGTTAATATCAAAGCTAAAAGAATAGAATTTTAATTTATTATTCTGATAATAGATTTGTTACGCGTAATAAGAGTAATTAAACAAATATTAAGTAAACTCCTAAGAATAAAGCTACCACTCATAGAGAAACAACATCTTTCTCTATCTATGATAGCACCAGTGACGAACAAATTCATGACTTTAATAGCCTGGGCCATTTTATTTTTATTCGTGAGAAAAGATAAATTGTAACCAGAAGAATGTTGGGTATGAATGTGGACGGATATTAGGGATATTAGGAGAAGAAGACTGAAGAAACTATGTGTGCAGAGTTTGTGACTGGTTAGATGACAGCTGAAAGAGTGGAGGTAAGAGATGAATGTACATGTTGTAACGACCCCACAAAGTATGGGATACGGGCATGAAGATGAAGATATAAATATAGAATTCGCATGCATCCAAAATGCATTTATCACCAACTATTATATAAAACAACACTTCCGAGAAGGTGTAAAGTCAAATGCCATTGGGTCTGTCAACACCACTGGAGGTAATTATAATTAGCATGATCAATCACAACACCTGTCAACAATTAACTGATAGCCAATCTATGACATGTTCCGATTAAACTCACAAAACGTTAACGGTTCCCTGAAGTTTAAACCAATGATGTAATTTCTGCTCTACATCATGTTGTAAAACCATTTGACATTAAATTATATTCCAGTTCTTTTCAACGTCAAAAAAGCTCGTCCATATCGGTTGATGATGTGAGACTACGTAATTTATTGGCCTTTGAGAGATTACTCAAGTAAAAAAGCCTTTATCGTCCCGACACGGTTGGGTCAATAACTAGACAAAAGCTCGAATAAGATTGTAGGTTAGGTAGTCATCGAATCGGCCTCAAATACTTTAAGGTGAGTTTATTAATTAAGGCGGCCGACCTTGCGGGCCGCACATCCAAGGAGGTCGGTCGCGCACGTGAAGGAGTGAGATAGCTGCAATGTGCGTCTCTATCTCGTATTCCGAAGTGGCTCGCGTTCGGTGCGCGCGACCTGTGAAGAGCCGACGCGCGCCATTTCAGTCCTGTCTTGACGTCTCCTCGTTGACCTTCCGTTAGCTGCATGCAATGCACTGTGATTGTCATCGAGCTATAGGCATCCCCGCAAGCGCCACTTATCACACTGCCAAACCTCAGTTGATTTATTTATGGGATGTTCATTGACGAACATCTATGTAATGAAGTACTCATTTATTTTTATGGCTTTACTAGGTACTCAGCTTGCATTAAATATATTAGAATTAATAGGCATACGTGCTTAATAATATTCACTTGTAAAAAAATAATTTAGTGTCTAAGTACCTAACATAATTTATTAATTACAAAATAACTATAAATATATAGCATTGTGAAAAAGTCATATCTTAACAAATAAAAACTAATCAACAAAGAGCATTCAGCTGCTCGGTCGCCAAGCAATTACGGATGCTAAGAGGCGAATCTACAGTAAGCCGGTATAGTAGGTATACATGACGTATCACAAACACAAACACATTCTCACACCGAGTAGCCGAGAACAATCACAGAGGAGCGTGAGCCGTGAGATCACTCGAAACCGCACCTTAAGCTCATTGTCAAACCGATTACAATAAACAAACAGGACAGATGCGGTTGGAATCTTGTCAAACAGGCGAGTTCGAGCGTTGACTTATTGCCGGTAGAGCATTTCTGTATTTGTCAATATCAACTCAAAATCAACCTTATAACCTTAGAGACTAAGTTCAAAATTGTGTGAGAATGACTTGAGTTCAGGTAAAACACGAGTGCGGCGGCAGTAAGAAGTGCGCACACAGACACAACTTAACGTTGCCATAAATAAAAGATTCCTACAGAAACAATTGTTGCGTAGAGGCACAGGCTTTGGAGGTGAGCCGAGGCCTCGGTGAATGTAGCCGACTAATCGCCTCAAGCCGATCGCGAAAGTAGGTGACCGCCCGTGATTGACGCTTGCGAAACACCGTTCGATGACATTTAGACTGGACGGACAATGCGCTAAACCCTCGATAATTATGAAACGTATTTGCGTTTGGATTCAATATCATATTATGAAGTTACGTAAGCAACGTCAACAGGTTTGATCGGATGTGTCTTGTTACGTCTAGCACTAAGATACTCGTACCTATCTATGTTTTGAACTGAACTTATTTGATAATTTTGATTTGTCTAATATACCTAGTACTGTACTGTATCAGCCGCATTATCCACTGCTGAACACAGCCTCCCCCATTCAGGGGGGGGGGGGGGTTTCCCATAATACCCACGCTTGGCAGGCGTCTTGGGTAGCAATGGGGGAGTGACACTCCAACCCGGTACCCCACGGGATTACTTATAAAGTAAGTATCAAATATTGTTTACCTTTTTTAGAATTTCGTATGTTAATAGGTATACTTATAAAAAACCGGATTGAAAATTAGAATATGTAAATATTACGATATTAAAAAACCAATTAGGTATTCACGTTTACCGGCTAGGTAAAAAACAAAAAATATTTAATATATGTTAATATGAGAAAGAAATACTTTATTTTAATTTTGGCTAAACTTTAGTACAACTTACGTATGTACTTCTTAATAATAATAATAATTAACCCAAGGTATTATCTAAATTTTCCACAGTTAAAATATATAGTTATAATATTAACTCGAAAATAGTTATCTATTGTTTACAAAATTCAATAATCGAAGCTCCATGGAATCTCTGTTCCGAGATAACGCCGCTCTACTTAACCTCGCCACACAGAGAAGCGTAAACGTGAAACAATACGGTACAGTAACACAACTTTATCAGCTCACTTTACTAATAACCCTTCAAGCAAATTTCAACCTTAACTCAATGGAATAAAGTTGACAGATCAGCACGTGGTCGTTTAGTGAAGTGTATTTACACTTGCACTCACACAAACGAATTGGCCATCTGCGTAGCTACAGTGACGTTGGTGTGTGGGAATGCCAGGGAAATTTATACCGGCGGCACACCGTACCCTCTATAATTCACGGTTTGTATCATTTTTAAAAAGCAAACAATTCCATGTGAGATTATCATTTAATTATTTTATCTTGTATGTTAATGCCTCAGTAAGGAAGCAGGTATGGTGATGGTAAACAACCTGCGTTACGATTATCTCGTTCGTATTTTTTCACTTGGGAGCGCAGTTGAACTTAATTCAACCACGAGTGATTATTAAGTAATTGTCAGAGGAATATCTAAAAATCTTTATACTTGTTCCAACACTTATACGTGTAAACATAACGCAATAAAGAGAAGAAAGTAAATATCAAGAGAAAACACGAAACTCGTTCATAAATTCATAACAAATTGAAAGTTTAAGCAAATGAACACGAATCAGTGAGTGCTTTCTAGAAATTATAACGTACATTACTGTCATACATACGTATAGACAAAACGAGAGATTCTGTCCATACGCATCAACCGAAGCGACTGAGCTGGTCGACTATTTTGTACTTAGTAGACCGAGCACGCCCACCTAGCAAGCTTGCTTCTTGGAGAACGAAAACTTTGGATGAGGTACTTTGAGATCGATGCGATCTTCTTATTGTCATATTTCAAGGCACCTTGGTTAAGCTTTTAGTTCCCGGCTTAAGAATATATAAGAACCGTTCCATATCCTTCTATTGGATCTCGTAAAATGCAATCAAGAGAAACAATGAGCCGAATACGCAGGGTGTCACTACACACGATGACTTGATTAGAGTATTGATGTGCATTAGGTGCATAACAAGAGTCAGCGTTTTAACGCCATAATTACTTAATTAGGGGCTTAACAGTTGCTAAACTAGCAGCAAGTTGCCAGCGAGTATGAAAATCAAACCAAAAAAAATAAAACTGGATCATGACAGTGCACGCCCCGACGTCGACGATGCGACGACGCGGACGGGGCAATTACATTACAATTTTCAGTTGAAAAGAGCGTAAACCACGATTACTAAACACACGAACAAAATTAGTGAAAAAAAAAATACCTGGCAGCATTTCTATTTCTGAATTTCTATTTTTGGTCTACAACTCCATTTTATAGTATTTGTTGTTATCACGGTATTGCGAATAGTAAAGAAGATGTGATTATTCGTCTTGTAGCATATATAATTAAAATTCAGTTCAAATGCTGTCCATCAGCGAGTATTAATTTTTTTCTATAATGTTGAAAGAACATGTACCTAGTTTATCTAGAGGCATTAGGTACTTAAAACACTATTATATAAGTAAATTTTATTTAAGAAGAATCAATATACTAGCCAAAATCTAATATTTTACAATTTCATTAGAATGGCCAATATTTATAACATATAGTACTTTGTTTACCCACCATCTCATAAAAATAGCTAAGCGTATTTTTATTTACCAAGTTCTCGTATGACAAAATGAAATAATTCAAAAGATTAAATTAAAGGGTCCACTTTTATGAACCTTTTGGCTAACAATGAATAGACTATATATAGGCATAAATTATATAGTAAGTATTAATAGGTTATACTAGTTAAAATAATAATATCATAAATATATTGTGTCAGGATGTTAGACTACCCCAGTTCACCATGGTCTACTTGGTCTACTAGACAATCATCTGTACGGCATCAGCCGAATTGTCCACTACTGAACACAGCCTCCCCCATTAAGAAGGGGTTTGCCATAATCCCTACGCTTGGCACGCGTCTTGCGGAACGCAGTTTAAGATATCAGTACCTCAGAAGGCACTGCTGCCCAACTTCCGGTACTTTACCTCTAGTTGCCTCTTACGACACCCACAGGTAGAAATATGGGGGGGGTGACATTCTGACCCGGCACTCCACGGGGTAGACCCTCTTTATTGTGCATTATTTATTTCGAAGACTTCTTTGGAAATAAATTACCGCATAGCACAATTGCTTATCTATTTATCTTCTTACTTGGAGTAAGTTCACTTGATGCAACGCGCCAAGCGAGATGTTAAAAGTAACATCAAATGGGCGCCATTTTTATTACAAACTATCTACGCCCACGTCCACTGTGATATACCTATTTGAATTAATTACTAATCACATATAAAAACACCTACGCTCTAATAAGAAAATATATGGCTAAAGTAATAAACAGAGCAGGCTTTGTTACCAAATCAAACTTTCTAAGTCCGGTCAAATATTACACCTCATATTCTTATCATTATCCCACTTTTGTGGAATTGGTATATTGTCTTCTCTAACAACACAAAAGACGCACAACACAAGGGCATCATGGTAGACATTTATAGCTGCCGTTATATGGATGGTCCGTGGGGTGCCGGGTTAGAATTGCACCTCCCCATATCATCCCGTGGGTGTCGTAAGAGGCGACTAAGGGAAAAACACTGGAAGGTGGGCAACAGCGCTTTCTAAAGAACTGCCAACTTGCACTGCGATCCCCAAGACGCCTGCCAAGCGTGGGGATTATGGCAAATACCCCCTTAATAGGGGAGGCTGTGTTCAGTAGTGGACGATCCGGCTGTTACAGTATATGGATGGTAGCCGAACTGACTACTCCGCCATATTGAAGCAACGATGGCCGAGCGGTTATAGCTATGGACTGCTGTGCAGCAGGTGCATGGTTCGATCCCCACCGCTGACTTGAGCTTCACCTTTGAAGGACATTGTGCGATTGTGCTCAGGGAAGCCTTCCGCACAGTGTTCAACCAGACAATATTATATTAAATTTAGAGTTCGTTTATTTATTTGCGTAAGGTATCAAACATATAATAATAATAATAAATATTTATTTCAGAAAGAGTTACATAACTATTACATACACTTTTTAAAAAGTACAACGGTTGACAAATTTGAACTAAGAAGACATTATAGAGCGAGTTCCAAACTAGGCTTGAGCCTGTATCTTGGAACTCTGAGATGCGAAAATATGGAATAATTATAATGATAGTATCAGACATGGTGTAGATAGCTTTAATCAGATATAACCTAAAGTAAAACATCAGTATATTAGGTTGTGAGATATATTATACTGGCATTATTATGTTATTTTAGCCATCCACGACTATATCCATGCCTAAAATTCATTAAAAAGTATATCAGCATTTTGTTTTTGAATGGCACAGACCAATATATCCATTATATGATATGTATATTATCTTAAAATTCTAATTTAATATTTTTTATAATATAGATATATTGGTAGGTATGTGGTGATCTGAGGTGAATGGTTACTAAGTTATTAAGTCACATATATTTATTAATGGTACAGATAGACTAGTTTATAATTATTATTGTTCAAGCGAAACAGAGAGGTAATGTGTTAATTATGGGCAATTTACAAACATGTTCTCACTCTGTTTTTTATTTCATATGTTACATCCGCAAATTGGTTTGATTTGTTTTTATACAAAAGGTCACTGTATTGCGTTTAGTGCGAATCAATTATTCAGAATTAAAAGCAGTTTTTGGAGTTTTTGGCAGGATGTTACTGGTAGATTCAGATTTTGGGTTGCGGACAGTTGGCTCCATTCTTAGTTCAACTAGTGTATCAAGTACTTACATTTTTTTATAATAAATCTACTCTCCACAGACTCCAGGGTCCGTGCTTTTTTTTAAATATGATTTTAATAATTTAAAATTAAGAATTAAGAAATAGGAAACATGTAACATTGTAAGGGGGAACAACAGAACAAAAGAAAGGTTTTTTTGGTAAAGTAATTAGCACTAGCAACCAGTGCAGACCGTTGTCCTCTAGCAGCACCCGTTCACGAGATGACGCATGTACCAGCCACTGCCTTCCTCAACCAGTTTTGAGGGAAGATAACACCTTCCTGTGAGCATGACCGCTCCGGATACCCGTGCCACCGATTACAGTTATTACACAGATTGATAATTTGGGACTACAATAAAATAATATACAGAAATTTTCATTTTTTTGACATTTTCCCACGTCACATTTTAACAAGGTCTCCATTACCACGCTGTTTGTATATTTGATCGCCATTTTGTGGTTGTAATCATGGATGGCTTTTGGTGTCGCAACCATCGCCTCCCTCAAGTACAATTTTAATTTAGTCGTATCTCCACTGCATATTATGAGTGGAGCTACTAGGATTTCTGAATAGATTTGTCTACAGTCTACACCCCTGTCATTGAGACAGTGGCGAGAAATTAAAATATTCCTGCCACTCCTGCCCAAGCATGGGGTGCCAATCGGAGATCAGGACACAACCCAAATTTTGATCATTGATTTTTACACATGTATTTGCTTTTATTTATCGTTAAAACTAAGGTCTTTGACCCCACCACCTAAACAGGTACATGAGGATTTAAAAGGCCTACTGGTTCCACTAGTGGAACTAAGCATTGGAATCAATATTCCGCATCCTGATTTTATGGGTTGATAGTTTGTTGAAATTTATTGGGTTTATGTTAGTACAATCCTAGTTACATGTAGTACTTAGTAGTTTTCATGGTACCTATCTTACTTTTAGTCACTACTACAAGTAAGATAGTCACACGCAATAGTCTTTAAATGTTCAATTTCGTGTAGTAAATAGCCCAATAATTATCTTGCTATAAGATCTAACGATTAACACTTTGTAATGGAAGCTGTAAGCCCCCCAAATACAAGTAAAATAAAATGAAAATAAATAAAATAAACACTAATGTAATTTTGATGGCTCAGTGGCATTGGCTATGGACTGCCGCACAGCAGGTCCATGGTTCGTATCCCGCCGCGGGCTTGAGCTTCACCGCATGGTGTAAGGGCATTTTGCGAATGCCCGCCTGGCTAGCAACCACCCTCAAGTTGAAAATCTGTTGCCAAGCACCTAACGGTGTGTTCCGGCAGCACTCCTTGAGAGCCAGTGAAATTACAGGCACATGAGACTTGACAACTACGTCTCAAGGTGACGGGCGCAGTGCAATTCGTCACTTGTCACGAAATGCATCTGTTATAGGCAGAGGTAACCGCTTAACATCAGGTGGGCCTCGAGCTTGTGCCGTCACAATAATATAAAAAAAAAAATATTAGGTACTGTTCAGGGTATATTGTTATAAGGGGGATGTTGCATAATCTCTTAATTATGACACTGATACCAGTCGGTCTGCATTAGTAAGGACTTAACCGTTCTTTCCTCAGAAGGTTATTTGTTGGATTTATAGACGAGTGAAATAAGCTGTTTACATAATTTATTATATCCAATAACATAACACTTTAACAATAATGTTGTGAAACTTGCGTCACGATCTAGGGTCAATCGGTATCATGCTATGTAATGAGACAACACGTGATATGCCATACCTGTAAAAAATACACAGGTATTTTGCCAGTAACAATTATGTAGCAACAATATTCTTATAGCTAATTGTCGTCGTCACGTCTGCGCTAGAACAATGTAATTCAATATTTATATTTCAAATGTGTCCGTAAAAATTATGTCGGGATATATAAATGTAAGTATATCCAAGCGATGATTTCTCCAGATATTTTTGTTTCAATAGTTGAATATCGAAAGATATTTGAGTACTTTTTTTAACAAGTCCGTTTAATTCATTCACCCAGTATCCATTGTGATGCGACTAGCCTTCTAATGTAATGCTCTACTCTATGGCTCCCTCTTTACTTAATGTTTACTTCTCGCCAAACCAAAATTCGAGCCAAATTATATTTGAACAAGGCTCATGTGTTTGTTTTCAAAAATTAAACGTGTGTAAAATAATTTAGTTATAGTTTAAGAATTGTTACCTAAAATTTATAGATTTGTTTCATCATCAACAGCCAGCAGACCATGGGCCTTCTCCAGGGGCAAAAGAGGTTCGTCAGAGTCTCCCGCTGGGCAGACATCTTGGGGATCATAGTGTAAGAAGGCAGTTCTTCAATTCTCTTGGTTTTTTTCTCTCCTTCGTGTCGTATCTTACGGACTTCAAAAGATTTACGGGGTATTAATCTAGGGGTTCTAGGGTTATTTTGTTTATGACTTTTTTTCATAATTACAAAATTAACGTCGACAATAGCCAATTTAAATAAAAAAAAATCAGTTATAATTCTGAAAATAACAATAAGACGGTTTAAAACAAAATATCTTTTTGAAAACGACAATGACGGAAACAAAATGGGTATAAAATCACACAAACATTTTTTACAAGATTGTGATTATGATGTATGTATTTTTTGTCCTATTCACCTTCAGTCATACCTACCGGTTTGTTGTCAACTTCGTTTGAACAGGTACAAATGAGGCTCGTTTTTGTCAACCATTTTGGCATAAACGTGGAACAATAACAAAACAAAATGAGGACACAAAAAAATTACCAGACCAGTAGTTATATAATAAGTTGGAAGTTTGTGATTATGACATCATAGTACTAAAATTAGACTGACATATACTAAATTAAATCAGCCAATTACGGATAGTGTTAAAGCCTTGAACATGGAAAAGGATTTTTATCGCTCTATGCCGTCCTACGAAACATTACTCTTTAAAGACACAAAGAAGCAAGTCCTCGTTCAAGAAGCATTGAAATAACATCATTAGTTTACTTCTATAGCATATTATATTACTTTTTGGTAAGCTTCGACATCCTTAAGACCATTTGCTGTCACATTATCATATTTATTTCACTAAATAGTCATCATTTTAACGTTTAGATGGGCCAAAAAACTTTTATGATCATGCATGCGGAAAGTCACTCAGATTGTAAAAAAAACGTTTAAGTATAAAAAAATGCACCCAAAGATGTAAACTCAGATCTACCATTTTATTAGGTGATATTATTTAGATTTTATGACGAGCTGAAAGAATAAAACAAAGTGACTGGGGTCTTTTGAACTGATACAAATTTATTGTTGAATAGTCAATTAGGAATAATGTCACAGAAATATGACAGCATTTCTTCGCTTCTGGAAGATAAATATGATACCTTACAGGAATTATACTTTTTCAAGCTATGTGATTATGATTTACAAATGAGAAATGTTTACGTTAACATATCTGGCAAAACATGACTGGGTTTCTACCTTCCCTTTCGGGGATTTATGCGTTTTTTTTATGGAATGTTTCTAGTGGCGTATATAAACAAAATACGTCATATAATTACGACTGTTTTCTCCATATAAGATTAAACTGGCTACATACATATCAGTCCCGGTTTATAGGGGGTGAACCTATTGTCATCGCAGTGTCACACCAAAGAAAGGTAAATGTGAAAAACAATGAATTAATGACCGTATGTTTCTGCTACCTGTATATAAATAACATTAAATATGTATCTCTGACAATGATAGGCACTCGACAAGGCCTCGACCGCGCAGGTCCGTGTGACATCATGCGCTGCGCTGGCGACGCTACAACTACTAACATAGCCAATATAGCCTTATAGTCTCAGCCACTACAGCACTATCTGTGTCGCGACCATCAGATCACAATCGAGACGATTTACATTAAACTCGTATTGATCTACGCGCAGACAAAGTGATGTTCTATTTTTGGCGTGTTTAGAATTTATTGGCCACCCATGGCGTCTGGGCCACTTCCTCGATTATTGTGTTATGGGGTACTGACATCCGTGAATGGCTAATAGAAGGTTTGGTGACATCCTTTCAAATGTATCGACAAACCTTTGTGTATTATACTTATTTTTTATTTTGTATAGCTGATAGACTAGCCTTTGACCACTATCTCACCTGATGGTAAGTGATGATGGGGTCGATATTATACTAGAATATATAGTATATACTAGACTAGAATTTCTTGCCGTGCGAGTTTTACGAGGCGATAAAAAGAAAAATACTTATATGCAGTGATCGTCAATACGCTTGCCAAGCGTGGGAAATATAGAAAATTTTACTAATAGGGGAGGCGTTTGTTCTAAGTTGGACATTATGGCTGTTGATGTAATTCTATAATTAATCTATCATGTGTAATTTGCATCAAATAGTATTTCCCTAATGCTGACGCATGATTCCCAATTCATTCAACAATTAGTAAGATAGCACAATGATGTCATGACTTAATTAATTGCTATACCGATCATACCTACACACAAAATTAGGGATTATCAGGAAGATGTATTCGTATATTGTATTTTGTGCGTTAACTCCTGTTAAGTGAACATATTATGTATGCACAAGCGGGATTCAAACCCGCCAATGACAGATGGGCCATGTCCTGGCCCCAGGGATAGCTGGAACCGGATCGCGAAAGTTCAAAGTCAGATGCAACAGTGCGGTACCCAGCTAGAATGGCACCCCGCTTTGCTATCTGTGGGTGTCGTCAAAGGCGACTAAAGGTAAAATACTGGAAGGTGGGCAGCAGCGCTTTCTGAGGAACTGAAGTCCTAAACTGCGATCTCCAAGACGCCTGCCAAGCGTGGGGATTATGGCAAACCCCCCTTAACTGTTTTTTGTTAGTTAGATACGACTCAATAAATTGGCTGGTCCCTCTGACACCATATATAAACTTAGCTTATAGAGAAACATTTCATACGTCATAGTGACGTACACGGTACGATTAAGTTGTGGATGTTGATTATTAATGTGTTTACTAATCTTTATTCATAATCATCATAATTAAAAATGTACAAAACATTACATTATTACAGCGCAAAATAAAACTCCTGTGCGCAGAACTATCTGACTGTATTCCTTTGTGGAGCCTTTTATAAAGATATGCACGCTAATACATCAATGTACAGATACGTTTTTAAGTCAGTAGAGTTTATAAAAGTCACAGGCCGAATTGAATCTTGTTTTGGTCATGTTGGTTATAAGTAAAATCTGTCCATTAAAGGCTATGAAAGATGTTCAAGTTCACACAGAAGCAGTTTAATGTCGAGATATCGATTTTAATCTTTTATTTACAGAGATATTAAATGTCTTCGTATTCATGTTTGTAAAAATGACGCCATTGATTTAATAAAAGAAAAGAGCATCTAAGGTTTTATTAGTGCCTACTACTTATAGTATTACGTATTGGTCAAGGTCATATCAAAATTAACTAGTATTTCTAAATTAGTTCAATAGCTGTTAAAAATTAACTCCTCAAATAAATATTGAAAATCTCAACAGTTGTCTATAAAACGTACACTAACGTTATTCTGTCGTAACTTCGATTCAGAAGTTAATTCTCCGACAGTTATAAGTGTACAATCTTAAAAGTCTTAATTCGCAAAAAGTCACAACTGATGGTAATCGCAAGCCACCAAATTACTACTAGGATGATAAAATTCAATATAGGATGAGCTTTAAATACACTCATACTCACACTCACTCTTTTCTCTACCTGACACAAGTAACTGTAGAAAGCAGCACGGCAAGAGAAATTTGAAAAGTGAAGTTTGTTTGGAGAGTAGTTGAGTAACATCCTGAGGGATGTAAATTTCCGGAAGCCATAGAAACAGAGTAAAGCTATCAGAAATATTGATATTGCTTGTACGAGGCACTAGCGTCGTCAGTTCCAGCAGGTCGTGTAAGCGTTAGTTTCGTTTTACATTTTATAGGTTCGCCTTTAGCCCCCAAGTCACTGGTAAGTGCTGTCGAGGATGGTAAAAAGGCATGACCCTAAATTACTGTAGCTCATGGATAGCGGAACACACCATTAGGTGCCTGACATCACATTTTCTTCTTAAGGGTGGTACGGTAGAGAGCATTCTCAAAATGCCTTCCCAGTATATTGTAGCTCAAGCACATGTTTGGATTTAAACATGGACACCCTTTATGTGATCCATACCTATCGCCACTGGGCCAAAATACTTAACTGTGCTTGCCAATTGTAAAATAAAAATTAGAAAAAGGCGTATTCCATAGTAAAACTAGGTTTACTATTCCTATACTTAACCAATCTGACCTTATGAATAATAAATATCAGTACGAACAATTTGCAGGCCATAATTTACCTTCTTATATGGTCTAGACGAATATTTGGCTCTGAATTTCAATTTATTGTTAACTATACGATAGATTTTATAATGTATCGATTAATTTAATAATTTTTAACCGACTTTCAAAAAGGAGGTTTTCAATTAGTTTTTTTGTGTGTGTTGACTCATAACTCTTTACAGGGTATACCGATTTTGTTTTTTTTTATATATTGAAAAAGAAAAACAGGAGAACACGAAACTAAATTTAAGTTTTTATTTATATAATATCTTTGGATATCCTTTGACCACTATCTCACCTTATGGTAAGTGATGATGCGGTCGATGATGTTGTTCAGGCAAACCTAGATTTGCTGGCTCTCAAGGAAAGCATAAAGTTAGGTGCTTGGCGACAGATTTTCTACTTGAGTGTGGTAGCTGGCCAGACGAGCATTCGCAAAATACCCTACCGCCATGCAATTGCCTTCCTATTCCTCGCACGTATTCTTTCCTCTTGAACCTTAACAACCTTTTTCAGCTAGCCTTGCCTACATACATCCTAAAATATAGTGATTCAAAATACGGAAGCATCAGGTGATTCAGCTTATTTGATGTATAAATACATGGTCAAACTAACGCTTGTACTATAGTCAACATAAACTAAATGTGAATGTTAACAACAGTATTATATTGACCTTTATTTCCCAATTAGAGTATCCTTGACTAATGAGGCAAGAACAGTCACAATATTTTCATAAAAAGTATACCAACAGTAAATACCTGCATGAACCCGTGGTCTCATACAGTGAATTAGGCAACACAAAAATGTTATAATTGCCGAGATAACGATCTTGAATTGTTATGAATAAATTAAACCTGCAGACACCTAGTCAAAATAACATAAGTGCGTATACGACATTGATCAAGACAAGAGCCATTTCATAAAAAAATGTGTACTTATAATTATCTGTTATATCACAGAGAGCTCGAGAAGAGTTTTAGTATCAATTACACAGTAATCATGATGCCGATTGTGTCATCTACTCATTAAATATTCATTAATTGATTTAAATAAGCTTATCGTAGTTTAATCTTGTTGTTAGATCTTCATAGTGATATATTTTCTTTTTGTGGCATTCCTTCGGTTTCAGCACTTTGGTGTAATTTGATAACAATTAATACCAATCGATATCATTCAGAGAAAACTATTTTCCTGCCTGTATCATTTTTCAGGGGCATGAGTTTTCCCTGTATTTTGCTACGTTTCCATTACGTGAAATCTTGACTAAGTCGACGTCATATACGCCGCGAAGGAGGACCGGAAAAGGAAATGCAGCTTTTTAAAGGACGTCACGCAGGAAGTGGCAATGATCATATTATCCTAGTGTAGTCAGATACTTATGTATGAAGTATAATTAATATACTTATTTAACAATTAAAGTTGGTTATTTGTGGATTTTATTATTAACTATTCTAAGTTTAGCACCATTTATATATTAGGTACCAGCGGACGTCTTTCGGCTACGTAACTTTAAAAAAACACTTCTTTGTGTTGAATGAAGTACAGTAGTCTGATCGATGTTGTGCCGTCTCAACACTTATTTTACATTTCATTTCACCTTTCTCGATGGCCGAATGATTAAGTGGCTTGGTGCATAAAACCGGAAAACGTGGGTTCGATTTCCGCTAGAGATGACATCTATGTTTAAATACTTAATGCGATGACCAGTGCAATGGAAGTAGCTCCTGCTACTTCTCTTCGTTACAAGAGACACATAAAATCGTGTTCAATCGCCTTTATTCTTCGCGCAAATATAACTCCAAAAGTCTGTGATGAATCTGTTAATGATGATGAACATCGGAACAATAACTGGAGTTATAGGACAGTGGACAATCACACGGCCTCGTGAATCGTCTGCTTATACTAAATCGGGCCAAGCGTTCAATGTCAACAATATCATTTATGGTTAAATTTATATGACGGCGCGACAGCGATTTTTATAGTTCTTAACTTACAATTGACGGATTATGTGTATGAAAAGGTTATTGTTGATTGAGCTCAATATTCTAGCATCAATATGGATTTATGAATTATTATTTAACTTATACTTAAATTGTTTTGTTCCTCTAATGACTTAATGCTTGATATATTGATTGTTATTTGATATATTAAATTCGTCAAACGATATTTATA
The DNA here is from genome assembly GCA_963854805.1 of Plagodis dolabraria. Lineage (NCBI taxonomy): Eukaryota > Metazoa > Arthropoda > Insecta > Lepidoptera > Geometridae > Plagodis > Plagodis dolabraria. The sequence goes on from OY978450.1 coordinate 17,350,778, forward strand.
CTGCTAATAGTACTAATGCTAATAGAAATATTATAAATGTAATGTTTCGTTGAGTCCCTGTATGATTTCTTATTACATACTATTTCATGATTTGTCAGTCAACAAATGTTAGTTACAGAAATGGACACTGAAATTAATAAGTTATTTTTTTAGTAGGGTGATAATAGAACAGGTTAATTTCCTATTTCCTATAGCATAACTTGCTAATTTTGCATATTATCAAATTATGTTAAAGAGACAACTTCCTCAGAAAATTTATTTCATATGATTTTTTTTATTTCCGTTATTTTATTAGTTTTATTTAATCGCAGCATTTTACAACTTATGCCAGATACGAAGCGGTAACGCAATTATAGTAACTATTTCTCAATCTATGGTTACATTGACAAGATACTTGCAGAGACGGTATAAACATCGCTTCCTTAGATTATAACGATAAATGCTTACAACGATGCTCACGAACAAACAACGGTGCAATAAACTAAGTATAATACGAGTGCAATTGACTTCTATGAGTTAATACTGTTTCCCGGTATTGTGCTCTGTGGCATACCGTACCTATCACGAATATATGGTATGTTGCAGTTTAATATGTTATTGTAAGTAGGTTCTTGTATGTATCATCCACTAAAATATAGCCTTATAAGAATTCAAACAAGATTAGACGATATGTCTGAATTAGTTCTGCCGGCGGCGTATAAAACTTTGACATCGGGTACTGTGCATCATTGAACTTAACTATTATACTGAGAAAAATTTCATGTTTTGACATACGTAATTTTAGCCTCAGCATACGTATTTCTTGTTTAAAACGTGACTAGCGTACATAAAGATGAGACAACATGACGTATAATGGCCTTGCTGTAACGAGCATTGTACATTACAATAATGTATGAAAATCATTCGTTCATTCATTCATTCAATGATGTACTGTCATGCAAATAAGTATGTAACATCTTGACAAAGTAAGGATGTTACTTACGTAGATCCTGGTGCAGCCTACTTACGATAAGTATGTTTCCTACGTTTATTATGTTTACTATAAGGAGGTAGTCTACGTCAAACTTGCTACAGCCTATTAATGGTAAAGGTGATTCTGGCGTTTAACATGCGTCAGCTTACGTACTGTAAGGAGGTTGCCTACATCAGCTTTGGTATAGCCTATTTATGGTAAAGATGTTCCCTACGTTTACCATGTATTGAACTACGTACAGTAAGGTGGTGGCCTACGTCAATATTGTTGCAGCCTACTTATGGCAAAGATGTTCCCTGCGTTAGTCATGTATCGGCCTATGTACAGTAAGGAGGTACCGTAAGTCAAATTTGATGCAGCCTACTTATAGTAAAGATGATCCCTACGTATCTCATGTATCAGCCTACTTACAGGAAGGAGGTTATGTACACCAATCTTGATGCAGGCTACTTATGGTAAGTATGTTCCATACGTTTGTCATGTAGTGGCCTACATACAGTAAGGAGATTGCGTACGTTAATCTTGATGCAGCCTACTTATAGTAAGGATGTTCCTTATATTTATAATGCATCGTCCTACGTACAGTAAAGAGGTTGCGTACGTCAATCGTGGTGCAGCCCATTTACTGTAGGGACGATCCTCATATGTATCATGCATCGGCTGTAGTATAGTAAAGAGGTTGCCTACGTCAATTTTGGCACAACCTACTAATAGTAAGGATTTTTAATATATTTATCATGCATTCGCCTATGTAGAGTATGGATATTACATATGTACATAAACCTGGACCATTATTACACTTAAGATGTTATTAAGAGCACCATTTGTAGTATACAAAGGTAAACCTCTTTACTATATGAAGGTTGCTCCTGGTTTATTTATGCGCATTGGATTACAATTTGTGCACCCTACTCTACATAGATTGATGCATTCTATACGAAGAAAAGATCCAAACCATTAGTAAACTGCACTAAGGTTTACGTATACAACCTAGCTGTACAAAGGCTGATGCACGATTTAAGTAATTATTCTATATGCAGGCTGCACCTGTAATAAGACAGTAAATAAGCATATTAAATAAATAAATTCATAAGGTTAATAAAAATATATTATCATCAATTTGTGATCTATTTATTGAAAACAATATACAAAATTGTAAAATATTTAGGTCCATTATCAATTTTTAATTTAAGTTGAAAGACAGGTGAGCGTAGCCAGCCTAAGGTGGTACATGACATTATTAAGGACGTGGTGGAAAACTGTCAAACCTCAGATATCAGGCTTAAAAGACATGCGTACAACATTTCACGGAGTTTGAAAAATTTATCTTCGACATGGTCTCCATATACATTTTATTTTTCTATGCGGAATCAACAATGTATGCGAGGATCAAAGCAGTGCGGCGCACAGTTACAGTTTCAGATTCACCATCTGGAATAAATAAATATTTTATGAAATTTGTTAAATAAAAATGACACTCCCTAAAAAGTATTACCAAGAAGTTAGGAAACAATAGCTTATTAATGTCAGACTACACTCGCTATACCACAATAGTTAATTGTGCTGCACTTGTAGCGTTACGTTTCCAGCTTATTTGTAGTCGTCGGGTATATTCTAAGGGTATTTAAAGTACTTACCACTAGCACTAGTCCCTGGGGTTATAAGAAAAGCCCCTCATTATTTTTTTGATATATATGGTTGAGATCTTGTAAAATCTGCAATCAATATTAAGATCATTCGAATAATTCCACTATGAAAGTAATATGAAACATAAATATGAATTATGAAAGTAAAATATCATGTAGGTTTGAAAATTTAACATACCAAAATATACCTTGGGGTTATCGGAGAGTTGGATTGTCATAGGCAGTCGGATGTGTTCTTTATTCTCATAATATTTCTTTAACACCAGTATCAGCAGTCTTTCTCGAGGATTTTTGTACTCAGTGTCAGGTATTAATATTATTTTTAGCCAAGTCAATTTGTCTTCTAATAAAGTAGCATCTGTAACAATTGTGTAGACTTCATTTACATAAATATATTTGTTTTATGTTTAACCGGCCTTGGGATGCCCGGATAAAATTGCACCATCCATATCTTTCTGTGGGAGTTGCAAGTGGCGACAAAAGGGAAAATATCACAACTTGGACAGCTGCCTTTTCCGAAGAACTGTCATCTTACAAACGAGCTCCCAAAGTTGCTTGCCAAGCATGGACATTATGGCAAATGAAATGAAATAAAATTATTGCAATTATAGCCCCCTTTCTTTATAGAGGGAGGCATTTGTTCAACGTTTGACTAAATCATTTATAACTAAAGACTTTAAAAAAACAACAAAGTCGCTTACCTGTGAATGTTGCCGTTTAGCATTTGAATTCACTGGTTGCCGGATAGCCAGGCTGTGTCTTTGGCTTTTCTTTATACACACAGACCCACTTTGGGGCGACTGAACCCCTTTCTTCGTTTATTCAAATTTGATTGGTGATAAATTGATTTTGGAAACTTTGTAATAAAAGATTTTTTATAAATAATCACTGTTGAAAACATTTACATGCGCGCGTGACGCGATTGCCACGGTCTCGCAGAAAACTAATATTATTGCTGTTGCATTACGCTCCAGCCAGTATTGCCAGCGTGTAAATCAAAATCAGCCGAGTATTCACATAAAAATATTTAAATATTAATACAATTAGATATTGACTTTGATATCATTGATGCATTGCTTAGACTTTTCAAAAACTATTATAATAACAATTGCTCCCCGCGGTTTCATCCATGTAAACAAAACAATCCATGTTTAGTAGTATTAGATTAAATATTTATAAAAAAAACTGAACACTTCCTTACACCCACCCTCAAAAGCTCTGTTTTACAATTAGTATGGCTAGATTAGGAAATACCAAAATCTTCAGGTGAGAATGTGGCTAAATGCTGTTATAAATAAAAAAATATGTAATTTTTCCTGATCAAGAACAGTAACATTAGTAATGCTAAGTTTTAATAAAACACTTAAAAATATAAAAATATATCCAATGTCGATTCCGCCTAATTTTCTTGCTAAGCCGACGTGACGTCACAAACAACACGCAGTCAAACCGTTTGACGCGTGTCGCTTTTACACGAAGCATCCTCAGGAGGTCTTGACTATACGAGTGCACGATCGCACCTTCTCGACTCACGTGTTTGTTACGTCACGTCGGCTTAACAGGAAAATTAGGCGAAATCGTCACTAGTTATATTTTAATAGTTTTTAAGAGTTTTGTTAAAATATTAATTTAATGTTTTTTTTAATATTTTCAAAATATTTGATATTATTATATTTCCGCAAAGTAACGCCTCAATCGATTCATTAGAAATACTAAGGTTAGTAAGTAAGGACGAGAATGTATATTTGTTATATTTGTATATATATATACGCTGAAATTGCTGGACCACTTTGGATGAAACTGAAATATAAATAGAAATATAGATAGTTTAGGGCTTAGATAAACACAACGCAAACTTCTTACTATCATAATCATCATGACTATCATCACTTTTCATTATTGCCTACGTGAATGATACTGCGGGATGCAGTAGGTATATACCAAACATATTTTTTAAAAATAACAGAAAAAAAAACCTTATATCAATTTTTTATTCTATATAGTCAAAAGTATACTATAAATCATCTCATCAATGTATTACTTTTTATTATTTCTGTGCTTATTGAACTATTATGATGAAAACACCACGTAACGATACCGATATAAGCAACGTTATATATATGTTGTATGTGATGTAAAAAATGAGGCACAAACTTAAAGTACAAATGCACATAATAGACATAACTAAAGAAGTACCAAATCGAAATATGGGGTTTCAGTGCAGAGTAACTAGTTTTTATTTATTTGCACGCGTATAACAATTGATTTGTTTGTATTTTATACGAACATGAGTACGAGCGCAAATTTGATTGTAAATGAAGAAATATTGAAATAAGCAATGGTCGAAAATCAGCGTTTATGAAACATTGCTTTCGTATTTTTTTATTCGGCATCTGGCAACACTGATCTTCTGTCGTAAAACAATCTTTAAAATGTCGAGGGAACAGTATATTATTGCGCCCGTAACATTTAAATAATGTTCAAATGCAGTATGTCTAAAAACGTTTAATGATGTTCCCTACGTTCATCACGCATAGGCCTACGCGCAGTAAGTAGGTTACTTAAATGAATTTTACGTAAATTTATTGAGCATAAATTCACGTACGGTAAATAGTTTTTCTACGTCAACCTTGAAGCTGCTCACTGCTGTGGTAAAGATCTTTCTTACGAAATCATGCATCAGCCTACGTACTGGAAGGAGCTTGCATAATTCGCTTACTTATATCGTGCATCGGCCTACGTACAGTAAGGAGTCTTAGCGCAGTCTACTTAAATGTAACTAATAACGCATCAAGCTACATCATGCATCAAGCTACGTACATATAGGAGATTGTCTACTTATACCTTGTTGTTGGGTACTCACAGTAGGAGTCTGTTTCCAAAATACTTACAATAAATAGACGATCTACTTATAGTCACGACGCAAACTACTTGAAACATTATTTTTTTTAGTCAAGACGTTTGTGTCATCCTGTTAATGTTGGAGTACATTTATAAAGATGCGACAGCATAATGTAATGTTCTATCTGTGACGTCATATCCATGGACTACTTCCTAGAATGTATCTGCCTATATCGGTTACGTATGTTGAGTCTTGTTGACGGACCCGACAGACGGGTACGTATTTAACGGCAAGATCAGTACACAACATGTTGTAACTAAGTGACGTGTTGATACGCTTCAACATTATTTTGTATTATCCAACATTTTTACGGCTGTAGATTACGTATTTTAGATAAAACTACACATACATTGTGAAAAGACTTCGCTACATTTCATTTTTTTCTCAGTGTAAGTACGGCGATAAAGATATGAACCAAAATCTCTATTGGACAAATGCTATTGGACTAAAATATATAATATACTAGCGGCCCGCCCCGGCTTCGCACGGGTAATTACGAATATAAATTGAGATGTAAGCTATCCTATATTTCAAATTGGATCAAATTAACATGGTGGGCAAATCAAATTTAAAATTGGTTCTGTACTTTAGGAGTCCATCGCGGACAAACGTGACACGTATGCTTTATATATCAAGATTATCTTAGACTTATCATGTTCTCATCACTTGAAGACTCACTCCTGATTCATCTTCCTATCGTTACATAACAGAAAGCAATCATAACAATGAAAATGTGAGCTTTAAAAGCACAAATAATTACCCATGTTTGGTAGATGATGGTTATCGCTGCCAATTTCCGTTAAGCCACTAGCAGGGATGATAAATAAACTATGGCTATCCGTGATTTTGACCACACAATATATTAAACTTTGTTCACGAAAGGAATCGTAGCAAATGAAACAATTCTACTTCCTAAAGATTTTTGTTCCTAATAGTCTTGTCTAAAGAATTTTCAGACAGTTCCCTGTCGCCACAACATGAAAAATGGCTACTCAATTGAGCTACAGCTTGTTGACAAATGATCATATTTCTAATGCCACAATCATAATAGATCTTTTCCTGATACAGTAAAGCGGATCGATAACAATCTCTTGTCCGGTTGTCTGTTGGCTAATTTTACACCGGTAAAAAATTGTTTACTTGTATTGTATCTATCTACAATAGCCGGTTTATTGTGAATTATGTCAGTATAAATGAATAATATGCAATAGGGAAATCCTGTTTTTAACATGCTTAAATAAATTCAAATTTATTTCGAAATCTTCTGTTCTACGCGCACGTTCTTCTAAGCGCATTCACAAATTTTGACAGAACAGAATTTTCATCTAGAGTGGGAATCGAACCCGAGTGTCCCGATTTTACGCACTGGAGACCTAACCATTCGGTCATCGAGGTAAATTGGTTGAAATCTGAATTTAGTGTAAGAATAGTGCGGGGTATTGTACTGTACTTCAGGGTAGACTGCTGTACTTCATCTGACTGAAAGTAATACTTTTTCAAACACGTAATTATACTAATGAACTAATGAATACGAATACGAGGACGTTCTATGTATGACTTAGTTTTTGTTGACGAGTGGATTAAAGTGACCGCGGAGAGTTAATGCAGGCCCACTACACAGGCTCGAATGAGACCTAGTGTGGGGTGCAGTGATTCCCAAGGCTACTAATAAGCTAACTCAATAATCTGTTATATTATACTGTAATATGCCAACTCCGATATTATTAAGCTTTTGTACCAAATAATCGTATTTTGAGCTATGAATAAAAATTATTATTATTATTTTATATTATTAATGATACACGTAAAACCGTTTTTTATTCAAAACAAAGGTTTCAAAATATTATTTTTCTTAAATACACGCTAATTATTTCCAATGATATTATTAAAATAATTATTGTAAATTTTAAGTTATTCTTCAGAGGCAAAATTATTTCATTATCACATAGGTATTTCACCACGGGGACCGAGTTTCAAGGAAAAATTCTCCGTCTAACATTGCAACTTGTTCCTAATGAGTGGAAACAATTTAGGGCCGGGTACTTAATTACCTGTTAAAATTCCATTAAGTGAGTACCAAAACAAAATTAAACCTTGAGGCTACTTTGCTTACTGAAGGCACACCCTAATTTTATGGCCGAAGTGTTGTTTCAAGGAATGGTCAAACCCTTTGTTAGCAAGAATGGGGAAATGATGGTACTAAGACCTAAGTTCAATCAGCTTTTCCGAATATTTTTACTTAGGTTTTGATTGGTGGCAATTCTCAATTATAAATAAAATATATTATAAAGCTAAATTGTTTGAAATTTTTGTCTGGTAAAAACAAGGTACCCACATTTTCTATGGTTTGATCGAATATATTTTCAAAAAATACAAAATTTCAAATTTACGAGAGGAAAAATTTAAGTCATGTGCGGGATCCTAACCCGCGTCCATCCACCCCTTTAGCCGGGGCATGCTCTAACCAATTGAGCTATCATGACGATGAGGCATAACTTAACGTTTTGCTGTCGTTTTTTTAATTAACCACCGTATTGGGATATAGCGACATCTATAGTTCAACTTACGTTGTACTATTTTCAAATCATGCTTCAGATGAGTTTTTCATAACTGATACATATTTCCCAGAAATTCAATGGGTTTAACTGAAAAAAATTGTGTGTCATTAAAAACTGCATTCTGTTTTTTTAATAATTTGTAGTGAAATAGACTACAATTGACTCGATACCCGGATTTCTCGATTCCTGTATTTGCAATCGATCAATCTCTGAATATTGTAACCATAGAAATGTCTCGCAATCAGGAAGCAGCTATATAAATTGGCGTGTCACTCAAAAACAACGTATAGAATATTGGAATTAGGTAATCAATCTTATTACCTACTTACCTTCCTATATTGTAGGTATTGTACATTCGGCTCAAGGTTCTACAGAGTCCCCTTGACCGTCATTTTTTGTAAACAACTCGTCATGTTCCTGCTAGGTCAGAGAGTAATTTGCTTATTGCGATACATTTTCCGGACAATGTTTGGAATAATATTCCGTTCTTACATTACGTAATGTAAGATCGGAATATTTTTCCCTTCTTACATTTGTAGCTACGGGATATTTCTTTGTCTCTCTCAGTCGTTTACTGTATTTATAGTAATTTTTAAGTTTTAAACCTAAATTGATGGGCTACAACAATGAAAGTTATTTGTTATGAGCGTAATTCACACTGTCAAAACTGTTCCAGCGATTCCCGACTAGTTCGAAAATTACCCGAGTAATGTTAATATTTTTTTAAATAGAGTTATAAAAGTATTAAGAAAATTTGTTTTTCAATCAATTTCTTACTTTCTTAAGCTTGATCTCCTGTGGGTGTAACGAGTATCTACATTTGGCTCGAAGAAAATCTTTCAGATTACCAAAAAATACGTACAAATAAATCTAATCTCATAGATTTTAAAGGTCTTTATTAACAGCTGATGGTAAATTAATAGCTCTAAAGACCTCTATCTCTATCTTACCTATTGATATTGTACTCGCAAGTAAAGTTTAATATTTTCAAACGCATCTCTTTGTAGTCTTTATAATGAATCACTTATTTTATTATTAAAACTATGTATATAATATTTTAAAAGTTTAAATTTATGTATCAGCAAAATATATTTGTCACCGTATAGAAACATTAGGTAAACACATCACGTTGGATATATTGCACAAAATTTTGTGTCTAAATTGAGTAGCATACTATGCATCGTAATAAATCAACGCTTCTAGGATTGAGGACAAGTCCGACCTAAGAAAGGTAAATGCCTCAATGCTACCACTCGTAGTAAAGCGAGCGCTGCTTCCACAGTTACTACAGTAAACTTATAGTAGAATATCTTGCTTGTTTTTTCATACCGCTGTTCGTCGGTGTCTGAAGACTTGTTACTTTACTACCTTTTAAAAATCTTACAGTTAAAGTGAGTTATTCTTATGTATTATATTGTTACAACACAACAAAAACATAATTTAGATATAAAAGGTTGAGTATAGTAATGAAGTAAGCATATAACTTCTTTACAAAGGTAAACAGTGTAAAAACAGCTCGTTATAATTTATTGTCAACAATATCTAATAAAATATAATCACGATTGTAAGCATGTCAACCGTAATAAAAACCTCACGTTTTCCTATTATGAAGAAAAATATTGCATTCAGCCTTAATATATTAACAACATAGCCTACGCCTTATTGTATTAAGTATTTTTAATGTGTTCATCATCATCATTATCAGCCGGAATACATTTTCAATCATAACTTTGAATGCTATAATGATCAGATATAGCATCCTTCGACTACTCGCGACTCTTACGATGTCGTCGGTTCACCTATTGGAGGATGACCTGCTCAACTCCATTAGGTGTGGTGTTGGTATTTGACACTCGAGAATCACAACAACAATTCATAAAACATAATATGATTGTGGTCGTTGATGCTAAAATTTCTTCGAGTTGTATGTACTTTGAGAGCATGATGTAAGAAAAATATACAAACCAGACTGTTAAAGTACCGAAGTAGGTGCGTTTGTTAAAGCATGCAGATTCCTTACTTATCATATTCTGTGGTTGAGTGGAGGCGAGAGGTCGCCCGTTCTAACGTGGCGGCCCCGAAACAAATGCGCACTTATTTGCCAATACACACTGATGCTGTCTTTATCTGTGTGGCTGCATTTATACAGCGCCTGACTGATAATATTTTGATGTAGACGTCGGGCCGTATTAGGTAAGCTACGGGTTTAGTTTAGTCACATTCTAGTTCAAGAAGGTATTCAACCAAAAACTATCTTTAAATTCGGATAAATATGTGAATTGTATTAGCTTAGCTCATCGACAGATGTTACTAGATTGTAACTGAAGAATTGATGAGCGATGAAAAAGAGGCAGCTGGATCGATGACATCAGCTCCAAGTTGCACTCGATCATTTTATGGACCATGAAATATGACGTTGGTATTTATATTCTAAATCGATCTACAAATGTTTGCTAACACATCAGAAGTAACGGAAGAACCTTAAAGGTATTGCATTAACAACCTTATCAGGTATGCAAAATCTGATTGTCGATGCTTCAAAGAATCTATAAGGAAATCATAATTGTCACTTATTCTGAACATGATTGAAGATTAATGAGTCTCAGCTTGGTCGAGGTGTCAATCAGTAAACATTTCAATTATATCGGTAAGTATATCAATTCGCAGTTTCGAGACAGTAAAATGTACGTATAAAATTAACGGCTCAATAATTCCATTATGAATGTATGCTAACCAGTTTGGTCTGGTTTGGTTATGATTGCGAAATGTCAGGCTGGCTCCGCGTATCCGCGATTAAGTGGCAGGTAATGCAGCGAATGTAGAATTCTTGGCTGATTGACAAACCTGGACGCACATTTGATACAACTGCATTTGAATTTACATTTCATACAACTGTATTTGATATAGACGAATTCATTTTGATTCTTGAGTTCAACAACAAAAAAAGACAATGTAAGACGTAATTATCTAGTACAGTATTATAATATTTATATGATAAGTATTAAGTTTTTGAAACTTAATAAATAATCAAGGCTAATGAGACATGATGATTGACAGAATATCGGGAATAACGCAAACAGGAATAACGGCGACATAATCAACAGATTATCAACAAATGATATCCTACAGTACTAAATTGAAATCAGTGTAATATTTCAGTATATATACACAGAAATAGTAAATAGCTGCTTTTAACAGAGATCGTGGATGGACCCTCCCACCAGCATGGACACTTATTCTTAATGCTACCTCATGCGAAAAGAACTAGTCAGTCAAGAGTGTGATACAGTAAGCAGTATTTGTGTTGAAGTTTTCAACGAAGAGCTAATTGTGTTGTGACGAAGAGGAGCTACCACCATCAGCACAACAGTGCGCGGGGCGTTCCCCCAGCCCACTCCCCACCACCGCAGCTCCACTCTCGCGCGGGCCGTGCAGAACGAGCAGTTGCGCGGAGTCGCCGCAATTAAGAGTTTAGACGGTAAACGCTCCTGATGAAGGGCATCGGATATGCCCGAAACCTAGGTCGACAATCTCGACCAATACGCGTGAGTACAGCCGGTTATTTAAAACTTTAAAAGCAGTTTGTTTGTAAATTATTTTACACATTATGAACGCTAATAAACAAAGCAAGGATAGATAAGTGACTGAATTGATTATAACACATTAGATACGTGCCGCCATAGTCCCTAGTGCATTAGTGATTGTTTAAGCCACTCACCCTGTATCGGCTATAATAACTACTAACTAAATTTAATCAAAGTCCGCAATAATATGTAAGAGGTTTTCATGTTCCATGTGATAATAGTTGATTACTCGTAGTAAATTATGAGAAAACTCTTATGTATGTTAACAACGAAATTCCTATATTAAGGCTAAAATGCTAGTCCACGTAATAATATACTTCTGTCAAAGTCTATATATCTCACAACAAAAGTTGACATGAAATATCTGACCGTCGCGTCAGCTACAAAGTAAGGCCAACCATAACAACCGACGACCATAACATATTATCTAATCTACTTAGCGCGTGATGACTATCAGGCTTCGAAGGTAGAAAAATACATGTAACCATGAAACGACAGTTTTCACGGTACTTGTCCTCGAGTCTGCACGTGACGGCCGTACATGGCCGCAATTACAACCTAGCAATTACAATAATAATAACTGGCTAATACTCGCGGCATGTGCATCCTCACATCAGGTGATTAGTTAGTTTTGATAAGCATCGACAGTTACCCTGTCTCATTAAAATAACGCGTATGACAATTTACTTACTGATGCGATTACAGTAATAATCAGCCTTAGTAAAGGATATTTTAAGCTTTTGTTGTGAGACGTAATTTTACAATATCTATCACAATATATTCGACTAGGCTCTAGTTTAGTTTCAGATTATTTTAAGGCTGTATCGCAACAAGCTGCATTAGTGGTAATGCATGGTAGTAGCGCATTTTGCGAACGTCTGGCTAGCTACCACCCTCAACTAGAAAAGCTGCAAAGCACTTAACAGTGTATTCCGGCAGCTGTTCTTGAGAGCCTATTCTAGGTTAGCCTGAATAACATCTTCGACCACGTCATCACTTACCATAAGGTGAGAAAGTGGTCAAAGGCTGACCTATCAGCAATAAAAAAAAGTATTTTACTAAATATACAAATAAATTTGTTCCATGTTTGCAGTAACACATATACTGACATTTCAGATTCCATTAGAATTATCTTTATTTTTGATACAGTCACCTTACTCTTATGTAGTCAACGCGAGAAAAAGGTCATAACGGGAAAACGATAAAAAACTTCTACCAAGACACTTGAACTGCGCATTATTCTACTAAACTAAAATAAAACAAATGAACTGCATTATTATGCCAGACATGGTAATATGCTCACAATATGTTTCCGTATATTTGCAGGTTACAGATTTTCTCATATAAATAATGCTACTTGCGTCATTGAAAATGCAAGACGTTGTTTTATGGAGAAGCTAATAATTATTTATTACAATGGCACGTGCAAACGCTTTATTACAGTTAAATATAGACTGATTTATGACACGATGGAAAAATAATGTTAGGTGTAAACATATGACAGACTTTACATATCATCAGACAACACCAATTTTGAAGCACTCGACTAGGATGGAAATATTCACTGCGAATCATCCACTTGTATGAGTGCTTGCTATTGACTTATACTACTGAACGTTTCCAAGCTTTGGAGGGCATCTTAAGCCGAAAGTCTCAGTTGCTGTCATAAGATATCACTCCTGAGGCATGCAGGCGGCCTGAAAACTTTTTTTTTTTTTTTTTAGGGAGGACATAGATGCTGGCTACCGCCTGTGCGGTCGTCCAGCTCCACCGGGTTTTGGGCGAGGGCCTGGCCCTACAATAGCCCGGGAGGGAGAAGTGCCGAAGGCACTTCTCCCGAGACGGGCGTAGAAGGCGAAAAGCGCTTTCTACCTCCGTCTCCTGCGGACGCCGAAAACGTACCGCTATTATAGGAGGGGTTAACAGCGAGCTCAAGGGCACCACTGTGGTTCGGACCTCGGCTTGTCTCGCTGTCGAGAGACATGGGGGGGATCGGAGCAAAATGCCTCTGTGCAACTGCAGTGTTGCACAATTGGGCCCTACTGAATAATACTCTTTGACTATTTGGAGAGCAATTTATCGTGACCTTGTTTTTGCCTCGAGCTCGCCGGCGAGCTCGGTGTTTGATTGTGTGACCTCTAATTACCTCACACCTGGGGATTTTACCTCGACGACTTGCGGATAACGCTAAAGCTGCCAATGTAATGACTGCGATGGGGTCATCCGGGTCGTCTAATACCTGCCGTGGTCGGCGACGGGGGGGTTTGAAAAATGGGATAGAAGAGGCGGTCGAGTAGTTCGATGCCTGGACAACCAATGGGTTCGAGTGGTGGGGCGCTCGATCAAAGTATCGGCGGGCGCAGTCCTTATTGAACTGCGCTAAAGAGGGAAGGTTTAGGTCGCAATGCAACTCGGTGTTCCGGATATACCACGGAGCGCCGGTTGCACTACGAAGAAAACGGTTTTGAATGACTTGAAGCTTATGGAGATGGGCCTCACTAGCATGACTAAACACTACTGATGCGTAAGTCATGATGGGGCGGATGCAGGCAGTGTAAAGTGTCTTCTTATTTCTAAGAGACATTTTACTCTCTTTGCGAATCAGGGGACCAAGGCGACCCATTACAAAGGCCGCTCTGTTACGGACGGTTGTTATATGATCGCTAAAGGTGAGATTGCGATCAAGGGTGACTCCGAGATATTTTGTTTTACTAACCCAGGGGATGGGTTGGTCGAACAAAGTTAAGGGTTGCGGGTAACGGGGGCGGCCCTTCTCAGTAAAGTACATAGCTGCACTTTTAACTGGGTTGACCGCGATGCGCCATTTACGGAACCAGTCACCGATCTCGGTGATGGCCCGTTGGAGGGCGGGAATGGACTTTCTACTGATATGCCACCCAGTGGTATAAATAGCGGTATCATCCGCGTATTGGGCTAGTAGGACGTTAGGCTGAGAGCGTGGGATGTCACTGGTATACAGCGCGAAAAGAATGGGTGATAGCACGGAGCCCTGAGGGACTCCGGCTCTGACTGGGTGGGGGGAGGAGAGGGTGCCTTCCACGCGATAGCGAAAGCTTCTGGCTTTAAGGAAGTCTTGTAGGATGAGCACAAGACGTTCTGGCACGCCAAATTGGTATAGCTTGTAAATCAAGCCATTGTGCCAGACTTTGTCAAAAGCTTTCGCTACGTCGAGGAAGACTGCTAGCGTTGTCTGGGGTTTGGGGTACTTGTTAAAGCCCTCAATGATGTGCTCCGTGAGGCGGTGCACCTGTTGGACGCATGAGTGTCCGGGTCTGAAGCCAAACTGCTCATCTGGGATAAGGTGGTGTTCCTTAGCATGGGACTGGAGACGGTTTGCAAGTAACCGCTCGTAAAGTTTGCCTAAGGCACTGAGGAGGCTGATGGGGCGGTAACTGGTGGGGTCAGATGAGCTTTTGCCTGGTTTGTGAATGCCAATGACATTTGCACATTTCCAGGTGTCTGGGAATAAGCAGTGGCTCATAGCAGCATTGAAGATGCTGACTAGGAGATGGATGAGAGGAGGAGAGAGGGTTTTAAGAACCCTGTTGGAGATGCCATCGGCACCGGGGGATTTGCGCGGTCGGAGGGCCTTGATCAGTCTCGCCACCTCAGCGTAAGTCGCTAAGGTGATTGGTGGGAGTTCAGAGGTGACCACAGAGCTTTTACGTTCGACTTCAGCATCCACCGAATCGAGGTGAGCTTGGTCAACGTGATCTACGTTAGGGGAACACTGAGCCTCTAGGCTATCAGCTAGGCACTCAGCTTTGTCTTCGTCAAAGAACGCTGGGACTAGTGGGACTGGTCTGTATAAGGGAGGCATGTCGTTGTAGTTACTTCCTTTCATACCTCGCGCCAAGTCCCAATAAGCTTGGTGGCTTGGCACGAGGTTTGAAAGTTTGTCACCCCATTGTTGATCACGCAACTCAGACATGCGACTTTGAACCATGCGTTCAAGGTGGCGTTTCTTAGTTTTGTTCTCTTTACTGGGGTAAGAGTCGTAATGTCGGGTCACTGCTTTACTTTCCGTCACTAATCGTCTCACATCCGCTGGAATGACAAGGCGCCGGTCGTCCGGCACCATGACCTCCTTTGCGGATGCACCTACTACGGTGGAGAGGTGATTAGTGAACGAATCGATCGCAAGGGTTACGTCATCTTTAGTCAGGATGTCGTCAGGGATCTTGTCAAGGTCCGGTGAACTGATAGCCTTTAGGGCAACGCCTAATTGCTTCCAGTTCACTATCGTCTTAGTGGGGCGGGGGAGGTCTGTTGTTGGGTCGGGACCTAGTCGCAGTATAATGGGTCGGTGGTCAGAGTGAAGCTCGTGAACCACTTCTATGGAGCGTAACTGGAGTGTTACGCCTCTGAGTAGTGCCATGTCAAGCAAGTCAGGTCGAAAGTCTTCCGTATGAGGGTAGTGAGTGGGCTCAGTGGGCGCAATTATGTCAAAATTAAGTTCTGCGACTAGTTTTTCAAGTGCAATGCCTCTGGGATTGTTGACGTTACAATTCCATAGGATGTGCTTACTATTGAAGTCGCCAATCAGAAGGACGGCGCTTCCTAATGAGAACAATGCTTCTAAGTCAGCTCGGACGATCGGCTTTTGACAAGCTTGGTAACAGGACGCTATGACTATAGGTTGATGACCAGTCATAGCTAGGAGGCAACAAGATGCTTCCATATTAACAAGAGTCGGGGTAGGTAGGGGGATGCAGTGCAGGGACCTTTTGTAATAGATAAGAGTGCCTCCCCCACGGGAGTTCACTCTATCATCACGTACCGTTCTGTAATTGGCAAACCTAGGGTTCGCCTTCCCCGGTTTTAGAAGGGTCTCCTGCACGCATATAATGTCGATAAGGTGGGTGCAACAAAAGTCGTGGACAAGGTCACGTTGTCTAAAGAAACCGTTAGCGTTGAATGACGCTAACGAAACTAAGCGCGGTTTCGTGCGTGCGGTTGTACTACCCATAGTGGTTGTACTGGGGAGGGGCCTGGGGAACGAAGCGCTTAAGGGCGCTCAGTAAATTCGCGTGTTCCAATGTATATTGGATCACGTCCGCTGGGGATTGAGCGAAGTGCATCTTGTGCGCTAGCTCGCGGACTTCGTTGATGTCAATAGACATCGCCAGGTCGCTGACTAGTTTGATGTCCTCTTGAAGAGAGGCATCCATCAGCGGCATGGGTGGGGCTTGTGGCCGAGGAATGGCGCGGGGAGGAGGGGCGCGAACGGAGTTGGCAACGGGTGCCGGGAGCGCGGGGCGAGCCGGGGCCGGTGCGCGGGCAGGGGCCGGGGCGCGGGCGGGAGCGGGTGCGGGCGCGCGGGCCGGGGCGCGGGCGGGAGTGATGGTCTTTACCATACTGGGTGGTTTAGACCATGCGTTACGGGCGGGGAGCGGCGCGGGTATTACCTGTGAAGCAGGTATTACCGACAGCTTAGGGCTGACCCGTTGGTAACGGTCATGTGAGGGACGGGTCGGCCTATGCCTTGCCACCCTGTGGTTTATGCGTGGTGCTTTTGGGCAGCCGCGGTAATTCGCGGTATGTCCTTGAGCACCGCATAGAACGCAGCTGGGTGGGTCTGGCGAGTCCCGAGTGCGAGTGCACGCCGCTGTCGCGTGATCGCCTAGGCACTTGACGCACCTAGCGCGAGCGAAACAGAAGCGGGAGGCGTGACCGTATAATTGGCAGTTGTGACACTGCGAGGGACTTCCATTTTTAAATGGGGCTTGTACGTCTAACCCAGAGAGGCCGCAGACCTTTTTTAAATTAAAAATGGCCTTGCCCTCTGGTGTACGGTCTAGTACTACGAGTACTAGGTCATATGGACTGCGGTCCTTCCCGCTGTACATGCGGTGAACCGCATGCACTGGGAAGTCTTGTGCTTTAAGGTCGTCACATACCGCATCGGTATGTATCTCCTTAGGCACACCGCGAATCACAACGCGAAGGACTTTCTCCTCTTCGAGCGAATAAGTGTGAAAACTTATGCTCTCTTTACGGAGGAGCTTTGTTAGCGCTCTGTGGTCGCTACTAGTGGGCACTTGGACTTTAATGCCCTGCTGCGTGGAGCGGGCATTAGTATAATGGATCCCACGATCCGAAACTAAGCGGGACAGCATGTCCCATTTGCTTTTGTCCTGAATGAACAAAGGCGGAGGCGGTTTTTCGCGACGTGCGCTCGCGTCCTGAGGGGACGCGGCGGTTGAAACCGGAGCGGAGGGAGGAGACGCGGGGCGCGGGGCGGGGGTCGGTTTTTTGCCGGAGGCGGGGGCCTTTGCGGGTGCCTTGGCGGGAGGGGCGGAAGTGGCGCAACTAGCGGCTTTGGGCGCGCGCTTGCGTTTGCGATCTACGACGGTGTAACCGTCGTTATCGGAATCAGAGTCCGTGCGTGAGGCGCCGGCCTGATCTACCTCCATGTCCGTTTCGGATTCCGAAACGGTCTCGACAATGGCGAAGGAGGGACGGGTACTCGCTGACCTCCCGATCGGTGAGCGAGAGCGAGACCGTTCACGGGGAGGGGCTGCCACCGTGCGTCTATTGTCGGGCCCGGGAGCGGGCGAAGTAGGACTATCCTCTGAATAGGATCGGGTCAAGGGAGGAACGCTGGCCTCCGGGTTTGAAGTCCCGGAGGGAGCGATGAGAGTGTCCGTGAGGCGGGCATTCTCTTCTTCTTCAAGGAGTTGCATATGTGCAACGTATAGATCGGGGTGGCGGAGGGCGAAGGTCTGAAGGACCTGCACCTCACCGTTAGAGGGACGGGACTGCATCCTGAGGGGAATACTCAGGACGCCCTATCAAGGGTTTGAATTCCCTCACACACCTTGTGAGCTCACTGTGTGAGAGGGAGTGTGTACCTAGGGTGTGCCCTAGTTGTGTACCCTCTCCGAGCTTTTTTCTCGGCGGAGAGGGGTGCTCCTAAGCGCTACTCCGGGGTTGACTAGGGGCGACCCCAAGGCCAGTAATCCCGGAGCCCAGCTTGCTTCGGCTGACCCGTGAAGCGGGAAAGGCCACGGTGCAAGGTTAAACCAAAACAACAACAGTGGCCGTTGTCACCGTAGGGTGTCACACTGCGACCGCAGCAAATGGCGGATTTGATCGTTCAGACGGGTTTGGCTGACGCTACCCCACGCCTGAACGACGTCGCTTAACAGCACAAAGTGTGTTGTTACGCGACTGTTACTATGTTGTGTCGGGTAGTAAAGTGGTGAAATGCGCACCGAAAAGTGCGGTCAAAACAAGACCACCAGCCCGATATGATGTTGTTCGTCCGAAACAAGGGACTTGGGTAGGTGGTAATGCCTGACGTCTTAGAGCGCCTCTGCGCGCCGGCACGGCGAGCTCGTAGCTCACGTTGCACGGCGGTCGGTGGCTGCTCAGCTTCTGCACAGAAAACAAAACTTCGTCAGGACTGCGTATTCCAAGGCACTGGTCTGCAACTAGCGTCGGAACGATGACCCGAGTGAGACGGCAATAGTGCGGGGACTATTGCGGTCTCACTGGGAGATACTGGCGGAGCTGTAGACAGGTGTGCACGGCGTGGCGGCACAGGTCGGTATCGGCCTGAAAACTCTTTCATAGTGGCAGGGCATTATGTGAATGCCGCCACGCTAGCTACTACCCTCTACTAGAAAACCTGTAGCCAACCACTTAGCGGTGTGCTTTGGCAGCTGTTCTAGAGAGCCATTTCCAGTTCAATTTTGAGCCTGTTTTTCATCTTTGACAATTTCACCAGGTAAATTGAGGTCAAAGACTTTTGGCAATAAAAAGAAAACCACGACCCAGCATAATATCTGTATCCAAGTATCTAATGTGTGTGGAGCTCCCTGAGAACCAGTTCCCATCATAGATCTGGCCTGCTACCATCTGCAATGACATCATCACTTTATTTACCATCAGAAGAGCGACAAAGGATAATAATACAGACATTATTTTAAGCCAACGCCTTTACGTATCCTGCGAAGCACTGATGCGCTCAATAATAAAGCCACTAGCGGTCATCATCTAAGTCATGACCGCAGTGGACGTTGCTTAACTTAGTTGATCAATTAAGAATGACTAAAAAGCTTCACTACAAGCAATGGAATGGACAAATGAAATCCAGTGGAAAAACTTTTGCTAGCAATGGACTGAAAACGATGAGTCTTTTTAACTTGATGACTTCACTTACCAGGAGTATTTACCACAATGTTATAATATAAATTGACTCGTTATCTCTTATTTTCTTGGCTCGTATTAAATGGAACTGAAACAAGTCTGTCGAAAAGTGAAGGTTTTGATACCTCTGCGTACCGCTTTGGGAGCATTCCTGGAGTGACGGTAGGTATGTTTTTGAAGTAATTTGAACTTAGATCGTCCATTTAATTTTTTTTGCAATTTTACCTCTAAAGTTGATTGAGTTTGTAATGAATGTCTATATTAGGTCTTTGCAATAGATGAAAATGCAGACAGCATGCTAGGCATGCTGCCAACATTTCGTGGACTGAACCAACGAAGTACCTTCATTTAGTTTTTGTCACTACAAATAAACGCCACCCACTAAATTGTCTTGCGAAGTAAGAATCGGATATATAAAAGTTTTGGTCCAATTCCCTACTTTGAACAAAATAACGTAAATTGTAATATTTCGAAAGCCACCCTAGTTACATAAAATAATATTGATAGCTTCCCTTTTCTAGGAGGTTGAGATACAATTTTTATTTCATTTAAGACGTTATTTCGTAGACAATATAACGAAAAGTAAGAATAAAGTTGATAGGTAACTGATCTCCGGAAAATTGATAACTTTATACAATACTTATAATAATAACTCAGATATCAGAGAAACAAGGAAAAAACATTACTTAGATATAGACTGAAGATATTATAGAAATGTATTACTGCGAATATAAGATTTTATCATTAGAATCAATGTCGTGATTTTTTAGACCAATGTAATACTATTGTGTGTTGTCACCTACCGGCCACAGTATTTTGAGAGAAGGCAGGATACCTAGTGTAACAAGCATCGCGTCTTTTATCTATGGATGGCGTAGAAAACGCAACCCTACTTGTCAATTTCACTAAACTTCATTCTACCAACGTATGCCTCTTAAACGTCACTTTGACATCTGTAAAACGGTCGGCCATGATTTATTCATTCTACAACGAACCTGCTTCGAGTGATTAAGGTTAGTGATATTACTGAACAATTTGTTAATTAGATCTGATTATGATGTGACATATTGTATTGATTCTAATTGAATACCTGTGCTGATTTATTGGTTTCCTTCTTTCAATGCCTTAACACTAGCATCTTTAAGAAGAAAATGTATCGCCAAACACCAAAGGGTGCATTCCGGCATCTGTACTTGAAAGTCAATTTGCGTTCTGTTTACTACCCTCGACCACTCTATCAGACGTCAAAGGCAATAAATAGCAAGCATACCTGATAGGCACAGAAATCTAAATAAATATAGGCAGCTTGTTTATTTTTTTTGATTTCTGTGCTGATAGGAATATACGACGCGATCGACAAAATGCTAGCCTAGAAAATACCTGTTGACTTAAAGACTGTCAGATTGTATTTAATAGAGACAGTACTGCTAGGATGTGTCATACCTACTTCAGCCGTAGTATAATGGTGGAAAGAAAGCAGTTCCTCCATATTTTTGAATATCGATCATGTACGGTTCCAATGTTTCTACGCTGTTCTATGTTTGTATGTTTCTGGTATATTTCAAGCTTCACGTTTTCTGTGCATCTTCTTGAGTGAAAAAAACGATTAAAAATAATAAGGTCGTGTATATAGCTGATCATCACGCCTACGTTTATGTATTAGCTCTTAAACTACAACCTGTAGAGCAACAAATGCCAGTTAGCGACTATACTAAGGAGTAGGCTTCTTCAGCAAGGCCATCTTGGTAGGTATCCTCGAAGCACTGGTTTGCAAACACTACTGCTTTAAAGCGTAACAGGCATCGTAGCAGTAAAATTACTGGATTAACGAGACCTAAGTGTGAGTCTAACATCTTGGAGTGAAGAGCGCAGTGACGTGGCAAGCGAAACCAGGATGATTACACTGCAGCTGTAATGGATATGCGTGATGCTAAGCCATCAGGTGGAGGTTTTGTCCATATCATCACTTCATAACATAAAAAGCAGCACCGTGCCATTATAAAAAGACGTCTTTATATCCAATCTCCAAAGGGCACGTAAGTAGGCAGATGTTTCTTAGCAACCAGTTTTCGCCAGATTTTGTTTAGGTATCATGTAACAGGGTCTCTTATACCCATATACCGGGTCCTATACTCCGGACTGCTACTATAAAAAAAACAGTGAGCTCATTAAATGTAGATCAAATCTAGGTGTTTGAAGTGCTAAAGCAACGCTTTTCACAACTTAACTAACCAGGCACCAGTATACATAATTATTACTGTCGCAGTTTGTAATGACTACGTTACTGGTTGCAATGATGATAGGCGAAAGGACAGCGTAGCGCAAGCAGATCCAACCCATGACAGCGCGGTCAGCATTCCAGCCTTTAATGGAGAAGCTGGGCTTATAGCGCGGACAGTAACGGGTAACGGATGCAGTGATGACCAAGCTTGAAGGCTGAGAGCGAGGCTAAGCCAAACTCGAGGCCATCATAGCGTATCCAGCGGCGCAGTTATTGCAGACCAAGGCTTTGATTGTACTCAAACAATGCGAGTAATTTGAATAAAACCAGCTTTGCATGCTAAAAATTTACTTTGCACGTGACTTTTTTAAACGGAACTTGATAATAATAGATTTTCTGAAGAAAATGCTAATCGCTAAAAACTGACCAGCAATGCAAGTCATACAACTTTTGCTGGCGCCTATTCGAGAAGCGCAGAAAGGTCGACTCTGCTCAAAGTTCCATCAAATAAGGTTGTCAAAACTCAAAACAACCATATTACATACACTTTTGAGTAAAAATGCTTATAATGTATTTTGAAGCGCTCGTAGCGAAGTTTGCTAAGCCGTTCTTAACCGATCAGCTAAGTTAAACAACGTCCGCTGCGGTCATGAGTTAGATGGGTAACCGCTAGTGACATGGCTACTGAGCGCTTCCGTGCTTCGGAGGGCACGTTAAGCAGTAGGTCCCGGTTGTTGTCATAGGATGGCAGTCGTTATAGCATGGTGGTAGGGCATTTTACGAATGCCCGCTTGGCTAGCTATCACCGTCATGTAGAAAATCTGTCGCCAAGCACCCAATGGGGTCCAGTATCTCTCATATACAGCCAGTAAAACTAGGTTAGCCTGAACAACATCTTCGACCACATCATCACTTACCATCAGGTGAGATAGTGGTCAAAGGCTTGCCTATTAGCTATTAATACAAAAAAAATAATTGCTGTAACATTAACAGGAGACCATTGATATTATTTTGTTACTCGCCCTTGACTTTTATACTCTTCGAAGAGCGACACTCGACTTCGAATTCACTACTCACATTTATACTTGAATGTATATAAACGTGGTCACTAAGTCACCAGGCGAGGTGACAATGGAAAAACGGGTAAAAAGTATGTCAGCTTGCACATATCAGGTGATGCACCGGTCGACGCTCGCTTCACATCTGCGCGTGAGGCTATATGCCTAAAAGCACTTGATCTTTTTAATCTTTTTATAAGTCATTAAAAGCAACATGAACAACTTAAATTTAATATAGGGTATGAAATTATTAATATGAAGTCGTTCAGAACACGAGCTAAAGTGCTTACGCTAGTGTGAGTGAGTTTGGATAATGTAATATTATGTTAATATTATCTTCTTACCCTTCTCCCTCTCATGCGGGGTCTAACTACACAAAGCTCTCGCTATAACCATATTGTACAATACATTAGTGTTAAAAAAATTGGTTTCAATTTTATGACTAGCCGCCTTCCTAAAGGATGTTTTAACCTTGGGGTAGTTCTCGTTGGTAGTACACCCGCTACCTGATCGGTTTAGGTTTTCCAGGCCAATTGAGGTTAAGGAGCCCTGTTGTCCTCCCCATTTGCAGCTATACTCCCCACTCATTTAGATTCGTGATTCGTAGTGTGCAGGTACACGCATTTTTATTTTTTTATTCGCCATATACGACGCGGCGACGTCCAATAGAAAGATATGGAACTGTCCGAATTTTTTTATAAAATCCAGGTACTGCTAAGGTTATATTATTCATGTTATTATTAAGGAAACTATATTATATTTTTTTAATATAGGTCCTAATTTAATTCTAATGTTTATAAAAAATATTGAGATAAAGATTTTACTGTAAAGTATGAGTCCTCTTGTTTAATAGTTTTTAGTGAGCTTCAGTAATATATCGCATCAATAAACATAAGTATTATAAAAACTTGTCAAAATCTAAAACAAAAACCAGAAGCTCAAAACGAAACTGTACGATGGTCAACATATATTCACAACCCCTTACCAAGTGCTCGGCAAGTGCTTTTTTATTTATTTAGGGAGGACATAGATGCTGGCTACCGCCTGTGCGGTCGTCCAGCTCCACCGGGTTTTGGGCGAGGGCCTGGCCCTACAATAGCCCGGGAGGGAGAAGTGCCGAAGGCACTTCTCCCGAGACGGGCGTAGAAGGCGAAAAGCGCTTTCTACCTCCGTCTCCTGCGGACGCCGAAAACGTACCGCTACTATAGGAGGGGTTGACAGCGAGCTCAAGGGCACCACTGTGGTTCGGACCTCGGCTTGTCTCGCTGTCGAGAGACATGGGGGGGATCGGAGCAAAATGCCTCTGTGCAACTGCAGTGTTGCACAATTGGGCCCTACTGAATAATACTCTTTGACTATTTGGAGAGCAATTTATCGTGACCTTGTTTTTGCCTCGAGCTCGCCGGCGAGCTCGGTGTTTGATTGTGTGACCTCTGATTACCTCACACCTGGGGATTTTACCTCGACGACTTGCGGATAACGCTAAAGCTGCCAACGTAATGGCTGCGATGGGGTCATCCGGGTCGTCTAATACCTGCCGTGGTCGGCGACGGGGGGGTTTGAAAAATGGGATAGAAGAGGCAGTCGAGTAGTTCGATGCCTGGACAACCAATGGGTTCGGGTGGTGGGGCGCTCGATCAAAGTATCGGCGGGCGCAGTCCTTATTGAACTGCGCTAGAGAGGGAAGGTTTAAGTCGCAATGCAACTCGGTGTTCCGGATATACCACGGGGCGCCGGTTGCATTACGAAGAAAACGGTTTTGGATGACTTGAAGTTTATGAAGGTGGGCCTCACTAGCATGACTAAACACTACTGATGCGTAAGTCATGATGGGGCGGATGCAGGCAGTGTAAAGTGTCTTCTTATTACTAAGAGACATTTTACTCTCTTTGCGAAGTAGGGGACCAAGGCGACCCATTATGAAGGCCGCTCTGTTACGGACGGTTGTTATGTGATCGTTAAAGGTGAGATGACGATCAAGGGTGACTCCGAGGTATTTTGTTCTAGGAACCCAGGGAATGGGTTCGTCGAACAAAATAAGCGGTTTCGGGTAAGGGGAGCGTGTCTTCTCAGTAAAGCACATAGCTGTGCTTTTAGCTGGGTTGACCGCGATGCGCCATTTTCGGAACCAGTCACCGATCTCGGTGATGGCCCGTTGCATGACGAAATAGGACTGTCTGTTGATATGCCACCCAGTGGTGTAAATGGCGGTATCATCCGCATATTGGGCTAGGAATACTTTGGGCTGAGAGCGTGGGATGTCACTGGTATACAGTGCAAAGAGAATAGGTGATAGCACGGAGCCCTGAGGGACTCCGGCTCTGACTGGGTGGGGGGAGGAGAGGGTGCCTTCCACGCGATAGCGAAAGCTTCTGGCTTTAAGGAAGTCTTGTAGGATGAGCACAAGACGTTCTGGCACGCCAAATTGGTATAGCTTGTAGATCAAGCCGTTGTGCCAGACTTTGTCAAAAGCTTTCGCTACGTCGAGGAAGACTGCTAGCGTAGTCTGGGGTTTGGGGTACTTATTGAAGCCCTCAATGATGTGCTCCGTGAGGCGGTGCACCTGTTGGACGCATGAGTGTCCGGGTCTGAAGCCAAACTGCTCATCTGGGATAAGGTGGTGTTCCTTAGCATGGGACTGGAGACGGTTTGCAAGTAACCGCTCGTAAAGTTTGCCTAAGGCACTGAGGAGGCTGATGGGGCGGTAACTGGTGGGGTCAGATGAGCTTTTGCCTGGTTTGTGAATGCCAATGACATTTGCACATTTCCAGGTGTCTGGGAATAAGCAGTGGCTCATAGCAGCATTGAAGATGCTGACTAAGAGATGGATGAGAGGAGGAGAGAGGGTTTTAAGAACCCTGTTGGAGATGCCATCGGCACCGGGGGATTTGCGCGGTCGGAGGGCCTTGATCAGTCTCTCCACCTCAGCGTAAGTCGCTAAGGTGATTGGTGGGAGTTCAGAGGTGACCACAGAGCTTTTACGTTCGACTTCAGCATCCACCGAATCGAGGTGAGCTTGGTCAACGTGATCTACGTTAGGGGAACACTGAGCCTCTAGGCTATCAGCTAGGCACTCAGCTTTGTCTTCGTCAAAGAACGCTGGGACTAGTGGGACTGGTCTGTATAAGGGAGGCATGTCGTTATGGTTACTTCCTTTCAAGCCTCGCGCCAAGTCCCAGTAAGCATGGTGGCTTGGCACGAGGTTTGAAAGTTTATCGCCCCATTGTTGATCACGCAACTCAGACATGCGACTTTGAACCATGCGTTCAAAGTGGCGTTTCTTAGTTTTGTTCTCTTTACTGGGGTAAGAGTCGTAATGTCGGGTCACTGCTTTACTCTCCGTCACCAATCGTCTCACATCCGCTGGAATGACAAGGCGCCGGTCGTCCGGCACTATGACCTCCTTTGCGGATGCACCTACTACGGTGGAGAGGTGATTGGTGAACGAATCGATCGCAAGGGTTATGTCATCTTTTGTCAGGATGTCGTCAGGGATCTTGTCTAGGTCCGGTGAACTGATAGCCTTTAGGGCATCGCCTACTTGCTTCCAGTTCACTATCGTCTTAGTGGGGCGGGGGAGGTCAGTCGTTGGGTCGGGACCTAGTCGCAGTATAATGGGTCGGTGGTCAGAGTGAAGCTCGTGAACCACTTCTATGGAGCGTACCCGGAGTGTTACGCCTCTGAATAGTGCCATGTCAAGCAAGTCAGATCGGTGGTCTTCCATATAAGGGTAGTGAGTGGGCTCAGTGGGCGCAATTATGTCAAAGTTAAGTTCTGCGATTAGGTTTTCAAGTGCAATACCTCTGGGATTGTTGACGTTACAATTCCATAGGATGTGCTTACTGTTGAAGTCGCCAATCAGAATGACGGCGCTTCCTAATGAGAATAGGGCTTCTAAGTCAGCTCGGACGATCGGCTTTTTGCAAGCTTGGTAACAGGATGCTATGACTATAGGTTGATGACCAGTCATAGCTAGGAGGCAACAAGATGCTTCCATATTAACAAGAGTCGGGGTAGGTAGGGGAATGCAGTGCAGGGACCTTTTGTAATAGATAAGAGTGCCTCCCCCACGGGAGTTCACTCTATCATCACGTACCGTTCTGTAATTGGCAAACCTAGGGTTCGCCTTCCCCGGTTTTAGAAAGGTTTCCTGCACGCATATGATATCGATAAGGTGGGTACAACAAAAGTCGTGGACGAGGTCACGTTGTCTGAAGAGGCCGTCAGCGTTAAATGACGCTAACGAAACTGAGTACGGTTTCGTGCGTTCGGTTGTACTACCCATAGTGGTTGTACTGGGGAGGGGCCTGGGGAACGAAGCGCTTAAGGGCGCTAAGTAAATTCGCGTGTTCCAATGTGTATTGGATCACGTCCGCTGGGGATTGAGCGTATTGCATCTTGTGGAATAGCTCTTGTACCTCATTGATGTCAACCGACATAGCCAGATCGCTGACTAGGTTGATTGCCTCTTGAAGAGGGGCAGCCATCAATGGCATAGGGGGAGCTTGTGGCCGGGAAGCGGCGCGGGGAGGCGCGCGAATGGTGTTGGCGACGGGTGCCGGGAGCGCGGGGCGAGCCGGGGCCGGTGCGCGGGCAGGGGCCGCGGCGCGGGCGGGTGCGGGTGCGGGCGCGGGTGCGGGCGCGCGGGCCGGGGCGCGGGTGGTAGCGACGGTCTTAACCATACTGGGTGGTTTAGACCATGCGTTACGGGCTGGGAGCGGCGCGGGTATTACCTGTGAGGCAGGTACTACCGTTAGTTTAGGGCTTACCCGTTGGTAACGGTCGTAAGAGGGACGGGTCGGCCTATGCCTTGCCACCCTGTGGTTCACTCGTGGTGCTTTAGGGCAACCACGATAATTCGCGGTATGCCCTTGAGCACCGCATAGAACACAACTGGGTGGGTCCGGCGAATCCCGGGTGCGAGTGCACGCTGCTGTCGCGTGATCGCCTAGGCACTTAACGCACCTAGCGCGAGCGAAGCAGAAACGGGAGGCGTGCCCGTATAGTTGGCAGTTATGGCACTGCGAGGGACTTCCATTTTTGTATGGGGCTTGGACATCGAGTCCTGAGAGGCCACAGACCTTTTTTAAATTAAAAATGGCCTTGCCCTCTGGTGTACGGTCTAGTACTACGAGTACTAGGTCATATGGACTGCGGTCCTTCCCGCTGTACATGCGGTGAACCGCATGCACAGGGAAGTCTTGTGCTTTAAGGTCGTCACATACCGCATCGGTATGTATCTCCTTAGGCACACCGCGAATCACAACGCGAAGGACTTTCTCCTCTTCGAGCGCATAAGTATGAAAACTTATGCTCTCTTTACGGAGGAGCTTTGTTAGCGCTCTGTGGTCGCTACTGGTGGGCACTTGGACTTTAATGCCCTGCTGCGTGGAGCGGGCATTAGTGTAATGGATCCCACGATCCGAAACTAAACGGGACAGCATGTCCCATTTGGTTTTGTCCTGAATGAACAGGGGTGGAGGCGGTTTTTCGCGGCGCGCGCTCGCGTCCTGAGGGGACGCGGCAGTAGTGGCCGGAGCGGAGGGAGGAGACGCGGGGCGCGGGGCGGGGGTCGGCTTCTTGCCGGAGGCGGGGGCCTTAGCGGGTGCCTTGGCGGGAGGGGCGGAAGTTGCGCAACTAGCGGCTTTAGGAGCACGCTTGCGTTTGCGGTCAACGACGGTATAGCCGTCGTTGTCGGAGTCCGAGTCAGTGCGTAAGGCGCGACTCGGATCTACTTCCATCTCCGTTTCGGAGTCCGAAGTGGGCTCGACAACGGCGATGGAGGGACGGGTGCTCGCTGGCCTCCCGATCGGTGAGCGCGAGCGAGACCTCTCACGGGGAGGGGCTGCCACCGTGTCGGCAAGTGCAAAAACCTGTCGACAATTAAACAAATAAACCACGTGTGGTCTGGCCGGCCTATTGGCTATAGCGACAGGAGCAAAAAGGCTTTTCCAAGGTAATTATCGAGTGATGCCTCAGGCCACAACGCAGGTCGCATAAACACAAACTTTGGTTTTAAAGGTTTACTTTAATTAAATATCTGCCATCTGTAGCAACTCTCGAAGGGTAGGCTTAGTTTTAACATGACAGTTAATGATTTCGGTTGTCATTTTAATTTGCTCGGCTTATTTTATACATATAAATTAGTCGAAGATCCCAACTGATATTCTGAAATTAGATACAAAAAACGTCGTTTCAACACAATAAAATCATCCGTATTAAGAAATTAAAAGTCTATGCCTCTGTGTCGCATCCAGTGAGATCCTGCGTGACACACAGAGAGTTGAAATGCCTTAGGTGACACACATATCTGATATAAATAAACAGCAATAATTAACTGATCTATTATTGGAAGTATGGTCGTATTGCAGGTGCAGGTATATGACTAAAACTCAGCTAAATTTCAATAGAAAATTGCATCGGCCAGAAAGTAAGTGACCCTTAGTGTTATAGTTACAAAATATAGTTATAGTTATAAAACGTTTAGGTATCATATCATAGATAATACCTAGTTACCCTTCACATTTCAATTCGGATATTAATAATCCCGGTACCACTATAATATACAAAAAATTTACATACTAAAAAAATAATAAATTAAAATCTGATTTCAGTTTTCGTAGATTAGAAAATTTAGGGGTTACAAAGGGGACCCAGGTATCGGGAAAGATATGTCCGACGTAATAGTTACTAGACAATCAGAATAACTACAGTAGTAAATACATTAAAAAAAACTTTACTACTTTGGTTAACCAAAAGATGACATGCAACTAACAGTGGACATAGTTACTAAGTACTTACCTACGTACTACTCCTTGTCATCTGCAGTGGAATCACACGAAACGATAGCATATCGTACTTAAAAACATACTTACTAATAAGTATAGGCAGAGAATTTGTATAAGAGAGTATATCCGATGTAATTGTGATTTGTGATGTACTTTAGCCAAATCCAAACTATGTTTATTTTGACGCATCACGCACTTTGCACACCTGTGCTAGCCGCGTTGGTAAATACGCGTCCGGGCGGGTGGCAGCACCTATATGGCAAGGTCGGTGGGTGCGCGGACGCACGCGACATCGCAGTCACTTTCACTGCCCGTCTTTTACACTATTACCTAATCTACATTGCCGAATACTGCACACAGTACATACATAGTAAATGTGAATGTTTGTAGTGATGTATAGCTAATAATGTTCTGTTCACTATCATACCAGTCTAGGTAGTCGAAAGGAAAAGCAATAATAGGAACTGCCCTCAAGGAAGCAGCTGTGGTCTGCCTGAAAAGTTAAATGCTGGCGCAAGCGACCATTCTTGCTGGTATTCAAGCATACAACAACTATGCTATGCTGACACTCATTTTACTTTTCTTACCCATTTTACTAATTAGGCTTACTGCACATAAGACGTTTAGCGCCTTTCGACGTTTTGCTACTTAAACCTTCTGATCTGAAAGACACGCAATGACCGTTGATTACAATCAAATCTTAATATTCCTCGGCTAACAGCGCTTTAAGAAGTATTTTATAGAATTTGATAAATTTCCTTTCCATTTTTTATCACACTTTTACTCGTGTTTGATTAACCACAATCTCTTCTGTAGGCAATTGATATTGAAGTCGAAAATGGCATGTCATGAGGAAGAAGCTACCAAATTATATATTTAAAAAAAAATATTAGGAATAGTTCAAAGTAAAAGCCAAAAGCAGGTATCCAATTTAGATAGCCATGAAATATGAACGTGAAATCTCTCCGTACGCAGTAAAACGTTAGCCAATGAGATACATTTTAATCAATTAGCAGAGTCGTAATACTAGATACCTATTGTACCAGCTGACTACAACGTTTATCACTAACATCAGGCTTCCATCTCACGACTGGTTAAATCTGTTTCAGAGCTTTCGCAACTTGCAATGCTCACGTAATCGCCGCAAGGAGCATTGAGTGACATACATTTGCACCTCGTCATAGCTCGAAACGAGTAAAAACATACGACGTTAGGTTGTTATTGTCCATATTACATTATGAATACAGAGCTTTTGTAACCAAAATACATTGTATCTAATATTTAAGCACTATTGTAGGAGATAAACTGTATGTTTGTAAGTGCACATAATATTTAATAAACGCATAGTGGAGTTTCACGCTGACCACTTACGTGTCCTGAGCGGTCTGTACTGTAATTAAATAATAGACATCAGGTGGACTGTCAGTTTGTTTTTCTCAAAATATATACTTCCGAGAAAAAACAGGTTTGAGAATATGATATTCGCTTAGCATGCAATAGTGCTTGAAATCATGGTTAGAAATATAGAAGGGTAGTTACATCATTACGAAGGTTAAGTGTTAGTAAAAATGCTTATTTCGGTCAGGTTTTTTTATTGCTGATAGGTAAGCCTTTGACCACAATCTTATCTGATGGTAAGTGATGACGTTGACGAAGGTGTTATTGCATTACTAGACAGCTTACGGCGTGTTCCGGCAGATTTTCTACTTGAGGGTGGTCGCTAGTCATGCGGGCATTCGCAAAATGCCCTGCCGCCATGCAGTGAAGCTCAAGCCCGCGGCAGGATTTGAACCATGGACTTGCTGCGCGGCAGTCCATAGCGAATTCCACTGAGTCATTACTGCGTTGAGGCAAAGTCCAGTAGTCCGGACTCCGGTTGATGGCCACGCCGCCCAATATGACGGTTTGAATAAATATTTTTGAATGGTAATTATGAATATATCATCGTACGAGACTCCAACTCGCCTTCTCGAAGTATCGTTTAATCGGTCAGTTATCTCTAGCATAAAGGCACAGTACAAGGAAGAGAGATTCTGCTACTTTGGTGAAAGCTCCATCGACGAAATAATTTTTTCCTTTTCTTTTGCGGCTCGTGAATCTTGTAATCCTGAATCTCACTCAAATTCAAAGTAAATCTGACTCAAGAAGAACATTCAACACGACTGAAAACCCAACCCAGGTGCACTGAGCTGCAACAAGAAAAATGTAATGTATTCAAATCCTTTTCCATACAAATATAGTTTCGTCATAATTAAAATAACTAACGTTCAAACTCAGTGAAGTTTTCCATACATTTACCTCCTTATTTTCATATTTAGAATAATCAATAATAAAAAATCGGCCAAGTGCGAGTCGGACTCGCGCACGAAGGGTTCCGTACCGTTACCTATACAACATTAGACTTCATATTTTAACCATTTTTTGTTTTAGCGTGCGCGAGTCCCACTCGCACTTGGCCAACTTTTTGTATTTTTTGTAGTTGTTATAGCGGCAACAGTAATACATCATCTGTGAAAATTTCAACTGTCTAGCTATCATTCTTGAGATACAGCCTGGTGACAGACGGACGGACGGACAGCGAAGTCTCAGTAAAGTCCCGTTTTTACCCTTTGGCTACGGAACCGTAAAAAGTAATACTGGGAAAGCAGAAGCATAACTATTTGAAGCGCTCGTAGCCAAGTTTGCTTAGCCATTCTGAATCGATCAGCAAAGTTAAGCAACGTCCGCCGCGGTCATGACTTGGATGGGTGACCGCTGGTTGGGCATTACTACTGAGCGCTTCCGTGCTTCGGAGGGCACGTTAAGCCGTCGGTCCCGGTTGTTGTCTTAGGATGGCAGTCGTTACAGCATGGTGGTAGGGCACTTTGCAAATGCCCGCCTGGCTAGCTACCACCCTCAAGTTGAAAATCTGTCGCCAAGCACCTAACGGTGTGTTCCGGCAGCTGTCCTTGAGAGCCAGTAATTCTAGGTTAGCCTGATCAACACCTTCGACCACATCATCACTTACCATCAGGTGAGATAGTGGTCAAAGGCTAACCTATCACGCATAAAAAAAAAAAACAAAAAAAAAAATAAAAAAAAATTTGGCTCAAGGACTCAATTACACTGAGTTTAAATTTTTGGTAAGTATTTAAAATATGATGAAACTTCGTTTGTAATTGCTATGAATACACTTCCCTTTTCGCTCCCTGCAGACATTATACATTACGTCTTATATTACACCGTAGAAGAATTCCCGATATAGAAATAATTCTCAATTCAAGGAAACCAAAAAAAATTTACTGGTTTTACCATGACTGACATTTAAATTTAGAAGCTGGGATTTTTACGAAAAAAGAATTTATAAACAAACAAACATATGAAAAACGTGATTAACTAATAAGTCCACATGAAAAATACGAGTTTTCCAATCACGTTTGGTGAGAGTACAATGGAGTAGTTATGCAATATACCTATTACTTTCGATCTCATGCCTGTTGTGAGCGTGGAAAAACGAACTGAGTCACAGAATACTAACAGTTACTATGCAACAAGCGCGTGCAAACTCATAAAATAAAACCATAACAGAGACGTTAAAAATTAACTTGTAAACCTTACACGGGTAATCGGAAGCTAATAAAACAGCAGCCAATAAATACGAACAGGTGGAAACGTATATAGGATTTCGACAATAATTATTTATCTGATACAATCATACAAGCGTATAGTACTTCCAAAGCCATTGTCCTCTTTGCAGCAGTATACAGTATAAGTGAGTCAATTGAGCATTATTTCTTATATATATAAAAATGTTTCTTAAATAACTTTATTGTGATAGAGAAGTTTAATGGTTAAATGAGGAAAATTATGTCTGTAACGGGAAATTCAGTTGACATATAATAGTTCATATAATAGGTTTTGTAAATATTGTACATAATCAAGGAATTCTCGAATTCAAATTAAAAGCACCTATTCTCTTCAAAAGTTTGAACTTCAACGCACGCACTATTCCATAAATAGCCCTTAAAACAGTAAAAAATATTTAAAATTTCGTTTACCCGTGAAAATTTTAGCTATTTTAGTTAATTCATTAAGTAGGTATTAATTATTCTAACATTGAAATTTTTGCATTAACGTCTGCTAAGTTAAGCTGCTCCGTTTACTTAAGACGATTAAACGATAGGAGGGAATGGATTAATTTGAGCTATGACTCACTCTCTACGATAGCTCAGTTGGAAGAGCATATCCCGGCTATAGAGACGGATGTTCGCGCGTTGTTATCCCGCTAATCGCGCAATTGAAGACACAGCACCCCCGGTTGCATTTACGCGCTCACGGCCTACTACCAGTAACACTCACACTTCACACTCTTCGAACGAGCGATAGAAAAATTCTCGAAAATTTTCGCTTATGGATTTATGCAAAAAAAAATAATAATAAAAAAAAAAAAATAAAAAAAAATAATAATAAAAAGTAAATAATAAAGGATAGTTAAATATTCATACTTAAATTTCAAATACTGCAGGAATTCCAAAGGTTTTTTATTTAAGAGGCGGTATGCCTTTATAAACACAATACTACGAACTATATACAACACTACAGCTACTACAATAAAAGCATTTAGACAACCTATAAGTCATAGCAGACTCATAGGCAGTGCTGACAGCATTGCCCCGTTCAATTACAATGCTTATTCCAAAGGTTGCCTCAAAACATACATACTCATTACTCGTATTGCTTCATAGGCCCCAACAAGCAACAATGACTTTGCTGCGCTCTGTCAAAATAGCATCTCAATATCTTTTGTTGTGACATTTTGAAAATCGCCTCCTTGCCTTTTATTCAAAGCCTCGTACACTATCGAGCCATAAGTAAGAATCACGGAGTTTGACTCTTTCTAAGAAATAGAAACTGCGTCGCACGAATTCTGAGGTCATACAAAATGTGAGGTTTCCACATAGGTTTTCCGAAAAGTAACACTCATTCAGTTCAAAGAACAATTGTTGTATTTTGTGACTCGTTACTATCCTGATCTTTATCTCTTCTTAACGTCATTGCAATTTACAATTCTCAGACGGAAAAAGCCGTGAATATGCAATCACGAAAAAAATGCAATCAGGAAAAAACATTGTACGATGAATTACGTCCGCAGTAAAATCCTTCATGTTGTTTGAATTATTCCTAACATTTATACTAAAATAATATACCTATTCGCTAAAATTAGCAGTTGCTGTATGTAATATTTCATTTAAAAAACAAAAATATCGTCACAACGATATATCCCCATAAGGGTATTTTGTTACCATGCTAAAGAGGACTTACACCATTTACCAAAGATAGTTCCAGTTTCCAAACTGCTACTATTTGTTTATGAAATTGCCAATATCTACGTAACCCCGCCAATCATCAAATATATTATTTAATTGGCCGAGCTCAATATTGCGGCAAGTTGAGAGGTTAAGAAATGTTTGACGCCTATTTTGATATTCACTAAGATTTATGAAAAGGTAGCTTACCTACTCACTTACTTACTCACCTAGCTCAGTAACTACAAATAATCTTGACTTCTATGATGTGAGCCTACCAGAATGCCACTGGTGGAAATCCAGCGCAATCTTTAGCCAGTCAGTAACTTGAATACTCAATTATTCAATTTATTAATAAAGCTTGTATTTTCTTCCATGACATCGTTCTAGCGGTACCTAGGAAGCCCAGCGGTATGCTGACCATTTGGAACTCTAAGGTATCCTTTTTTAATACAATCCACCCCATCCTCTGTAGAAGGCCCAGCAAGTGATGTCTGTGAGGTTTCGCGTCCCCAGTTCTAAGAGTTTTGGGGTCTTTGGCCACTGCCCAGTCTTTGCATTCTTGTATTATGATTGGACTGATTTAGGTCAATGTCTTATGAACTCGGTTCCTCCTTGATTCTTGTTGAAGCCCGATGCTGGCCTGCCAAGACTTCATGCTGAGCAGCACCACACGCGCACCGGTGTTATGTAACCGGATATCGATTTACTCATCCCAAAGTTTCTACCCATGACAGTAAAGCTTAGATATTAAAATTTTTCGACCACATTGTTTGATAAATCACCAATATGGAAACCTTACCTCTTACTCGTATTTATATAGCGCTACTTGCGGAGATATTCGATTTTCGCGTGAAAAACTCTGAGTTCAGCCTTTATTGTGCCAAATTTAGTTCCTGAGAACTTTATATTTGGCGTGTCCAAATTGTGGTGTCATCAGTGTATCCTACCACCTGAGGCTACAAAGAAGCAAGCGCAGCGTCGCCGCGTCGGTACGGCATTATTTACGGGCGACATTATTATGGTCGCAGGAAGACGCTGGATGCTGGCCTCTTCCAACCGTTCTATTTGGAAATCTATGGGAGAGGTCTATATCCAGCAGTGAATTACTTGCGGTTGAAATGACGATGATGATGAATTTTGAGGCCATCTACACTGATCAGAGCATCTGTGTATTAGGTTGAAACTCCTTAAGCAGTTTAGTTCTATAAGCAGTTTAGTTTACTTCTCTCTAGCATATAAAAGAGTTTTCAAATTTAGTTGTATTACGTTCCTTGAAAACTTTTGAATAAATTTGAATAAGTGATGCTATGTGCTACTGTAGAAATTATTGAATCTGTAGACAATATTTCAATAAAATTCGCTGAACACTTAACAATTTTTCACACATAAATCAATGGACGTATTTAAAAGACACCGATAAATATTTTATTTATTCCATGTTTACCTTCCTATTTTATAGTTAATATTCTTCTTCCTTAATAGTGGCACAAGTTACAAGTTCACGACACATGGCCGTTTCCTTGAGTTCATTATCGGTGTCAAGTATTGCCTTTATCAAGTAATTTAAATCGCATTCAATCACATTGCCGTTTTTATCGTTATTGGTCAGACGACAAAGGAACAACACTACCTATACTATAATTAAAAAGATTGATATAACATACAGCCGAGATCATGTAATTTAATTTTTTTACTGATTAAAATGGCAAAACGCAAATAGAAAAATTGCCATCCGGAACAAGCGAGATTGCGGAATGAGGAATTGATTTAACAACTCTTTATTAAAGTATATTCAAAAAACGTTTGGACTTTGGACTTTTCCACAGACGCCCACTATCGCTAAAATCCCTCCAACAAAACGCATAATGCATTACATTAGGGAAGGTATAAAGCAGACATCATACTTTTAAAGCAAAATAACTTGATATATATAGTTGTCCAAATATCGAGGTATTTTGGTTCTCAAAGTCAAAATCTTTATTCAATAATTAAAAATGAATGCTGATTGTCCACGATGCCCATATCAATCCTAGAATAAAACGTTAAAGATTCTGCGTTATAACGCCGTTCAATTAAAAGGAAGGTATAGAGTCACTTCGGGAAGTAAAAGCTTGAATCTGCTTATACTGAGATAAAATTGTCAACCTTATTTTTTAAATCACGTGTTAGCTCACGTGATTTCCAGAAATAGGCCAATGTCAATAAGTCTTCAGTCGCCTGTTACAAAGGGTATAAGCACCGTCAGAGTAATTAGACCAGTCATTGAATCAATAAGTTTATCCGTTGTCGTTGTGCGTATCCGCCAATCGCCGATCGGCGGCGTTGTTTTGATGTGACCACTTTGTTTTACCACAATCTTGTATTTTTAGCGGACAGAAGATGAGCCAAATAGGTTTAATTAACCTTCAAATTAGCGGAAAGGGTGCCAATATCGAAACGGGTCCTTATTATTTCAGGTATAACAATATCTCAGCACCGCTGACTGACAGACTGGCTTGGCTTAAATATTCATTTTCAAAGACTTACTTAATTTAATTTTGTAAAAGAAAGTAGGTATTTTTATAATAAAATAAAGTCATATATTAAATCCATGTATTTTAAAATAATTTTCTTATCTCATAATAGATGTTGGCTACCGACTGTTCGGTCGTCCAGCTCCACCGGATTTTGTATTGCGTCAGAAAATAGCACTACTTACGTATCACTTGCCCATATGTTGAGCTGTGATGTCTAATAGGCAAATTTTATCCAATCCAATCCTTAACAATTGTGCCACTACTTGCGCCGACATAGTGCGATGTTGTTGTAATTTAAACACAAAACAGATATATGTCCTCTTACAAAAGAATTCAAAAAAAGTTAACGTCAAGCAGGTCATTGAACCCAAGTCGCACACCTACCACCACACTTTCATTCGACTGTTTCAAATAAAAATTGGAATTAAGTTGTACTGATTCGTCACTTCAACAATACATATATATTTGTTGGACTCACTGTCTCTTCATTGACATTCCATATATGAAGCTCGTAATTTATTTAATATCATAAAAGTTAAAACCTATCTTAGCGTTGTCCGCAAGGTAACTTGTATATACCACAAGAAAGCAAAATAATAGTTTTACGGCGAGGGCGCTATTTTGTATCCAAGCGGTGCGTGGGATTCTATAGTTGAATCTTAAGTTCAGCGAGGGACGGAATGTACTTCAACCGATGAAAAAAAATTGCAATACATTCTTCTTTCATCGATTTCATACATCTATATATCTAAATAATAGCTTATCCGCTTAGCACGCGAAAGTGCTTGTAGTCATACAAGCACTTTCGCGTGCTAAGCGGAAATAACAATACACATTTTTAGAGTACAATTTGTTCTACGAGTTCCCCGTTCTTAGGCACCGGGTGCCTTAAAGACTGTTAACTCTGTCGACTGAACCGACATTTTGAACTTTGAACGTCGTAGAGGACGGTGCGGGTCTATCGTGGGTTCGATTCTTACTCGAGGTGAGATTTTTTTATACTCTAAATCTGATCCTTAAAACAACATCAACATTGGTGACTCTACTGTCCCTTGGAACTAATGACTCATAGCTCAGCAGACCCAAATGTTTCCAAACCAAATGACCTCATGCGGTAACATTTTTTAAGAACGGTGATATTGCTAAGCAAACACGGATCGGCTACGTCCGCTGTTGACGGCCACGGACTTACCACCCTGGTTGGTGGTTAGTCCGTGTTGACGGCCCTCATACTTCGTTTTGTTACCTGTGTCTTTTAGCTTAATTTGCTTCATATTTTTGAGAACATCATTTTATTTTTAGTAGTGTAATCCTTCTCCGAACTGACAAATATTTGCCGCTGAGCTATCAAGGGCTAAGCTATTAATATTGCAACTGAGATATGCTTATGGCTCGTAAAGATCGAATTTGTATTAATCTATTAGATGATGAACAAACATTTCTTGGTACGTACATAATTGTTTTTGATTGTTTTTTTTATTGCTTATAGGCT
Organism: Plagodis dolabraria; assembly: GCA_963854805.1. NCBI lineage: Eukaryota > Metazoa > Arthropoda > Insecta > Lepidoptera > Geometridae > Plagodis > Plagodis dolabraria. The sequence goes on from OY978450.1 coordinate 17,389,979, forward strand.
AACCTTTGACCACTATCTCACCTGATGGTAAGTGATGATGTGGTCGAAGGTGTTGTTCAGACTAGCCTAGAATTACTAACTCTCAAGGACAGCTGCCGCTGAACACACCGTTAGGTGCCTGCCGGCAAATTTTCTACTTGAGGGTGGTAGCTAGCCAGGCAGGCATTCGCAAAATACCGTACTACCATGCAAAATTCTTAACTTTATATGTAATGTTAACTTTATACAGTAAGGGTCTGTTACAGAATGTTCGAGAAGTTCCGGTTTTACTACCCAGAACATATTTATTAAACAAAACACTATCTTTGCGTTTCACAGTCATCGATTTAGCCTATCCATCGGTTAAAGCTTGAAACGCGCTGCATGCTAACTGTCATTTTTATCAATCAGTTATTTTATGTGTTGCATAGCAACCCGAAACTTTGTTAGGACTTTCTGAAACGGGGTATATATATATATATATATATATAGTATTTTTTTCATTCTTTGGCTGCTAAAGAAAATGACGAAATCATTGTTTTGGATCATGTCTCCGATTAAAGACTTAATCCACGAGTTTCGTTCAATACAACTAATATATATATGTGGGTAGCAACGAAAACGTTTCACTTCCCCAGAAACTTGTGAAACAGCAGGGGTTAATTAGGGCTATGGACTCGTCTCGTTAGGGGTGCGTACGGCTTCGGTCAATGACCAAAGCATTTGTCGTCAGTGAAATAATGAACAACCATTTATTATATACATTTTTGAAATTATAGTAAATGCATAATAATTACACGGTATACGTAGAGGAAGTTTATTCCGACATATATTCGTTTTGTAATAACAATATTGTATGAAAATTATCAGCAATAAGTTTTTGAACATGATATATTTTGTATTCAACTGGATGATCTTCATTGATTTTCTGTACGTACTCCAATATCAGTACTCAGTACTAATATTATAAATGCGAAAGTAACTCTGTCTGTCTGGCTGTCTGGCTGTTACGCTTTCACGCCAAAACTACTAGACCGATTTGAATGAAATTTGGTATGGAAATAGTTTGAGACCCGGGAAAAAACATAGGATAGTTTTTATCCAACTGCGCAAAAAGAGGTTAATGTTTCTGCGCGATAACCGACATACGCGCGGGCGGAGCCGCGCCCGGAAAGCTAGTAGCCTATAAAAAGCTAAAATGTCACCCCGCCATTGCTACCTGTGGGTGTCGTTAGAGAAGACTAAAGGTAAAATAGCAGAAGGTGGGCAGCAAGTACTTAGTGAGGAACTGATATCATAAAATTATGATCCCCAAGACGCCTGCCGAGCGTGGGGAATATGGCAAATCTGTGTTCAGCAGTGGACAATGCGGCTGCTACAGTACAGTACTCCAATTTACTCGTACTATGATATTTTACCAATATGTATACGTATTCATTCACGACGAAGTGCAATGTCAATAAATTATATTTTGAACACATATATTCAGTGTACTTGTTGTGAATTAATTTCAATCTTGATTTCATGTAAAGTTATAGGAATACCTAAACTGTTTTTACACGTATTGTTCAATTTTCTGCACTCCAATTTACGACGATTTTTAAGTAATTTGCCTATTCATTCACGACGATATCAAGGAATTGTATTTGAGCACATATATCAGTGTACTCGTATAGAAATAATTTAAGACCTGATTTCATGTGAAGTTGTAGAAATAGATACCTAAACATTTTTAACACATTCTACGGATATGTATAAAGTAGGCCAATACACTGTTGGCAACCGAGTATTTCAGTAGGTGTACTGAATGACTTCTGTAATGACACGCTTTCCACAAATGAATTCCATTATAATGAAACTGAAATCAACGTCAGAGAAGCTCTTAAGTACTTACGGCCTTGCTAAAATACATTCTTTAATTACCTATATAAGACATAGTACTACGCAGAATGTGGCATATGCAATATACTGTACTAAAATAGTGCGTTCATTCCCGGTTGCAAGGATTTCATTATAAAAGACTAAAAAAAATTTAACCAAAAAATAGAACCGACTTCAACACCCAAAAATGTGAAATAACTTGTTTTTGTTTTTCATTTTTTGTTTAAATTTTTTTACTCTTTTTTTAGTGATCCTTGCTACTTACGGGATTGATTGTCATTCATTGTCAACGACTATATCATCCAGATAGGTAAATATTTTTCAGTTGGAATGTAACTCAAAAACAGCTTGACCAATTTTGATGAAATTTTAAATGGAACCAAACGACAAGCATCAGCGTTCAAATAGAAAAAGTATTTTCAAAATCGGTTCACCCAGTCAGAGGTTCTCAGGTAACAAACATAAAAAGAACATACAGACGAATTGAGAACCTCGTCCTTTTTGAAATTCGGTTAAAAATACAATACTTAAAATATATTTAATCCTTTTTTTAAATGTTATTAGGGAAAATTAGCTAGAACCCTATGCCTCTTCAAACTACCTTAACTAACATATTTGTAAGTGACTACCGGTCTAAAGAAATTTCTCATATAGAAAAACAGACTGAAATATATTTGCAATAAATAAATTGTTTCTTTTGTATTTTTGCATGTTTTACAAATCTTTCACCACTTACACAGCGCTACAAATGTTAATTAGGCAAAAATATGTTAAAGAGCAAAACTCCGCGAGTTATTCGAAATATTTGTTGATTTAAAAATACAATATTATTAGCTGCATCCAATGCCATACCACAGTCACATATCGATGGATGATTCGACTTTTTTTACACATACTTTACAATAGCAATTTGACGTCGTCGTCCTACATGCATGCACGTATACACTTGAGGCGAAAAATATGTTAATAAATGTACCTGCTGATTTGTCTAACAACTAAAACTTTCGGTTTTTTAACGTACTCGTATCGTGAAAGTATTCAAAATATTCGAATTAGGTACCAAAGAAGTGTACCTGCGCTCATGACCGTTATACTCGTAGATATCTCTATATATAAAAAATACGTGTCACGTTGTTTGTCCGCGATGGACTCCTAAACTACTGAACCAATTTTAAATTTGATTTGCACACCGTGTGCAATTTGATCCAAATTGAAAGATAGGATAGCTTACATCTCAATTTATAGTCGTAATTACCCGTACGAAGCCGGGGCGGACCGCTAGTAATGATATGTAAATGAAAGATATGTGAAGCGCTCGTAGCGAAGTTTGCTTAGCCCTTACTAAGATAAGCAACGTCCGCCGCGGTCAGGAGTTGGATGGGTGAACGCTAGTGACATTACTACCAATTGAGCGCTTCCGTGCTTCGGTGGGCACGTTAAGCCGTCGGTCCCGGTTGTTGTCTTACGATGGCAGTCGTTACAGCGTGGTGGTAGGGCATTTTGCGAATGCCCGCCTAGCTAGCTACCACGGTGTGTTCCGGCAGCTGTCCTTGAGAGCTAGTAATTCTAGGCTAGGCTAAACAACATCTTTGACAACAGCATCACTTACCATCAGGTGAGATTGTGGTCAAAGGTTAGCCTATAAGCAATAAAAAAAATATAACTTAGAAATGCAAGATATATTTAAATCCCCTGAATCGAAAAAAGCTGTGGCCCAACTTTATTATCCTACATCATCTTTACCCGAGTTATAATACACATAAGAGTTAAATACGTTTGATAAAATTAACACCCACCATTTAAATAAATAGTGTGGGATCCGTTTGTGGGATCATGAAATGAAAAATTTTGATCACGTGAGAATCCATTTTTATTATGATTATGTATAGGTATTTACTCCGGTTAGCAGGCTTTAACGCAAATAAATAAAAAATACATTTTTAAAACTTAATCACAACATTTCAAGTCTCTCTTATTCTAAATTATGGTTGAAATAATAATAAATATAGAAATAATCAACAAACTGAAATATACTGGTATATTGCAGTTTGTTTATTATTTCTAAAATGCAAATTAATGTTTGTTTTACGTGCATATTTTATGTTGATTATTTAATAGGTACATACGTATTCAATGATGCAGTGATATTTGTTCATGCTCATGATTATTCACAGTCAAACAAAATATGTATAAGTTATAAATTATAGTATATTAAAATAAATTAACAAGATATATATAAGATATAATAAATACAATTTGAAACTTTGCTTTTATAACTTTGGTATTGGTTTTTTGTAGGAAAAATATGAAACTATTTACAAAATTACAAATTTACGATGGGAAAAATTTAAGTCATGTGCGGGAAACAATTTTCCCCTCGTATTTTTTTTATTATGAAATGCAATTCGCAGAGCATGCGTTATTGCAAACATAAAAATAAAAAAAATAATATGAAGCTATTATAAAGCAAAAAAAAAATAGATCAAACGGAGACATTACAGCCACACAATAAAACATTCAATCATAATGCAGATCAACTCAAATGTTATCAGTACTAATATTATAAATGCGAAAGTAACTCTGTCTGTCTGTCTGTTACGCTTTCACGCCAAAACTACTGGACCGATTTAAATGAAATTTGGTATGGAAATAGTTTGAGACCCGGGAAAAAACATAGGATAGTTTTTATCCAACTGCGCAAAAAGAGGTTAATGTTTTTGCTCGACAACCGACATACGCGCGTGCGGAGCCGCGCCCGAAAAGCTAATATATTTAAAGCAATCTATTTCGCAAAACAATTAAAATACTGCAGATTCTCAATATATATAATAATAAAATTATTATTTTCTGCAGCCCAGCAACAAAACATACCTACTACTTAAAGTGTAACAAGGACACAAAACTCACACCAAAACAACTCAACCTGAACTAGATCCTATTAAAAATCGATAAAGACATCAACAAAACTCATACAAAACTAGTTTCAAACGATTGGTTCACTATCCGCCAAATCAATAAATTATTACTAAAATATGAAACAAGGTAGGTGATTAAGATACATATACTCACCCGAGGCTGAGGCTGTATAATGAAATTCATTAACACTTATTTTTATGTGACTATTTGTGGCACGAGCCTTTGCTACTGTACATTAACGAATAAAGTAGCATAAGCACGAATATCTGAATAACTGAAAAGTAAAGTTGCCGCGAAAATTCGCTATTATTCGGTATTCAGCATTACTTGACATTTTTTTGTCATTCGTCTAATACCGAATAATAGCTATTATTCGGCATTCGGCGAATAGTCGTCTTAAATAAACTAATGAGTTAAAAATAATCAATTCGTATTATTTTTCTTAATAAAACAATATTAATTAGACAGTATTAATTATAATATGTGAAATTAAATTATATAATAATAATTAAATGAAAATTTAATTACTACGTTAAGTACATATATGTAGGTATGTATAACATGAAACAGATTTTTTTAACCTTATTGTTTTCTTTTCTCACAACCATAGAAGAAGTTAGAAATATTTTTAATGTGCCTTATTTATGTCGAATAGTAATGACGAGTTATTCGATTATTCGCCAAAGTGAATGGCGATTAATCGGTATTCGACTATTCGCTATAACAACTGTTCGCGGCAACTCTACTGAAAAGTTTAAGTAGGTAGGTAGATAATATCTACATTTAGTAGATAGTCCAATATTTATTTGTATTATAAAATACTTGATATTATTATAAATTTGAGACTGTAAAATGAGAAATATCTTGTTAAAGTCGATACCATGCTGGTTAAAATACTCTGAGATGAATATTGTGTTCATGATCGCAAACTCCAGATAAGTTGTTTCATATTTTTCAGTGTTGAAGAAATTTTGGCTGCTGTATTCAGAATCACAGACTTAACAACTGTATGTCCCAGTGTGACGATGACGGGTGCAGTCAGTTCGTCACTTGTAACGAAATGCATGCAGCGAAATGTAGGCAGAGGATACCGCTTAACATCAGGCATCCCTCATGCTTGTTCAGTCACAATACCATAAAAAAAAGTCCTTGATAGTCCAGTGGGAAAGGCAACCTGTGTGTAAAATTATGGGTTCGATTTCCGAGTCTATATGAGAAATGTTGTACTCTAAAATTTTTTTTTCTTTGTTCAACGATAAAAGAAAATTAAAATTAAAAACTACAAGTCAAACATTAAAATAAGCCGAAAGTTAAGAACTACTCGTAGACCTCGTAGTAAGAGTATTTTGGAAGTCGGGTAAAATTAAAGAAGACACAATGAATGAAAATCAGAAGCCATAAACAAAAGGATTGAACATTTACAAAATACATTTTCTATTTGCCAATACCTAGCGGAAAGAAGCCAAACTGTCTTTGTAAATTGGTGCAAAAATAGAATGATGACAGGTTTTGAATTCCTAAAGAGAGTGGTAGTTGTATTGTGACAACAGAAAGTAAATTTAAAACGTTATCACCTTACAATTAAAAGAGTCACCAGCTGCCAAATTATTTAACAAAGCTTGGATTTTTTGCTGTACCAAGGTGACCGATATTTAGGGCAGTTACAAAGCATTTTGGAGTTTTTAACCTAACAATTACGTATGAATTATTACAGGACATATTTAAAGCGTATTTTAGGACTTTTTTTACCAGCGATATACCTTCATTAACAAAATACTACGAACTATATACAACACTATAGCTACTACAATAAAAGCATTTAGACAACCTACAAGTCATTGCAGACTTACAGGCACTTCAAATGCAGCCTTAAGATTGAAATATATACCTAAATCAATATATAAACTAGTTCATATATCCGAACTGAACGATTTCTAACGTAACTATAAGTCTATAGGAAATATATATAGGTAAATTTTGCTGATGATGTTAATTATGTCCAGTGAGTACCTACCTTTTATTGTATATGTACACTACGTCATATTATGGGTGTAAATGCCATGGTAAATTTTAATACTGCAAAACAATAAAACGTTAAGGATCCGTTTCAGAATGTCCTAATAAAGTTTCAGGTTGCTAACCAACACATAATATAACTGAATGATAAAAATTACACGTTAACATGAAGCGCATTTCAAGCGTTACCCATGGATATGCAAAATTTATGACTGTGAAACGCAAAGATAGTGTGTTATTTACTAAATAATTTCTGGGTAGTATAACCGGAACTTACTCGAACATTCTGAAACAGGCCCTAAATATAACTGCTCAGCTAGGAACTAATAGTTGCAGTTAAAAAATATGGATGGGCGCACTTTAGTAAGTAGGATAGATCTGTACTTTACTATACTCCTACATCTTAACATACATTATAGAAACTCTATATCACAAAGGGGTAATATAATATGGCTGAAAATCCACGTTTTGCCAGATATATATTGTAATTGTAATATGGGGTAAGCCTATTGCCATCTACTGTGCACAGTGCCAAGCTCAGGCATACAACTGATTTTTGTTGTTAGAAAAACCCAGTTTGACTCGGATCGAACCCAGTACTAGATTCCAAAGCGACTCTATAAAATCCCAGTAAAAACCACTTAAAAAGATTGTATGATGATTTAATAAATTTTAAAATATTTGAAAACACACAACCAACTAATACGAAATGATTTTGACATTAAAATTTTAATTTATGCGCAAAAACGATAATTTTTAATTTAGCTGTTCACTCGACGCGTTATCGATATTTCGATCAGCTACAAGGTCTTCCACAGCCGAAGCGAGATCCGTCAGAAAAATAATCGATATTTCAATATTTTATAATGTTAGATAAAGTGGATAAATTTATTGATCAGTTCGATTCAATGTGGTATAAATAGTCCATCCCGAATCGACTACGCACTTTGTCGATACACGTTCGCGAGTGCTTATATAAATTTAGATTATATGTACTTACTTATTATAGATAATTTAAGCCACGTGAACTTGTTTTTAAATACTATGGCCGTCCAAATTCCAATATTGTATGAATTTAGCGTTAATATTTAAACTAGTAGCTATCAATAGTTACTTAGCAATGGTTCCAGATCAAAACGCCGCGCCGTAATCAGGGTAGCTGCTATATTCGTCACTGTTTTTTTTTACCGGTGGCATCGTCAAACTATACAGGGTTATTGGTTAATTTTTTTTTTCTTTTTATTTCTTTTTTTTTTTTTATGCTTGATATGTGAGCCTTTGACCACTATCTCACCTGATGGTAAGTGATGATGTGGTCGAGGATGTTTTGTCCAGACTAACCTAGAGTTACTGGCTCTCAAGGACAGCTGCCGGAACACAGCGTTAGGTGCTTGGCGACAGATTTTTCAACTTGAGGGTGGTAGCTAGCCAGGCGGGCATTTGCAAAGTGCCCTACCACCATGCTGTAACGACTGCTATCCTAAGACAACAACCGGGACCGACGGCTTAACGTGCGCTCCGAAGCACGGAAGCGCTCAGTAGTAATGTCACCAGCGGTCACCCATCCAAGTCATGACCGCGGCGGACGTTGCTTAACTTTGCTGATCGATTCAGAATGGCTAAGCAAACTTGGCTACGAGCGCTTCAAAATAAATGCTAACAACCTCTTAGGGTTGACTTCTGCTAGTTCTAACAAGTGCTTGTGTGTAGTTTTTTTGTGTTTTAATGCCTACTCCGAGACAAGAGCGCCCGCCGCGGCGACACTGGACCGCGCCGTGCTCCCTTTGAATTGAGTTTTGAATATTTACATCGAGCAAAGTAATAAAATATATGAAATAATACATTGCAGGCACAAGAGACTTTTAACCACTGGAATTATTACGCCAAAAACACATAAAAAACCGTTGGATGGCAATGCTTATTCGTTGAGCCAAATAAATGCCAGCATTTTATTTAAGCGTCGCCACCCTATCAGTTCTACCGTCCAAACTACTATTTCAAACAATCCCAAATTTTGTATCTTAAATAGAGAAACAGCGGCCCCGGTGGCAAAAACAATGAACTCCCGTGTAGAAAGTCCAAGGTATGAATCCCGCCGCGGACTTGACCTTCAACGTATGGTGGTAGCTGATGTTGTGAAAGTCCTCCTGGCTGGTTTCCAGCCTCAATTAGAAAATCTGTCGCCATGCACCTAAAGGATCTTCCACCAACTGTCCTTGAGAGCCAGTAATTCTAGATTATCTAAGTATGTTAAGACTTTCAACCATATCATCACTTATGATCGAATGAGATAGGAGTCAAAGGCTAAACCTATCAGTAATAATATATATATATAGAGAATAAAGGATTTTGAAGTGAGATATAGAAGAACGAAACTATAGTATAGATATTGACGTAGACGAAGATGGAAATAAATAATATACCTGATGACGCAATCTATAATCAGGTGAATCCCATTACCTTAGATAAATAGTTACTAAACATAAATGCTCAAAGATACTAATAACTACTGTAGCAACTGCGTATTTACACCAGCTATTCTCGATGACGGAAGACAAGGCAAATAACATCATTACCGTGTGTTTGCGATGCGAGCGACATTCATTCATAACAATTGTACTTGCGTGATGTGCTCAATGTCGCGCAAAGTACGAACACGGACGGATTTCAATTGTTCACGTCCAAGTACGATTACCTACTTCACATTTAAACCTGTTGTTGTTATTTTCAATATTAACTTGCCTGTATGAGTTTATCTTACGACCTCTGCGCACTTTACACTATTTAGGTATAGTGACCGAGTGGGTATTTTAATATTGGATAAGGCGACAAAGTAGCAGACGTTCAGCCTAGTGTTAAACAAAAACCACCACCCATAGTCAAAAAATCAGCTATGTTCATATTGATATTGTCATTTAGTCGTCCTGGAGAGGAATTTGTGGACACCCTTTTAAACGATCTATGTTGTAACATTGCGGAAACAACAGAAGAAGGTCAACAACAAAACAACTTCAGAAAAAGACAACTCCAGATGTTGCGATCTTTAAATTGAAAGGACCAAGAGGATGAGATTATGTGGCTTTTGATGACGTATTGTGAAAAAGGTCAAAACCTTTTCAGAGCATTAACCGAAGATCAAGTGATACACGAGCGCTTTGTGGGTCCAACTTATTGCTGAGCCCGGTATAGTCAGTTCTAATGGCTCGTTGCTAAAGGTACTATGGCTGTCATTCTGATGCTCTGCTTTAGGGGTGGGAGTAATCTTCGTCAGGACGCACATGTGGGTTGTGAAGCACAAGCCGCTGAACCACTGTAGAAGTATCCCTTTGCTCCGTTATGCACTTCAAACTTCTTAGAAACGAGTTTGGCTCAGGCCTCGAAGAGAATCTGAAATCGAATCTGATTAGAAATGTTGAGACCAAGGGGTTCTCCAAACTTTTAGATATTTCCAAGGATTTACCTAGAATTATCTGAATGGAAACAAAAAAAAATTTATCAGATAAAGCGCAAAATTGTGTCTTAATAAGGTTGAATCACGAAGTTGATATCACCCCACTCTGAAAACACCCTGAGGTTAGGGCCAAGACAACCTTCCATGACGATAGCATCATGGCGTGGTGGTAGGGCACTTTGCAAATGCCCGCCTGGCTAACTACCACCCTCAAGTTGAAAATCTGTCGCCAAGCACCTAACGGTGTGTTCCGGCAGCTGTCCTTGAGAGCCAGTAACTCTAGGTTAGTCTGAACAACATCCTCGACCACATCATCACTTACCATCAGGTGAGATAGTGGTCAAAGGCTAACCTATCAGGCATAAAAAAAAAAAGTCATTGCCCGAATCCGATGTCATAGATAAAAGTATTTCTCTATGCCTAGATGTTGGAAAGCCGAAAAAGGCGCTTTAGAATAGCGGTCAACTCTGGCACGCACTTCTTAGCATTATAGCCGATATGCGATTATTTAAGTTATTTAACATTCACACAACAAGAGATAAGAGTTCCGTACGTGCTGTGATGCGTACTTCTGACATAGAAGTATCGCTCGGCGGTACAACCAGCAGAGGTAATTATACGATAGCGTGGTAGATTTATTTATTTTACTATTACACTACAGACAGTACAGTTTGACAGTGTAGTTGGCGACACTCGATAAATGAATAATCACGTTTGGAGGTATGGATAATTGAATAAGCGAAGATAATGGGTTAAATGTCTTTATATTAATTAAAGACATTTAACCCATTATCTTCGTTACAAGTTAGGTAAACAGTATAGACAGATACAACAGCTTAACAACAAGCAAATCACCTGCTAAATTTAGCAGTGTACAAAAAACTGTATAAAATCTTTTTTTGATTCTGAATTATATTCTTGGTATAACAAATATTTTAGTGCGAATCCAAATCGTATAGCTTCAATTCAATATCTCCAAGGTCCAAGATGCTACACTGTGTATGTACTTCAGTAGCTGGGATTCAGCTTATAAGATTTTCGACAAACTAAGCTAACAATTATGGACTTTTTTGAAAAAAAATCCTATAATGGTCTGATATTTTATAATAATCACAAAGCACAAGAACAACACCACAAACTTTGTTTTCTAAAATGCAAAAAGCATTAGTAACAAAAAGATGCTTAATGCTTCAAACTTAGTGTACTACTAGTAAATGTTTTTGATTTAATGGGTCTTATGCTAAATGAGACGATATTATAATGATGGTAATGAATCGGAGGAAAACCTGGTAATTTCTACGTAAAAGTTCATAATGGCGGTAGCTTAGTAAAACGGGTCGTCCACTTTCGTCCAATATGGTTGTAGAAGGCGATGGTGGTTATGCAAGTCAACTTATGAATGGGTGCTACAAGTGGAGCCTGCTTGAGAACCCAGACGTTGCTACTGATATTATGAATCTGCTAGTATCATTTATCATTATCGTTTTGCCAAGAATTTCAATCGTTTTATTTTTAGGGTTCCGTAGTCCTGACAAGGAACCCTTATAGTTTTGTCATGTCCGTCTGTCTGTCCGTCTTTCCGAGGTTTTGCTAAGAGACCGTTAGCACTAGGAAACTGTAATTTCGTATGGATATGTAAATCAATTGCGCCGACAAAGTAGTGAAATAAAATGTAAAAAAATTTTTTTTTTGAGTACCTCCCATGCATGTGATGTGGGGATGAATTTTTTTTCGTCGTCTATCTCTTCGTGTGTGCTATATTGAATAGGTCTTTTAAAATGACTTAGGGGTTGCTAATACTGTTTTTCGATTTAATGCTCCATTTACGAAGTATTAAACTATAAAATGCAAATTTTTGTTCCAGCAGAGCGTCCTCCCCCTCTAAAACCTAAACTGCTGGTTTAAAAATCTAGAAAAATTCAAGCTGATAGTGCGTTTCGTGATCTTTAAAGGAAAAGTATAGCGGTTGAGATAACTTTATTAGATTAGCAGTAATAGTTGTTGAACTTGGGTGTTGGATAATTTTGTGCCAAATATAAAATCTATAAAATAAATCCTTTAAAGTGACTAAGACGAAGTAGTTGGTTGTTTATAAGGGGTAAAGACAGGCATTGAAAACTAAATCTAAAATAAAAAATCTTAAAACAATAACTATGCCCTATGTCATACATAATAGACTAGTTTTCGAGCCGCCTCCACCCACGCGTATTGCGGTTATCACCATTTACCTCTTTTTGCGCAGTTGGATAAAAACTATACTAGTTATATAACTATATAACTATAACATATGTCCTTTCGCGGGTCTCAAACTATTTCCATGCCAAATTTCATCCAGAACGGTCCAGTAGATTTTAAAATTTTTCGTTGCATACAAAAATACACATCTTTCCTCTTTATAATATTAGTATAGATATTAGATATGACAGTACAAAGATTCGACTTATATAGGTTTGCATACCTACCCTCGTTGCCTCATTGCCCTCGCAATGCGTTAGAATACTTAGAACGTGTGTATAAGTGTGAGTCTTGTCCACGGCGGCCGCGAGTGTTGTCGTCGCTATCATTCTCAAAGTCAACGCGCCACAGCTTAGGCAATAGTTAGTATTAATTTTGTTTATGTGAAAATTAATTATGAGTGGATCACATTCAGTTATCGATTCTACACCATCCCCCGCAGTATTGTTGATGAATTAATAGTCACCTTATATATCAACTATTTTATGATAGAATAATTATTTATGCTACAGAAAATGAATTAAATGACATTCAAATTCTTACAATGTACCAACGGATTCTGAATCGCGCTATCGTTACATTTTCATTCGAGTATCTAACTATAGAATACACAAACGAATTTTGTTTATTTTTCGAATTACAATTGAAATACTAACTTGGCGGCATTCGTACTTTTATTTCTTAGATTTAGCAGGAAGAAAGAGGAGGAGAATAAAGAACTACAGTATCGTTCTATATAATGATAATGGGCTTCTACGGAACCCTACATTGTGCGTGGCTCGTCACGCATTTGACCGTTTTTTTTCTTCCAATTAGTGCCTAGAGTATGCTTTTAGATTGTTTAAAATTGTAGGATTAAGTGTTGTGATAAATACTGGCATAATTAATAAAATCCTCAGACTTAACCCTTTAAAACTACCGACAGTTTAATAAAAAATAATAAAACAATTTTTGAATGAATCTTTTTCCGCAATTTGAATAATGTAAGCATCAGCTGGCAACAAGTTGTTTTAACAACTTACTTAATTATGATCTTTACATGAATATGTTTTTAACTCATATAATATGCTATGTTTCTGGTAATGTTGCTTATTATTTATATATGAGGCATTGCTTTACCCCCTTGGTGAATAATTAAGCATATTATACGAACAGCTCTCATCGGTTATTGAGTTATTACTTTATATGATGCTACATCAAACCATACAATCTTGCTATTGTATTCGAACATCAACTTGAACTTTTAAAATTGGACTCGTCATTGAAACATCAAACAAGCCACTTTAAACTGAAATAAAGTGCAGGTCATCTAGCACATCAAAACAATTCAAGTAGGAGTAACAAATACTTAATCGAAACCAAAAACATAAAATGGAAACTCATTCATATAAAGTATGTGTCATTTACAATAATGTAGGTAAATTTGTGGGATACTTTTAAACATGAATGAGATCAGTTTTGGCTGTGTCACCCAAAACATCGGACGTGTTCAAAATGTCAACAAAGTCGTCGGAATCAAATGCTGAAAAATGAAAATTCCATTCATGCACAACGTGGGTTTCATTAACAATGGTGTAGGTTGATAAGTTGTAGAAACATAACAATGTCACAGAATTAAATGCGTAGGACCTTTTAGACCAAGTCAAGTGAACGCGAAAATTATATGATAATTTAATTTTGAGACCGAATTCAATGTTTATAATAAAGTGCTATATTTCTGGCATTGCAGCATTGTTTAAGTTATTGCACATTGCAAGCTTTTGTAACCTTTTAAAGGGATTGTTACGGATCACGCACTAGACCAATTGATGTTAAGTGGAAACCTCTACCTTTACCTTTTGCATTGCGTTTACCAAATGCAGTTCCAATCACCTGTAATGTCGTAATTACTGGCTTTCAAGGACTGCTGCCTGAACACACTGTTAGGACCTCGGCTACAGATTGAGACATGAGATGGAGATTGATTACTTGAGGGTGGTAGCTAGCCAGGCGAGCATTCGCAAAATGCCCTTCGACCATACGGTGAAACTCTCGGCGGTGGGGATCAAACCAAGGACTTGCGGCACGGTACTCTATTACCGCTCGCTATCACTGGTCCAAAAATCTATGATATTCAAGTCTAGAGTCATACATTTAATAAACTAAATCCAACTAATGAGTTAACTTAAATTTAAAAATATGCATCATAATTAATGAGAAATAAATATATCTTAAGCCTCAAGTGCCTTCTTTTAGAGAGCTATATGAGGTACAAATAAACAGAACTGCACAATCAAACTGTTATATTCACCGATACGATATTTGTAGCATTATTTCTAAAGAGTAAACAAAGATAGCAACCATGGCTCTGACTGAACACGATAACGACCATATAATGACATAGGACTACATATCTAGATAGTTTCTTATTCCACTTTTGATGCATCTGAAGGCATTGCAAGCGGGATCGACGGCAGTGGCGCGTAAGTCTACACCGCTACTTGTCTGCACTATGCAAATGGAGATAATATGCGTACTAGCTAAGTGACCGGGTTGCGCTACGTACTCGCACAACGAGGTTAAAACCCAACCAAGTTGCGTATGAAAGCTTGTTAAACACTCTTGCCATGGTATAACCTACATCTGAAGCTGGTGGAGTTATAACAGAAATCGCTTCGAGCCGGGCGCATGTGCACAGACCGAATGGGGTTACCTCACCCACATTCCTGCCTTCCGGAATTTCACTCACGTTGACAGTCGCAATGTAGTGATACAATTACGGATTTGCCAATTTGGAAATGTTAAGCTATTTTGGGCAGGAGTTTAACTATCAATGGAATTCAAAGAAATAATCTTCAAAAAACGGTGCCCAATTAGCACATAGTATCGGCAACAGGGATAGCAATTAGTGGACGAATCTGCACCTGATCAAAAGCATTCACTCTATAAAATTAATATAGGTGATCCCGCCCATGTGAAACGTTCTTGTGAAATTTGGCCATAACATGCTCCCCGGATTATAGTAATTGACTTAGGGATGAAATTATTTTTTGTCACCCTATTAGTTAATAATCTTATCACTCTGAGATTCACATACTGCATTTTAAACTAAGTCATAGCGAACAATAAGGACACATTTATGTTCAGATGATAAAATTCAATACAATCAATCTGAAAAGAATGGATCATTTTGGTGTGAACTTTCAGATTCGCTATATTCAAATAAAACCAAAACATATCAGTTATACAATAAAATCACCACAGATACGCTAACTAAACAAAAACATGCCTGTTTCAGAGTTCAACAATTATCATTAAGATCTATCAAATCATCCTGATGTTTCATCAACTAAATAATATGACATCTGGACTTCACTTGAAAAATGAAAAGTAAGATTAGGATTAAAGTAAGGTTATAGCTATTTCATTGCAGAGACCCTATCTTCTTGCAATGAAATTCTCTATAGGAATTTTCTATTTACAGCCATAAGTTACGACTCATTTGAGATCAAGTAACAGCTTTTAATTTAGTAATTATTACATAAATAAGCATGGTAACATTTGAAACATATCATCTCCTCAGTGTAACAAATATGATGTTTTTACTATACCATCTAATCGCCCGCAGGTTGTATGAAAGAATTCAAAGGTTTTTGTACAATAAGATGTAGATATTTAAGTGTCGGTGGGTTTAGCTGGTTGAGACAAAGAATTGGCAATTATTCCACCTGCCCCGTACACCTGGACCGGCTGCTCTTTTTATTTATTTCAACCCAGTTGATATTTTTATTGTTCACCTTCGTCGGTGACTGCGCAAATGAAACGCGGCGCGAGTGTAGGTACGTATGCACCTTTTATATGAATTGTCAAGTGAATTAAAGGCAGATCTTTTATCTGGTGATAAGATTAAAGAATTGCATCGTTGTAGAACGAGGGCGTCTGCGAAATGTTGGTGGCAAACGTTACGATTTCGGCCTCATTTAGTGTTCTAAATTTATTTACAAGTTAAGTAAATTAGGTATTACCGTAGCTGATCTTAAAATATATTAAAAAAACTAACTTTCCGGGCGCGGCTCCGCCCGCGCGTATGACGGTTATCACGCAACAACATTAACCTCTTTTTGCGCAGTTAGATAAAAACTATCCTATGTTTTTTCCCGGGTCTCAAACTATTTCCATACCAAACTTCATTCAAATCGGTCCAGTAGTTTTGGCGTGAAAGCGTAACAGATAGACAGACAGAGTTACTTTCGCATTTATTATATTAGTACTGATTGCATTTAAAATTTGATTAATTATTTCGTTTGGACGTAACGACGGGAAGTATGAAGCATGTGATGTAATCATAAAAATGTTACAGCAGAATAATGCCAATAATGGTAGCAAGTGGAAATCCGTTGACTCTTCTTACCTCTTCGAAACTTTTACTTCGAAGATTTTATGTGCTCAGTCAATGTTTTAATCATTAGAGGTTGAATCAGATAATATCTCTTTTACTAAGAAATAACGCCTCTTGAATATTAAATATATCGGCTACTTATATTTTTGTTCTAAAACAATTTATATTTTTAACAGAACGATAGAAATCTATAAAGATGATATTCTCAGTAAATTCGGCAACTTATTTTCACCATTCCGGTTCCACTGTAGGTAGAGCTACTGGGAATCGATCACCGGCTCTCATACCTCGCAAAAAATATAGCTTTTTGCTTCTTAAACTTCAAACCGACCGAATTGAAAACAACGTACGATTATAACCCGTTGATGCGAGGCTATGTAATTTAGTGTAAGTAATATATTTAACCCTTAAAGGCCGAGTTGATAGCTTTATGAAAATAATGTATAGGGATAATGAGACTGTGCGAGCAGATTGATGAGAGACATGCCAAAATTTTTGTCAATATGGTGTAAACCTTTTTTAGTTTTTAAACAATGATTTTATTTTAGTTATAGTTTTGACTCAATGCATTATGGATTGCTACTATACAAACATGCACAGTTAACAACTATTATAAGTTAAACAAGGAAGCAATACCTAACACGCTACCAAAAACTAACGGATGCTCTAGTGAATATTCAAAAAGAAATTTAACAGCCGTCAAGTAAAGCACACCATCAATAAAATCTCGCCCAAAATTGTCCGTATAATACCAAATGGTATAAAAAATTGGGCGAAGAGACGCGGACACGATGCGTCGACACGGTTCGTCGACCCCGTCGATATTTCTCGAAATTCACTGAGGAATCCGCGCTCTTTTCGCTTTTTAATTGTACGTAACCAGCAACCCAACGCCAAGGTGATATGTTTCCAGAGAAAATGTATGGCTGCGATGCCCTCATACCGGAATTACTGTAACGGAACACAAGAATTAAGATTTACAAAGAACCGAGCCATGGATTAAACATATTTGTGGTTGTTTGATATTGTGTCGGATTACAGTTACCAACTAAATATCTTCGAATACTCCATTGAAAAGCAGACTTGGGAAATATATAGAGCCAAATGAGCAGCAGAACACTGCTGACTCTACGTATAACAGTAGCACTTACAGCCATTAAGTTGTACTATACCGGGTATCCATGAAAATCTCTCAATACAGTAAACGTCAGGTCATTTATAATAACGAAGCAAAAACTTGCGTGCCAAACTTTAATGAGTATTTGCTTACTTAGAAGTGCTATTTTCATGCTGTCAGAGAAAACATAATTTTGACCCCTCTTTAGTAGGATAAGGGTAAGAGGGTGATTATGAGTAGCTTTTGTAAAATTCAATATTAATAATCAATTTTTATTTTAAAAAAAATATTCGATATAGGTACCTATTTCAAAATGATACAAAATATTATTCTTCTTCAATGTTGTTTAGTATCACAATTACTCGCTTGTTATCAAAATGTAAATACACAATAAGAAAACGTTGACTCGCTGTCTTTGGCCTCTTGACCGACAACGTGAACGTAGCCAACACAGTTTCCACTCACTCATTAAAAAAAACAATAATAGATATACACAAAGTGTTTGTAATAACCTTAACAGCAATACGGAAGTTTGATTTTCACGCCACTACCTGAACAATGGCTCACACGATGCAAACCATACATACGTATATAATACGTATATTTCTTGATTTGTACGCTCGCCTCGAATTTGATTACCTTTCTATTTCATGTGAAATTTTTATTGTTCCGCGGAATTCTTCTTCAAGACAAATGAGACCACGTATGGTATTTAGAATACCTGGCATAACGCCCGAAACTATTTTAAATAGAGCAGCAGTAGGTAGATTAATTATTATAACACATACACATGACTTTGTTTTATTTACACGTTTAAATAAAGTGATTTCCATCATATTGTCAACGTCGACCGCAATTAGTGAAGGTTTAACTAGGATTTAATCTAGAGCGTTGGTAAGATTATAAAAGTAGCGTAACAAATTTACAATCAGTTTCTATGGTTTTATAGAATGAAGTTATATTTTATGATTCTGTTTCAACGATGTTTGTTTACCATCAGGATCATTTTGGTCTGCTTTGTTAAGTCTATTAGTAAGATTACGTTATCCGTCTGTCCGCATTATAGTCACTATTACTTTGAATTCCAAGTATGTCAGTTGAAAATTTAATATGTGTCATTACGTCGGAATGCGTAACAAATAATAATAAAAACATGTGAAATATATTCAAGATTTTTTCCAGCCTTTTTTGAAGAACAAACTGCTCTATCATAATAAGGTCATTAATAGAGCGTCAAACTGGGTATTATTAATTTATTTATGAACAGACTCGAATAACAACCAATGACAAAATGTGGCAAAATACAGCTAATAAATTGTAAGTTTGTACGAAATACTCAAGGCACAGTAGATATACTTTAGCTCAATATGTGCACCGTGTTCAGGCTGAGAAACTTATGCGCCCTTGGCCGCTTTTTTTTTCAATTTATCCCAGTTTACCTTTACTCTTTCTTATTTTCAAATTCATTGTGTCATATCTAAAAAGAGTACAGAAGGTTATAATAAATCAGTTTTACATTTTCTGACTGTTTGGTAAAGAGAGGAATTCCCCAAGGATAAATTTTAGGACTTATTCTGTTTTTATTCTTATGATATTCTGAACGTAGAAGTAAAATGTATTTCTGAATGTGACATTTTGTAAGTGACTTTCATAAAAGCGTCGTAGACGCCTCAATGAATTATAGATTTTGACTTTGATTTTGACTGTGGCAGTAGTAAGTAATTTACAATGTTCCACTCCACCTTGCCCGACGGAAGTCAACTTTAATTTCTTTCCATGGGATGTTCGATGGTTCTATTTCCACCACAGTTAACTATAGCTTCACAGCATAAGTGCAGTGTTGGTCATTTTGCATAATTACCACAACCACGCAGAAAATCTGATTCAAAGCACCGAACGATGAGTGACGACAACTTTTAATGAATTGAAACCATAAGTTCCAATACTTTAAGACCAAGATTCCATACATTTTAAATCTTCTTTTTGAAACTTGAAATTCGTTATAAAATGTTATCTTTCCTTACAAATAAACGCAACCAAATCTAATTCTCTATGCCAAGAGCTCTGTAAAAACAAAAATTAATCAAAGCCAAAATTAGCTTCATTTACCACGTGTAAACGACAGTGCTCTATATCGGTAACTGTAGGAAGTAGACGTAGAAAAACTTTATTTATAAATACAGAAGCTACGACCCTAAGTTACGGCACTCGATGATGTTTAGTAGATTATAATTAGCCTCTCGGCTATACTGTTAGGCTTGGTGCAAGTCAGGAGCGTACTGTCTTCATCAATAGAATGTTTTTGTTGTTTAGAAGTAGCATATATTATTAGTATACTATGTTATTGTTCCGTCATGTCTGCAATGCTTATATTTTTTGCTGTGTTACACAGCAAAAAAATATAAGTATAACGTGTTTTCTGTGGTTGGTATAAAATTTGAAATGGAATCTAATAGCAATATTAGATTCCGTTTCAAATTTTGTGTTAGTTGTATTACTCGTATTATATAATAATAGTTATAAGTAGGAAAAACGCTAAGATATATCGTAAAAATACGTCATAAAGACGAAGAGAACAGGGTTCCTTGGGTTGCAATACTTGCAATAGATGACCTACAGTCCCATATCTATGTGTAGTGAGAGAAGTAGCGTAGTATATAGTATGTTATTGTTTATGCAAAAACACACGAGAAATCCTAAAAAAATATTCCTTATATATTTATTTTTTTATATATTATTGCTGTGTTTTTAACTTCTTTTCTGGTGTTGGTACCACATTTTAAACACAATCTAATAGCAATATTAGTGTTAGTTGCCAAACATTTTAGTGTATTATGATATAAAACAGTTACAAGTTGTAAAATTTTCTTGAAAATTTAACAACTTGTAACACCTTGCATTGCGATAGATGACTTATCAACTGAATCTGAATCCCAGATCAACGTAGGATAAAATATCTGATTTATACGAATTTCAAGAAAATTTTTGAAATGTAATCGTACTAAGGAGGTGTCAAGAAAAATTTATCAAAAAGAATCAAGTGAGTAGGTATAACGGACTTGTTTCTCTTGTGCTTTCAGTAACATCTGATTTGGAACTCATTAATCTTGCAATACAAACTACAATTTCGCATATATCAATTTTTTTACAAAAGATTTGATGTATGTATTCAGAATCTCATTCGTAAAAACCATATAGTAAATCTATTATACAATATTATGTTATAAATCGATATTCAAATGAAGTGCAAACAACACGAAATGGACACCAAGTTAGTTCCATTAGCAGATAAAATGCAAAGGCGACGTTGAGTCCAAATTTGAAATGTAGGCATAACGTAAACCATGTGTGGGCTTGAATACATTTACAAGTTTTGGTGGTTTATCGATCTATCGATTTTTCGCCGACAGTTGACGTCATCAAGAGACGGACGTTAGGAAATATATGCATGCTTAAACTTGCTAATCATTAGATGACACGTGCGTGTTTTCGGTTAGAAGTCATCCTTTTGAGCTTTATTTCACCTTTTAGGCAATAAGATAAAATATTCGAGTAGAATCAGTATACTAATATTATAAATGCGAAAGTAACTCTCTCTGTCTGTCTGTTACGCTTTCACGCCAAAACTACTGGACCGATTTGAATGAAATTTAGTATGGAAATAGTTTGAGACCCGGGAAAAAACATAGGATAGTTTTTATCTAACTGCGCAAAAAGAGGTTAATGTTTTTGCGAGATAACCGACAAACGCGCGGGCGGAGCCGCGCCCTGAAAGTTGTGCCTTAAGAAAGTAATAAATAAAATTGCTGTGCCTTAAAAAAAACGGAACCGAATTACCAACACTGAAAAACATGAATTAACCACTTTTCTGTCAGATCCATTTTTTTCATTATTTTAGTCTGCATAATCATTCACTCGCCTAGAATACTGTTTATCAACGACTGTTTACATCATCCAGGTATGCAAAATAATTTTTTCAGTCAATTGGCTATAACTTAAAAACTACTCAACAAATTTAAATGATGAAATATATACATAAATTTAAATGGTGAAATATATTCAAGACCTTGGAGGTATACTCTATCCAACAAAGAAAGAATCATCAAAATCAGTTCATACTTGGAGGAGTAATCGCGTAGCCCACACAAAAAAAAACATACTAAGGAATTGAGAACCTCCTCATTTGTTGGCAATCAGTTAAAAATATATTATTATGTCAATATTCAACTCAATATTATTAGCATTTTAATAAGTTAACGTAAAATTAAACTTTTTTAG
Organism: Plagodis dolabraria; assembly: GCA_963854805.1. NCBI lineage: Eukaryota > Metazoa > Arthropoda > Insecta > Lepidoptera > Geometridae > Plagodis > Plagodis dolabraria. Next base: position 17,412,230 of record OY978450.1, read on the forward strand.
TTAAAAAGTATAGTGACAGTATCATAGCCAATGTTGGAAACCAGATCTTCATCTAGGGATATAAAACTTGGTTTCAAAATATTAGTCTTAGTACTTAAGTGTATGTATTTTTGTAAACTTTATTTCCATTGCTTTCGCATTAATCGACGAATATTGGTAAAGTACAAAAGAACGCTCAAGAGTCAACATGCCTTCCATAATTCAGTCACTGTTTTACATTGTCGTTGCCACGCGCCGACAGCGACGCAGCCGCGGCTCGAAATCGCAGATGTGCTCCGACGCACGAGCCCCGTCATACCAGCCTCTGCCCTGCCACCTTCGCCATACCACAGATTAATTAGCACTCAGTATTCTCGTCGTCACACATGTATGTCACAGTTAACTTCATAGCTTCTACTTATGTGCAAGATTTGCATCGTGTCCCCTTCAACAGAGTCACCAATTTATTTGTAACTACTCTTGAACAAAGCAAGCTCCTAATCCCTTCCGTCCTTGAGTCTCCATTTTTTTACGGTGTATTCAGTCAGCGACAAAAATATAGATGTGTAAAATCAATAATTAATAAAATTATGGTGCAGTATTAAATTTCATGGTAAGATTACCAATAATAAATAATTACAAGAATACTTCGAAAAGATGTACTTGTACTGTATATTTTTTAATTTGATGTATTCTTATTGTATATCAAAATAAAGTATAGACAGTCATGGAGACGACGTTTTAAAAACTTTAATATGTTTTTCTATAACAAGACGTATCCATAGTTGTTTCATTTCATCCATAGTGTTTGCATTAAAACGTAAAATTACTACACCTTTCGTATTCAAGTAAGCCCAGTATTTCTTAGGGTGCTGATCATCGTGTCGTGATATCTTACATAGAAGAGGTCTTCCGTGGACGTCCGCTACTTTTATGGTATAAAACCCTATTTTCCCCGTGGTGTGCCGGACTATAATTGCACCACCCCAAATCTTCCTGTGGGAGTCTTAAGAGGCAACTAAAGCAAAAAATCCAGAAGATGGGCAGTAGCGGCTTCTGAAGAAATGCTATCTTACATTGCAATCCCCAAGCCGCCTGCCAAGCGTAGAAATTTTTCATAAATTCGTAAGGAGATCCAAGCAGGTTTTTTTTTTGTGTAAAACAAAAAGCATGTACTTAATGGTAATAACGTTAAAATATATTATTTTAGTAGGCTCACAAATTATACGTTAAAATGTATGTTATTATTTCCGCAAAGCAGCATTTGAACAATGTAGTTTTAGTTACTCGCCACAAAGAGGCGTTGGATATCGTATAACAAACACGACTCATGTATTCAAACCAAAAGGCCCTTATTCGCAGCACGAATAATTTCTGATAAATCTTCTACCGTCACAAAGTAGTTGTCAAAACATAAACAAGTATTCTGTGAGCTGAAGACATCCAGATAGGAATATGTTTTTTACGTTTAGAAATCCCATTACTATTTGAAAAATTCCTACAAGACACGAATAACTTAGGATTCACAGTGCGAGTGCCAGGTCCATCGCAGAGTCAGAGGATCAAGTCACAGGTGCCGAGAACTAGCAACCCAGGGAATCCTTTACGATGTCTTCAATGCTCCCTTTCACCGCCCGAGCTTTCTCTCCTACCAAACCAAATTTCCTAAGTTACTGATAATGGTGCCTTAGATCCACATTCTGGGATGGAAGTTCAAGGACAGTTGTTCTATACAGGCCAAGATCTTTTAGTATATGTATTATAAATTCGTTGGTATACCCCTTGCTTTCTTCCTTGACTTCTACAGCATGTAAATTAACTACATAACCGTTTTTGAAACTACAAAATAAAATCGAATAAATGAAACCTTCAAATTAGTATAACCAGACATCCACCGCACGGATATATGAAAGCCTTTTTGGCCATGCTGAAACGGAGACGCTTTCTTTACGCTTCGCGTTGGCATGACGAATTAGCCTTAGCCTAACCGTTCATGATTATCCCTTAAATAACGGTATCTAATTCATTACAACAGAAATTTGTTTGTAAATATACTCACTATAGATCCTCAGTGGTTTTAAATTTCAGGATACTAGGCACAACTGCATAAAATTATTAGCTCTGAAATAAAAGACCAAACTAATAAACACGCGTTAAAAACTCAACGCAAATAAGATTCTATAAAACAGTGGAAGTACTTACGTTCAAAAACGCAGCTCGACGTGAGTCAGTCACGAGAAATAATAGGGAATAGCTACTATATTTAGTAGATTAGTAGTACTATGAATAGACGCGGTTAAGATACGTAGCTGTGTAAATCAACGCCCGACTAATGTATTACAGGATAGGACTATACTTCAGCACCATAAATTGGCTGGGATTGAGACACGCACACATACACACGTAGAAACGCTAAATGGAACGATAACATCGGCGAGATGTCGTCATCAACTAGGGAAAGCTATGAATCGACGCGACGGCAAAAGGAAGAAGCGGTAAGACAGTTTTAGACAATTATGTTCAGGATTTGCCTCTTTCCAGAGTTAAACCAGTTATCTTGATTGTTACAACACTGCGTGTATAGTTCAACAAACGTCTGAGGCGTGAAGCTAAAAACAACTAAACCCCCTACTAATTTTATTATTCTTTTAAGCGGTCAGGTTAACAAAATGCGCTGGAAATCATCGTGCGGAACATTGTTACCTGACCCGGAAACCGGCCCTTCATAAAGTTGTGTTTTTTGGGCTGATAACCTTCTGCTTAGTGGCTTTGTAATGTTCAACTACCTAAAATTGTAATAATGGAAGTAAGATATCCTTTTAATAGATACTATTTTTATGTAATTAAATTATGTATGTATAATAAAATAAAAATAAATAGAATGTCACGGAATGGGGCTTCGATGAAGATTGGTTTAGATTAGAACTTCTGTAATAGATCTTGTGGTAAACTTTCAATATTAAAGAACTGACTCTTTTTCACAGATATACTCTAATTTTATAAATTTTCGTTCTTTCAATATTCTTCAACTAAAGATGAGTAAAATAATGTGATGAAGCCGTGTATAAATCATAGAATATATTTATATTATACTTATTTACATTTTGTGGTTATTTTGAATTAATTGTCTTCCACAAATTAGCAGATACTATAATTATGCACTATATTTATGTATGATATCAACTTTTATGTGCAAATACAGTAGATAAGTAACTTGACGAATCGGGCTACTTGAAATATGCAAACTTAAGCAATAGTTATGTTAATTATATCAACAATATACTTAATAAGTATCTACGAACGAGTGTGTTATATACATTTTATCGCTCGTATAAATCAAGAAGCAGGCGATAACTTAGATTACCGTAGTAAGGAAAAAATGCAGAAGGAAAGACCCTCACATAGTAAGTACGTAAGTCGTATCAGAAAAATAATTTTACTGTAGAGTGAAACATTGTCAACTCTCATTGAAATCCAAGGCTTTTAAATTACTTTACCTTACTTATTACCTTCACAATCTATGACTCAACTCTGTAGCCTTACATATCGTATATGTAACTGTAATATTATAATTCAACTTTTGACAAATATTTGCAGACTACAACAGGTTTAATACTAAACTAAAACCTAAATAAAAGTAAGTAAACAGTAATTATGAACGAAAAGTCTCGCCAGCAAAGGGCACGAGTTGATATGTCGACATATGGCCGACCCACCGCATTGCGGCGTTCCTCCTATGTACACATACGTTATTATGTACCACTCTAGTCGCAACTAGCTTAATACATCCACTCGTAAACTGTGGAGGTTCAATTCTACTAGCTCGGTTTTGAGCTGAGTATAGAAAGAAGTATGTATTTCAATATATGAACTGTATTAACAAGCTCATAAATGAATAAATGAGATTACCTACGACTACGAAGTTCCCGCACACTTCTGAGCGGCAGAGAAAGTCTCTCTGATATATCTTCAGAACATTTTTTTTTTTATCAGATTGCGATGGTACAAGTACGTGCCCCACCTAATGTAAAGCGGTAATCTCGGCCCATAACAGATGCATTTCGTCACTTGTGACGAATTGCACAGCGCCCGTCACCCTGAGATATACAGTTGTTAGAACACATGAGCCTGTAATTTTACTGGCTTTAAAGGACTGCTACTGGAACACAACCTTGGCGATTAATTTTCTACTTGAGGGTGGTACTAGCGAGGACTTCACAAAATGCCCTACCACCTTGCGGTGAAGCTCAATCCGACGTTGGGGACCGAACCATCGACCAGCGGCACCGCAGTCAATAGCTATAACCACTCGGCTATCATTGCTTAAAATCTGTCTTAGAATCTGCCATCTTTTATTTCAATAAAAGTATTTTATTACCATCCTGGTCTAGGATCATTGCATAATTATATTGTCGTCTGTAGAGTTCGCAATTTACTTTTGCCTATTCTAAATATATGCTTTTGGACTCGTGCGGTTTGTAGCTTTTCCATTCGCCAAGTAAAATAGTTTCAACGTGAAATATTATTAATTTTATTTACATTATGAATTATTTACTGTCGGCACAGAAGTCAAAGTAGACTAACCGAAGCAATGATGGACCAGTGGCAAGGGATATGATTTGCGCGCAGAAGGTTCATGATTTGAATCCCGCCGAGATCTTAAGCTTGACCGCATGGTGGGGCATTTTGTGAATCCACATCTGCCTAGTTACAACGCTTAATAAATATAAAATCTAGCCCAATTGTCTGATCAGGCAGTGGTCATTGAGAGCCAGTTATTATAGGTGAAGCTTGTTACTAATTACTATCACTAATTATCATCAAGTGAGATTGCGGTCAAAGGCTAAACGCAATAAAATAAAAAAGTACTGGTTTTCTGTATCATGGAGGATATTGGTGCGAACCTAAATCTTTAACTCAAATTTGGCCGAAACATATAAAGATAAATTTCTTAACACATTACTTACTTTTCAACATTCTTGGACGTTTTGCGAATTTTTAATTATGATAATACTGTAATAGCCGGATCGTCCACTGCTGAACATAGCCTCCCCTATTAAGGGAGTATTTGCCATAATCCACAAGCTTGGCAGGCGTCTTGGGGATGGCAGTGTAAGTTGGCAGTTCTTTAGAAGGCGCTGCTGGCCTTGACCTTCCAGTATTTTTCCCTTAGTCGCCTCTTACGACACCCACAGGATGATATGGGGAGGTGCAATTCTAACCCGTCACCCCACTGGGCATTATGATAATAATATATATTAATTGTACTAAGTAAATTTCTACGTCCTTAATAACTAATATTAAATATTAAAATATAACTAATATTTTCAAAATATTTTAAGAAAAATACGTACTTGTTAAATCATAAAATAATAATTAAATAAAAATTATACCTAAGTCCTTAAAAAATGTTTTAGAAACAAATATAACTATCATATACATAAGTTGATTTTTATCTCTGTATCAAAATACTTACACAAGTAATTATTAATTACATTGTTTTGAACCCAAAGACCAAAAATAATTTGTACGGTTAACACCTAACTTGGGAGACATTTTTGTTGTGATTTTATCTTATTAGGCAACACATCAAATCAATTCATTTATTGCAGAATTGTGTGGTTTTACATGCAGATCTTAAATAAACACAATGTTATAGGTATCACATAATTACCCTATTTTAGGTGATGACTCTTGAAGGAATTCGGCAAGGAATAATAATATTTTTCTATACGACAAGGAGTAATAGTTTTCTTTTAAACGTAGATTTATTTTTTTCTTCTTTTAATCCTACTGGTAATTTATTTATATTCTAGATTTCGTGATTACAAGATTGTGTTTAAATCTCGTTGGATACACTTACTTAAAAATATGTAATTCAGAAATATATAATGGAATACAAGCTACCCGAAACAAATGCCCAGAATAGATAGATAAAAACACTTTATTTGCATACCATAAAAAGCATTACAGATAAAATTAACACACATATTATGTATACAAAGGACGGTCTTATAGCTTACACTAATTTCTTCCAGGCCACATAGTATGTAATGCAGAGAAAGAGTCAAAATGCTAATTCTCTATCACGTGGGTCACAGCCACGAAGCACGAAGATATATTATATATTGAATGGAATGTAAACATTAATATTTTAATTATTTTGTCACAAGACTTACGTCACGTTTAATTGTAAAATCCAAAATATTTTTCTTCAATAGTCCAATATTAGCACAGCTACTTAGGATCACAAACCCTGTAACAACCACGTCGCGCTTACATGCTTACACACTATACCAGTGTTAGTTCATTCATTATGAACACTACTGCAGAAGCCAATCTTTCTGAATCTTGCTCAGAAAGATTGGCTTCTGCAGTTTTCAATGAGACGTTCCAAAAACATTTGAAACAAGCGGGATGCGGTACGTAACGCTAGCGACCGATTGAGGTGCTCATTCTCGACGGATGCGTACGATTATAATTAGGATTGTATTTCTGATTCCGACGAGCCTCAGTATGGCGGCACCGCTGAATTCCATCTGAGTCATTGTGCCGGTTCAGTTGCCTTTATTTTAGAGAAACACTTGAAAGCGTGCATCATTGTTCCACTGATGTGACTGGTAATTAAAGTATTTGCACTCCGTTTTATACTTATTTTTGGCGTCAGTGTGATCTTTAGTTTTTTTTCATTTATTTTTATTTTTATCATTTATTTACATTACTCGGTTAAGAATGTGTTTGCATTATCGTTGATAGTTATAATGTCGTAAATTAGATATTCATATATGTAAAGGCTACATTTTCAGCTCTGAAATTACTTATGATTACTTATTATTTATTTTGTAGGAAACGTTGCAGAAATTTCAAGTTATTATCGTAGATATTATTGAATTTGTCATAGAAATGACGTAAGTTGTTCCTTGTGGAACCATGATCACAAAAAAGCGTTGGAAACGTCGCTGGGTCAGTTTATTTTTTTTTAATTTTAAATCTACACTCCACAGACTCCAGGTGACGAAATATTAAGCAGATAGGTAGATTACTCATCTAATTTAAGCTAATGCTTCTGTCCGTAGCAATTACAGAAAAGCAATGTTTTCTGTGTAAGCAAATATATATCCTTCAGGAAATGAACACGCTTTTCACAGGTTGTTTACCCAAAAAATACATTCAAAATAATATGTATTTATTTTATCAAACATACAGCCACGACCACTCTCCCAAGAGTGTCCTAATAAGAAGAAGAAGAGATAATTTCAATGGTTTTCAATGGTTACTGAGTTGTACAGACTGAAATACGGTAATATTAATAATGCTGCTTGCGAGGCTGAAAGTTATCCTTTAAAGTGGAACTTAGGAATGAAAATATTTCAGATTATACTCATAGCTGCTATACGCAAGGTGGTAGGGCATTTTGTGAATGACAACCTGGCTAGCTGCCAACTTCGATCAGAAAATCAATCGCCAAGCACCTAACGATGTGTTCCAGCAGCAGTCCTTTAGAGCCAATAATGCCTGAACAATAATTTGATGCATCATCATTTACCCTCAGATAAATTATTGGTCAAAGCCTATGATTTATAAAAACGTGTGCCTCAAAAGGAATCTGTACGAAAAATCCATAGTAAGATGTTGAATTCGCAACAGTTTAACGATGAGTCGACATGGCATCGTATGAAATTTTAAAAATAACCTATACCTCTAAAATTACAATGATTTGAAGCAACAAGATTAAAAAAAACAGAGTAAAGAAGTTATTAAAATACCAAAATACGTCCCCCTCAAAAATATTTATAGAAAAAGCGCAGACTGTTTTCATGTTCCGTCTGGCTTTCTCGATGTAGACGAACGAGACGAGACAAGAACTACGAAGCGCGAAGAATGGAAATCATCGCCTCTAAATATTTGTAAATATAGACACGCGTACATTCGACTCTAGATTTATATGTACACTTGTAGAGAGTCGGAGAGCGAGAAATTATGGAACAAGGAATTCGTAGAGAGGCCTAGTATATAAGTGTTTTAGTTTTTAGAGACTTAGGTATTCTAAAACGAGTCAGTTTTGAATCTTGATTTAAGGGTAGATTATTGAAGATATTTTATAGAAACATCCTGAGAGTCAATAATCTTGCAGCTGCAAACACCCTAACGATTAAAGATAACTTTTGAAAATTTTGTTTGCACTGTATTATTTATGTCTAATTTATTTATGTTGAAAAATATATACGATCCTGTTATTATTAGTTATGGTTTACAGATTTTGACCTCCGAAGCAAAAAACATCTCAATGGGCAGTCGGACTCGCGTTATGAGGAATATCGTATGATGAACCAGTTAACATTTAGCTTAAAAATGATAAAAAATCATTATTTTCCCTCTAGTTGATTCGGATAAATTAAACTATGGCTAGTGGTCAAGCAGACAGACAAACAAGCAATCATCAAAGCGAGTAATTGGTGTCACTAGTGTCAGGTACGGGACTGCCCACACTTTGTACACAATACTGTTGAGCAGTCTAATGCTATTATAGCAAACATAATATTATGTTTACCGATCCAACTAAGGTAAAGACATAAAGATAAAGTAATGAATAGATTCAGGCGTTACTTTGCGGAAATCCATATTTAATAATAACAAATACTTTTAAAAGTATCCTAAAAAACATTAAATAATATTTAAATAAAACACTTAAAAAAGCATAAAAATCGGTAAGTCAAGACCTCCTGAAGATGCTTCGTTTAGAAGCGAAACTAGTCGGGTATTCTTCCGGTTGGGCTGCGTGATGTTTATGACGTCACGTAGATAACAGGAAAATTAGGCGGAATTGTCACTAGATATATAATTTTATGCTTTTTTAAGTGTTTTATTTAAATATTATTTAATGTTTTTTAGGATACTTTTAAAAGTATTTGTTATTATTACATAAAGATAAACTTCACACTTCATTTATACATAAAAACTTTAAATGGGGGTGAAGCTTATTCAATATAAACTGAAATTGATTTCCTACACAGAAAAGTATGAAATAACTTGTTGGAGTCCGTACTACGCGAATCACAACACTCTGAGCTCCCATTTTCATGATCCAACTTCCACACGTTATTTCACTTAGTTAGTTGTCAAGTTCTGTTATCAGGTTTTTTTTAATCTTATCAGTGACGTTACCTACTACTCTTATATACAAGGTAGATTGTCAATTGCCTAAGATATAAGTCACCATCGGCAGGATTTACAATTAGCATATAGTCATAGGCATATACGCAAATACTTTTTTTCAGTTAATTGATTGTATAACTTAGAAACTACTTGAAGGATGTCAATGAAATCAAGTGGGACTAATTTGGAGCTTTTCTCTATCCAACAAAAACTAATCAGCACCTAGCTGAATTAACCCACGTGAAATAAGAAACGACTGTTTACTAATGATAGCTGTAAGCGAATAATAATAAAATAAGACACCAATAAAAAATTTACATACGCGACAAATTCAGAATCTTCCTCCTTTTTTGAATGACGGTTAAAATACCAGTACTTATATGTAATTTATCATTTTTCAAAGTACCTACTTCATAAATGTTATTCTATGACATTTTAACTATCGCATACTCTTTTGAAGTTAATCATGATTACCATGATTACTCCGTTGACATTGATTAGCCATATATTGACCTGCAAACTCATAGATACATACATAATGCAAAGAAACTTGATTATACATATATTAATAATGTTAATACAGTGTGTGAAGAAGAGCGGTGGAAGCAAGCTGGTTGGCACGCGCGACGACATATTTCCAGTTGCAGTTAAACTGGTTTGTGTAATAGGCCTTAAACGACAAGAGTCGTCAGTCTCGCCGGGTAAGGTGTTTTAGCAAGGCCATTAATACATATTAAAGAATGTAAAACTGTTACAGCTAGTATAGAGAGATATAGTATCGTATTAAAATGACCGTAAGAATATATATTGTTTATTTACTCTATATCAGCAAGCGAGTACATCGACGACATTGTTAATTTTTCATTAAAAGTTGACGTTTATGACAGGAAATACATATATTGTTTTGTTTTAGATCTTATGTCATAAACTACATGATAACGTTATGTGCGAGATTCGGTGAAGGTTTTTTTACGATATCTTATATATTTTATTAAGTAGTCATTGCATGTATTACATTTGTCACGGTTAAACGTAATATTTCATTAACACAAATTAAAGGTAGGTAATTTACGATATTCCTTAAGAAAATATCCTTGGGCCAACCTTTTTTGCAATTTACATAAATAATGATCTCAATAGAACTTTCCCAATAGCTTACATTATATGCAATGCATACACACTGTACTGATTCTCTGAGGCTCGACATTGTATAAAGTTTTTCATGCAGCCGATTTGGCATTGGACAGTTTGGCTTAATTAAATTTTGGTAACACTAGCGAGAAAGACTTATGCTCTATGATTTAAAGGAACTATATTATCCGTGAGACGAAAAGATCTGTAAGAAAAATTGCAGATCTGTAGTAGTAACTTAACTACTCACTTTGTGTTTTGCAATGAACGCAGAACGCTGAACTCTGAACTCGGAACTCGAGATCGCTCGCTTTAGGCCCCAGACGCCTAAAGAACTACAAATTTTTAACAAAGATTCCAAATACGCCTAACAACAAAATTAGTAAATATTTGCGTGAAATAAAACAAGTCATTCTTTTTTTTTTGATTGCGAGGATAAATATTTAAACCAAACATTTTCAATGTTCGGACCCATATAAGAAATCACCCCAAATTCAACTTAAATAAAATTATAGAAAGTGACTATTATTTTAATTCACTTCATGAAAGAATCTTACTAAAAACGTGCGTGACTCTTTCACTATAACAGAAGGTATATACGACCAGATCAGATCAAGAATACTGGGCGTCTAGCTGCTTATAGAGTGGATGAACGCCTTCGGCTGATCTTTGCCTCTTAACTTCGAGGTTAAACGGAGGCGTCCGTTTATATACATCGGAGTTATGATTATAATATTCTAGGCAGGATTTACACACTTTAATTATAATCACTTAATCAACATTCAACTGAATCACTGATAAAGCCTTATCGACCGAGCGAGCGAAGTGTCTCTGTTTCAGCTAGGGCAAAAATGAATTCGTATGTCTACCGGATTTCCGCTTACACAGTTCTATATATAGGTCGCATTTCTCAAATAATGCTCATTAAATTTTGTGAGCATGTTCAATAATTATCTGGCTTTTTGTTATTCATTCAGTTTTTGGAAAATGTTCAAATCAGTCGAGACATTGGGTTGAGAAAGTAGATAAAAATCATATTTCAGGCGCGGTCTTCAGCTTACTGAGCTACTAATATAATAAAGAAAGCAATAACAAGTGGATTATATGCCCGATGTATAGATTCATTGTTGACATAGACGTGTCCATTTAATGCTAAACGAAGTACTTTTCAACTGGCTCCAAAATGCTTCTGACCTTCGGGGAGAATACATTTCAGAATGAATGCTCAAATTCTGTCCTCACCGACTGGTGGCAACTTGTTTGAACCAATGTTTACTGCGGTTGTTACACTTATAGGTACGGTTTTCACGTAAAATGATAGGATACACACACACACACATATACACACACACCCTCACACACACGCACACAAAGGTGTGTGTGTACACACCTTTCACTTACACTACATACTTTTATAGGCAGTGTAACATTTAAAATCTATCTCTTATTGTTACTCTTTCACAACAATTTATATATTTCTATTTTATTGCTTAATAGTATCTGTTTTAGCGTGTTATATATATTGCCATGTTTAGTTTATAATGTGTAATGATGTGACCCACTTGGTGACTGTCGTATTATATAATTCAAGACTATAAAAAATTAATCTGTCATTGGCTGTAAGATATATAATATGAGTTGTATCTATCTATAACAAGAGCTGTAGATTCTGTATGAATAAATAAAAAAAAGCTGTCATTGAAAAGATGTCAATAGTGTCTTCGCGGCTCGTCATTGTTTACTTATAAAGGACAACTAAAAAGTATTCTAATATAAGATATAACACTTCTAATAAATTAATAGAACCTACATATTTGATCATGGGTGCTTTAAGAGGAATAATATTTAATAATAATATTTGTTATTTAATATAGACAAATTGAGCACGCAGACAAAATATATATTATAGGCTTACATTATGGGCATAAGGACATGCATGCAAAATTTTAACGAGTCTTAACACGTGGTATTTAAAATATGACGAAATCACGTTTATATGGAATGAGCGTCTAAGGCTATATTAGCCTTAACACTTTTGAATGGATAGTCTCACCTATACAGATCGTGCAACAGTAAATTTTAAATAACAACTGATAACGCATGACGTAGATTTTGCCAGCGCAAAGTAGGAAGATTCTCATTAACTTCCTATAACCTTCGTTACTTTTATTGCGCAATAAACAACATCGTGATTGTTTAAAAGAGTTGATATTTCCCCTTTAGTATATTTTTATGTTAAATCATTGTACATTTCTTTGGAGTAATGTTAGCCGAGTAGTATCATGTGGTAACAGTATGGACTGCCGTGCTGCAGGGCCATAATTCGATCCCCAACGTCGGCTAGAGCTTCATTGTGGAAGGCAAATTTTGAAAATGCTCGCAAGTATAAAATCTGTCGCCAAGCACCTAATAGTGTGTTGCGTCAGAAGTCCTTGAGAGCCAGTAAAATTATAGGCACTTAACAACTATATGTCTCAAGGTGTCGGGCGCAGCGCAATTCGTCACTTGAGAAGGAATGCATCTGTTATATTCAGAGGTTGCCGCTTTACATCAGGTGGGCGTCGTGCTTGTTACCTACGTCGCAATCACATTAAAGGCTATTTTCGCTCGAACTTGCAGCATTAAACACCAAGTACCTTTACAACTGAAAAAAAACAATATTTTGCGGGTTTGGTATTTTGTGGTAGGGTATTTTCTCGTATATTTTATTATCCTACATATTTTCTCCTATCCTCAAGTAGAAAATTTGTCATCAAGCCGGTGTATTCAGGCAACTGTCCTTGAGAGCTTATAATTCTAAGATCTTCGACCTCATCACTTACCACCAGGTGAGATAGTGTTCAAAGGCTTGCTTATCAGCTATTTAAGATAGATATGTACAAGTACATCACTGCCAGTGTGGTACTGCAGTTGATCAACTCGGTCACCATGGCCTCTCCTGCTCTCGAAGTGCTAGTCGGTTTTTACCAGCGCCAATGTTGCAGCTATTCTCGAACCGAATGGTCTGATGCGTGATGATGGTAAATGACCTGGCGGCATAACTCTGGTTCCGTGGAAGTTAGGACGGCCCTTAGTGTGGGACTAAGGTCATGATGAGTGATGAGTCTGCTATGACTTATAGGTTGTCTAAATGCTTTTATTGTTGTAGCTGTAGTATATAGTTTGTAGTATTCTGTGTAATAAAGGCATACCGCCAGTAAAAAAAGGTACATCGTAAATCAATAAGGGTTACTTTACTTAAGGTTTACTACTTACTGATACAATTATGTAAATTAACAAAAGAAGTATAAACTTGCGTTTGACAACATTTCCTAGTTGCAATATTTTGAAATAATTCCTACTTGTTATCGATTTGCCTATCTGGTATTTTGCCAGCGTCATACAGCGATAAGAATGAATGGCGTATACCGCTAATTGAAGTTACGTACGATTAAATTCACATGAAATATTTTCAGTTTCTTGTACCTAGTGAATGTACGCAATTACAACATATTTACTATTTAGATAGATTAGATTTCGTTTATGAAGGGGGGTGCAATATTGTAACTTTCAGTTATTTTATATCCTAAAAGAAGACTAACTAGCATTTCTCGTAAGCCCTTGTTTGTACATAGTATTTGTAGCAAATTATTTAAAGGTATCCATGGTTGTTGGTTGTTATATTGTTTTTAAAATGTTTGGGCCTTAGTGTCTTAATCTAATGATAATAGAAATAATAATTACAAATCTTTATTTCGGACAAAATCCACAGTTTTGTTAATTACAATTTTCTGAAACCTATGTTAGTAATAATTAGTATAGAATAGGACTTCATTTTGAAATTATAACATTATTATGGGCATTGTTTACAAAAGCATATGTCAAATTAACTATCTACATTGCCAATATAACACTATAAGGCTCAGCACGTTAATTAAAAATGATTACGTATTAAGTGATAAGATAAAGTCGCATATTATATGTTATTGGGTTTAGCATTTTCTGTATGGGAATCTAGTCTTTGGTTACAGGCCATTCCTTCCTACTAAACTGGTAGCCTTATAGATCCACCCGCTTTTCGTCTAGCTATTAGCTTACACTTGGGTGCAAGATGTTATGTTGCACATTAATGCCGGTGTGGTAGTTGTGCAGTTGATCAACTCGATCACCTCGATATCATTCGACGGGCTTTTACCAGCGCCCATGTTGCAGCTTTTCTCGAAGCGAATGGTCTGATGCGTGACGATGGTAAAAGATCTGACGGCATGACTCTGGTCATGCTCAAAATTTTGCAGAATTTTTATCCACTATGGAAAGTATACTGCAGAAAATCTCTAAATGCAGAAAACCCATATTTGTATGTGGTGATTTTAATATAGATATTTTAATGAATTCTAAAAATAAGACTGATCTTATTTCATTATTTAAGTCATTTAATTTGAAATTTCTGTTCTGTGAGCCCACTAGGATAACAGACACTTCATCTACCTGTATAGACAATATATACTCAAACTGTAAGATTAAAGAAAAGTTAATATTGAAAGGTGTTAGGTCTGATCATGAGGGCCTTGCGATAAAATTTGATGGAAATAGAGAAACAGAGAGGTATGAAGTTGAACATAGGCCGTTAACAACCAGTAGGCTAGAAACTCTTGGTACCAATATAGAAGCTAAGCTTGGCATAACAAGTTTTTCTCACTGTGACCCGAATGACATCTACAATAACTTATGTTCTTTAGTAAATATTGAGTTTCAAAAAGTTTGTCCAAAAATAAAGAAACAAATAAATGGAAAATTTAAGTTTGGTGATTGGGCAACTAGAGGTATTCGAAAAAGTAGAGATTATTTGTTTGATCTGTATCGCAGGAAAAATTTAACATCTTGCAAGCAGTTTCATGATTATGTTAGGAACTATTCAAAAACTTTTAAGTCTGTTTGCTTGTGTGCTAAATCTCTTTTTATTAGAGATAAAATTAGCAAGTCTAAAAATAAAATAAAAACCATTTGGAAGACTATAAATATTGAGACTGGTAAAATTAAACCTAGAGATTCAAGATATGTCTTAACTATTAATAAAAATCAAATCTCTGATCCAATACAAGTGGCGAATATATTTGAAAATTTTTTTTCTAACTTACCCCTAGAAGTCACTAAATCATTGGATTCTTGTCCCAATGTAGCAGAAGCCCTATTAAAACATAATTTTCCCTGCAAAACACCGGACTTTTCTTTTAGATACATGACAAATTTTGAAATTATAAAGACATTCAAAAGTTTAAACATAAAGAGTACTGAAGACTTGTGGGGTATGTCAGTTAAAGTGGCAGAGTCTATAATTTGCATTATCGCACCATACTTAGTAACAATATTCAATCTTTGTGTCGATAGAGGAAATTTCCCCGACTTAATGAAACTATGTAAAATCACTCCAATTTTGAAGTTGGGGACTGCATCTGACCCTTGCAATTATAGACCTATTTCCATCTTACCTGTTCTGAGTAAAGTATTCGAAAAAATTATGCTCAAACAACTTTTATCTCATTTTAATGAGCATAATATATTGAATGAGAATCAGTTTGGTTTTACTAAGAGCAGATCCACTACAGATGCAGGTGTTCAATTGATGTCACATATACTTGAAGCCTGGGAGAGTTCACATGATGCTATTGGCGTATTTTGTGATCTTTCCAAGGCATTCGACTGTGTAGAACAAAAGCTTGGAAAATTCCGTAATTTAAACAAATATTGTAATAATTGTATTATATTGTTTATAACAAATTGTAAACAGACGTTTAAAAGAATGGCCCCGAGTTTCTTGCCCGTTCTTCTCGCAGTGGCTCTATATTTTTTTTTGCTGAACGTGGCAGTACAATGTAGAATATTTCAATATTAAAGTTTGTAATTGACCTTCATAAGAGCGTCGTAGACGCCTAAATTGAATAAATGATTTTGAATTTGAATTTGGTTCCGTGGAACTTAGACCGGCCCTATGTGTGGGAGGCTACATGCGTAGACACTTTAGCGGCGTCACATCTTTCTGAAACCAACTTGGTGGCTGGCGCCGACTCAAGCGGCGCAAGTATGCTAACCTCGGTATGGGTTACATATTGGTGGGAACAGGGAACTCATCGTATTTTCCAAAACTTATCTGAGCGCTAGGTCGATGCGATGCCTGATCAAAATGCTGGCACATATTTGGCTCAACGAATAAGCATTGCAATTCAACCGGGCAATGCTGGGCACGCTGCCAACTGGGAATAGGCTGGAGCATTTAGACTGCCTATGAGTCTGCTATGACTTATAGGTTGTCTAAATACTTTTCTTGTAGTAGCTGTAGTGTTGTATATAGTTCGTAGTATTTTGTAATAAAGGCATACCGCCGGTTAAAAAAAAAGCTTACAGTAGCAATAATGAGTAGCCTATTGTAATTTACCAATTACAGCTGCATAAGCCGGACTCCTTCTGAAAATTAAGTCAATTATAGTCGGCAACTATTTATAACTTTCATAACCATGTATGGACCAGCTTTTAAACACTATCTCGTATGTTGGTAAGTGATGATGTGGCTGGCTCAACCTAAAATATCTACTGGTTCTCAAGGACAGCTGGTGGAACAAAAAAAATGGTAAGGTTAGAGGTGAGTTGGTGACAGATTTACATATTAGTAAAATTATACTTGTATGAGTGCGAATATTTGTCGATAGAATAGAAGTGGCTCTACAACGATGCACAGAAATAGCCGATGTGCATGTTCTAATATATCTACTTTTTACGACTTCTATGTACCTAGGGCTGACGCGTGTTCCTTTATGTTTGTTTTGTTCCGCGTATAGACGCAAGGCAATGTAACAATGTCGTCAACCTAGAGCGTTGTGAAATTTAAGCAAAATCAGACTAGTTTCAATTTGTTACGTGAGGTGCGATTTTGTAAATCAAAGAACAATTGAAAGAATTTATACCTGAACTACTTCATGGAAAAGCGTCTGTGAATGGTGATTCATTGCTTATCGAAATATTGCAAAGGTGGGCTTTTGGGTCTGAAGGAAACAATGTTTTTTAAAAAATTAAATCTAATAATACAGCCCCATTAATAAAGTATCAGAATATAACCCAATAAGCATTTATTTTTAAATTTCAATATAATAGAACAATGGCTTATTTAATCAAAGATAATTTATGCATAGGTACACGTCATGTTAAATTTGTTTTAATATATTATGTAATTAGTTTCAATGAATTTAAATTTGATCAAGATTATTATGGCAATTTGCCCCACTATTACAAAACATAAGTGGCAAGATGTGGGTGTTTGGACACCTAGACATCTCTGCCCACCCTTTCGTGAATATAATTATATAGTCGTGATGTTTTTCCGGCCCCGTGGAGTGCTGGGTTAGAATTGCATCTCCCCATATCATCCCGTGGTTGTCGTAAGAGGCGACTAAGGAAAAAAAATACTGAAAGGTGGGCAGCAGCGCCTTCTTAACTGCCAACTACACTGCAATCCCCAAGACGCCTCCCAAGCGTAGGGATTATGGCTTATACCTCCTTAATAGGGGAGGCTGTGTTCAGCAGTGGACGATGCTGCTGTTACAGATGTTTTTTTTATGTTATGATTCCACGTTCTTACCATTTCTATACATCTAAATATCACAAACGCTTCGCAAAAATTAAAATATAGACATTATATATTTTTAGTATTCGAGATTTTACAAAAGATTTAAACTCTACCCACACTTGTGCTATTTATTGGTTATAACAAATTGAATAGACCGTTTGAGAAACCGTTAACAATTTATAAAGATTTCTACCAGCACAGTGACCAATCAATTAGTAACTTGTAAATAATACTTAGAAATAATACTAAGATAAGTCTACTAATCATTTTGCGCCTGGAAAAAACAAACCCATTTAATACAAAGTATTTAATTACTGTCACGACGTGTCTGGGGAGCTTAACCCAGACAGTGCCAGAAGTCGTCAACCCTAACTCCTGCGCATCGGCGATACGAAGTCGAGTTGCAAAACCGCCAGTTGACGATAATAGCCCGATCGTAAAATAAACACACCGACCGTGATTTACTACACTTGTCAACGTATGAGGAAAAACTGACTTTTTTTAAATCTGTAATTCTTCTCCACTCTTTGATGATGAGCTATTGTTGATCTGTAACCAGTGGCGGTCGAGTGCATGATCTCTTTGTGATGTTCTTATGTTAAACAATTGAAGAAACTAATCTTGGATGTAGTGATTATAGTGCAAAATATTTAGTTTATCCAAATAACGGAATAAAAAATTTCAATGATAATAATTACGCCTTTTGTTACACTTGCGTTGGCAATAGTGAGCACAGGCGTATACCACACCTTAAAGTATTCAAATTGTGCCCGTCATTCAAACTTCGTTGAGCTATTTCAGGGTTGAATGATCATATAGACTCATGAACATATAAGTTCATATTTCACATTATATCCAAAACTAGTGGCTCAGCGAACTTAAAACCTTGCGACTAAGCATGTTTTTTTTTTCCATAATCATTTTTCTTTCTTTGCTTTCAAGATATTGGACTAAGGAGCTTAAGTACACGTAGTCTTAAACACTTAATATCGGCTACTGTGAATAGTAATATGTTGATTCAATTGCTTCAAATAATTATAGATCCATAGAGGGTCATTGCTTTCATTCCCGGGTTATATACTTAAGTATAATCAGTTAAGAAGATATTCTGCTTTCTTTAAAACTTTAAAGATTCTTCTAACTTTAAAGTTATTGAGAAAACTGGAATAAATAAAATGTACAAGCCTAGTCAATGTTATGTTTAATACATGAACACAAAAATCACCGAAACCGGGCCATATTAAAAGGTAGAAAAGAGCTTTTTCTTTTTGTATGGAGATGTACGCGCTATATAATCCTCTTAACCTACAAAAAATCTCGCAATAAGGTAGCGTAGCACTGACACTACTTATAATATCATAATATAATTGCCCCCTATTAACTTGGACCTACAACATCAGTAAGATACAGGCACATTGTTGATAATACTACGGTTTTTTCCGTACCTATCATCTCTATTCCGTAGTTATAGGCCAAGCTTCAGTACATGCAAAATGAAACAATATACAAAAAATAAGATAAAAAATGTAAACAAGAATGTTAAAATGCCACATTTACGCGGCATGGAATAATCCTTGGCAAAATGTAAAGTGTTGACGTGCGACGTGCAACGAGATTATACTACGTCAACGGTTACGAACCTACAGTCTAGTTGCGCCGCCCGCCCGCCCAAGACATTGTAGGCGGGCAGAACGGCGGCGGCCGTGATGCTTATGCCACGCATTATATTTTTATTTTTCTTCGGAACAATCTTATATGCAAAATGTATCCTGTAACAACATTAGCCGCTGCCCACGATGCTCGTAGACATCGCTAAATCAAGTATGTAGTAGTGGTGACATGGAATTATTTGTGGCTAAATGTACGCCTGCAACGTGATTTTATATACTGATGATTATAAAGCTATAGTCGAGTAGAGGTGCCCACCGCCAAAGACGCAGAAGGCGGGCGTTTGTGCAGTTTGCTTGTACTGCATCAAACTGAAGTTTTACGTTATAACTATTAACTGTTGAGAAACAATAATCCGAAATTATAATAAGAATTCTTACACAGATCCGTTAATCAGTTATTTGGGTTAGAGTAGTAACAAACACACGAATTAAGTTTGACATTTATAATATTAGAAGAAATTAGAATAATTACTCAAGACCATATCTGTCTTTGCAAGAAGTTACTTATATAAACATTACAAAAAAATATTAAAACTTAATAATATCCATATTCATGTAAAAAAATATGTTCCATGCATACATCACAAATATAATACATATCAAAAATACTTGTATAAGTGTTAGAAGCTCTGAACACGAGGCGTGGAAAATCCCGAAGAGCTAAATAATAGAGTTTATGTTGAGGCGAGACTTGCATCGTAACAGTGGCAACTGAAAGGCGATATCACAATAAAAGGATAAAGGTACAGTTAATCAGTAAAAGGCGCCCGCCCAAGACACATTAGGCGGCTGCATGTGTATAATGATATAACTCGAACAAATCAATACGCATTACCAACGTTTACGTAACGTTTGTCACGCAACAATAAATTATTGATACCTACTAATACTTAAAATGAAAAGATCAAGGTATGAGTGTGTTTATTTTAACTTTAACTTATCTACGGTAAGGTTCTCGTAACGTAATGAAATTTGATTACAATTGGTTTGGGTGAAAAAGCAGACTGGAGGTCCTTTGTATTCTGTGACTGGAACAGGATTCAAAAGGATATTGAACACGTAGCTATCAAGGAGTAGTCGTGTAATGATAGCTACGCTGTAACGATACGCTAGCAATTGTCAAGTACCATAGACTGAAAAATCTTATTTAAATGTATTTCTTTGTAGGAGGCGGCGCGGCGGCAGCATCGGCGCCGTGCACCGATATGGTGGGGCGTGTTTTCCCGCTTTGTAAGGCGGGCGGACCACAACAACGCACCAAATAACTGTAATTCAACAGCATTTCTCAATAAACACTATTCATTAAATCATAAGTTCGTATTTGCTTCATATTTCGTAATATTTGCAAGTATTAGGCAATAATAAGTAGATACCGAGAACCATTTATTAACCCTTCAAAATATATTATGGATAACAAGATAAGAAAGGTATTGATTATTCACTATTTAGAATGTTGTCCTAATGGCGCTGCGTCAATTGATTAAATAGGTAAAATATTTTGATAAAAAAAAGTGCCATATCAAGCCGACATCCATCAAAATACCATCC
This sequence comes from Plagodis dolabraria, assembly GCA_963854805.1. NCBI lineage: Eukaryota > Metazoa > Arthropoda > Insecta > Lepidoptera > Geometridae > Plagodis > Plagodis dolabraria. Next base: position 17,433,311 of record OY978450.1, read on the forward strand.
AGGAACGTGAATGGTAAGATCTGCACGATATTGCCTTGCGTTTGCCTCAGAGACATTTGCCAGTCATAACACTGATTAACATTAATTGGAATGGTAACACAATACACATTTTCTTAACTTATCAATCAAAAAATACATTAAGAACAAATGTCAATAAACACGCAGAATATTCAAATTCTGATTGTAGGATAATACAATGTCAAAATTACGATAAGATAATGAACATTCTAGACATAACCCTCGCGTTCGACCTTTCATATTTTTATTTTATCACGTAATATACTCAGATTATTTCCCAAACGTTTTAGCGTATTTAAAAACTCCATACGTGCTTCAATGTACACAATACAAGTTATCTGTGTCCCTGCGTCATACTTGTATGTTATCAAACAGATAAGATTTTCAGTTATAACCGCGACTAAACACGTTTTAATTGCGGGTATCTTTGGAAACGGAATATTTTGTGTGATTAAAGGTAATTATTTTTTCCTATGTTAAACTAATTATTACAGGAAGTGTCTTTTAGCGATTTCCATACACACTTAGTGTCGTCGTATTTTAAATTTGGAGCAAGGAGCGAATATTTAAAGGAGGGGGTCACGACCCTCAATAATGAGGATAACGAATAACGGAGGATTTTAAATATCTATAGTTCAAATTGGATGATTTTTTGGATGCGTGTTTTAGACCCAAAAATTATGCTTCTAAATAGACAGTTTCCAGTGAATATTTATATTTTCATAATTTTAAGTAAAAATCATTTTGTATGGGGTTTTCTCATTTAAAAATAAAATAAATAATAAATCGAAACCAGAAGAATAAAGGTTTCACTGTTTATATTTGCCATATTTCCAATTAGATAATATGCTTAGCTAAAAACGGTCACGTAGACTATTGTATAAGTCAAGTTAAACTATAATGGTAGCATTTGAGCTCTATCATCACCTCTTGACGGGAACACGTCGAATGACCAGGAACGCCAGTGTATCTACTACTTCAGCAAAAATCCGTCTTGGTGAGTACCACCGCAATTCAGATATTCTGCTACGAAGCAATGGTCTGCATATGTTTGACGCAGTATGTTTAGACGTGAAGTACACGATAGCAAGTGCAATTATTGGGCTAACAATACATAAGAACCGATGTCTCGGAGTGACAGAGCACAGTGCAGTAGCACCGCTCTGCATGACACTGCAAAAAAAGATTATTTAATCGTACTTATATCTGCTGTGTTTGCATGATGGGTGGGCATTTTGCGAATGTCAACCTGGCTAGCACCCACCCTCAAGAAGAAAATCTGTCACCAAGCACCTAACGGTGTGTTCCGGCAGCTGTCCTTGAGAGCCAGTAATTCTAGGTTAGGTCTGTTAACACCTTCGACCACATCATCACTACCTTTAGGTGAGATTGTGGTAAAGACTTACCTATCAGCAATAAAAAAACTAAAAAAAAACTTGTTGAGTTGTTATTAGTATTTACCTATTAAATATATGCCTTTTGTTTCCTGATATTTTTCACATAATTATATCCAGTATATCACTACTTTCTTTTATTTTTCTTAAGACTAGTGACATAATTTAATTATTTACATAGTAGTGAAAATAACAATGCTATTTTTTATGAATGGGCAACGCGCGTGCATTGGAACGCGGACGAGAGCGCACGCGCACACCTTCGCTTTCCCGACTTTCCCGACACGATATCAACAGTCACAATATGTTTCAAACAAACACAAAAAGTGTTAACCTTAACTTCAAATTAAAAAAAATCCTTAGAAATTCGATTCAGATGAATATAAACGCGATAATATATATAATACAACTGCATTGTCAGTCGCTTCAGAAGATGTAGAGTAGGGACATCGTTTGGCTATATCCTCTAGGTCGTAGGTTTGGTCTTAAAACGGATCAGTTGTAACTTGTTAGGCATTTCTGAAAAACAGTTGTAGTAGTATCCTGGTATTTGGAACTATTCCCGGTAGTTGGCAATATGCTCGCCCCCGATTATTGGTATCAAAACCAATAATTTATGGTGTAGTAACCTCAACAAAACTGTTTTGGTACTAATATAGCATATAGAAGAGATAATAGAACAAGCATTGGTTCCTACTTAGGTAAGTTCTACTTTATTTATCGCCGGAAAAAAAAGGGTTTAAACTCATACTTGACAAAGTTAGTACATACCTAATAACATAACGGTGTCGTTTTGTAATTGTTAAGTACCTACTTATATAACATATTTCAGGTGAACATACGTTTTATATACCTAACTGATTAACTTTCAATTGTAATTTAGCCCTTACGGCTGTCCCCAAACTCCCCAGTTATATTGTAACAAAATTATATTAAAACTTATTGCAAATGCTTGACATTCTGTGCCATTCTCCATTTGAGAAACAAAGCAAACAGCTTCTTTCAGACATGAGATATATGTACACTCCATATTTTATGTTTGGCGCAACTGCGCGGTTACGACGACGCGGCGGCCATTGCAAGGACACAACAGGACAAGTTACCCGTCCTCTATCGCCTCGCAATGCGCAGGTAGCCAGTGGCCAGAGGACGACATGCCCATTGTTTATCGTCGCTAATTATTATGCCCCAACGAGACGGTCTGCGCTCTCGATCGTCAGCCTCGCATCGCGCAAAAACTCAACATACAAATCTACCTGACAAGATCCATTATACTAAACATACATTATTTTTGTATGTCATACAAATAGTTAATCTCGAGCATTATGTAATAATAATCAATATATCTACATAAACATTTTATAATCACATCAATCATATTGTGTGGTTTATATTTTAAAGTCATTTTACTAATCGCGATGACAGGACGCGAATATTGCAACTATCGCGATCGCAGTATCGCGCTCGATTGAGGACCGTTACGTGAAAACGTCAAGCGTTGCGGGGTGGGGCAGGAGCCAATATAGCGACGCGACGACGCGACGGTGGCGCCCGAGCTGAGCCGAGCACAGAGTGCCGAAGCCGAGCCGAGACGACGAGTTACGAGCGGGGGACGCGGGGGTGCGCCACTTATCGCGGCGAGCTGGCAACGCCGCGCGGGGTGGGAGCGCCCCGCGTCGCAACCTCTCACTCACCGTCGCCGTCGCCGGCTCACCATCGCCATCATCCAGTGTTACCTTTGACGGTCGAACGCACGGTCGTTCGTCGTCGCCGTCAGTGACGTCGGTGTCGACGCTCGTGCAACACGTCTATGATGTTTCGGTAATTTCAAAGTCGGACTCGTGAGTGATAACTTATTGCCTGTCAAATATTGGAACACAGTGACGAATTTTGATCTCAACCCCCTGGATTTGGATTATTTTGATGTTTTGTGAAAAGTGACAATTTTAACTATATTTGAACAAAATAAAAGTGAAGTGAATACCCGAAAAAGGATTACAAAGTGATACAAAATTTGGATTATGAACGAAATATTGTTGCAGTGATCCTGAGGATTTATTACGTGAAAGTGCTTTCAAAAGTAATTAAAGTGATCTTTTTAATTTATGTGTTGGTTTCGACACATTCTTACAAGTATTTCAATTATTTAAAAGTTTTCACAAATTTTTAATTTTTTATATTGGACTGAGAAAAATAATAGTGCCTTGTATGAAATACTGCGAAACCAGCACAACACCTGCCTTTGATTATGGCTCGTGCTGGATGGATTCCTCAGCTGACTGAAGTTGAAGTGAATAGTCGCACGAAGATTTCATTGATATTTCAATAAATTTTGAAGGCTTCGGCTACTAAAAATACTAAAAATAAATTTTGGAAAATTTTTAATCTACTCAAAAATATTACATTTTAAAAATATATCTCATAGCCCAAATATAAATAATGAGTACTCAAAAAAAATGACACGGTTTATTTATAAACGAGCCAACGATGAACGTTTCGGCGACTGTTGACGTTCACCATGGAAGTTAACTGTTAGAGTGAAATTTACGCGCAGCACGCGATAACAGAAATTACACCGCGTCAAATGCAGATAAAGTTTTGGAGGCTTCAAAAAATTCACCTGAGGAATTTTAAACTGAAATCCAGACGAAGAAATTTGAAAATGAAGTGATGTCTGTGGGATACAAGACTATGCGTCCTGTTTCAGGAGGTGGTCTGGCCGACAGGACGGCGCACTCTGGTAGCACGGCTGGATACGGATCCTCTGGGAACTACGTGGGAGCACTCGCTCCCGACATCAAACACTACCAGCAAGGGACCATTGGATACAGAGTCAACGCCCCTAGGTGAGAATAATAATAAGCGTGAGAAATAATACACAATTAGGAAAGTGTTAGTTATAATCTGAATAAAATTGTGGTATAATTAAGATGTAATGAGAAGCTTACATATAAATAATAATAAACAAGTTGTATGAGACGTGTCAAAAACATCGGTCTATAAATACCCACAAATTGATAACGTCATCAATGTACACAAATACGTAATAGGTACGAAATCAACAAACTATTTTTTATTTATAAATTCAATCCAAGTATCGATATCAATATTAGAGAATCATCTAACGAAAAACTAAAAATTCTGTGAATAGGTATAATTTATACCGCAAACACTATTTTGCTCACACATTTCACTTTGGGTATATTCAAGAAAAAATTGCTAAAAAGCCTTGACAAAATCTAAATGTCAACAAAGTCTGTTCCACCAATTTTTATAAATTTAATTTCTTTAAAATCATTACCAGAATTTATCATTCAGTAGTCTTTCATAACTATTTCTTATAGGTAAGAAGTCTTTATCTTATCCGGAACAAGTTTGTTTACATTTCAACAAAACGCTGAAACGTGACTTGGTTTACCTATGCCACCTTATCGTACCTAGTTAACAAGCAATGAAATCACAAAAATAAACGATCCACGTAAATAAGTGACTTGAAAATGATATCAACACGTATGCAAATAACCAAAATACAAAGACTACTGAAAAGAAAAATATTAATACTCAAACAGACAATGACAATTGCAAAAGTATAAATCAATAAGTTGCTAACCCTAAAGAAGCCCTAATAAACGAAGGGTAACTAAAAGTACACAAGTAAGTGTGACATTGTCGACCGCGCATCGCTGCAATTATAAATGAAATGTGCTCCTCCATCCATTCACACGCACAAACGCTTAGGGCACCCAGCACTCACACTAATACAAATCACCGCACTCACACAGCTATTAAGTCACGCACACCAATGGAAAAACACATACAAACCCGCGTTGGGAATGCATGCGGTGACTGCACTTTAGCTCTTACAATAAACACAAACAAACAAAACATTAAACTAGCAACACAACTGAGCACATCGAATAGTTCAGGCTTCATTTTTATTTTTTATATTACCTAAGTTTTTCACAGCCTTAAAATATTTTATTGAACTAAGTTTTGATTTAGTCAAATTTAAAAATGTTAATAAAATAATGAATTCCCGAAATAATATAAAACTAAACAAAGCTGAATATGGTACAACAATTTACAAATAATAAAAAAATAAGCAGGTGCTAAGTCGACGAGCTCAACGGCTTTGTTTTGTAGTCACCTTTACAAACGACATATTGTTGATGGCTGCCTGCCTCTATACAAAACCAATAAGTAAATAATAATAAAATGGGGAACGACCACGAGATTGTGTGAACAGAGAACACAGGAAGTCTATTTTACTCGAACAAAATAGTAACGGCTGAAAATTTTTAGTTAATGTTGCATATATTATAGCTATAATATGTCAAATATGTAGGTAATAGAATTACAAATAAAATGTAATTGAATAACTATCACGACAATATTTTATATACTTAATAATAATAACTTACAAAGCTTAAAGTGCACTTAAATGAAACCAACACAAGTAGCAAAGAGATTCGTAATAATAACAGATTTGTTACCGTGAGTAAGTTATCGTGGGAAAAAACGTCAGTTTTCAACGGGCGAGGCGGTTGGGGGCGGATACAGGCAACATGCATTACACCACGTGCTCAATGGGGTAGAATAGACTCCTTTTTTGTAAAGAAACGGTCCTTAATAGTTTTTAGTTAATCAAATGACGAATTAATTAATGTTTAATATTCATTAATCCGTTTGTTCACAAAAGAAACAACAAATAATGTCTAACGATTTAGTTGGTTCAATTTCATCAGAAGCAAACAAATTATAGTCTGGAACATCGTCGCCGTATAAAGGCCCATATTGACGTGACCGGCCCCACTTACCCCGAGCGAGAGCGGCGGACGACCCTTCCCCGCTCATTGTACCGTATTTACCCGGAACGCTCGCCTTCATTTGTAAACCCCCGGAATCCACTCCTTGAAGCATGATTCATTCTCTCCTAACCCCGACATCAATTGATGAGAATTGGATAAGTACATATAGAAAACTTACTTAAAGACTATACTATTATAAGATGACACTTAAGTGAACCAAATTTGTTATTTGCGAATACCACAAGAATGATCAAAAAGTCGTGTCAATAACCCTTTAAAAATAACAATTGTTTTCATATAAAGAACAAACTTAATCGCAAACATATTTGGATAATATAGCAAAAATGGTGCATAATGGTGAAAATATTCTTTATACTTACTAAAATATCAATAAAACGACATTGATTAAACAATATCAAACGTTAACGCATTATATTAAAATGTACGCACACAAGCCACAATGTGAAGTGGCATTTAAATGGGGGTGACCAACTGTCGACGAAACACGAGGGTTGAACGCGGCACGGCTTCACTTTGCCATGATAGTAATCTATACGAGAGTCACAAAAAAATTAATGCCTTATTTAACACTTAACATATAGTAAACATATCCATAAAAATAGAAGTTAGTATGAAAATAACTTACAGAAAAATGTATCAGAAGAGTGTAAAACTTTTACAATTCTTAAGCCGTTCATTCGACTCAATACGCGATTATCTGCTCTGCCAATTAACCAGGAATCCGACACGTCTGCGCACCAATCTAAAATTAACTGCAGCCTATGTATCAAAATACCTACACGTTACTCGCACATCTCTCAATACTATGCCAAACACCTTCCAGCTTCTCGAAATAGCTGCTTACCTAGTCATTCATATTGATTTATTTAGGAGTTCTCATGTCGAAGAACCGGGTGAAATGTGCACACGAATAGATCGTGTCGTATTCCACGCACAAATCCCAAGTCTGCATCTCACCGTGATACTTTCTTTCCATAGACGTTTAGTCTATCTACGTGAATTTGCCAGATAGCCCTTAAAAGTTTATTCCAAGAACGGTTTCAAAAGAAATGCCTGAGCCGAACGCTCGCATTCAAGATCCCAAATATTTTGAACAGGCCGTAAGTGATTATTCGGATGTGGTACCACTTTTACAAAAAATGTACCAGGATACAGAACACACAGATTTTTTGTTGGACACACATTTCGGTCGACAAAAAGAAAAAAGACGCAGACAAAACTATAAAAAGAAGTTACAGATCGGGCCAAGTTTACCTAAGGAAGGACCCTTGTAAATCATCTGCAGTATGGATGAATAGAGGCGATGTCGTCTCGAGCACTGTTGACTCGTCTGTTTATTGGTTGTCGACGCTACTAAGTGTCTGTTAAGTAAGCCATTTATGAGAATACTTACGAAGGTTTTGTGGGAAACCGATGATCTATTATCACATCAACAAAATAATATTGACTTAATGCTAATATGGCTCGTTCAAGCAAGACAATGGCAAACAATATTTTTGCTTAACTAAGTAATTGCCGATAAATATACAGTATCTCAATTTGGAATCGGAAGATTGACTGCTTTTTTTATTCTCACACATATTATAGTCTCAGCCTGTGAAGTAATAATTATAAAAATAATTTCATATAGTAACAAATAAGTCCAATATTGTTGCACTACTACAGAGGCACTGTGTACAATGAATAGCCCGTGCGAGTGTTTGTCGTGCATTTGTCGAATGAGAATTATTAGGAAGGGCACCGGGAAGGCTCGGGAATTCGCCCCAAAAGCAGTTCACATGCGTTGCACGGTCGCTCTCCCACTCCGGCGCCGCACAAAAAATCAAACACATCCCGAGAGAAACACAGGGGTAACAACGCGTCACTACTCACTATACATCCATATTGATTTTTTCTTCCATTGTTCGTATTACAATAAAATCTCGCCGCGTATTAAAAAGATCGTCGGTAGATTTAGAGTTGAATATTGAGTCTGCGTTTATTAATACGAAGCGTTAACGTGTGGAATGTTCGACTTTGCAAGGCCGCTTGCAATAGAAACTGCTCGTATCGTGAGTGAAATAACATTAACTGGACCGATTTCACATTTTAAATAATATGTACGTACTTATCTACTTGCTCTGGCTTACTATACATATGTGATGAATATCGACGATTTAGTGTACTTGCAAGGATAACTGCTACCAATTTATATACATTCTTTCTGAATCTGTGTCCCTACATATAATGTTGGTATCGACTTGTTCATTGTTCAAGTTATTAGTATATTTTATGTCCTACATGATTGAGATGTCTCTTGTTACAGCGGCTATGGGTGCGCCGGCGGTTCGGGCGCGATGAGCGGCGGGGGCGAGAACGCGCAGTTCGGCGCCACCGCCGCAATGGTCGCCGCGGCCACCACGGCCGCGATGCAGGACTCGCAGCCTTTTTCGCAGGTATCTACACAAAACATAACCTTTTTCAACAATCTCAACCAAATATAACTCTAATGTCTCTTTCCCTTTCCCTAATATCCTTATTTATACATGTACTCATAATTACTTTTATCGTTACTTATTATTTCAAGTGGCTATTTCATGCCTGACTAATATTATTTGTAAAGCAATAAATTCGCGAAAGGTTAATTAAAACGCCCACTTGTTATGTCACTTAAAACTCGTACTATTAATATATTTTCCATTTACAGATGCAAAGCAACATGACCATGGGAAATCCCCAGTATGGTGCGATGAACGGCTACGGCCAGCAGCGCAGCCACAACCCGGCAATGACCGGCATGGGGATGGGAGGCAACGGTGGCATGAACGGCATGACTAGTATGGGTCAGATGGGGAACGCTGCCATGAACGGCATGAACCAAATGGCGCAGATGGCGAACATGGGCATGCATGCCAACATGATGCCCTCTCAAATGGGGCCTGGCCAAATGGGCGGAAACGCAAAAATGGGACCTGGTTACCAGAGGCGGCACACGCCATACCCTTCTGGCACGATGCTTATGGGCCAACGAAAGCCGCAGTACATGGGTGGCCAACCTGGATTTGGACCTACTCAATATCCAGCGGGATACGGAGGCCGACCTGGTTTCCAGGGGCAGTATCCTCCACAGCAACCGCTAGGGCCTAGTGGGAATTTTGGTGGAACGATGCGAACCACAATGAGGCAGTCGACGCCGCCTTATTCTAACCAGGGGCAGTACTTCAACGGTGGTGTTCCTAGTCAGTTTCCTCAGCACCAAGCCGGAAATGGCCAATATGTCCAGGGTCAATACGGAGGCCAGTTTGCGCAAGAGGTAGCAATGAGGACAAACATGAGCTACCAGCATAGTCCGGTTCCTGGTAATCCCACTCCACCTCTCACGCCCGCTAGCAGTATGCCGCCTTACATCAGTCCAAACGCTGATGTGAAACCTCACTTTAATGAGCTCAAACCACCGATGGGCATGCAAAGTAAGTTCCTCAAAACAAACATTTGAAGACTTTAAATTTATACATGATTTTAAAACAGTGCTAAATATGTCTTTTTCTTTACAGATGACGAGCTCCGGTTAACATTCCCTGTAAGAGATGGTATTATATTACCACCATTTAGATTAGAACATAATTTAGCTGTTAGCAATCATGTATTCCAATTAAAACCCACGGTCCATTCAACGTTAATATGGAGGTAATTATCCTATTCCAATTAATCGTATTTACAAATATGTTTGGGAGTGATGAAATGAGTACCATTGGATATAACGTTTCTTTGTTTTGTGCAGATCGGACCTTGAGTTACAACTGAAATGCTTTCACCATGAAGATAGACAAATGAACACGAACTGGCCGGCGAGTGTTCAGGTGTCAGTCAACGCTACGCCACTAATGATAGATAGAGGAGAGAATAAAACTTCACACAAACCGTTGTACCTGAAAGAAGTCTGCCAGCCGGGCAGAAACACGATACAGATTACTGTCTCCGCCTGTTGTTGTGTAAGTATCTTCATTATATTATTCAATAGACAACAGACTTTTCAATAATACAGGTACAGCTGTACAAACATTCGACAATGGTGTTATTCTGAAATTTGATAGTACGCAAATGGAAAACAAAGAGAAATCAATAAATGTGTTTTTCATATTCCAGTCACATCTGTTCGTATTACAATTAGTCCACCGGCCGAGTGTACGAAGTGTGTTGCAAGGGTTGTTGCGAAAACGGTTGCTAACCGCGGACCATTGCGTTGCGAAGATAAAAATGAACTTCAACCAGACGCCAACGAACGGAAGCAACGGTTCAAACACGGCGAACGACCGGGACAGCGTCGAACAAACAGCCTTAAAAGTGTCATTAAAATGTCCCATCACGTTCAAGAAGATCACGCTGCCGGCGCGCGGCCACGAATGCAAACACATACAGTGCTTCGATTTAGAGTCATACTTACAACTAAACTGCGAACGGGGTTCATGGCGATGTCCAGTCTGCAAGTAAGTGAATAGCCTTTCTCTGTAACCTATATGAATATTTGAAACAATCAAATTTATATCTCTCATCTATCTCTCAACAAATATTATAATATTGTTGCATTGTTACAGTAAACCAGCACAATTAGAAGGCTTAGAGGTAGACCAGTATATGTGGGGTATCCTAAACACCCTAAACGGTTCTGATGTTGACGAAGTCACTATCGACAGCGGAGCTAACTGGAAGGCAGCAAAGAGTCCATCAACTTCTGGCATTAAGGTAAGCAAACCAATAAAATATAACAAAATTGTATTCCTATATTCACTCGAATGTCATTTGTGTAACACCTCATTTATTTTGTAGCAGGAAGAAGATAGTAACGACAATAGCGTTGGTAAGAGGGGTAAAGCGCACTCGCCAGGTTCCATGAACATGCCCACGATGAATAACTGGGACATGAACCAAGCGCTGTCTCCTTACCTTCCGCCAGATATGAACACCATTGCGAGCGGCTCAATGATTACTACTTACAACCAAAGCTCACAGAACAGAAATGCAGGTTCAAACAATCAAACCTACGATTTTGGGATGAACAATGGCCCCGGAAGCAATGAATATGCTGGAAATGGACCTTTATCACACCTAAATGATAGTGTTAACTCTTTAGATCCCCTCAACGCTATGGAAAAGAGTTTGAATGATCAGGTGAGTATTTTTGGTATTTTTCTGGGGTAGCTTGTTGGTAGCTCAGGTTTAAAACTACTGGAAACTGTTCAAATATCCTTGTAGAGAATTTTCACTCCAATGTCACACTATATCATTTTAAGCGTGCGACTTGTTTTTCTTTTTGAACTACCGTTTTTACGGTAGTCCAAAAATAAAAACGTTAAAAACACCTTTCTTGTCCCCCTGTTATTTTGACTTATTGTCATTATATATTATATCTGTCAAGTAATCCGCCAATATTCTGTAAAATTTAAACACCTATTAGCCCAAGATACAGCCATTTAAATGTCAGACTGAGAGGCAGCCGTGGCTTAGTAATATGGTCCCAGTTTCTAGTATTGAACCCTAAAAACTTCTTTAAATAACTCTGGAACTCAGATATGGCCAATCTAGATATCGTTTTATTGTTATTTGTTCGCTAACTATTTACTAATATTTATTCGTTATTTTTCTAGATGCCTCATACACCGCACACGCCACATACGCCAGGGTCTGCGCATACTCCAGGGGGCGGCGGCGGTGCCCACACTCCCGGCTCCTCGCACACTCCTGGACCTCCGTCAGTGGATCACCACTCTCTGACGGATGTGGACATCCCTGCCGATCTCAACTTCGACCCTGCGGCAGTCATCGACGGCGAGGGCACTGATAATCTTAACGTGAGTACTCAATTATTATTAAACCTTGAAGATACTGAACCTGAAATAAAATACTTCCACTTTAGTTTGTTGTGCTTAAATCTGTAGTAATATTAAGAAACTTCTACGAATACTGATCTAAATTGAAATCTTGTGACCATTTTGTATTTCTTACTAACAAATTATTTCAATAAGCTGCGTGTAAACGTCAAAAAATACACTATATTGAAAACATAGCATTAAAATCTGTACTAAACTGTGCTGTACTGTACCAGCCGGATAGTCCACTGCTGAACACAGCCCCCTATTAAGATAAGGGGAAATGCCATCATCCCCTGATTGATCTCTGAGATGAATGTCTGCCGATGGAATTGTTTATATAATGTTCCATATCCAGGCAAGTAACAATTTGTTTCTCTTTATTTCCAGTTACTACCAGAAACGAGCGTAGATCCGATGGAATTACTGTCGTACTTAGATGCACCTGCGCTTGGTGAACTTCTAGCCACGCCACCTTCCTCCTCATCGTCAGCAGGTTCGCACCCTCCACGTGCACCTTCCTCTGATGACCTGCTGGCGCTGTTTGAGTGAGCCATGGATTGGAGCTGGTGTAACGAGGGACATTGAACCAGATAATCAACTTTTATTGTCTTCACAAATTTACCCGCAAATAGTGCTAAACAATTCAGCAGCTAAGTTTTGATAACTTTGACAGCTCATGGAACCTCCGCGTTGTATCAGAATGTGGACTATTAAATCTTGATACTTACGGAATCTGAAGTTCCAGAAACAGTACTCAGATGGATATAACAATAGAAGTAGATCATGGACAATTTATCTTTGAAGAATACAATAGTCTGGTGATAAGAACTCGTTACATTGCTTAGATTAGAAGCCTAGCGAGGCGTCGATTCTCGCATTCGAGCTGCGGAGCCCGACATTGTGATACTAGATTTTAGTTCCTTCTCCATCGCGAGTCAATTTGAACATTGCAGAAAAAGATACCAGTAGATAACAGAATCTCCCACCTTATAAAGGTGGTTATGGTCAGGTTGCATCTGCAATGTTCAGTGTGACAGACATCGTTGAAGCATCGATGTTGGAGAACATTTATTAGTGTATAAGTAAAGTATTGGAGGCGAACGGCCATAGACACTGCGGTGTTGTGCATGTATAGTTCCTCGCACCGCCGCGCACGGTGGCGCCACTGAGCTCCTTTATATTCTAAACTCTAGCATAAACTGTAACACAAATTCATTCAACTTCTTCAGTCTATCTATAATCGATTAGAGTTTTTGTGTCCATAAATTGTGAATAGACCGGGTGTAAATAGAAAAGAGTTATTTTATTTGTGCTAGTTGTTTTGGTGTCAGCGTCAGCGGTCGGCGTCTTGTAAATATTTGTAGGGAAGTCTGCGACGGCCGCGACGCGAACGGAGGCATTATGAATCTTATAGTTCCTATTTGTTGCGAGCGAACTATAATGTTCAATTGCCATTTTACTGTAAAGTAAAAAATTCCTTGAACTTTTCGCATATTTGCATTTTTAATTAAGGTACGATAGAATTCGTGAGTGTAACGCTACTCGCTTATTGGGTGATATATTCTAAATGAGTAACTGTTTGTCGAAAAACGTGACGTGTGTTACGAAACTATATTGTAAATGTAAGTGCAAAAATGAAACTCTGTTAAATTATTTTGCGTTATGTGAATCGAAGAATGATAGAAATATATTTTAATTTCTATATAAATAGTAATGAACTGTATTATTTGTAAATATGAATTTAGTTAAGAATATTATATTACCTAGTAATTATAGGAGAACATGGCAGATACTTATATGACGGCCAGTTTAGTATAGTATTACTAAATTTAAAAATCTACACATGGTTTTACATGTACATACAATATACCACCATAAACAGATTTTGCGGGCAGAGTACAGTACAGGATGGTTTTGAAGCGTGTTTGAGCCCACCTATCATTAACATACCCACCATCCGTGACTATAGAATTGTCTATACTTCTGTTAAATTTGAGTTTGAAAATCTACTTGAATAAAAACTTTCAATATTAGTAAAATTTTATTCTTCAACATTATATTAGTAAAATTTAGCAAAGTGACTTAAGCAATAAAGATCTCAGTTCAACTTAATCTTAATATATTTAAGTATCCTGTCCGTGTGCTCTGAAACGCCATTCTATTCACAAATTCAGGCATCTTATGAGTAACATACGTTTTATTGAGCTCTCATGTCATATAAATATGCAAAGCAATGCATTACAATTGTTTACTTAAAAATACTTATTTACAACGAAAAACTTACTAGATATCATGTTTTAAGAATTGTGTAATATATCATCTTGTTTTATTGCATTGCTGTGTGGATTTATATTGAGCAGCCTTTAGTCAATATTTCGTCTTAAATCCATGCTCATCATAATTTTACCATCTACTTAATAATCACCAATATGGAACACCAATAAGCAATAATAAAGTGCTTATATCGTATTTAAAATAAATATTTATTTACAATAGAATTTAATTGTTTGTTATAAAAAGTGTGTATGTATCTGCACAAAATTGCGATGAGCATCGATAATAAATTTAACCTTATTTCACATATTTTCAAATGTTTGGTTCTTAATTGTAGAGTTCTAATGATAAAGTAACTTATTGCTAAACATAATTTAATTTTGATACTATTTAGGGTAAATGCAGCGCAAATTGTCAACGATCGTGGAATTTCTAAATGGAATTAAGTTCCCGTAAAATTTGGTATTCATTAATAATTTTTACTCCATTATTCATTTAGAACGCATAAAACTTCTAACGTTGACTTACTGTACTTTAAAGTTTTGAATCAACAGTTAAATATTTTAAACATAGAGTTGTATGTAAAACTGAAAGTTATTTCTAAATTGTGTAAATTGGTAATTTGCGCATCTTTACTTCATGCTATGAATATGGACGCCTCTTTAGAGTTAGTCAAACTATTACGGAAAACAATAAATTAGTATTATCCGAAGCCGTGGTCAATTATGCAAACAAATGGTTGGGAAATTAAGACGTTGTGTTTAATAGATATATAATATAATAAATTTTAACACTGGCGAATAACAAGGCATAAATAAAAAACGTTCGCCTGCAAATCAAGTGTCTAGTTGACCACTGCTTAAATTATAAAATTACATAATTTTAAGGGACCTTCAATTCCAGTTAGCTAGATCTATTTATTATTGTAGTAAATATGGCTATTGGATGGATCATCGCAATGATTTTTGTTCGACCAAATAGTAATTTTGTACATGCCTTTTTAGGTGATTTAAATGAAGTATTTGTTTCTAATAAAACTTTTTAAAATATCACAAAAAATGTTTAGCATATCACAATTTACGATAACAAAAAGCGAATTGTGAGATCCATCCTAGAGTTTTATGATTACATACATTTTGTTGGATATTATAATGAACAGCTCTCAAGTTGATCTTGTGTCGTACAAATGTAAGATAATGGCATTTGGAAATAAGTGAAAGAGGAAATCTAAGTAAGATAATATGCAATCCATGACCCGAGAGTTAAAGCGAAGCCAAACTGTACTGTAGCATATAATTTAACATTTGAACATTATATGAACATTAGCAACCAGGTTGGTACCCACTGAATTTCTTTCGAAATGTATAAAATATAAAAAATAATAACATTTTTATGTTATTAAAAATAAAATGAATCTAAAAATTATGAAAGTTTTTCATTTCATTATCATGCAATGTGTACTGAAATTAGGAAACCCTTTTTGCAACAGTTACCGTTTACTATGAAACTATAATAAGAAAAGTACTAAGAATTGATTTCAAAACAAAATCTCCTATTTACAATAATATTAAAACGTTATTTTTCTTTTTATTAATGCCTTTGACCACTATCTCACCTGATGGTAAGTGATGATGTGGTCGAATAGATGTTGTTCAGGCTAACCTAAAATTGCTGGCTCTCAAGGACAGCTGCCGGAACACACTTAGGTGCTTGGCGATAGTATTTCCACTTGAGGGTGGTAGCTAGCCAGACGGGCATTTGCAATATGCCCTACCATCATGCTGATGATATAAACTAAGTTTTCTTGAACAATACCTCCTCGCGAGAATTCCCCAAAAGTGGGGGTACCTTTCAGGGTATCTCTCTGGTATGACGTTCCGGCATCTATTCCAGCTTTCAGCAGCATGAACAGCTTCGGCGACGTGGAAGTTATGAACGAATTCGGTTCTGATCTGTCCAGCGCATTGGGTGGTCTCTTGTCTACTAGTTTTCCAGTAACGATCAGTTTTTGGAGGTTGTAACTAAACTTACGGGTTATATGGGCAAAACTCAAATATTTTCCGAAGACATGTTGGAAAGACTTTGCTTCTAATATATTTTGGTCGTTGAGCACCAATTGACTGGTTCTAATGTCCATGGAAATGGGAGCAATTTTCAGCGGCGCGGCGCGACTATATTTGCCGGTGCAAAGACCGCCATAGTATGGCGGTCATGTCGCCGTTCAAAGTCTATAGTGTTTGGTTTAGAATGGCCTTGGTGGTTGTTTGTTGCGACACTAGAAATCCACCGAGCTTTCAGCAAAGAATTTCCTTCTATAACCCTGGTGGGTGAAAAGGCTTGAAGCGCCTTAGAAGGCGTGGTAGACAGCGGGCACCAAAAACGCACCGCTACAAAAGAGGACAGGAGGAGTACGTGTACCTACCAGTATTTCTCTGAAACTCACCTATACTTTCCTTGCTTTGGAACATCACATTCGACTATTTTTTTGTGGTTTTCATGTTACTTTTGTACCGACTATAATACATAACTTTTAATGCTTAGTAATCAAACAACTTTAAGCGGTTTAAATCGCATATTAAATTATCTTTTTTTTAGCTTTTTGAATGAACTAAAAAATGTTGTGTGGGGGCTACGGATATATTTGTATTTTTATGCTTTTGATTGCCAGAACAATCTATTCTTCGCAAGTATGGTGTACTCGCCATAGATGTTAAATAAAATAGGGGACATAAGGCATCCTTGGCGAATTCACTTGCAAACCGAAAAAGATTTCGAAGTGGTCTTTTCGAATCTCACCGTGAGATATCTCACAGATATACGAGTATAACAACAATTTTATGGAGGTAGCCACTATGTTTTATTTATTCAATTGTATTTTTAACTTCTAACTCTAACATATTTTTTTTTGTAAATACCGGATATCTGTGCTTAATATACGAGGGTCATTTGAAAAGTTCTTAGCCTAACATACTTAATGAAACCACACGATTTTGAGTTTATTTTTATTGTTCAACATACTCTCCTCCGAGCTCAAAACACTTTTTCCATCGACACGGTAAGGCTTCGATACCCGTTTAAAAAAATCTTCGTCTAACTCCTCAAAATAAGCGTCCACGGCGGCTATGACCTCTTTATTTATAAAAAAAATTTTACCACCTAAAAATTTTTTCAGCTTTGGAAACAGATAAAAGTCGGACGGTGCTAAATCCAGTGAATATGGGGGATGAGGTAACAGGTTCGAAGCCACATTGATGGATTGCACAGAGGTGTGAACGCGCGCATTGTCCTGATGAAACAAAACTTTTCTTCTCAATAAACCTGGACGTTTTTCTTTGATTTCTTCTCTCAAATGACGCAACAGGTTGCAATAGTAATCGGAGTTTATTGTTTCACCCTTTTTTAAATAATCCACGAGAATTATACCCTTTGCATCCCAAAAAACGGATGCCATGACTTTGCCCGCCGATAAAACCAACTTTGCCTTCTTTAGGGTGGGCGATCCTGCTCTTTTCCACTGTTTCGACTGTTCTTTTGTCTCGGGTGTATAGTGGTGAACCCAGGTTTCATCCATGGTTATAAATCTTTCAACAAATTCTATTGGGTCAGCTTCATATAACTCTAAACAGTCGCGAGAAGTTGTGAGTCGGTTGCGATTTGTTCCACTGAAAGCAGTCACGGTACCCCCCGCGCAGACACCTTAGAGAATCCAAGTTCAGAAGTAATTATATGGTGTGTTCGCTCAGATGAGATGCCTACAGTCTTAGCTATCTCCTCGACAGTCAATCTTTGATCAGATAAAATTAAATCACAGATTTTTTCTTTGTTTTGATCAGTGGAAGCAGTCGAAGGCCGGCCACTACGGGGCTTGTCTTGAATGGTCTCACAACCATGTTTAAACTCTGTTGCCCAGTTTTTAACAGCCGCATACCAAGGAGCGGACACACCCAAAGTAGCAAACATGTCTTCATGTGTAGCTGTTGGAGTTAAACCTTTCAAATTCAGGTATTTTATCACTGCACGATGTTCAATTTTATCCATTTTCAAAAATAGCTCTGACTTCACTTACGGTATCACGTGTAAATGAACAATGAGTTACTGTGAATAAACTAAACTGTGCATACTTGTTGCTAAATAATGTAACTACAAAATGAGGGTAGTTATAAAAAAAAACAATGACTTTAACCATGTTAGGCTAAGAACTTTTCAAATGACCCTCGTATATATGTACCTACACCAAATTAGTACAATGTGTGTAGGTATACCTCGGCGCGTCTTTATCAATTATTTCTTCTAAAAACCCTACAAGATTTTTGATGTACCTATACATAACTATTAAAATTTGAAGATTTACAAAATGTTGTATATTTGTTTATTTATAATTTTAAAATGTTGTATGATCGTTCAGCTATTTTTAACCGAATCAAAACTAACTAACCTTTCATCAGTTTCTCACCTGTTGGTATTTGATGATATGGTATGGTTTAATGTTTATCATGGATAAACATTCTCTAAGGACCTGGAATGTGGATACTCACAGACAGCTAGCCAAAAGCACCACTAGGTGCAAAACTTTTTTATTCGGGTTTGGAAGTCACTAGTGTGTGCAAAATATCCTGCCCGCATGATGTGACTATTATATAACTATCGTTTTTTTATATAAACTAACTGCCTTAACTTTGATATTGTTGGTAAGATATATTTTTATTTCTTATATGTTTGATTAGATCACTATCTCTCCTATTGACACGTGATGATGTGGTCAAAGATGGTAGATAGGCATAAATTATAATGGTAACTGGCTCTCAAGGATTGAACTGATGGAACACACCTTTAGGTGTTGGTTGACAGATTGAGGGTAGTGGCTAGACAGGGAAGCATTTTAAAAAGTCCTACTAGCATGCCTCTGCCCGGCAATCACAAAGAACACAAATGTCGGTGTTTAATCGTCTCTGCTCTACCCCTTCAGTGCTATACAGGCTTTATGGTAGGTGGATATGGCATTTTTAATAATGTTACGATTTAGTTCTCGTACTGAATTAATGCCCATAAACATTGACATGGAAAACGTCAGTTTTATGATGAGTATATTATTTCGAATGGTTTCTTATTCATTATTTTCAACTTTATACCTACCCCGCTAAGGTCTTCATGTCATCCGCAGAGAATTAGGTTATATCGCGCTCCCTTTGGACTACATGCTAAATCTAGAAAAAGATAATAGATCTTTATCTAGATTTAGCACCTTTATTATCCTAAATCTGTCTCGAAGCGTGATAATCAGAAACAACCAAGCACGGAAACTCGCACTTATATTTCTAGAACATGAAACGAATCGAAAGATGGCGTTGCCAATCAGTCCATCTCACTTGGAACATTCTTAACACTGTATTTAATGTGCAAGCGAAATATCATCATTTGCAGCACCATCTTCGACTCTTTTCTGTATTAAACCTGGTTATAAGTCAACATCAGCATTCTCCTGCCACTAACCCGTACGCAGTTGGTAGGTCAAGTACGAGTACATGTATTTCTCTGACACTCCCCTATTACACATTCCCGGCTTTGGAATATCACGATTCACACATTTTTTCATGTTACCTTTTTTACCGACTACGTAACTTTTGAAATGAAAAACTCTTCGTTGGTTAAATTACACGACTGACCAATACAATATGAGATAATCATATATCCATACAGAAGCGTTAATAGCACAATTTATGCACGTATTGGATTTAGATTAGAACGTGTACCAAGAATCACAAAAACAGGATCGAAAACCTGCTTAACCTGTCCAGCTTCCAGTACACCTAAATGATACATAATTAACTCCACTTGTATAGAATGTGCCCAGAAGAACTAAAATAATAACGATTATACAAACAGATCGTTGCATAAAAACCCGATTTCAAAATCTTACCTGACTGAGCTATTTATAAAACTAAACCTTAGGGATAAGTGCAAGCGCAGGGCTTTCCAACAGCTCTTGACTTTGTTTGTAGTGTTGCCATTTAAGAATTCGGTCACCCTAATTATAATTTTAATATTGATGTACAGATATTTTTATTTGATTAATTAATTTATAAATGATAAGATTTTCTAAATATGACTACTATCGCAGAGAATTGTACATTTACACTCATTTTTAGAGCACTAAATAAAATATATTGAATATACTTAATGTATGTGACTTATGTATCAACATCAAAGGCACCATTAAAAAAATGTTTCGCCATAAATTAGCTCCACTTTTGAATTTCTCACATTTCACCTTTTACATTTTGTAATATCAATTTAAGAGGTTGATATTAAAACAATGGGGATGAATACTTTTAATTTGTAGATTGTATTACCAAGGTTTTATTGAATGATTAATAATATTAAACTTTCTTGTAGTTATTTTTAAATTATTTTCGCATATAATGATAATTTATTATAAAATACAATGTAATAGAAAAGTAATTTAAAAGTAGAGCTTTTTATTATCTTAAGTGGCGTTCTTGAAGTCCTTATAACGAAATTATTGATATTTAATTTTACAAATACTACAAAATTCAAATATACTTACTTCACGTGTGTACTTTGTGTTTACTCTCTTTGTTTTCCGTGGATTTAGTACTTAGGCAGAGTTTTTTTGTACATTGGCTTATAACTGTCAGTTCTATTTGGTCATGTAAAGCAGCCCTCAACATTTTTTTGTGTCTTTAATAAATCAGGAGCATTGATAGAATTACTCCACAGAAGTAACCATTAAGCAAATTGGAAGCCAATTTTCCATGATATATATCCATAGACCATAGACTGCTGTTTTTGTGATGGTGCTTTGACTATAATTCTCAAAAAAACGCATATCTTCATATATTATGGAGACGTGAACTTTGTGACTCCGTCAAATCCCGCATAGTAGTTCAATAATATACCAAATTATATTTTTTTTTTACTTGTTCTATAATGTCATTGCTTCTTTTATTGTTAAGGTTTTCGGTTTTGATTGAGGTAGCAAAAAAGCATATTGTATTTTGTTTTATTTAGGTTACTTTGTATTGACTAATAACTCGTTATTGTTTAACCAATTAGTGTACTCTCATGGGCCTTATAACTTGCATATTAGTTTGTATTTAAACCTTTTATTATGCATATTTATTTGTATTTAAACCTTTTATTATGCATATTCGTTTGTATTTAAACCTTTTATTATTTTATAACTGAGTCATCTGAAATAATAACTATTATCTTTGTATCAGGTATAAAAATATCAAACCATAACATACGAGTTTTGTGGAGTAAAAATTATTTTGACTATATTACAACATACACTTTCAATATTACCACAAATCTAAAGGACCCATGGAGCATGGTATTTTATGTAACCTGGCCACACTGCACACTCGCACGCACAGCGAAGCCTTCTCACACGCACACAGACGCATTTCACGTAAACATATGCCCTATACTACATACAGCAGACAGTCGCCCAGTCGACGGACCTGCCCGAAGCAGGTATCGCGCCTTGCTCTACCGGTTAAACGAACGAACGAACACCACATAAACGAACTATATTGTATTCTAAGCATAAACAAGAAGTCATTTCTGTGAGCGAACGCGGTAAAAGTGCTGTCAGTGTTTTTCTTTATGTGCCATTTCGAAATAATACAGGTATGCGCGGGCAACTGTCTTTGAGTTCATAGCGGTATCGCGGAACCAGATTTCGAGTCCTCGATGCATCGAAAGCATTTCTGTTTATTTGTATAATCTATTATAACTTCGATGGCCACAAGTCAGCGGATTCACCTTCAAGTCAGAGGTGAGATATTTTAGCTATTTTTATTAATTAAATTCTTTTTGTTATCGTAATTAGTTTTAAAGTTATGCAGATAGCAGAGATATCAATTGAAATACGCTTTGGAATTTGTCATGTTATTTGTTTATCTGCACAGAATTCAACGTTCTTAGTATTTAATTAATTATACGTATAATGTTACACACTTAATACAGGTAGTACCTACCTAATACCAACTTAATCTTTATTATAAACATTAATGTTTCATAAGTAGAGTCATCTGTACTGTAGAATTGCATAAAATATTACCATGCTAATTGTGCATATACAATCTTACACTCTTCAGTATTTTTACCATCATAAGTATTTTATTGTCACAGTTTCACACAGTGAAAATATGTCGAATTTGCTTCGTCGTTTCTTCAAATGTTGCAATTTAGCATTCTGATTATTACAAGAAGGTACCTTCTCAAAGTATACCTAGTATGTAATGACCTAATGACTCATTATTTATGAACTAAGCAAGATTATCCTCCAGACTTCATATTTATGTGCCAAAACCGATATTTACAATTCAACACAGAGCTTCATGCGTGGCTAGTTTGAATCATGTAGGTCTATGAATTTATCTGTTGGATGATGGATTAAACTGTTGTGAAAACAATCAGATGAACTGCTTTCCTTATATTTCTTTATTATTAAAAGAGTGACGATTCATAGTCAAGAACTTCTATAATCTTTGTTATCTCATGTTCAAACAGTTCCAATTCCATTTTTAACTCAACGGAAGGGCTGGGTTAGTACACAAACAGACAAAAAAGGATTATACATTCAGGTATACGTATTGCAAAATACCATAGATAAATCAGTAACAAAGTAGTAATTATTGAAGAGATTAAATAGATACGATATTAAAAAAACAATAACTAAAACGTAAACATAAGTGACTCTACAAAGACTCTACCTACAGGAAGTCTAATATGAACATATAGATAGTCTAATGTTGATAGGTTTTCTTGGAGTTCTTAGCGATACAATATCATAAAAAAGAGCTCGGAGAGCATTCTTTGCCCAGAAAGGATTTGAACAAGTTCAAGTTGCATCGTATTGAATCCGGATCCGAGAACTTGTAGTGGACCATAAGGTCTAACAATAATGCTGGAATTACCTATAATAGTACCTATTAGCGCCATGACTTCCACCGTTGATGGTCGCCCCATTAAGGTACGGTTATAACATTTTCCCTACGCTTGGCAGGCGTCTTGGAGATGGCAGTGTAAGATAGCAGTTCTTCAGAAGGCTGCTGCCCACCTTTTGGCACATTTCCTTTCTTCGTATCTTACGACTCTCGCAGGAAGAGATTTGTTGTAATTCAATCATGTTATCATGCCCACGGGGGTATTATACTTAGTATTACAAAATATATGTGTACAAAGATTTATAAAATAAGTACCTACATATAATTTAAAAATGTACTGTTAAGTCACATTTTACATTATTTTAATGGTTGTGAAGAGACAAAATTAGCAAAAGTAATAGGTTGATGGTAAGCCACTGCTTCTATTGGTGCTGAGCTTCTGATTCGAATGGTCATACAAAATATCTTGATGATGAGTCAAGATTCTATCTAAATTTCCTGCAAAGCCAACGTGACATCATAAATGCCACGTAGCGTTTTCGACGCGTCGCTTCTACACGAAGTATCATCAGGACGTAATGAATCTACGAGCGCACATTTTTTGTTTTAAGTTTTTGTACTTCAAAATGGAGAGAGAAAGCAGATATAACTTTCCTATTCAAAATATACTACTAACTTAATACACGAGCGTGGTTTAAAATTTTAAAGCCCTTTTGAACTTGCGTTCCGTTTCATACCTCTTGCACATGTGCCATGAGCTAAATCTAGCTATAGGCCAAATTCCTACTTGTTGCACGTGCGTGAGTAGTAATTTTAATGACATAGACAAGAGAGTCAGCTAAGACTTATTTTGCACAAGCATTGCATCACTTAGGCAACTGTTGAGCCGAGAATTCTTTGACAACTAAGTACTAACTCTTTAAGTTTTATATTTATATATGTAATTATAAGCGTAGATAATGTTTAAATTAAGTCATAATTTTAGTATTCATAATGTTAATTTTTAACCGACCTTTAAAAAAGAGGAGGTTCGCACTTCGACTGTAATTTTAAATATCTCTTAACTACAGGTTAGAGATATTACACAGTTTTAGTTGGCACATATTTTTATATTGAAAAGCTGGTGCTTGTCATGTCGTCCCATTTTAATTTAACTGAGCTCTGACGAGGAATATTTGAATCATCCCTAATAATGCTTATAATATATTATGTTTGAAGTCAGTTGTTTTTCGATAAAATATTGTTCTCTTATTTATATTTTTTGTGTATTAGCTATCGAGAAGGGCCTGAATAAATTGCTATCATTTATTTCAGATTTAGACATATTTGAACTTAATTGTTTTTCTAAAATATTATTTAAGAAGGTTCTTTAATATTTGTTATTATTAATTATGAATATTGCCAAAGTAATGCCTGAATGTATGAAGAATCAATGTATCATCTTCTTATAATATACATAAAAGGAGATATATACTCGTAAGTAGTGTTTTTGCTCCATAAGAGACTGCAGTATCTATAATGTGACAAAGAAATCGCTATTGCTTGGACGTGTGGTGCGTCATCTATTGATTGGTTTGTGACTCACGGACAGTCATGGGGCATGAGAGTGTTGAGTATGATTTTAACAAGGTAGAAAGGCGTTATTAGAATCACAACTAGGGCACACCATAGGTACTCACTCCCTCTCACACAAGTGAGCTCACGAGTTGCGTGAGGGAGACAGAACCCGTTAGGCCATCCTGAGTATTCCCCTCAGGATGCAACGTCCCTCTAACGGTGAGGTGGAGGTCCTTCAGACCTTCGCCCTCCGCTACCCCGAACTCTACGCTGATCATCAGCAATCGCTTAACGATGCAGAGAGTGCCCGCCTCACGGACACTCTCATCGCTCCCTCCGGAATTCCAATTCCGGAGGCCATCGTCCCTCCTCTGACCCGGTCCTTCTCAGAGGACAGCCCGACTTCGCCCGCTCCGGGCCCTGACAACAGACGCACGGTGGCAGCCCCTCCCCGTGAGAGGTCTCGCTCGCGCTCACCGATCGGGAGGCCAGCGAGCACCCGTCCCTCCATCGCCGTTGTCGAGCCCACTTCGGACTCCGAAGCGGAGATGGAGGTAGATCCGAGTCGCGCCTTACGCACTGACTCGGACTCAGATAACGACGGCTATACCGTCGTAGATAGAAAGCGCAAGCGTGCTCCTAAAGCCGCTAGTTGCGCAACTTCCGCCCCTCCCGCCAAGGCACCCGCTAAGGCCCCCGCCTCCGGCAAGAAGCCGACCCCCGCCCCGCGCCCCGCGTCTCCTCCCTCCGCTCCGGCCACCACTGCCGCGTCCCCTCAGGACGCGAGCGCGCGCCGCGAAAAACCGCCTCCGCCCCTGTTCATTCAGGACAAAACCAAATGGGACATGCTGTCCCGTCTAGTTTCGGATCGTGGGATCCATTATACTAATGCCCGCTCCACGCAGCAGGGCATTAAAGTCCAAGTCTCCTCCATTAGCGACCACAGAGCGCTAACAAAACTCCTCCGCAACGAGAGCATAAGTTTTCACACTTATGCGCTCGAAGAGGAGAAAGTCCTCCGAGTGGTCATCCGCGGTGTGCCCAAGGAGGTACATACCGATTCGGTATGTGCCGACCTGAAGGCACAAGACTTCCCCGTACATGCAGTTCACCGCATGTACAGCGGGAAGGACCGCAGTCCCTACGATCTAGTACTCGTAGTACTAGATCGTACTCCTGAAGGCAAGGCCATTTTTAATTTAAAAAAGGTCTGTGGCCTCTCATGACTCGATGTCCAAGCCCCATACAAGAATGGGAGTCCCTCGCAGTGCCACAACTGCCAACTATACGGGCACGCCTCCCGATTCTGCTTCGCTCGCGCTAGGTGCGTTAAGTGCCTAGGCGATCACGCGACAGCAGCGTGCACTCGCACCCGGGATTCGCCGGACCCACCCAGCTGTGTGTTATGCGGCGCTCAAGGGCATACCGCGAATTACCGTGGTTGCCCTAAAGCACCACGAGTGAACCACAGGGTGGCAAGGCATAGGCCAACCCGTCCCTCTTACGACCGTTACCAACGGGTAAGCCCCAAACTAACGGTAGTACCTGCCTCACAGGTAATACCCGCGCCGCTCCCAGCCCGTAACGCATGGTCTAAACCACCCAGTATGGTTAAGACCGTCGCTACCGCCCGCGCCCCGGCCCGCGCGCCCGCACCCGCGCCCGCACCCGCACCCGCCCGCGCCGCGGCCCCTGCCCGCGCACCGGCCCCGGCTCGCCCCGCGCTCCCGGCACCCGTCGCCAACACCATTCGCGCGCCTCCCTGCGCCGCTTCCCGGCCACAAGCTCCACCTATGCCATTGATGGCTGCCCCTCTTCAAGAGGCAATCAACCTAGTCAGCGATCTGGTTATGTCGGTTGACATCAATGAGGTACAAGAGCTATTCCACAAGATGCAATACGCTCAATCCCCAGCGGACGTGATCCAATACACATTGGAACACGCGAATTTACTTAGCGCCCTTAAGCGCTTCGTTCCCCAGGCCCCTCCCCAGTACAACCACTATGGGTAGTACAACCGAACGCACGAAACCGTACTCAGTTTCGTTAGCGTCATTTAACGCTGACGGCCTCTTCAGACAACGTGACCTCGTCCACGACTTTTGTTGTACCCACCTTATCGATATCATATGCGTGCAGGAAACCTTTCTAAAACCGGGGAAGGCGAACCCTAGGTTTGCCAATTACAGAACGGTACGTGATGATAGAGTGAACTCCCGTGGGGGAGGCACTCTTATCTATTACAAAAGGTCCCTGCACTGCATTCCCCTACCTACCCCAACTCTTGTTAATATGGAAGCATCTTGTTGCCTCCTAGCTATGACTGGTCATCAACCTATAGTCATAGCATCCTGTTACCAAGCTTGCAAAAAGCCGATCGTCCGAGCTGACTTAGAAGCCCTATTCTCATTAGGAAGCGCCGTCATTCTGATTGGCGACTTCAACAGTAAGCACATCCTATGGAATTGTAACGTCAACAATCCCAGAGGTATTGCACTTGAAAACCTAATCGCAGAACTTAACTTTGACATAATTGCGCCCACTGAGCCCACTCACTACCCTTATATGGAAGACCACCGATCTGACTTGCTTGACATGGCACTATTCAGAGGCGTAACACTCCGGTTACGCTCCATAGAAGTGGTTCACGAGCTTCACTCTGACCACCGACCCATTATACTGCGACTAGGTCCCGACCCAACGACTGACCTCCCCCGCCCCACTAAGACGATAGTGAACTGGAAGCAAGTAGGCGATGCCCTAAAGGCTATCAGTTCACCGGACCTAGACAAGATCCCTGACGACATCCTGACAAAAGATGACGTAACCCTTGCGATCGATTCGTTCACCAATCACCTCTCCACCGTAGTAGGTGCATCCGCAAAGGAGGTCATAGTGCCGGACGACCGGCGCCTTGTCATTCCAGCGGATGTGAGACGATTGGTGACGGAGAGTAAAGCAGTGACCCGACATTACGACTCTTACCCCAGTAAAGAGAACAAAACTAAGAAACGCCACTTTGAACGCATGGTTCAAAGTCGCATGTCTGAGTTGCGTGATCAACAATGGGGCGATAAACTTTCAAACCTCGTGCCAAGCCACCATGCTTATTGGAACTTGGCGCGAAGTATGAAAGGTAGTAACCATAACGACATGCCTCCCTTATACAGACCAGTCCCACTAGTCCCAGCGTTCTTTGACGAAGACAAAGCTGAGTGCCTAGCTGATAGCCTAGAGGCTCAGTGTTCCCCTAACGTAGATCACGTTGACCAAGCTCACCTCGATTCGGTGGATGCTGAAGTCGAACGTAAAAGCTCTGTGGTCACCTCTGAACTCCCACCTGCCACCTTAGCGACTTACGCTGAGGTGGCGAGACTGATCAAGGCCCTCCGACCGCGCAAATCCCCCGGTGCCGATGGCATCTCCAACAGGGTTCTTAAAACCCTCTCTCCTCCTCTCATCCATCTCCTAGTCAGCATCTTCAATGCTGCTATGAGCCACTGCTTATTCCCAGACACCTGGAAATGTGCAACTGTCATTGGCATTCACAAACCAGGCAAAAGCTCATCTGACCCCACCAGTTACCGCCCAATCAGCCTCCTCAGTGCCTTAGGCAAACTTTACGAGCGGTTACTTGCAAACCGCCTCCAGTCCCATGCTAAGGAACACCACCTTATCCCAGATGAGCAGTTTGGCTTCAGACCCGGACACTCATGCGTCCAACAGGTGCACCGCCTCACGGAGCACATCATTGAGGGCTTTAACAAGTACCCCAAACCCCAGACCACGCTAGCAGTCTTCCTCGACGTGGCGAAAGCTTTTGACAAAGTCTGGCACAATGGCTTGATTTACAAGCTATACCAACTTGGCGTGCCAGAACGTCTTGTGCTCATCCTACAAGACTTCCTTAAAGCCAGAAGCTTTCGCTATCGCGTGGAAGGCACCCTCTCCTCCCCCCACCCAGTCAGAGCCGGAGTCCCGCAGGGCTCCGTGCTATCACCCATTCTCTTCGCGCTGTATACCAGCGACATCCCACGCTCTCAGCCAGACGTCCTATTGGCCCAATACGCGGATGATACCGCTATTTATACCACTGGGTGGCGTATCAGCAGAAAGTCCATTTTCGCCCTCCAACGGGCCATCACCGAGATCGGTGACTGGTTCCGTAAATGGCGCATCGCGGTCAACCCAGTTAAAAGTGCAGCTATGTACTTTACTGAGAAGACTCGCCCCCGTTACCCGCAACCTTTAACTTTGTTTGACCAACCCATCCCCTGGGTTAGTAAAACAAAATATCTCGGAGTCACCCTTGATCGGAATCTCACCTTTAGCGATCATATAACAACCGTCCGAAACAGAGCGGCCTTTGTAATGGGTCGCCTTGGTCCCCTGATTCGCAAAGAGAGTAAAATGTCTCTTAGTAATAAGAAGACACTTTACACTGCCTGCATCCGCCCCATCATGACTTACGCATCAGTAGTGTTTAGTCATGCTAGTGAGGCCCATCTCCATAAGCTTCAAGTCATTCAAAATCGTTTTCTTCGTAGTGCAACCGGCGCTCCGTGGTATGTCCGGAACACCGAGTTGCATGCGACCTAAACCTTCCCTCTTTAGCGCAGTTCAATAAGGACTGCGCTCGCCGATACTTTGATCGAGCGCCCCACCACTCGAACCCATTGGTTGTCCAGGCATCGAACTACTCGACCGCCTCTTCTATCCCATTTTTCAAACCCCCCCGTCGCCGACCACGGCAGGTATTAGACGACCCGGATGACCCCATCGCAGTCATTACATTGGCAGCTTTAGCGTTATCCGCAAGTCGTCGAGGTAAAATCCCCAGGTGTGAGGTAATTAGAGGTCACACAATCAAACACCGAGCTCGCCGGCGAGCTCGAGGCAAAAACAAGGTCACGATAAATTGCTCTCCAAATAGTCAAAGAGTTTTATTCAGTAGGGCCCAATTGTGCAACACTGCAGTTGCACAGAGGCATTTTGCTCCGATCCCCCCCATGTCTCTCGACAGTGAGACAAGCCGAGGTCCGAACCACAGTGGTGCCCTTGAGCTCGCTGTCAACCCCTCCTATAATAGCGGTACGTTTTCGGCGTCCGCAGGAGACGGAGGTAGAAGGCGCTTTTCGCCTTCTACGCCCGTCTCGGGAGAAGTGCCTTCGGCACTTCTCCCTCCCGGGCTATTGTAGGGCCAGGCCCTCGCCCAAAACCCGGTGGAGCTGGACGACCGCACAGGCGGTAGCCAGCATCTATGTCCTCCCTAAAACTAAGTTATTAGAATGCCCGCCTGGCTAGCTACCACCCTCAAGTAAAACACATAACGGTATGTTACGGCAGTTGTCTTTGGGCGCCAGTTAATTTATAAAGATGATGGATAGTTGTAATAGTAAATATGATGATGAATTGTTTGTTTTTTTATTATTATTGCTGATAACTGTAGGTAATTTTTGAATTATCAAAGGCTTACCTTCTAAGACAATCTCACCTGATGGTAAGTGATGATGTGATCGAAGGTGTTAACAGGATAAACCTAGAATTACTGGCTCTCAAGGACAGCTGAAACACACAGTTAGGTGCTAGCCAGGCAAGCATTGACGAAATACCCTTCGGCAAAAAATTTAAGAGTAAATACAATAAATACTAGTAAAGAGCTCATGGTAAGTGATAGTGTGGACAAAAGTGGTAAAACTTTTGCACTGTACCTTCTGCATCCGGTGAGATTATGGTCAAAGGCTAACCTATGAGCAAATATAAAAAATATATAATATTTTTTTTTCACCATAGGTAGGTACCTAAACTCTCTTTATTCGTTTTATAGTATTTTCTATTATAACTTTGACATTAGGTATACGTATACTACACGTACAGAACAGTCAAAATTTGTCTACATGTTTCTAAAATCTGAACGTTTGATTAGAGAAGCATTTTTTTTTTTATTTAGCGCGTAGATAATAGTGTATAGTGGTACATTGGACATAGTAGTGGAGAAGATGGTATAATTAATAAATATTGATACAGGCGTTACTTTCGAAATCCATATTTAATAGTAACAAATATTTTTAAATAATTTAAGAGAACATTAAATTAATATTAATAAAAAGTATACTTTAAAAATATGGAAATGTTGTTTATAAAGTCAGTTTTCATATTAATTTTGTATTGAACGTCAGGATTTTTAGTTAAAACAAAAATCTATAAAAAATTACACCCCACATGTTTTGACTGTTAGATGAAACATAAAAAAATTGTTGGTTGGTTCATTACTGTATCAGCCGGATTGTCCACTGCTGAACATAGCCTTCCCATTATGATCTGAACATAGTCTATGAGATTGCTGTGTGAGATATTAGTTCCTCAGAAAGCGCTGCTGCCCACCTTCTGGTATGTTGCCCTTCTTAGTCGCCTCTTACTACATACACGGGTAGAGATGGCGTGAATGTGAATGCAGGGTGCGATTCTCACCCTGCACCCCACGGTTGGTTCAGTAAAAATTACAAAATCATCTAAAAAAGTAGATTTTAATGTTATTTATATTTTGATTGGTGTAATTCATTCGTTACTTTACATATTGAATACCTGAAAGAATATTATTAGTGTTATTTTAGCCAAAAACCGATTTACCATGCGTGACCAAATTACTAATAATGTGGAAAAAGGACTCTATGTGGCATCACTCTTTTGGAAAGTCTACTTTCCTATATTTGTATTGTCAGGAGGTAAAACGAAATGCGTCGAAAACTGTTGCGACTGCAGAAACCATAGAGTTTTTTGCTTTCGAGTCAAGAAGAATTATAGAACGTTTTAACCGGATTGCGAAAAAGTGGGATAGCATTAGTATAAAATAAGAGTTTCACTTTCGAAACAGTGGTAGTGCGACGGGACAAAAACATAATGCACGAACCTCACGATTTACATGAACTTAATGGTTGTTGTTTTACTGATATGTCGTAACAGCGATCTTTTAACACTGCTTCGGGGTTTTAGTGATATAACTTGTTTTGTAAATATAGACTGTAAGGACCGAAAACGATGAATTACCGGTATATCTTCGCTTTTGTATTATATATTGGAAGAGATGTGAAAGTTGTGGTTTCTAGTCACCTGTTGGTTGGATAAGCATATCAAACCGATTTTAATTAAATTTGTATTATATACAGCCTTTAAGATAAATAAAACATAGAACTTTTACTTATAATAAGTATTGTGAAATGTATAAAAATCAATTACATATATACACAACAATACGAGGACATATATGATGTAGAAGAACATAAATCCATATTTAAAAATTTGTAGGAAGTTCATTCCTAATATTAAAAGTAATTCTCAGTATTTCATCAGCTGTAATGATGATAAATTAACTAATAATAATAATAATAACAAATATTTTTTATGGTTCGAAATAACTTAATAATGAGATAACATAAATTTAATCCCAAAAATGTCCTATATAATAATACCTGTTATTGAGTTTATTTATCAGACATAAGTTAAATTAGTTTATTTGGTCCTTGATTGAAAATATACGTAGATAGGAGAGAGGCTAAGCTGGTAGGTATAAAGCATAGTTAGAAAGTTTTCTATTAGATCAAATGTCTTCATGCATAATAAGCTAGCCGCAACCTCTCATATTATTGTACATGAACAAATAGAAGATAAACGAAATGGTCTTCAAAATGGACAGTTCAATGCGTAAAAGTTAATAATCTTCCTTGAATACTTTGAAAGTCTTTACTGTTTACCAAATAAAAGAAAGAGCACGTATGGTTTTATTGCTTTTAATTATTTCTTCCTGATAAATATATAGTATCAAGATAAGGTGTATTCGGTGGTGGTCAAATAAATACTTTAGATTTTCATAGACACAATCAGCTGGCCCTTAAGTTATGTGGGAGCAGAAGGATAAGTATTTTTTTTTATTGCTTATAAGCTAGGGTGTTACTACAAGGTATCTGACCTAAGGTGATGATGCGAGCGAAAATGTTATTCAGGCTAACCTAGAATTCCTGTCGCTCAAAGACAGCCAGAACACACCAGTTATAGGTGCTCGGTGATAGATTTTCTACTAAGGGTGGGTAGCTAGCAAGGCGAGCACTCGCAAAATACCCTACCACCATGCTATGTGTACTAATAGATAAACCTATCTATCCGAGTTAGCTAGCAAACAAGCACGGTAAATTGGTATAGATATTGCTTTTTGATCGTGGTGTGAAGAATCGAAGATACAAATTTGGGTAGTTTTTAAAAGCACTTTTTTCATGGTGTTTTCGTGATCTATACGCTTGAAAGAACCAGTTTTCTCGGGACGCAGCGGCTTCTGTCCCAGTTTTTGGTATTAAGTATTAAAGAAACTTCGGTAAAATCGATTAATTACACGACGGCCCAAAAAAAAGGAGTGACACTAGGTACATTACTAGAAAAACTAACTGGCTGATTTTATACGCCATATTGTGAGAAAACATTTGTTTCTTCCATACCTATCAGAATTAAGGGCTTTGAAAACAATTTCGTACATATTGAATTATTATTTCGTAAACTTGCAGTTTTAATTTCAATGGAACGATAAAACGCTTAACAAAAACAAATAAATTGCAGTCCGGTTTTTTTTACTTTTTAATGCTTAAAATTAGCCTATGAGCCTTTAGCCACTTCCTAATGTAATACTATGTATATTATATTATACTTTTCAACAGGAACTAAGCCTAAATAGAGATTAGGTGCCAAGAAAACCTTCAAGGGTGTTCATTACGTAAGGGCCTTTAGAAAAACCAAGGTGAATCCAATTTTCACTGGAAGTCGGTCAACATAATATATTCAAAAAACTAGGTAACTTCGGTTACTCACGGAGTAACCGAAGTGAGTTTTGGTAAAATAGCAGTCCCTCCTGAACTAGGGACTCTGTACCAAGACAAAAGTACCACACAAGTCCTAAAAATCTTAGACACTCATACCTTGTACAATTTGTTTCACTCCTTACCCTCCTGTTATATATAATATCATTCCTCCTTACGGATAAATTTACCCATATAGGTAGGTTGCATTTTTGAAATATAATATATGCCGCAATATTACAAAGAATTTTGCTTTCGCTGTCTGATCATACAAAGAATCAACAATAACAACATCATCATCACATCAACCGGAATATCCACCATTGAACAAGGTCTCCGCCGTTGGGTGGAATTAACCATAATCCCCACGCTTGGCAGGAGGCTTGGGGATCGCAGCATTCGCAGCACAAGTTGACACTTTTTCTGAAGATGCCGCTTTTTACCGAAAGGTGGCTTTCATATTATTGTTCTCTTAGTCACGACACTCACAGGAAGAAATGTGGGGGGGGGGGGACATTCTAACCCGGCACCCCATGGGTAATTAAATAAAAACAATAACCAGTCGCATAATTATTTTTATTGTAACATATGTAAATAAATGTCAAACATGATGATGAAAGTTATTTATTACAATTTGACAGCATAATACAATATACAGGCGAAATTCAATCCATGTCAAAATATTCTAAAACTTATCAAATAACCCTCCCTAAGAATAAGAATATGATACTGATAACAACAAACAAAAAAAATTACAGCATAACTATTTTTGAACAAAATGAAGGTTTTGACTATAATAAATTATACAATATTTTCTTTAAAATCATATATTATTAGTATGTATGTAACAGTTTGGTACGTGTTACTTCATCATAAAAACCTATTTTATAAAATAAATACTTTTACTATGATTTAGTAAAATATTTTAATCTATGATTATATGAGCTAAACCATTTAACTTCACCTATTTTCTAAAAAAATGCATAAGTGAGATAAACAAAATGGCTAGCTCAGAGCAAGTTTATAATAAATATGAAATGAATTCAATTCACAAATATATTTAGGTACCTACGTAGTACGTATATGAATAGCAGAAAGGTGGATTTGCCGGACGTTGCTCCAGTTATAAATATTGCAAAAGCAACCCAAGGCACCCGACTGCCTGGTAAGGGAGCATTCCCACAACGCAAAAACATAGTTATAATCCCGATATATAACTAAAATGTTCTTTTATAGACTATCAGCAATTATTTAAATAAATCTAGGGACATATATAAGTTTCGCTCTAGACGCATAATCAGTTTAGCTAAACTGTAATGATAATAATAATATATTTATTTCAATCGAAAACTTAAGATTCACACTTACGTTACTTTATGCGAGTATACGTCAGGAAGCGATATACTAGCTACAATTATATGTAGAAGTTATATTTAAAAAAAAAATTAGGTTAAAGTTTAGTTTAAATAGTATATTACGTTATTTCTCGAAACATCTATAAGTTTATTAACCAATTCCAAATAACTCCGGTAATATTAAATATATTATATTCCCTGGGCCATTTAGATTTATCAGTATGGGTAAGTCTGAATTATAAGACGAACAATGATCTCTTTTAAGGAACCATGTTATATGTTTAAGTAAAAACAAAACCTGCATTCATAGATTATAAAATTCTTGTGATCTGAAATACAAAATTTTTATAATCTATGAATGCAGTTTTTCTTGTCACTAAAATCGAAGAAATGGTTCCTAACAAGAAATCTTTGAATATCGTCTAATCCTGATTAGCTTCACAATTTCTTGTATGGTTATCAGAACGATTATAACAAATAACAATATACGTTTGTGAACGTCATATAATATTATATTACGTGTTATCATCGTGGGAATGCGTCCTTATTTTATACTCTAGAGAATATTATTACGAAGATAGTATTACATCACTATGGCAATAGCTTTGTATTCGTAACTGTAATTGCATTGCAATTAATATTTCTAGTGCAATTATAAGTGATAGTTACAGAAACAGATGTTTATCTTAATCTAGTATAGAAATATGTTTCTGATTAAGTTGCAATAAATATTTAATTGATTTGAAATTGATATAACATACAAGTGTGAGAAATAATGTAGAAAAAATAAGATATATAGAAACTATATGTCTACACACGAGTAATTGATGCGATTTTTATACATATTATTCAAAAAAGTTATAGGGGAGATGCGTAAATTGGTGCCTCCGGTATGACGGTCACAGGCACAGTTTGTTCCTTGTACAAAACCTTGGCTTTGACATGTCTAAATAATACTTGATCACGGTAATGTTCTCCTTGACTGACAAATGTATGGCGTCTGCACATGTTACATAGCAACCCGCCTCCTCTGTCTGTGGACAGACATATGTGCTTTATCTATGGAAAATTTTACCAATTCCCGCGAATTCTGTAACTTGACCAGAGATCCGAAAACATAGCTACTAAGTACCTACATTGTTGCATATAAAATGTGTCGTCTGATATCACAATAAAACAGCGATAAACCAATCTGTGTTTGCCCTGTGTTCGACGCCCAGCGGATCGTCGAACACTAATAGACATATAAATTATATGGTATATGCAAGTTTTATTCTTTTACAATAATCGTGCCAAAATCCCTGGGTGTCGAAAATGCTCATTCATCATCGCATCTTCTATAGAGGTAACTTTGTCACTATTTTTCCAATAAAAAATCTTTACTGAACCAAACCGCTTGCGCTCGTATGACATCCTTATTAAGGAAGTCGATTTAACGGTAAACAACTAGTCACTTACCAGAATGGAAAGGTTTGACATCCAACTTTACTCGATGTCAGTGACATCCGTTAATATGAATGTATAATGTAGTATTGTTCTTTTTTTATCCTCCCCTTTTAATTTGGTACTTCAGTACCATGATGATCAATCCAGTGATTCAGTAGTCAAGATGAAATCTAGCTGCCCTGATATCAAAAATTAGAATCATCTAAAGAAATTTTTTTAAGAACCAATTCGGGTACATATGTAGATGTAGCTTAATAATTGTATGGTTTATTGTAGTAGTTCTTCGAGTGCAGGAGCAACGAAAAGAGGAGTCAAGTAAGAAAATAGAAACATAAGCTTAGGGACTAATCGCCAAATAATGAAGCACTGGTTATTGAAAATTAGCTCGAACGATGCTTGGTTCATAAGTAAACTAAGTTTCCGGAGATGGGTCCTGGGTAGATCAAATTCTCGCGCCCAAAATTTTAAGAAAATCGTTAGAAATTAGATATATGCTAATTAATATATGTATATTCGTCGGATCTGGTATTTCAGTATAGTATTGAATGCATATACATATAATGATCGGCATGTTGTGCAGCGATAGAGGAGGATGAAACATATTGTTGAGGGATGCTTGTATGGTTTAACTACGATTGATATGATTTGGAATGAAACAGCTATTGAAAAGTTGGAAGTAATGAATTAGCATGGTATTGGCAAGTCATGAGGAAGGAAGAAAAACATATTACTAAAAGAGTATTTGTATTGTACTATTTTCTTGCTCAAACAAAACAAGAACAGGTTTTAATGCGCCTGGAAACAAATAGTCTGCAATTTGGGCTTGCTCTTATAGTATAGTCCATTGAAAAGTTACATTTGGGGTTGCGTTTCTTAGAGGACGTAATTTTATTTTCTTGGTGTGTAGGGGGGGTAAGTGTAAAGCTAAAATCAAGTATGTGGGGTCGCCACCCTTGTCCCACGGCCTCCATCTTGAAAAGAGGGGTTGAAAATATATCTCTGAAACTAATTATTGATAAAAAAAAATTGTTAACATTTTTGTTGCTAATTAAATGCACTATAACTTTGCTCCAGTAACTTTTTGTCGTACAACTATAAATAAAAAAGTTATAAGTGAAAATGTTCATAAATTTGAGAAAAAAGTTTATACTTTTCGATATAACTTTTATTTTTATCATTTTACGAAAAAAATATATTAGACCATTTTTGTAGATCGTTTTTTAAGGAACAACTTTTATAAGCAACATTTTTTCATTAAGTCAATAGCTAAGGTTTTACAGCGCTCCGAAGTGAATATTATTTTTCAGTTCTCTTAACTATACATAATATATTATACGTGAGTACTAATAATGTGTCAACATTTATTTTTTTATTATAATTCTTTTAATTAGTAATTTAACAATATTATTAATAATTAATTATTGACTCTTTTCCCCATCTCCCACGAATACTGTTCAAAATATCGCGTTCAGCACCAATAACTGCATCCTCAATGGACTTCAAATGCATGTTAGACTTATCTTTACAACATTGCCAGGAACGAGCACCCGGTGGAGAAACTAATAGTGCAAGTGAGAGGCCAAGTAGAATGAAACAGACGCTGAAATCGTTTATCAAAACTCTGGGCCGACTTGATAAGGAGAACGACACAGTACACCTTAGTACAGTGTGGTCGCAATGCCATTAACCACCACAATTGGTGAAATATTGCGAGTCCTGAAAACGGATGACGGCGAGGGTCTGCTGTTCGTCATCATCACGATCACTCTGATAAAAGTGGTGACTAAGAAGTTTTTTTTTTAATGTAGATAAACACAGAAATATAGAAGTAGGTATAAGTAACCATTAACGGTTGAAGAAGAAAAGTTATGCAAGTATATATAGAAGAACAAAAAAATACACACCAACCATGCTAAGCGTCGGATAAGTACATGAAGTATTTAAACACTGCTCTTTTAAAAGTATGTAGGATTATGTATGCGCGGATCTTATCATTGATAAAACTAGCTAATAAGGCGTTAAATTAACATTGACATTGAAGAAGGATGTTCTATTTTAGTTTCCTCTTCTTTGTTTACTTATAGCCATTGTTTTTTTTCTAGGTCTAGGTAGGAAAAACTTACCTATACCAGAATGATAAATGTTTGATAAACATAGTTTTGTACATTGTAGTTAGTAAAGAAAAAAAACAACGTTAGTGATTTTTCTAAGAAATTCATATTTATAATATAATAAAAAAATTGAGTTTAGGCAGGAAAATCAAATGAAATGTCTGTTCATTTTGTATTTTTTTCTGAAAAATGATTTTATTTTATTGTTTGAACTGTTTCATAAACTCAATATAGATTAATCACATTTTATATGAGTATACATATAAA
Source organism: Plagodis dolabraria (assembly GCA_963854805.1). Lineage (NCBI taxonomy): Eukaryota > Metazoa > Arthropoda > Insecta > Lepidoptera > Geometridae > Plagodis > Plagodis dolabraria. The sequence goes on from OY978450.1 coordinate 17,472,166, forward strand.
TCAGTTACTTTTTTAAATTCGGGCATTGGATATAGAAATTTAAGTCCTATAATTTACAGAATTCATTTTTCCTATACTTTCGGAGTTGTATTATCCTATTGTGGGGGAGTGTGGGGAGCTGTTGCTGAGATAGAGACAATCTTTTTCTTTACAAATATTTCAATATGAAACTTTGTAACAGGCCATCAATCGTAGACTTCTAAATTTAATACATGATTTTGATTTTGACTTTGACTTAGGCATAGTTGCTGCCCTTTATAAAATGTTATAAAGCCTTTAGGGCTTTATAAATATTTTGATGCTTTTTCCATATACCCAATACCTACTTACTCGTAGTTGCCAAAATAACTAAACTAACCTCTTAACTCTCATCTCTCATCATTAGTTACCATTGTAGGTAAGTATGTTCACAACCTTCAACCAAATCACCATTTACGAAGAGATTTTTTTATAGCTGTTAGGATAGCCTTTGACTACTATCTCACCTGATGGTAAGTGATGATATAGTCGAAGATGTTGTTCAGGCTAGCCTAGAATTACTGGCTCTCGAGGACAGCTGCCGGAACACACCGTTAGGTGCTTGGTGACAGATTTTCTACTAAAGGATGGTAGCTAGCTAGGGGGGGCATTCGTGAAATGCCCTACCACCATGCTGTAACCACTGCCATCCTAAATCAACAACGGGACAGACGCGCGACGGCTTAACGTGCCCTTCGAAGCACGGAAGCGGTCAGTAGTAATGCCACTAACGGTCACCCATCCAACTCCTGACCACGGTGGACATTGCTTAACTTAGCTGATCGATTGGGAACGGCTTTTTTTTATACAAAAGGTGACAAACAAGCAGACGGTCCACCTGATGGTAAGTGGTCACCGCCGCCTATGAACACCGGTAATATCCGCAGCATTACTGGTGCGTTGCCTACCATTAAGAGAAAGGACTCTATTGAAGCGGTTTAGGTTGTAGAGGAAAACCTCAGGGGGAAGAGCATTCCACAACTTACAGGTACGTGGCAGAAACAAACAATTGAATCGAGTAGTGCGAGACTTCCACGTACGAGTACCTATCTATAATACGGCTAAGCAAACTTCGCTACGAGCGCTTCAAACCAAAGATTGTTCAAAGACTAGCCTATCTGTGAAATAAAACTGAACTAGGTACTTCTGCAGCAGTATTAGATTGGACGTAACTAGTCTTATCACGTTTAATGAAAAGCCAAGAGTGAACATATAAAGTGAACGGTTTAGTATGGATAGCATATGGCACCTGTTTATACAGACAAAGCATACAATATCCAAACCACACGAATACTGAACGAGTAGACATAATTTATTTAAACATCAGGCTACCATACAGCTCTTCAAACTTGATTTACAATGTTACTTTAACAGTGCACTTTAGAACGTATTTTTGAGGTAACTTCGAGTTTGGGCGAATATAAAAAAAAATGTTTCTGACAATACATAGTGCACACTCAGATGCATAATGCATTTGTTTGTATTTGTTACTAAAATTTGCAGCGGCATAATGATTTTCCTGAATATATACAGGGTTATTGCTAAAATGCTAGCAACCTCTTAGGGCTTGCCTTCTGCTGGTCCTAACAATCATTTTAAGTTTTTTTTTGTTTAGAAAATAATCTTTTTAATTTTTTTTTTGTGTTTTCATGCCTAGTCTGAGCCAAGAGCGCCCACCGCGGCAACACTGGACCGCGCCGTGCTCCCTTTAAATTGAGTTTTAAATATTTACATCCAACAAGTTTTAAAAAAATATGATATAATACATTACAGGCACAAGAGACTTTCAACATCAGGTGGTCCTCGTACTTATTTCGTCAAAAACATATAGAAAACTCAAAACATATGAATTCCTAATTTTAAAAATCATCTCAAAATGTTTGTTAGGCCTAGCAGAAGTCAACCCTAAGAGGTTGTTAGCATTTTACCAATAACCCTGTATATACAATACATTTTAATACGACTTTCATATATCATAAGATATATGACTATATTCTTAAAGTACGAAAATGCGGGAAGATGATAGTTGTGAATCAGTGTCATCTTCTTACTACTATCCCACATATATGGGGGATGGGTAAATTATGTCTTCTCTAATTAATAACACAATACAAATACAATAACACAAAAGATCACCACAAGATATGTACCTATAAACTATAAACTATATACTATAAACTTTATTCACAAACTATAAAATGATTTCTTGTTTACCTTCATAAAAGCGCTGTAGAAACCAAATTTTAAAAAACGCTGCCTTTGTTATTGGCTTGGCATAAAATACATTTTTCCACTTCGTAATGAAATTAAAAGTAAAATATGTGCAGTTTATAAACAAGCAGGAAATCCTATATAAAATCGACCTTTCCTCATATTTCCATCATACAACTTCCACACAATCCAGCCCCACGTTTAGCTTCGCACATTAAGTATGCAGCCCATAGCCTTACACAGAGTCGCAGGACGTTGCCCCGCGCCTCTCCCTATACTTGTCTATAACCGCTCGTCTGTAACCAGCGGTAAAAACGCGAGCTTTTGCTAAGGATATGAAGGTTTTTTGTATACAGGGCATATATGATACGGCATACGTAATAGCATTATGTTTCTCTTGTTGGCTCAAATATTCCATTATAGATTAAAAAAATGAAGTAACTAAATAGTTGGAGGTTATCACGAAGTAACCATGATAGCCCAGTGGCAATTGGTAAGGACTGCCGTGCAGGAGTTCCATTATACGAACACCTCTGCGGCATTTTGCGAATACTCGCCTGTCTAGCTACTACCCTGAAGTAGAAATCTGTCGCCAAACACTAACCGGTGTAACACAGCTGCAGTTCTCGCGAGAAAATGCCTTAGGTCACATTATCACTGACCAACAGATGATATGATCAAAATCTTACCTATCAGCTGTTAAAACAAACGTAATCCAGACGAAGTATTGATACTTCGTCCTTACAATACAATCCCTGCAAATACAATACAAATAGTTTTTACTGAATCAAATTGCACGGATAGAGAGTAAATATGAATTCCAGAGGTTCCCGAACTAGCGTCAGCTGTTTCAGGAACCAGTCCTTGTTTTGTTGATTGGTTGGCCAATCGAAGTTAATAATCATTGAAGCATTTTTACATCCCGGTATATTAAGACAGAGGTGTCTAGTGCAGGTGCCGCCAAGTATGTTTATTCATTTGTAACATGGTAAAAGCTTAATACCTGACTATTCCTGTTCATAGGAATTCTCCATTTGGAAGAATATGGTAACATTGGTAACGAGCCCTGTTATGCACCTAATGTGAAGCAGCGGCCTGTTCACATCCACGTGAGCAGTCACACACAGATTTATTCGAAAAGCTAGTGACTAAGTGGGAAGTACCTCGATTCATTTTATCGCAAGTTTCGTTCGCTTGACCACCGCATTAAGAGGTCGTCAACTTTCCTCCTAAATTAATTACAGTTTTTTTAATGTTCTATCCGGTTCCTGACAAGCATTTACATCGATAAATCTTTAAAAAAAACAAGTGGTCTTTAGAGTGAGTATAGAGTTTTTATAGTACTTCGAGCTCTTAAAATATGGAACAAAATATTATTGCAATTTAGTCGAAGATTTAAGGTCTAGCCTGCTACTATATCTTGGACAACAACAGGTATATAATAAATAGACAAAGCCTATCAGTTGAAAAAAAATATGGTTTAGTTTGAAATGAACCAATGATGGCCCAGTTGTAATGGCTATGGACTGCCGTCCAGTGAAGTTCGAAAGCTGTCTCTTGATTGAGCTTCAGTGCATGGTGGTACTTGGTAGAGAATTTGGACCTGAAAACCTCTTCTTGAGGTTTTCCATTGTTGGTTTGAGATCTGTCGCCAAATTAAGTGTCTAACGGTGTCTACCTGCGGCGGCCCATGAAGGCTAGTTCCTATAGGATATCAGCAATTAACAATTAAGAATGAATTGAGTAACTGAATAAAACTCATTTGTTCAAAGCTGCACACAACTAGACTGTAGGTAAATCAATATTCAATTACAACATTTAGTTGTTATATTTCTCATCTTTACCTGAAAAGAAAAGGTGGTAAATATAACACATGTTGTAATATGAATTATTTTGATTTTATAATAGGTAGCCAAAAAGTTAAGCAGTGTTCGTTCGTTTCTGAATATTGTCACTAGCATTTTTAACAGAGGTTTATAAAAATACATATGTGACATAATCACTGCCGTTAGAAAATCTAAGTAAGTACCTATACTAAACATAATGATGATTATCTCTTGAGTTTTAGAACATTAAAAAAAAATTAATTATTAATTTCTCTTTTAATAAAACTTTTATCACCTAACTTTCGATTTTGACATTGTGACACGACGGAAACATTTTTGATTTCTCTTGACCTCTTCATGTCCTCGAAACTATACATCCAAAATTATGGCAATCACCATATATTGCCCACAATTTAGCTGCTGAGCAATAGTAGTGTTAAATGTTGCTTTTTAAGGTTCTGTACGGGAAACGGGAGTCGATTAAACCTCGGCTGTCCGTCCTTTAAACGACTGTATCTTCGGAACAGTAATGGGTAGCCGGTTGAAATTTGTACAGAATATGCTTTATTTCGGCGGAGTGTCTAACATATAATAAAAATAATAAAAAACAGAGGTCCCCATACAAGAGAAGAGTTTTTTCATATTTCATGTTCTTTCTGCTCTATCGATAAAACAGTGAAATACACAAGCGTCAAACTTTGTATACGTATAGTTCTGAGAGAGTCGGACTCCCGTTAAGGATCTCGATACATGAAAAAAACGTTTCTTTTTGTACAATCTGCGTTGGTGCGGATCCGTCTGTGTTGGAGGCCGACGTGTACTTGGCGTTTTTTTCTAGATAACACACGTATTTTTTGAAGTACAGTGTAGTATTATTATATGTTCTATGGTACATTGCACCAAAGACTCAGGTAGCAATTGCAGAATTATAACAGTATTATTATTTTGTAACTGCATCTTGACTAAATACGTATATTATAATCAAGGTATCAAGGAATATTAAATGTAGGTAACTTTTGCTATGACGCAACGCATGCCTCGCTGATTACATTACACATTTACGGGAGGAAAAATTATATCCAGCACTTGATTATAATTATTCATCTCCTTGTAATTTTGTAACTAACTGTAGGTAAGTACCTACTTAAAATATATATATATATAGGTATATATATATTTAGTAGTACCAAGCGAATCACGATTCACAGAGAAACACAATCAGTGTGTTATTTTTTCAATTATGTTTTAAAAGAAACAAGAACATCAGCGAATATAACTATAAGTATAATTTTGAAATCACAATGATAGAGCATCGAGCATTATTTCATACTTTATTGGCTTGTAACCTATAACTCCTGAGGCTCGACCTGAATTCTTGATGAAGTTACCACCGACTGTCTATCACGTACCGTAACTATTATAATTTGACACACTGGTCTGGCACCAATAGGCACAATGATGCCTTACCATAATTTCAAACCAAAATAATAATGTATCAGAATATCTAGAGCACTTTTGCTGCACCGAAATGGTTTTATACAATGCTGTGACAAACCGTGAGAACGGGTGTGGAAGATGGATGCCAATACTTGGCTAAGTTTGATTATATTCAATCCAGCTTGATTTATGACTGTTCACAGGATTGATGGATAGTAACACGCATAAAGTTAAAAAAAAACATAATTAAAAAATAAATGACACAATAATAAGCTTACATATTATATCATCATCACTCCGAAACGGCCACCGTTGAACAAAGTCTCCCCCATTGGGAGGATTTGCCGTAATACCCACGCTTGGCAGGCGTCTTGGAGATCGCAGTAGAAATTGTCATTTCCTTAGTAGGGGCTGCGCTGCATCCCACCTCCCGGTATTTTTTCTTTAGTCGCCTCTTATGAGAACCACTGGAAGAATCGACAGGAGTGACATTCTAACCAGGCACGCCATGGGGTAAATAAATATATTACAATAATCCTGCAAGGGGAGACTTTGTAGCGAGTTGAAGAAGTTTTGACACACGCTCATAGATCCTCGGGAGTAAATGAGAAAAGCTTATTTGGCCGTCCAGACACAAGGACCGCATACCTAGCTCCATGAGTGGAAATTTTAAAGTGCATAATGGCGGGAATAGATCTTGGTGCGATTGCAGCAAACATATTAACACCCATTAACCACCCAAACCATCATTGACCGTCACCAACATTACTGGCGGTCCTTATAGTGGGCCCGTTTAGTGAGTAGCAAGTCAACACCTGCGTCAACATTTCATAATGAGACTGTAATAGCCAGGAGCAGTTGTGTCATAATATAGTTCAGTGTCAAGCCATGAAGCATTCAGGACACATAATATATCCCTAATAACATTTTGAAATAGATAATCAAACAATTACACTCTTCCCTCCAACGATCATAGTTTATAGCCGCTAAAAGGCCTCTGGTTATGCCGAAAGGCTAGTATTATATATATGAGATACTATCTCATATATATAATACTAGCCTTTCGCCTGCGCGTGTCAGAGTGTTGAAATACTAGAGTAGTTATATCCAAACACCACAGCTCATTCGTTTCATTGAGATTAGTTCCTAAGATAAAAAAAAATTACGATATTTTCTATTTCATCAATAAATGCAATAATTACGCGTGAAATGAAACAGTTTTCTTATCTCTCACAGTCCTTGTATAATTGGTGCAGAGTCTAAAGACACAAGGAAGGCATATTGTCCACAGATTATTCCTAAAAAACACGATTAGCGGCGATGTATTCACCGGACGCTCGGAAGTGCAAGACTCTGGTAATTACCCTGAATTCGTCTAGTAAATATGGAGGGCACACAACTCATCTACAGGTAAAAAAATCTTAGGCGCGTATATCGGTTATCGCACAACACAATTAACCTCTTTTGGCGTAGTTGGATAAAAAGTATCCTATGTCCTTCTCCAGATTTCAAAATTAGTATGATTAGATATTAGTGTTCCTTGAAACATAAAATAACGAATCATCAAAAAACACCCGTACAGCCGTCATAATATAAAGGAGAGGTGGAAGATTTTATTAATGTGCATCTTCCAAGAACCCGATTCAACATTTACACATCTATCGACAGACTGGTCTGTTCCGTTATTTCCTACAAATCGAGACGCATACTAACACTACATTGAGATATTACGTATGCTATTGACTTTCTATCAAAATCATTCAATAATAAGCCTTCTTTTGGTTACGATACAGTTTAATTTGAAAAACCTTTAGAGAGGTATTTAAGACATTTGATTGGTAAAATGATATTCTTACGCCTACTACCAAAATTTCCATGGACATTATTATTGAAATTATATACTCGTGTATATTCACTCGTATACCTCTTAGATGTGCACTTTGCACTCTTTATAAAAATGGTGACAAGGTCTTTATACTAATATAATATAACGTTTGCTGCATATTTTGTGCAACAGTTAATGCCTTGTCAGATAGTTGGTTTGAATCTTTGAGATAGAAAAATGACACAACATAACCTGATATCTTGGTGACCTTTCCTTTATTACTTGTTCTGTTTTGAATAAGCATTCCTAATACAACATATTGCAGTATATTTTTGTTATATTTTATAAAGCCACAACAGTATAGGTACATCCAAAATAAGTATTTTCTCTGTCTGAGTTTTAATTCATTGCACTTTTCGATTATATCTAATGTCAATTGTAATGTTCAACTGATTTGCATACTAAGCCTTAAATCTAGATTTCCATCTATGCAAATAAATTATGAGGCCACACATTTTAATTGGCAGCTTAATAGACGTTTAACTAGACACAATAATTGCCTCGACAAATTTACACCTGCCTTAGAAGTGGACGGTATGGCAAACATTTAAGCTTAAACTACCACTATTAAAGTAATTGATAATGAAGTTAACACACATAAATCCTTTTTAGTCGACTTTAAAAACAATTTGGTGATGTGAATGAGTCATGTGTTAATGGCTTCTTATCAATTTCATTAACTGGACATATACGTTTGTGTATGTCGTTTAAGTGCTAGTAAGTCCGGCTCCTAACAGTAAGCTACTTGCATCTTCATAAAAACATATAAATACAGATATGTCCAATTGGGAAATATGACTTCGATCAATAAAACTTAGATATTAGTTGTTAGATACTCCATTGAACAAAATGGATTCGCCAACCTATCCATAAATGAAAATTATCATATTAACCTAATTAGATTACATATTACTATGATACTGTGAAGCAATTTACCTCAAGCTGCGGTTAGCTGCGCTGATGTGTTTGCCATAATCCCCACGCTGGTCCTGACGATGATAGTGAAAGATGGCAGTACTTCAGAAGGCTGCGGCCCAACTTCTTATATTTTTTACTTCCACGCCAATTACGACAATAACAGTAAGATAAGGGGGATTGCTATTACAGCTCGGTACACCACGGCTTAGAGATAGATATACCATATTTCGTAGACTCTTTTACACAATCTCGTGATAACAACAGAAAAACTCTAATTTTATATATTTTTGGAACCTATTTATTCAGCTCGGGCCGTAATCGAACCCGTGCTGCCTGACGGTTATATGCTCAGAGTACATTAACACCTTTGCCCATGAAGATGGAAGGAGAGGTACTGGTTGCTGTTATTTATTTTTTTGTCATTGGATACGGTGCGTATAGAAGGGAGATGCGTTACCTATCCGTGGCAAAAATTGTATACTTATTCCAATTTTCAAATGTGATATACTCATCCTTTGGTGCTCAAAATCATGATTATAATTTATAACTAATATAAATATATCCCAAATTCTAAACAAAATCTTCTGTAATCAATCGCATTGCACCAATAACTAAATTGATAACTGGTACAACATAAACACCAATAAGAACTATAATGATAGAGTCATGTGGGTCAAGTGTGCGCATTTAAACTTTGACGCTTCAAAAACTTCAAAATTATTTGTAGAATGAAACAAAACTGTGTTAATTAGTAAGACTGTTTATTTGTAATCAACTTAGACTCAATAATACTATTGTCAGTGGCTTATATTTTAAGAAACTATAGAAAACAAAAACCGTTCCGTACGCGCACACTTACCCCAGTATAGGGGTAAGTGTGCGCAGCACTGTGGGTAAGTGTACGCAATAGCCAAAAAAGAAATTTTTAGCTATATATTATTAGAACATAATATATACTATATAATTATTAAAATTTTCATCTTAGGCACTTAAAGTAATCATCATAATAATCATCTTAAACCAAAATATGGGTTTAATTTGAACTTAGAATCATTATCATTAGAATATTCGTCATACATCTAATATCACAAATGAAAGTGCCGTGTTTGAAGCTGATGCACTGTTCGCGCCACCAGGATCCACAAAGGCTACATCCAATCCAATCTTCAGTTGGTGGATGAAAATACTTTTCGCCACATAAGGGGCAGTAATACTCATTTTCGTAATTTTCAGGTTTATTCTTTTTAAAATTTTGTAGTATTTTTTTTAGTTTTTAGTCTTTCTTTTAATTATAGACTATCTTCCAAGCTTTTAAACTCGTTCAAGAGTACTTTCCTCAAGGCCGACTTGAGATGCAGGTTTTTTTTACTGGCACCCTTTGAAATTAATAAATTGGCGGCTTCTAGCTGTTCGTCGGTGGCGGTGCATCTATCCGGAGCTTTCCTCAGATAATCACGAGGCATTTTAAATTTATATTTTTACTCTGAAATAAAAAAAATAGCAACATGATTAAGTAAATAGCTCTGCAAGGGGGGTAAGTGTGCGCATGCGCACACTTACACGACAAGCTCCTGCGCACACTTAACCCAAACCATCGAAACAGAATTGTACGAATGTCGTTGTTTGTTGTGTTATCATAACAACTCAAACACTGGCAATTATTAAACTGGATTTTATGTTGTACTCGATAGCAAACAGCATATTTTCAAAAAAATTACATGACTACAAAAGATTACCCGTCAAATTTGTCAAAATATCGTAAATATTTTAGCAAAAATCTTCTTTTACCTGTCAGTTTAAAACGGCGCACGAGTAGCCGCTATCACACGAGCGATTCACAGGACGTCCCGCGGGGCGCGGGAGAGGGGAGTTGCCGTTCCTTAGCTCTATATAGTTTTCGAGATATTTTGAATGCGCACACTTAGACGCTGCGCACACTTGACCCACATGACTCTAATGATGTTTAGTTTTTATCACATGGAGCATTATTGCACATAGGTAGCTGCATATGACCAGTAAATAGGTAGGTACGTATAATATGTATGGAGTTATTAAGAAACGGCCGGAAATCAGAATGGACACAAGGACAGCTTGTAACATGGACACTAATACAGCCTATGGAACGCTATAGATATAGTATAGTCTGATATTAGATATCCATATTGGTATTACAGCAGAAATCATTAGCTACGCTTCAAGAAGCTTTATTAACGATGTGAACATCTTATTAGACTTTGTATCATTCATTTTGTAGCCTTCACGTCATTCAGAAACTTGATCAAGATTTTTAAATTTGGTTCAACGTAAATTTGATTTGTATAATATTCCATTTGTTTCTAATGCTGTTTAGAATAATCATCAATCAATACTAATATTATAAATGCGAAAGTAACTCTGTCTGTCTGTCTGTCTGTCTGTCTGTCTGTCTGTTACGCTTTCACGCCAAAACTACTGGACCGATTTGAATGTAATTTGGTATGGAGATAGTTTGAGACCCGGGAAAAAACATAGGATAGTTTTTATCCGACTGCGCAAAAAGAGGTTAATGTTTTCGCGCGATAACCGACATGCGCGCGGGCGGAGCCGCGCCCGGAAAGCTAGTACTTATTATTAATACTGTAGCATCTACAACTGCTGAGTAGGTACTTTGTATCAAGAGTATTAGATAAAGTTTGAGCTGCAGTCACAAAGTGGCACATCATCATCTTCTTACTGTTATCCCACACGCGTGGCTTTCGGTACAACATGTCTTCTCTAACAACACATTTACAAAACGAGTAGGTACATATTTAAAATCTTACAAAAGTGCAGCGAAAGGAGATAAATGAACCGCGAGTGAAAATCGAGGAAGGTGATTGCCGCTCAAGGTCCAAATTTCTCGTAAGCTTATTTCATCTCGTAAGCTTATTTGCTTTAAATGCCTTTTCTCGTTAACAACACAAAGACATGATTGTCAAAAGCTTTGGCTGCTGTTTTATGACAGGCCGTCTACTGGATGGTAGTTCTCTTTGGGAACGGTTTCACATTCAAGATCGTAGGGAGAGCCGTGTTGTGCGCATAATGTGCGGTAACACAGCATTAAGCGCAGTTTTCCCTAAGTTGCTTTTTACGACATCTAACGGGAGAATAAGGAAACAACTAAGATAATTATTTTCCATAGAGGTTAATCGATTATATTTTTCTTAGAATAGTTTTTATAACAATAAAGTATTACGCAGAGACCGTAGGCCAACTGGTGTGTATCTAATCTTTGATGAAGCGCATTTACCGACTTAATAGAAAACCACTGAACTCGTTTCTTATGAACCGTGCAATGTGATTTACAAAACAAAAACACATTAAGAAGAACAGTCCAAACTCTTAGGACACAAAACAGTTTTACATACGTTTTGCTGTGAATGGCTCCTCATATCATTTACAGCTGGAAAGTGGAAATGTCATAAATAACCCTAGTGTGTATTTTACTTCCAAATTTATAATAAGATTACATAACATGTAGACGCCAACATTACAAAATTAAATGATTTTGACTTTGACTTGAATATAGCTCTCCATAAGATAAATATTACACAAGGTTTTTAACTGCTGATAGGCTAACGTTTGACCACAATTTCATCTGATGGTAAGTGATATTTTGCTCAAAGATGGTAAATGGCACTCAAGGACAGCTGTCGGACCGACTTTAGGTGCTTGGCGATATATTTTCTACCTGAGGGGGGTAGTTAACCAGGCGGATATTCTTTAATTTAGTCGTTATAGCTGGCGGTAGTGTAAAATTCTCTCCTACCGTCCTAAGACAGCAACGACGGCTTACCGTAAATAGCAGTAAAATAAATACGAGTACAACAACAATAGTACTTTCTACTCTTTCTAGTAACAGAAATTGCTCGTCTTCCTGATAATCGTTGGGAAGGAAGGTTCTCGAGTGGTTAGCACATTACTTCGGAAGACATAGATGATTGGACGAATTCTTTTCTTCGTGATGATCATTGATTCACGATGATGATGACACTTGGTCAGGTGTGAAATCGGGCATAGCACAGTCAGCCTGTGACTCGTGTTACAAGATTACTAGCCCAGTTTTAAGACTACAAGAAATCTTTTAATATTTTTATCTTTGCAATAATGCATGCTCCGCGGATTACACTTTACAAAACTTCAACTATAATATACAGGGTTATTGGAAAAATGCTAACAACCTCTTAGGGTTGACTTCTGCTAGTCCTAACAAACATTTTGAAATCAATTTATTTGTTTTGAAAAAAAATGTTTCTTATATTTTATTTTTATTGTGTTTATTTTATATGTTTTTGACGGAATAAGCACGAGGACCACCTGATTTTAAAAATCTCCTGTGCCTTTAATGTATTATTTCATATATTTTATTACTTCGCTCGATGTAAATATTCAAAACTTTTCAAAGGGAGCACGGCGCGGTCCAGTGTTGCCGCGGCGGCTGCTCTTGTGGATTGGAGTAGGATTTCAAACACAAAAAAAAACATAAAATTGTAATATTTGTTAGGACTACCAGAAGTCAACCCTGTATATATAACTAATAGTTATTATAGGGGTGTAAGTCGCGGTTTCGAATCCCGCACATGACTATAATTTTGTAATACTTGAAACCTGTTTGTGCTCCTGCGCATATCTGAGACCTCAATGGAGTAGTCCTAGAATGATTGGAATATCATCTCTTGAATCACTTAAGAGATATACATAATCTAGAGAGCCATCTTATTTAACCTTTTCACCTACCTGACAAGGACATTTACTGAGTGTTCCAGATAATTACACACACAACAGAGTAGGTGGTCGGCCTTAAGCTATCACAACTTGTCACATAGAAAGTAGAAACAAAGGTCGCTGCGTCGAATCACGACTTATTTGCGTAACTCTCATTGCTCGACATATGATTTATGAACGATAGACAGTTATGCAAATAGCAGCTGAAGGCACAGATAACATGTTCAAGAATATCAGTCACGCGGACTGCAGCGGTGTGACATTAATTATATAGCTATAAGTGCAGGAAATCGTTTATTAAAACTAGGGTCACTTGTAGGTAGGAACCAACTTCTCTGGCAAAGCACCTAGCGAGTAATCATGATTAACTTCCTATGCACTTCGTATATTTATGAAAATAAGGTGCATATTTATGTGTTGTGGTGTAGTACAAAATTGCGTTTTATAGAACATACTGCAAATTCCATTATAAAGGCTCTATGAAATGTGTTGCAATCAAAACATCGCGAGGTTCTTGTAGAACTGGCTATAATTATTAACCAACTCCAAAAACAAGAATAAATATATAAATCAATTTAAATTTGAGTGAGATCTATCGAGTAGTATTTGAGCTATCCTTAGTAATGTATTTTTCATGTTTAAAGTCGTTGTTTTTGGTAAAATTTTAATTATGTCCTTTCATCTCAAAATATTGCACAGGATCAAGGTAAAATATTACAAACAAGCACTATCACGTACTAAGAGAAATTACATTTATATTTTTTCTGAGCACAAAATTATATCACCCACAATCGAACCCACATCCCATGGTTTTACAGGGTGCCTGAACAACTTCAGCATGCTTCAGTCGAGCCCAGTCAAGCATGCACTTAATTTACAAATTTTTAAAGCACAGTTTTTTTTCATTTCGCGCAAGAATTGCCTCGGTCTAGCCGTCCTCGATAGCCCAGTTGTTCATGCACCCCGTAAAACAGGGGGATGGGGCTGCTGTCATACTATCTATTTAGTCAAGGATCTTTCAATACCTCATGAGATAAGATAATACCATAAAATACCACAGTGGTTTCCTTTGGTAGACAATTATGTATTTCTTCACAAAAAAACTGATGAAAGTCCAGACGCTTTTGTTCTTTAAATAGACTAGACTCTACGATTGTTTTGTTTATATATTTACTGGCAAATAAACCAACTGGTCAGCCTTTTGATGCTGTTCAAATCCATTTAACGGCATAATGCTGTGGGTATTGCTGTTTATTTCTCTACCTGTTTATACAGTTGGTTTCAAGGTAAAATTCAATTAACTCTTCATTGAAACAATTCCATCAAAGACTCTATTTATCTTCCTATTTTGAAAAGAAAGGTAGGTACTTCTTTTTTGTATAATTATGAGGGAACAAGTAAGAGGCCCACCAGGTATTAAGCGGTAACCTCTGCCTATAATAGATGCATTTCGAACTGCACTGCGCCCATCACCCTGAGACATGAAGTTGTTAAATCTCACGTGTCTGTAATTTCAATACAGTAATAGGAACATTACTGCGTGGTGACAGAAACCGTTATAGTGGTTGTACTTCCCCGGGTGAACTCGTTCGCAAAGAGTTCTAATGCTATTAAAACTACTAACTTTATTTCTTCACAATAAGACATAAAGTCCATATTATTCCATTCCGAGCCCACGAAGAGATACCACATGGGATCAGTTATATTTTCTATTAAGTTAAAATTAATTGAAAATATGATTTAAAATTATAAGTGGGAGCCGTTTTTTTTTATTTTTAATACTTTTAGGCACTTGATCAAGTATGTACGGTTTGCAAGATAAATTTACAATTTTACAAAACAAACATTTGCAACTTATTTTCAAAGTACCAGGAGAGCAGAAGTTTTAAGAAGCCATATACACTACTGTGGTAGAAAATACTATGGTAGAAAACAAAGTTATAATATATCTTCGAAGACGTTTAAATATTTGAATTCAAAGGCCTACTCTCTCACCTTCCATTAATTCATTTAATAGAGAGGAAAGTCACATTTATAAGTATTTAAAATCAAATTAACTAATCGGTACTGGAATAATTTGCATGCAGTGTGACTGCGGATATTCTACTCACGGCTCAGGGAAAGCTATAACTTTCTCATATTAAAATCAACAGAGTAAAACGTCTTAAACGTCTATAGACTAAGGATGTAAATGAATATCAAAGTCAACGAAATGGAATTTGTATACTTTAAACGACTTCTAAAGAAGGAGAATGTTCTCAATTTGACTTGACGTATTTTTGGACTGACTTTAAAAAAGGAGGTTTTTCAATTCGACTGTGTCTTTTTGGGGTAACACCCAAAAAGACACAGTCATAACTCTTTATTCGGTGTATATAGATTTTGATTTATTTCATTTTCGAAAGCTGGTGCTTGTCCTATCCTTAATAATAAGTATTTAATTAGCTTCGACTATAATGATGACGTTCTCATTTTCACTTGTCGACCTAAAATGAACTAAATAATCTGTATACGAAGGTTTGGTTTATTTACTTTTAAGTCCATTATTAGTTTTAGAATAATTTATATTTGAAGTCACTTTATTCGTTACAATTATTTTATGTTTACGCGAAAAACATCAAAATCTATTCATAATTGGTAGTAGATAAGTAATTATTACTTATCATCCAATAGATTTTGACGTTTTTTATTTTCGGGTAAAGTATACCTCCAAGTTGGTCCCATTTAAGTTTTATCAGTATCAGTTGAGTCGTTTTAAGCTACCGTGAATTAACTGAAAAATCTGTTTACATACCTGGATGATGTAATAGAAATCGCAACTCTTGTTGATTGCAAACATATATTATAGATAGTCTATTAAGTAAGATCAATTAATTAATTAATCTAAAAATATATATCGAATACGCATTGCAATTCAACGGGGCAATTGAGACCAACTGGGAGTGGGCTGGAGCATTTGGACTGCCTGTGAGTCTGCTATGACTTATAGGTTGTCTAAATGATTTTATTGTAGTAGCTGTAGTGTTGTATATAGTTCGTAGTATTTTGTTTAATAAAGGCATACCAAAAATTAAGTCTATTAAATACGCACGAAGCCTCCATGCACGAAGCTGTGACTGATTCTTTGGACGACCTAATAATAAATCGATTTGCCATTGACATTTCGACATGACAATTTCTCGATATATATAATCTTCAAAAGCACAGAGCGAATACCGTCGTCCACGATGTCGTTTTCTTACCACGCAAGACGCAGGCAAAGGCTTGCATTCTATAGTATCCATGCGACTTTACATGGTACGATTATTTATAACCGAGGTACTAACAAAAGACTAATAAATATAATTTTCTTTTACTGTAAATGTGACATACCATCTACGTAGATGTGACATCGTTGATGATACCCACGTGGGTGTCTTTTCTTGTTGCCGTTAACAACCCTGAGTATTATTTTCTCTGTTCTAGGCGAAGTTATAACGGCATAATAGCTTTGAATATTAATACACTGAAATTTAATTTAAATATCTATTATTGTTATATCTCAATGACGTAACTGATGACAACGAGGATTGTAATATTGGCATTCTATTTTATGGAAATATTGCCAGTTATTAGACAGAAGTGCATTTCTGCCAATTCACTCGATGACTATCGTAATAAATTATTAATTTATTGAATGCAACCTTGCCTTACGTGAGAGTGAGGTGATCAAGGTGACAATGTTGGAAACAATGTGTCGTGTGGGCAACTCTGTACCGTTTTTGTTTCCGTCGGTGGGTGCGAAGTGCGAACTGATGCAATTTCTATTTCAGTAGAGGCTCTAATAATAAATTATTATAAATATAAACTGAGAGGAGTTGAAGAACTATACTGGCGTGTTGGTCTTTCTGTATAGGCAGGCGACGTATTGCCAGTACTTAGTTCGTTTATTGCCATACTTGACAAAAAGAAGGAATTAATCAAACGCAATGAATTGTAGAATGCAACATCCACTTTCATTATGAAGACTTGCGATTTGACAGATAGTGAGCTATATCAAGATCAAAAAAGAAGTCCAATCTCGACTGTTTAATGAACATATTAAACGGTTAAATTATACTATTGCACCAGTATTACCAGTATCAAACAACATATAATATGTATATACCAGCAGTAACGCTAGTCTAATTGATAAAACGATTAGTTTTACATAAACCAAAGACTATACAAACACTTTATACATATTAACCAATGACAATGATGATAATGAAAGTGCGGAATATATGGAAACTATAAATATATCAGTTGACGGTAAAATTGATAAAGGTTTGCTGAGAAGGTTAGGGCATATTGAAAGAATGGATGAAAGGAGATTGACAAAACAAGTACCTATACAAGGCGAGGGATAATGGAAGGTGAAGACCTTGGCAACCGTGTTCTGTCTGAAATGGAGATGTTCTGGTAAAATAACTGGTTAAGCGTGTCTGCAAAGAAAGTGATGAGGGTATTTTACTAAAAAAACTAACGTGGTTTGAACTCTGTCAGATATATGTAAATTATCTAATCTGATCTGACTTTTTCACATGAGTTATCTCGTATTATTTACTTAAGTGAAAAGAGTGAATTTTCATTTATATCGCCATAGGAGAGAATGATTACTCAGGAACATATCGAATGGAAATCTGGCATTTCCTGACGTATCACCCTCTCTAATAATGATTTTTTTTTATGAAATTGGTGACAAACAAGCAGATGGTCCACCTGATGGTAAATGGTCACCGCTGCCTATGAACACCTGTAATACCCGCAGCATTACTGCTGCGTTGCCTACCATTAAGAGAAAGGACTATTCACGCCTCTTTTGAAGTGGTTTAGATTGTAGGCCTGAGGAAACACCTCAGGTGGATATAAAGGAAAGTGTATATATCCGTCATCTTAACCCAAGACCTAGCTGAGCCAACTTTTGAACAAACTTAAGTTTATCAGACAGACGAAGCTTTCTTGATCTTACAAATTTTGTGGTCATTTTATTGTTAATTGTTTTATGTGATTTATGAAGCTATTAATATAGGAATCTGAGATTCCCTTTATAGATTTTTAAAGTCATTAGTCCTTACGCTTTACCATGTAGAAACACGAGCTATGTTAAATACCCTGTTATGTACCTATGTTGTTCAACGCACATAAATGTTTTATTTACTTAGCCAAGCGCCACCAACCAAGGTAATAAACTATAATTAAATATCACTTTCTTATGAGCAGTTAAATCATGTAACAACAAGCTAGTTTTATGAAGATTAATGAGGAAGTGGTTATTACTTATAACTAACAGATATGATTTAGTGTTATAATAAAGAAAATGGACAAATTAATTTTCACGTTGGTGTTTAGTAGCTGTGATAAATATATTTTTTTATCTATAGATCAAAACATCGCTATTGCGTCTTT
Organism: Plagodis dolabraria; assembly: GCA_963854805.1. Lineage (NCBI taxonomy): Eukaryota > Metazoa > Arthropoda > Insecta > Lepidoptera > Geometridae > Plagodis > Plagodis dolabraria. Next base: position 17,490,631 of record OY978450.1, read on the forward strand.
AATTTTTAAGTGTTTATCAGGAACGTGAGTCTTAACAACTGTAGGTATGTCTGCAGGGTGAAGGGCGCAGTTCTGTTATAGGCAGAGGTTACTGCTTAACATCGGGTGGGACTCGTGCGGGGTCCGTCACAATCCAAAAGAAAAAAAGCCCTGAGCACAATAGTAACCAAATATTACCCACAACCAGATAGATTCTGCATAATGGCTGCATTGTATTACTTAATTTTACGATTTATATTATTATTGATATATTTTCTCAACCTTTATATAAACGTTTTTGGTTGTTTAAAAAGATATATGTTAATTGATGTCTCTAGTGACATCAATAATATTTTTGTAATTTTCGATATATTTTTTTTTTCTGAGTAACATGTCAAAGTCAAAATCATTTATTCAATTTAGGCGTCTACGACGCTCTTATGAAGGTCAATTACAAATTTTAATATTGAAATATACTACATTGTACTGCCACGTTCAGCAAACAAAAATTATAGAGATGTTATTACTTATACTATGTAAGTGATTTAGATACAATCCATTTATCGGAATTAATTGATTATTATTATTGCCACTTATTAATTTATTTTCAGGACGATGGACGTTAATATATAAACTATAATAGATATACGGCGCAGAAGTAATATTGCGTCGCGTCGTATATTCAAGGTAGCGTAAAAACCTCACACCTGTAACATTTTAGCCAGTTATTTTAAGTACAATCGAACAGAATAGCATTCAGGAAATAGATGTTCCATTCATCTTGAACGGACGTAATTAGCAAACCGTGAACATAAAAACAACTGTTTTTAAACGCGAGAATAATTTTATCATGATCTATTGTCGCGATCTTCACACTCCGCTGCGATTTCAATGTCAGTGATAAATCAGTGGATTATTGCATTCATTCGAAAATTCTAGAAAGTTTGCGATATTTCAGTAGAACACGATAAGTAAACAAGCCAATAATTGATTAAAACTAACATAAGCTTCACACATACTATAAGACAATCATCCTGTGGGTGTCGTAACATGCGACTAAGGGAAAAATACTAAAAAGATAGGCAGCAGCGCCTTCTAAAAAACCAACTTACACTGCGATCCCCAAGACGCCTGCCAAGCGTGGGGAAGATTATGACAAAAACCTCTCTTAATAGGGGAGGCTGTGTTCAGCAGTGGACGATCCAGCTGTTACAGTAACGAAACCGGTCGAGAAGCCATCTCGTCGTAAAAAATAGTAAGTTTAATTCGGCTCAAAATGTGTTATAGTAAGTAAACAAGCCGTACAGTTCCAGGCTTTTGATATAAATACTGTTCCATATCCTCCTGTTAGATGTTGTAAAAGGCAACTAAGAATAATAATGCTCCAGATGAGCAGCATGCTATTACTCATATAACGGTTTGACCATTGTGTTGTTGCATTACATTTTTTTTACCTAAAAATGGAACCGAAAAAATGGAATTAGTTATAGTACCATGTACATTAGCAGTAATGTAACTCTGTAATGTACGAGGCCTTAGCCCTCAGAACAGCTGTTCTTAGGGAGGATGATATTGTGAGTGTTTGTTTTACGCAGTTTCACCTGAAAAGTTTTTTTTTTCAGTTTCACCCTTTTTTTTCTAAGTGAAGTTTCACCTGGTGATTGATGGATGGTAATGATGATGAAAATTATCATGTTAATCCAGCGCCTCATCTACCACCTTACCAAATTTCATCAAAATCGGTCTAGCCGTTTAAGGTTGAAGAGGTTACAAAAATACAAACACGCAAACTTTCTCCATCACAATATTGGTGTGATTCGCTTTTATGAGATTGGTATTTTTTTTATGTACCTATCCTTTTAAATGCGTTATTTTTTCCTATACGCCTGTGAGCTTTATATTATAGCCATGGGGTTATGGCTAATTTACGTATGTGCCAGGTACCTGAAACTCGCCCGAGCGGCCGTCAATCATGTATAGCAACTGGGACACCCTGTCAATAACACCTACTAAATACACGAAACTTAAAATAATCTTTATTCCTTTACTGATGGGGCTTATATTCGTAAAGCTTGCATAGTATGACACCATTGAGTATGTGATGCAGCTTACAACAGACGAAAGTAGCTTATATCGTTAGCTGATTGAAAAAACTTGTCAACGAAAATGTTAAATGACAAGTGTCGTTGGCCTGTTGACTTCTAGTACACCCGCAAGCATCGAGCAAGTAACTCAATGCCTACAGGTATACCACTGTATTAATTACTATTTATTCTGTGGTTCAAACCTTGGGTCATATATTATGCAATAATTTGTAAAAAAAAAATCAAACGGAGGAGGAATGCCTTACATAACTATTGGTATTTAATCTTTGCTGAATGCAGTTTGCTTTGAAGCGCTCGTAGCCAAGTTTGCTTAGCCATTCTGAATCGATCAGCAAAGTTAAGCAACGTCAGCCGCGGTCATGACTTGGATGGGTGACCGCTGGTCGGACATTACTACTGAGCGCTTCCGTGCTTCGGAGGGCACGTTAAGCCGTCGGTCCCGGTTGTTGTCTTAGGATAGCAGTCGTTACAGCATAGTGGTAGGGCACTTTGCAAATGCCCGCCTGGCTAGCTACCACGTTGAAAATCTGTCGCCAAGCACCTAACGGTGTGTTCCGGCAGCTGTCCTTGAGAGCCAGTAACTCTAGGTTAGTCTGAACAACATCCTCGACCACATCATCACTTACCATCAGGTGAGATAGTGGTCAAAGGCTAACCTATCAGGCAAAAAAAAAAAAAAATGCAGCACAGATTAAATACCAATAGTTATGTTTCACACGGAATAAAACCACAGAACATTTTTCCATTTTCATTCGTTCATAATTATTGAATTGTTTACTAAACAAGTACGAATTAATTAAAAAGTAACTGCAATTTTTTTTAATCTTTCGTCGTTCTATTGAAATTAAAAGTGCATGTGATATATATCTATATAATCATTTTTAAACCCTTTCATTTTGATAGGTACACCACTCGATGGGTTTGGAAAAAAAATTCATCTCACAATATGGCGTCACAAAGCCAAGTTTTGTAAAAAAAAAGTTAAAAAAAAAAAAAAAAAAAATTAAAATTTAATTAAAATTTAAACAAAGTTTTGTTATATTTGTATTATGTACTTAGTGTCACTTGCGCTATCAAGACTAATCTAACGATATATCATTATATTAAAATCGGTTAAACCGTTTAGAAGTTATGTTGGAATAAAACACTGACAAACATACACACATACATGAACCCTGAAATCATAACATTCCTTGTTTTGGGCAGTCGTGTAAAAAACGTTCTGTTCTGTAAAGTCTGTGATTCACTTAGCACCGAATGATATCCAATCGAATATCGTCTGCTGATGTTAGGTATCTACTTACAAGAAACGTAACAAAGATGCCCCACACTGTCTACTACAGACATCAGATATAGGTGTATGATAAAACCGCCATTGTCTTGGTCCATGGGAACAGTAACCTGTCCCGCAATGGGAACATATAAGTTCCCCGTGTATTGACGAGCATAACGGTTGTCTGTGAACTCAGTTATATAAAGGTCAAGGGAACGTTTGTATAATCGCCTGATTATTATATACGTAGTATTATCTAAAACTAAAAGTTTTGTTAAATTAAATCAATAAACTGGCAAAGAAACGATGTTAACACTGGACACTATGAAATTACTTTTTGCACAGCGCATAGGTACCAAAAAAAATTACTATTAAAATAGAACCTTGCAGCTTATAAGCGAAAATAATCTCTCTCATGTTGCCCAATAATAGGATTAACAGAATCAAAAACCGTTGAAATATTTTTCAGTTAGCGTCATTTTAATCCTTATAATATAAGAATCGTACTACTCACAAAAAATCTCTACTACAAATGTTTTATATTTCTTTAAGACACAATAGTCACAATTCTATATTAAGAGATGAATATTTTTGTGTCAAAACTTATTTTAATTTACGCAGAAGGAATACAAAGGTTAATTATATTCAAGATATTCGTTTTTGTTTGTTCGAACAAACAAAAATTGATTCTTCATTGCTTATATATTACTGTAAATATTAGTGCTGCGAACTGAGGAACAGCCGTAACGTCCTCCGTTGAACAAATGCCTCCCCCGTCAAGGGGATTGGCTATAATCACAGCTGCTATAATCGTCTTGGGAATCGCAATGTAAGATGACATTTCTTCAGGATGCGCTGCTGCCCACCTTCTGGTCTTTAATCCCTTCTTCGCCTCTGACGCCTCCAAAAATAACAAAGTGGGGGAGGGTGCAAAACAAGCCCAGCATCCTACGGGGTAAACTGAGGATTACATCACAACAGTTGGTATAAAAATTTGCTATTGTAACGTGATTAAAGCTCTCCAAAAATAATATAGCATTGAATCTTAAAACATCCAAGGAGTTTTCGTATGTTGATACTCGTATTCAAAGTTTCCTTGAAAGAGTCCGGAGAGAGGCTACGGAGTGAACGGAGTCATATAAAATAACATCGACACACATACTCGTAGCAAAATGTTATGGGTACTCATAAAATATAATTTTCGGCAAACGTTAAATTGTATGTAACAGCATAATTAATCTCGCAATCAAATGCTCACTCAATCCGTCGAGGTTTATATTAAGATTTGTGTCCAAGATAATCGTATCGTATGTAAGTCTTCGCGATACCTAGTTCTTGTGATTCCACAATCTAAGGTATTAAGGACAAACCTAGTCATGCCTAGAATTTTGGCACGGAACCAAAGATCTTTATTTAACAGAATGACAATTGACCTGTTAACACTGATGCTACTGTAAGATTACGCGAAGGCTTGCTGCTCAAGTGCTGTTTTATATTGGTCCCCTTCACAACCTATTGAAATTTACGTAGTACTAGTTGCACCCTGGGGTTTCACCCTCATACACAATGATGAAAAGTGGTGATGATGACAATGAAAAATATCGTTTGTGATATTTCAGGATCTAAACTAATTATAGACCTAGCTTCATCCCAATCGGTTCAGCACATTCAGTGTGAAAGAGAAACAAACATACACGCTCAAATCCTTTCTCTCTCACACAGTTTAGTATTTGTAATTTTAGTGTGATGGATCGAAGTTGATTGATAGTCACAATACTATAATATAAAATAGACACATACTAATACTATATTAATATCTGAAGAAGCGCACGAAATGCAGTGCCTTGCAGATGGCTGAACGAAGCTAAGACCTCGTGGTAAGTTGAAGATCTCTTCCATAGTATTTGTATATTTTCTTTAAAACACACAAAAAACATTTCACAAAACATTTACCTCTAAAGTTTGAACTTGAGCTGAATTTATCTTAGTTATGTCCACAAGATCGGTAAGTATATGAAGAAGAGTCATGGCGGTGCGAACCATAAATTATTCAGGTAGGGTAATATTATAACTTATGATTAGGTGGAGTAACTGCTCATTCCGACATTCAATGTGATCATCTAATCAAAAAACAACCCCATACTAGCTAATACCTACTAATATCTGAAGCACTGCACGTAAAGCCTTGCTCAACGAAGCTAAGATCTTGTGGTACATAAGAGATTACAGCAATATTACTTATATATTTAGTTTAACGATGACTGTGAGGTGCTTTTTGAACTTTGAGTCTCAGATGTATTAATCTTGTTACATAGACAATTTAACGTTACGAGAGAACTTTGCGCAAATTTAGATCTTTCAGAACTGGATTGATTTTTTCCATCTTTTTTATCATAAGTAAAATTAACTCATATAGCCAGTGCCCGTTGTATTTAATTTTGTAGAACCTGATGAATCCTATCATAGCTTTTACAAAAGTAACTTGAAAATACTAATTAATTACGTTACTAGGTTTCACGTTGTCGTAACCTTAGAAGGTTCGGCACGGCTTTTGCTTTTTTGTCTGTAAGTAGATACCAGTAGAGACTGTAAAGACAGTACTCTGACTAGTAGAGACCGTATGCTGGTAGAAAGTGTATTAAGGCTGGTAAAGATCGTAGTAAGACTAATAAAGACTATCATTCTGGAATAGCAAATCCAGTATGATAGAGACAGTGATCAGCCAAATTGGATGAGAGAGATTGAAAATTATGGTAATATAATATACAGCTCAATAAAAAAATATCTCGGAACACAGGGCACACAGTAATTTTTAGTTATCAATAACTACAAATTTCCTAAGCATTTAAGTTAAGGCTACAAAGCAGAGCAAAATTATTCTATTTTACTGGCTGGTAGGCTGCTTGAACAAGAATCTGTCTTGGTGGGTACAACTGCATTGTTAAATCACAATACTATCATGCCCTACTATAAAGTACTAAGCTTGAAGTGCAATACAGCATTAGCCTATCAGAGAATGGGCTAGCTTGCCTCAGAATTTTTTATCATAAAAGTAAGGGTCTTCAAATACAACTTCGAACATAAGGACAGTATTTAGGGAGCAATTTAATAAAAATCTTATACACTTTGAAACGTCAACATTCTATAACAAAATGGACACTATTTGTTAGCCTTTTAACCGCCGTTCACTGTCTTTTGTAACTGCCGACTGCAATTTAGGTCATTCGGTTCTCAACTGAATGCGTTTTAAATGGGATCCGACTAATTGTAGGCTATCGTGGATATAATACGTATAGCTGTTTAATTCTTTAATTGTTATCGGTTTCCTTGAAAAAATAACGAGCGAATCGAGCTGCATCCTAGGTTTTCTTATTCGTGTGAACTTATCTGATCGGTTGAAAACTATATATCTATAAAAGACCAATTACAATGCAGCTAAGTAGAATAAAAACCTAAGTAAAAAAGTAAATAAAAATAAATAAAGTTCCTATTAGTTTTCGTTAACAAATCATATTAATTTAAAGCTATATGTGTAATGCATTAAAAATAATCAGGTAAATTCAACAGACATATTCATCACTTAGATACTCAGTGCTTAATCAACACAAAATAACAAAAATCACAATCCTTTCGATCCTAATAGGAAAGCCAATAAATAATATATTTTGATCTTAAGCCTCGACAGATTAAACTTAATTTCTATTTACATCTAATATTTTCTTCACATTTCAGAGGTAAAGGAATTCTCTGAAAAATTTTAAAGATCTCACAAACTGATAATACTTTTAAATCACGAACAATCACAAACCACTAATATTTTTTAAGTCCCGAACAAAGTTACTATACTAAGTTTATTTTTTTCATGCGCAGGGGGTTTTAACTTATCAGCGACGGAATCCTTCACTAAGCATTGTTCGACGTGCTCTTAACCTCTTTTTTAATATATTCAACACTTCTCGGTAGATTTCCAAAATTCATAACTAATTCTATCGCCGGAGGTGTTAATGCACCATGTCATGTATCCATACCATAACTACTCAAGCTAGTTCAGCGCGAAGAACCGTTGGTCGCGGTCGTGTCGTGCGTCTAAACAGACTAATATCTTCCAACTAAAAATGATAATTAAAAAGTTACTGGCTGAATGTGACTGTCTACAACAACTTTTTATTTTTTTGCAAAGAGGTCCTAGTGATGTGCCAGTGTTAGTATAACTCGTTATCGTTATTTATAATTCGCAGTTATCTGATGTTTGTTTAGTGAAATACGAAACAGTGATATCGGCGTTGCAGTGTAGATAACATTTCCGTGGTTTGCGGTGGTGCGGTTAACTTACTAAGGTATTTTTTTGCTATTCAATTTGAAAATATAGAATGTGTACTTGGTTTAGATAATGAAATTACTTATACTGCGGTAAGAGACACGTTTGACATAGTTTAGGTAAAGTACCTATACAATCTGCCGACGAAGTGTCGAAAATAATATACAATATTTTTTATTAATTGTTGTAAACTATAATTGTATTCAATTGTAACCCCTAATTTATAATATAATAAAAACATTCTGAAATAAAACTTATACTTAAAAGAAAAAAATCAGACAGTTAATTAACTATATGAAAGTATGTATATTAATGTTTTCAATAACCGCCTTTCGCACAGGTTTCGCGCATATCCGATGCCCTACAGGGGACCGTCTCAACAATATACTTTGGTCCAATGAAATAGTGGTATATTTCCATCAAAAGGGAAAGTTCCTGACTCCGGACTACTAAAATTATGATTTTAAGAACTGTCAAACCTACTAACAAGGCAGAGGTCCTAACAGAAATATAATCAATGAAATTACAATATTGAAAACCCAACTGTGTTATTTCAACGACTTGGAATAAATAGACAAATATTGCGACAATATATAGGGTCTGTATCTGTATTAGCCGGATTATCCACTGCTGAACACAGCCCCCCAATATATGAGGGCTTTGCCATAATCCCCACGCTTGCCAGGCGTCTTGGAGATTGCAGTTTAAGGTATCAACTCCTCAGAAGGCCCTACTGCCCACCTTCCAGACCTTTATTAATCGTCTCTTACGACACCCGCTGGTAGGCAATATGGGGTGACATTCTAGCCCGGCACCCCATAGGGAAAAAAATTAAAAATGTTTGACCAACAAAAATATTTATAAATTTAATGATCTTATTAATCTTATTTAATTATAAAGCCACGCGAGGCATCCTTTAATTTGTACCTGTTTATATCAGCACAGGCAATAAGATAATAAAAAAATAAAACTAAACCAACAAGTCATTTAAATTCGTCCGAAATATTACCTAAACTAAAACGCTTGACTTTGCCCGACCTTGTCGCTCAAGTTTTAAATATTTCAATGTAATGAATCCAGTTTGGCTTAGGTACAAAAAACATTGAAATTTTAATGACTTTCGCATAAGTACGATCAAAGTGAGGACGGAAATGTAATTTGAATATTGCACTTTTTGTTTAATTAAAATTATTATGGCTTGCCTAGAACTTCATAAGTATATACCTATTCAATATTTTAACGATGAAAGAAATTTCCTCATATAATCATTATCGTATAGATCTTTCACAAATAGTCAGATATGGTGCGTGGTGGTAGGGCATTTTGGAAAGGCCCTCTTGGCTAGCTATCACTCACATATAGCTTCTGTATTTTTAAACTGCTAACTAGTTATTTCACTTGAAGCGGTAACGGCAACTTTGAAGATGAATTCCTCTTTAATGGAACGTTGTTTGGTTTCAGAAAAATATATACTAAGTACATATAGCAACAAATTCGTACTGAAGATTTTGTCATGCATGACTATTACTTATTGAGTAAAAAAAAGTTTTTGTTTTGTAAGTAAAAATACCGAAATGTAGGAAGCAGCGCCTCCTGAAGAACTGACAACGACGCCTGCCAAGCGTAGGGATTATGGCAAATTCCAATGGAGGAAACCTTGTTCAACAGTGGATATTCCAGTTGCTGTGATGATGACAAATATTTAGTGATCTGTATTTTGATAATGTAATATTTTTACTGCGACTTCTTTCACCAATAACTAATCTTGAAACATTGTTTATATAAAGACTAGCTTTCCGGGCGCGGCTCCGCCCGCGCGTATGTCGGTTATCGCGCAAAAACATTAACCTCTTTTTGCGCAGTTGGATAATAACTATCCTATGTTTTTTCCCGGGTCTCAAACTATTTCCATACAAAATTTCATTCAAATCGGTCCTGTAGTTTTGGCGTGAAAGCGTAACAGACAGACAGACAGAGTTACTTTCGCATTTATAATATTAGTACTGATAACTAACTAACAAACGTTTATTTAACCTTCGACGGATGTTATATTTTATAGCTTTTAAAAAGACTATGGTGATTGTCATACTATAATCTATTTGTAATTTTTTTCTCTCAGCCCTCATCTACTAAACAAAAGAAAGAAGTTAATTAGAGTCAATCATGTAATGGAAGTTGAAGAATGATTCAATTATGCAATAGGTCGATACTTCTAGTCAATAGAGTTATTGCAAACTTAATGGAGTATAGTATAATAACTCTTACTCATCGTATAAGGGAGTAAGAGTTATCTCAGGAAGTATCCTGGTATATATAATTATCGGCCTCCATCAGTACACTCTCAATTAAAGACTTGGATTGTAAAGTTGTGTTTACTCTAGAAAAGCCTGATGCTAAGTCTAATATTTGACTTGTTTACTTACGACTGTTTGTTAAATTTGAACTAGGAGCGGGGTTCTAACACGCAACCATCCGTCCCTATAGCCAAGACATGCTCTTGCAACTAAGCCATCGTAGTGAGTGAATCATAGATCAAATTTTCCCTTCACACCTATCGTTGAACCAAGGGGATGGAAAGTCGGAAGAGCATATCCCACCACGGGACGGACGGTAGCGGCTTCGAATCCCGCTCGTAAATAAAAAAATCTCTCAGTGTAATTTTTTAAGCTTATTCGCTTAGCATGCATTAATTCAAAATATAAGGATTGCACTATGTAGTTTGTTTTGATATATCTACTCAGCTTGTAAGTCCCGTGGGCTAGAATTATCTTCCCATAACACAAATTTAAGTTTTCCCAACAAAACCATTGGTTAACTGGTTCCTTTGGTTTTTATTCATATTATTATCAAAATACTGTTCATACATTTATATCTATTCCCGCACTAAGGTCTATCCTGAGTCGCGAAAGACTTAAAACACCACAAACATCCAAAATGTAAGCCATACCGTAACAGATTATTACATTAGAATCTTTGTTTGTTTCAGACTCAGCAAATGTAGCCACAATGCAATCAGCACGCGAATCCAGCAGACAGAAGAGATGCAATAAACGACGCAACTCTCGAAAGAAGTCTCTTTCGCCATCAGACTTGAAATGCGTACGAGATTCAAAGTCCGACAGCAAACTCAACAAACGCTCCTTATCAGAAGGCTCAGTGAAAGTAAAACATAGAAAAAGTAACATAAAACGAACTCTTACACATCCCTTTACTGGTGTGGATGATTTGTGTGTCATAGGAGTGTTTAATAGTGAAGTGAAACTACCTCCTCAAGAGAGTGATGAATCGAACTTGCCACCTACGAGTAGTGATAGAGACACGGAGGATGACGGGAGGGTTGTGCCAAGGCCAGTGGTGTATAGGCCGAGGTGGGACTCGGGAAGTGAAATGGACTCTTTAGTGTCAAACGTAGTAAGAAGAGCGGCTAGACGACGCAGGACGCCAGCAAACCCAGGTTAGTTATTTAACAATACAATATTTAAATTAAAATTATCCACAGGTACACATTGTAAAACAAAAATTGGTTTTAGAAAATGCATTTTGTTCGTGTGACCTCACAAGATTTTTGGACATCTCTTTCCTAAATACACATGCATGATTATTAGGTATTACAAGTATAGGTATTCTATTAACTAAGCGCCTGTTTTCTCAGCGTAGCATGTACAAAGGGTAGTCGTCAACAAATCATTTGCCATATCTATTGGGAAAATATTGTGAACAATTTGGAACAATGCTAATTCCCAATTTAAAATTCGATATGATAAGGTTAGTACCTAAATTAAACCAAACACATTTAATAGATACTGATTGTCAGGGTATTACTGATTATCAGGTAAGTCTCAAAATTACTAAACCTTTCACATATCCAACTTGAAATTAGTTCTGCTTAGTCAGCATCTTCATTACTGAAGATCGTGTGTAGTCTGAACTCTGAAGTAGTGTTGATCGCACGATGTACGATGCTCTTCCACGTGCTTCTGTCTTCCACCGTTTGGTTGACAGACCAGTGAGCGTGTTTACTAGGTCTGACCAACGGGGAGGTGGAGGGCCACGTGGTCTTTTCCCGTCGACCTGAGCTACCATCAGTTTCTCCAGGCTGCGGCTGCCAGGGTTTGCAAGCGATTTAACCGAAATAATCCAGTAACCACTGGAAGCAGATATTGAATAGCCTTGTGATTATTCTGAGCTCCTTGAGAATGGGCATGTTGGTTCGAACATAAAACTATTGGGCCAAATGTCACATGCTGCAATTAGTACTTATAACATAGAAATATTATATATTACAAGAAACTTTTGGGAATGACTCGGATAAATAATTTGGAGTTGGCTATAAGACATCTACAACCAGTATATTATATATTTAAATTTACCACTTGCTTAATTTTAATTGCAGCATCAAAGTAATTGCATAATAAACTTACAAAATGTTGTTGTACAGCCCGGAAAATATACAATAATGTAGACACATTATTACTGGTTATCGCTTCTTGTCGTTAAAGCATGTTGAGTGCTAATAACAGGATGTATATTAAATAGCGACGCCACTTTAGCAAATACAACCTTTTGAGCCGTAGGTTTATTATGGCGTGTTATAAACGGGAATTATTGGCTTTACTTCGTACACGAAGAAGCGGTGCAGTAGATCGACGTGGGTTTTCAGTTTTCACATAGATAATAGATATGGTTATAGTGCCAGAATGTGACCCGGTGTTTTTAGCGCGATAGAAATACCCGTGTGGTATTTCAAGTCACAGACTGGCAGAAAGTAATGAATTGTAGTGGATGTAGATATGCTTTTACTATTTAAATTAATTGTTGATTTATCCAACGAGTATTATATATGTGCTGCAGCGATAGTTACATGAACTGAAGTAAAGATACAATCACTAGTTGAGTAACACTAGTAGAGGCAGAATTGTTAAAATACCCACTTTTTGCCAGGCATGTTTTGGTCTCCAAGTAAAAATAGTAAGCCCAAGGGATTGAGGATTGGGTTAAAACAGTAAGTCTTTAGAGGTAGAAATTGAAGCGATACGCGATATATTTTTTTGTATTTCGAACAATACATTTACTCGAGAATGCGTGAAATGGAACGTAGTGAAGGAAATTGTAGACGACTTTGGCGGAAAATTATTGCATATATAATATATATATATATAATTATTTGCATAGGTGTCCCATAATAGTTTAAGGTAATAGGAGCAATATGATTTTAAACTCACGAATACCACAATCTTGTAGAATGGTTCCGAAACCTAGCTACAAACCGGAAAAAACTAAGTAATTTGGAATTTCCCGCCATAGTTAATAATATTGTTTGCAACGTTGCACCTGTCAAAATGCGTGAAATGAAACGGTATGGCGCTAATTCTTTTGAAAGTAAAATAGGCCTACCTATATACATAAAGTATTTTTCTTCGTTTTTTATACTTTAGTGGTCCTAGCATAGACGTGAGACAAAAATTTTGCTTTTACTAATAGAATAAATTAATGTAATGTCGACTCCGGTTAATTGTAATTTGCACTATACGTAAACCTTGTGTTACACCTACGGCAGCTTCTTCACTTTAAATGTGACAATATTGATGAATGCTATATAATTTTATTGTCAGTTGTTCTATATGACGACAGTAATAGAGAGAAATGAAGAAAAGACAGTAATAAGAAGTAATAAGAATAAATATAAGTAAGTAATAAGAAGTAATAAGTAACAGTAATAAAAAGATAAGACAGTAATAGAGAGAAAAAAATTCACTGTGGATACATATGCATCTGCGCGCTCGAGAGCAAAATATTGGTGAGATGATTTTTTCTCTCTCCCCGATGTCTGTTTCCTGTCCATGCTAGAGGACCGCAGGTTTGATGAGACTAATTAATATAGGGCAAAAAAAATATTTAAAAATAAAATAATAATAATATATGGCAGTCATAGTACGACGACGAGAGAAGCGTAAGGTGGTGGGTACTGGTTTCAACAGTCACCCGCAGAAGAATTTTAATGCATTTCTTCTTAGTTTCTTTCAGTAAGTTGGATCAGTAGATTCTAGGCGAATCCGGAAAGCCTTCAAAAAGAAATTATATGACATACATATACGTTTACCCTTCTTCTTTAAATTATCATAAACTCGGAAGTTTATGTGTGAAAATAGCACCAAGCAGACGTACTAGAGCATAATAAAAATTATTAGGCTAGATCTAGATTTTATATTTTGGTGTAAAATCGATTATTACTGTGGTTTGCCTTTTATAAGAGACGATACTATGTACGTTTAAAATATATGTTTTTTATATTATAGCAAATAAAACAAAATTGTTCGTGAACCAATAATATTTTTTTTCATAATGAAACTATATTAAAAGGATATCAACACAAAAATAATTAAATCGTGTAGCTAAATCTAACCTATCTATTAATTATTACTTATCTTAAATATTTTAAGATAAAAAATTGTGAGCTCCGTTTCCTACCAGGAATCATTATATCATGTAGCAAACAGAGCTCAGGTCAATGTCCACAGGTAGGCTACCCAAAAGGTTGGCGGCATTGCCCCGTTGAATGCCAATACTAAATCTCAGGCCAAGGTAAGCGCCAGCCCTTCGGTCTTTTGTCTTTCCTATAAGTCGCTTTGACAAATCTTTACATAGAAGCCATGCGCTTATGTTTCTACTCTAAAAAGCAGAAAAATGTTTCTACTCTAAAATCTACTCTAAAGGCAGTTCTGCCTTTTAGAGTAGATATTCATTGATCGATATTCTCACATTTTTGCCCTTTAAAGCATTATGCTGCCACTGATAAATAAAAAATACCGGCCAAGTGCGAGTCGGACTCGCGCACTGAGAGTTCCGTACCAACCTGTGGGTATGTAAGTTATAGTATTTTTATTGCATACATGAAATCCATAACATTTTTAAATTATAAAAAAATATTTTTGTTATATGATGTATTTAACTATATGCTTCTCGCAATTTTGCTGTGCTATAAGACGTTGCTTCATACCAAGTTTTAGAGTTCACGGGAAGTATCCTGTAGGCTTTGATTCCCTTGCGAGTGACGAAAATTTGCGGCATAAACGGCTGTATCTTTTGATTGCGTTGGCTTAGAAGTTTGGTATATTCACAGCTCCAAGGAACATTAGACCCGAGTATTTGATATGAATTTCAGCTTGATACCTCCACGCGTTCCTGAGAAAAAGGGTCTTGACATATAGACAGACAGACAACAAAGTGATCCTATAAGGGTTACTTTTTCCTTTTCAGGTACGGAACCCTAAAAATGATTATTATAATATTGTTGATTATATATTTAGCAATCCTGCAGAACGGTGTTTTTTTAATATAAATTACTATTTTTTAGTATTTGACTAGAAAAAACAGGTTTTTTTACGTACTTAATTAGTGCCGGAAGGAGCACGTTACATCAAAATTCCATAGACCGTTGCTTTGTCTGGATTTTATGTTTATATTGTTAATTTAACTAGAACATGATAACTACTCTACGATTGGTTAATATAGCTCCAGCAGTATATTATTAACTTTTAAATACATAAACCAAAACTTCATCCAAAGTAATCAATAAAGGCCAACTTCTACAACTGGTGCTTATATCACAAGCCCCGTTTTGAAGTTCCAAAAAAGAAAATTATCGTTGCTGGTTAATATTTACAAAATATTTTTCATTGCAATTTTTTTATTTAACTTTTAAACCACTTGATTTTACATAACGTTATAATTTTAATAATGAATACGTCTAGGTGTGTACCACCGCTTTGTTTATTACGTCGCGAAGCAATAATAAAAACAGTTAACTATATTTCCGGGTTACGTCACATCTAGATAAGAGGTCATTTAACAGTGTATAATATACATCCTTTACAGGAACTCGTATTCGAGTTAGTAGTTCTATGGACGACAATGGTCTATCGACAGAGTTTACTATTCTTGTCAACCGACCGTGACTGCGTGAGCATGATCGCTTCCAAATTCGAATTTTTGGGATAAATAGTACGTATAATAAACGTATTTTTAGTTAAAAAATATTTGTTTCTAAAAATGTTTATTTTAACAAATCAAATCAACACATCCCTCCCAAATTCGAAGGGTCCCGGTCGGGATAAATAGTACGTAAAACTATGTAAATTAAACTTCTTTTTTACTGTAGCAGATATATAAATAATATAAATATAGACGATTTGTCCACTGCAGAACACAGCCTCTCCCACCAAAGGGGATTTTCCATAATCCCCACGCTTGGCAGGGGTCTTGATCATCATATAAGACAGCGATTCCTCAGAAGCGCCGTTGCCCACCTTAAGGTATTTAACCCTTAGTCGCCCATGGGAAGAAATGGGGGAGTGACATCCTAGTCCGGCGCCCCTCGGGCTGTTTTTTCTTTTATGTAAGTTCTTTTTTATAGAAGTTAAAGTAAGTAGTTACGTGTAGTAATCGCAATCAGATATTTCCTTGAAGTTAATATAACTCTGGCACCCCACGGATGGTATTAATATATGATGTCGCTGACCTATATAGGTAGGTACTTATGTGGTTTCCAGGGGCGCGTCAAGTAACTACACGTAAAATAAGATTAACTATTTGAAGAAGCTCGATGAATTAAGTACATGTCTCTCCGTTTGTGCCAATATTGGTTATCTAAGCTCATGAATGAAGTCTGAGGCTGTTTTTCATACATGTGTATGTTATTTAGATACTGAAATAGACCTATTTCAGCGATAAGTTATCAATAAATTAAATATCTGTCGTCAAACACATGATTTATGACAGCAGCTGTCCTTGAAAGCGTATTTCCACTCTATATTAAGATTGTTTACCACACGCAGAAAAAAACTAAATTTCAAACTATAAAATATATAAAAATTTATAAGATATTATTATGCCGTTATATAAGTGCTTAGGAACTCATTTACCATACCTATAATGATTACTTAGAATGTTTTGGTAATTTAGCTCACTTTTCTTTTCCTTTCAAATTACATGTATATTTTTTTTTCTTTAATTAAGTTTAACACATTTTAGTCTGTAAAATATAGCCAACCGATGGACCCGTCATTTGTGTTAGATTTTTATACATATTTTTTTATTAGAAGAGTCTACGTACCTGCTGACCTTTTCTAATGATTTAATTATATTCACTTAAAATGTGAAACAAAGAGAAAACAAAGAAAACCGGTCCCATTTTCCAGTCGGTGTAACCGGTACACAAATACATAAACAATAACTTTTATTACACAGGTCACGTGGAAAACCAGATTTGCAACTATTTGCATCTCACGTTGTGGCGCATATTCACGTGTTCTACAACCAACAACATGCAAACGCAGCAGAGCCATCTTCCGAACTTATTCTCCGACTCTATGGTAGCAGCGTGTCGTCCGCGTCGGCTTTAACACAACACTTCTCTTGAGTTGTTCTCAAAAATGACTGCAGATGGCGTAATATATAAGAAATAATGTTTTATTTGTTAATCAACACAAGACGATTTCAATTTTGTTAAATCACATTTTCCTGTAATCGTTTATAGTGCTTTCTTGTTTTGTAAATATTGTTCATAAGTACCCAAAATCAAAATTTTGCAATGTGCGCTTTACAATATTATTATGATAATATTTACATAAAGTATTTGTAGATGGCACTGCGTATAGTTGTAGTTAAAACATTTACTGGCAAATGAAACGTGTTTTTTAAGATTGTAAACACGAATATTTCCCTCCCAAATCAAAACACTGAATAAATATTCCAAGTTTAACAGCATTCAAACATGGATAACATGATTAAAATCTGTGATTATAGTGGCATCTAGTTGATACTGCATTACTACGCTACTACGACTTGCTAAACCTCCACAAACATAAAACGACTATGTTTCGAAACTGAAATTATAGATGGAGTTTATTATCAGCTTATGTTTTGATCTTCTTTCGACAACATTTTATTTAGCTTTTCTAGCGATAAGCCGCGCCGCAACGACTACATATGTGATTTTGTATGGCAACATGCTTGATTCACTAATGCGCCGCCAGAGGGCTATACGAATCGTAGAATAGAAGATCGATAAGTCCCAGTCGTACCTGATGTTTTAGTAAGTAAGAACGTATATGGCAGTAAGACAAAAGAAAAACTTCTTATTATTTGCATACACTCTCGCAAAAATATTTCACAGTTTCCACCAATGTCACACAATAACATTCGAAGAATCACACTTTTTAGAAAATAACAACATCATGTTGATGATGACTTTTCCAAAACGTGATCTTCTTACTATTATCCCACTCATGTTGGGTCGTAAGGCCGTCCTCGCAATTAACACAAAGAATAATACAAGACCATATTAAAGTATGTTTCCTAACGAGACACAGGATTAAATGCATGGATACAATCGTAAAAGTTTTAATTTAGCACTATAATGGCCGGCAGCTCATCAACCACCACGGCTACCAGTCGTTACCTTCTCTACTCCAGGTAATAAGACCGTTGATGATCAGGAGCCGATACTGCAAATTACGTGCTTCAAGACCCCAATTACATCGAAGTGCATGACATCCATCAGGATGATATGCACAGTTCTTGTTCTCTCAATATAGAGTTTCCGGTTAAATAGTTAAACCGAAAACTGTTTGTAACGAACCGTAGGTACGGAAAAATAACGATAATTCCCGATTTTATCGTAGAAAATTTGAAACTTTTATTATTACCTATGTGGTCATAGCACAAACAAACACAGATTATAAAAATGACAATATGTTTTTTTTAATATGTGATTGTGATAGAACACGCACGAGGCACACTTGATGTTAAGCGGATTAACCTCTATAACAGATGCATTTCGTCATGTGACGAATTGCACTGCGCCTGTCACATTGAGACATACAGTTGTCTCATGTGTCTGTAATTTTTACAGACACATGAGACAACTGTAAAAAACACTTTCTGTAGTGGTAGCTAGCCAGGTGGGCATTCGCGAAATGCCCTTCAACCATACGGTGAAGCTTAAGTCGGCGGGGATCGAACCAGGGAGCTGCGGCACTTCAGTCCATAGCTATTACCGCTCGGCCATCATTTCTTCAAAAACTCATTACAATAGGCAGTTAATCTGCATTATAACGCTCTTTTGCCAATATAAACGTCTAGGTCTATCTCAAGATTTACGTAGAATGTATACTGGTTCTCAGCTAGCGGCTAGCTACCACTTCAAGTAGAAAATCTGTCGCCAAGCACCTAACGATGTGTTCTGGCAGCTGTCCTTGAGGGCCAGTAATTCGGTTAGCCTGAACAACATCTTCGACCACATCATCACTTACCGTCAGGTGAGATAGTGGTCACAGACTAGACTAAGAGGTAAAAAAGGATCTTGAATCGTATTTAAAAAATAACGATTGTAAGTAACTCGCAGTTTGTCAGTTTCATAATAGTATAGTATGATACAAGTATTTAAGCAAGTTGCTCATTATACACGAGGCTGTGGGTTGCAGCCCGAGCCGTAGGCGAGGGCGTAAATCAGCCGCGTGTATAATGAGCAAGTTGCTCACGAGTTTCATACGCACTTTTTCAACACCCTTGCGAGGAAAAAAAAATATAATGCACTAATACGATACAAACAACATACGAAAATTATTGAACATAACGCGCAAGTTTTTCATTTTTGCGCGCGGCAAATGTGGTTGCTTACATATAAACCTCCTTGTTGTTACAAATCTGTATTACCCTGTTAAATTGAAAATGCTTTGTTTACTCGCATATAATTTGCAGTTAGGTACTAATTTAACTTTGAAGGGATAATTCTATTACGCACTAGTGTATAATATTATTATGCACGAGGGTGTTATAGTTCGGTTTATGGCCCTAGAAACGATATAATAAAGCTCACTTTACAAGCAAGGGTGTTAAAAATTGAATTGGCGTACAGTCCTACAACTGCTAATTGATAGTACGTTACGCGTATAAAAAGTATATAGGCATTCTCTATGACGGACTTCCCTGAAACGGAAGCGTAAGGAGATAGCGTAGGTTGACAGCACGTAGGTAGATATCACATTACCAACCTACGAGGTGCACTGTTAATGAATAATGATAATGTCAATGCCGTTGTTCACTTACTTGGAACCTATTATAACTTTTACTTTATGTACTTAATCATCAGATGATTTGAAACAAATATACTAAAACCTGAGTCCTATATTAAGTTTTGTACGGTGCCGGTGGTAGACTAGCTGGGCTTTTCTTTTATGTGATTGTAAGGGGTCAAGGACGATGCCCACTAGGTGTTTGGCGGTAACCTCTGGTAATAGGATGTATTTCGTAACGACGAACAACTCTTCGCACATATTTTTTTTTTTTTTTTTTAGCCTGATAGGTTAGCCTTTGACCTAGTGGTCAAAGGCTAACCTATCAGGCTAAAAAAATCCATCAGGTGAGATAGTTCTCACCTGATGGTAAGTGATGATGTGGTCGAGGATGTTGTTCAGACTAACCTAGAGTTCTGGCTCTCAAGGACAGCTGCCGGAACACACCGTTAGGTGTTTGGCGACAGATTTTCAACTTGAGGGTGGTAGCTAACCAGGCGGGCATTTGCAAAGTGCCCTACCACCATGCATCGCCCTGACACATAAAGTTGTTATGTCTCATGTGCCTGTAATTTCACCGGCACCCATTCCTACCCTTTAAACTGGAACACAGTTATGCAAACATTACTTCTTGGAGGTAGAAACAGGCAGTTGTCCCCGGACAAACTCGTTCTCAAAGAGTTCTAGTGCCACTAAATCTTGTGCGGTCGCCGAAACGCAGCCGAAAGTTCAAGTCACATTTCTAAGGGATTTTAAAGAAATTGATATATTAACTTCACCGAGTCTGTATAATATTTGAAAATAATATGTATGTTCGCAAAAAAATGAGTAAATTTAAACCACGATTACAACTCTAGGAATAAATATAAAATAGCGGTGCCAGGTTCATCACACCTAAAGTAGGATCGGTGCAATATGTTTTCTCTGTCACAAAGAACAATACAAGAACTGTCTTATAAAGTTTCAGCATGGGTTTTATGGCCGATCGCTTATTTGAATCCAACCAGCATTGGGAATGATTTTATTGATAGGTACCTAGTACCTGCCAATACCGTATAGCCGCTACAAGGGAGAGGATTATATAGGTATAGTTTTGTGTTGTGCAACAGATGTGCAGTACGCTTCGACATACGAGTGGCATGGTATGCTGCTCATTGCTCATTCAGCGTATTCTCGATTTTTACGACATCCAACAGGAGAATTGTAACAGTCCTATAATTACCTTAAGCCGGGAACTATACGGCAATATTATGTACCTATGCTTGATATATACATATAACATATTTACTATCATATTAATGATAATTAGCAATAAATTCGCCTTACATTTTCTATTTTTTATGTAATGAAAATAGATAAATTTACAATAGGTTACTAAGGACATGCATGACCTATTAAAATATCGCAATTACGACATCTCATGAAATCACGTGATTTTATGACGTATACCAAGTGCCAAGACTTCATGCAAGAATGTCATCTGGGCAAGTACAACCTTTGCCCTAATCGTCTATATTAGGGAAAAGGTAGTTGCACTTGCCCAAAATGTAACATATATAGGAGTTCCGGATTGAAGAACAACCTAGAAAGAGATATAACGGCACAAGATACTTTTCTTACTTTTCTGCTATCTATAGACTCTTGCACATTTCATCTTAGTTTTCAACTTTTACAAACGCAGTGTTTTGTTGAGAAAATAACAAATATTTATACTTTACAGAAAAAAGTAAGCATGACCTGTGTACATTATCATAAGCTGCAGTGCTGTGATTAACTTATAAATACGACAAGTAAATCATTATTGTGGTAGTCATATTACTAAAATTATACAATCCACAGTTACAATATTTCATTTCGTAACAAAACACTTTCCTATGAATTAATTATAGCTATACTAATAACGCAACAAGGCAAAGACAAAGAGACTGCTTAGATTCATCAATCAGTCCTAGGATTCAGGACGACTCGTTGAAGTCTTTTGTATGACGTATCTGTAAGCGTAGACAGAGATAAATTAAATGTTATGCGGTATATTAGAATGATTTTGGTTTACTTAAAATAAGTTATATACAGGAGTTATATCAGTCACAGTATATTATTATATAAAATAGCTATAATTGAAAATATGAGCTATTAACGTAGATAAAATAAATCCCTTCTCGCGTGGCTCAATTTATATTTTGTTTTGTAATATCAAAATAATGTTTCTTTCATATCAATCAATTCGGGGTCTGAACTCTGAAATTGTTGAGTTTGTATACGAGAGGGCGCGAAGAGCGAAGGAAGCGTCTCCATTTCAGCTTGCGAAAATGTTTTCGAATGCCTGTCCAGATTCTGGGTATTCCGGTATTTCTCCTACTCTACAGGTCGCATTTCTCAACTGATTGTCGTAAAATTTTGTTTACAGGTTTTATAATTCTATTAAAATTTTTTACTATTAATTTTTTTGGAAAATATTCAAAACTCCGGATATATTGGGGTAGAAAACTTCTTCTTCTTCTGATCCACTGAACCGTTGTGTTATTTTTTTTATAAATTAAACACTTATAGTACCTATTATGGATATTATTTAAAAACTCGTTCTCGTTATTTTTTTGTAACTAATGCATAGTTAATTGGAAACTTGAAAACTAAACGAAAATATATTATTAAAAGAACCCATTCTTAACGGTTCGTCCGAGCAATTCTGAAAATTTTACAGAAAACGGTCAGGTGTCAAACACAAGTGTGCTTACTTAGTACCTACTAACTAGGAACTTAGTGATATTTTGCATATAACTTAAAAAACGTGAACTTTAAAATATGACGAAACTGTACGTAAGAATGGAAAGCGCTCCGTGAACCTAATTAGAGGTAGCATATGTTGGTGACTGCTGCTTAAATAAGTTCTTGTGTGGCTTCATTGTCTAAACTAAACTTATATCGTATATTACAGTATCACACAGCGCAACACGTGATGTAACTTCTTTGGCTTTACTCCCTAATTAGTTCCAGTGACCTCCAATTTTTGCACCAAGGTTTTACACTCCACAAAAACATCCGACTGACTGTTATAGTAAAAACATTATATTCTTCTGTTATTATCACAAAAAATATTTAAGTGATTTCGTCACGGTTTGTTGAGAACGAAGTGACATTTTCAGTACAGTTAGAAGGTGAATTTGACGTAGTTTTTTGTGTATATTCTCAAACGACGACGGTGAAGACAGTTATGTACGTACCTATATGAGTGGGTGTTGAGTTGAGTTGAGGCCCTCCTACGTTCCACTTAAGCGCAAACAAAAGGCTTTTTTTTAAACTTGTTCCATATCCGATTCTGGCCCAGTGTTTGGTCTAGTTCGCCAGTGCAAGTTCATTGTTCGTTCACTTCCAGTTTTGAATTGGTCGTAAACGCCTCTTGAGTTCGCGAGTAGTTTTTGTGGTAAAGGTTTGCCTTCGGAAGAGGCACGTTTCTGTCGAAGTTTTGCTAGTCACTTGCGTCATTTTGGTTCTCAGAGTCAGTTTTGTTGTTGGCGTTGAGACGCGAAGTGAGTCACGATGTTAGTACTCTCAAAAGTCGATAGTACTTGTCGATAAAACTGCAAATAAGATAACCGATTCTCTAGTGACATGTTAACCTATTTATTATTTGCTAAGATAAGCCTTCTATGATTGTACTGTGTTTATTTACCCTATAAAGCTTATTCCACGTTTTTAGTTGTATCGAATAAACAAGCTTGAGAAAATACTTTTCCTAGAGTCTGTAACTCATGTACTTTCGTATTTATCTAAAGAAATCAACTACGTCTCGCCTTTATACTTAAATAGTTTTAAAATTTAACAATAGCTTCCCCTAAAAATGCTCTGTTACTTTTCAAATTTATTTAGGTTTTTCTATTATTTACAAATCATACAATAGGGGTATCAAACATCTGCTAGAAAACTTAATAACGTCATAGCAACGTCGATAGTAAACAATCGAGCGGGGGACAACACTCAACGCCCAGCGCAACAGTCGGCCGGCCGGCTCGGCGCACATCCGCCTGCGCGCTCAAGCCAGCAGCGCCGCACAACCCCGACCATTCCAAATTCGAACGCGCACCAATCAAAAAGTTTTGAAAACATTAGCCGAAAAAAAGTGAAACAAAATTGACAAGGTGGCTTTTTTTAATGTGTGATAAGAAATATTTGCATTGTAACAATGTGTGTGTAGGTACCCTATGAAGCGTGGCTAAAGTTCTTTAATAACGTGACCGTTACAGTGTAGAGTAATTGTTGCAAAACAATAAGAAACTGAATTATAATAATAGTGGATTATAACTGTGAAATTTTAACGTTAACCAAGCCTAAGACTTGCGGAGGAAACGTGAGACGGAAACCATATCAAATTGTAGGTAAGTTTTTAAGTCGGAAGTCCAGTAATTGGATAATTCCACTTAAGTTAGTACATGTTCAATAACAAAATTTAATTAAATTGATTGAAACGTATCATTTACCATAAAAATTAAATGGAATTGAGGGCTTACTATAAAGGTACTTAAATATCGACCGTAAACTAAAAATTGAATTTGTATGATTCAGTCTTTCTTATGGTTTTTTTGTGCTTAACGTTTTTGTGTAAACATTTTATTTAATTTAACATCACCCAAAGCTTATTAAAAAAAGTTTAATAATTGCCAAGTACGCTTAAGTCCTTTCTTAACCCTCTTAATTAATAAGAGAAAATAGAGCGCTTAGGTATACTTACAACTCATTTGAAAGACTGATCTTACAAAAATTCAAGACGCTCTGCCCACTCTAAGTCGAAGTGCTATAATTAAGCTTTCGTATGAAAATCAACAATAATTATTTCAAGTTTAACTTCGGTAATTATTCATCGTCAAATAATTATAATATGTTTAATAATAAGTGATTTTAAACCATAATTATTATGCAATGCAACTCATCTTGATATAGCAACAAAACTCAATTTCCATGCGATATTATGTTTAATATCTATGAAAATCAATTAGGGTTGGTCCAAGAAGATGACGTAAGGTTCTGGTACTACTGACTACTCTGTGGTCACGAGGGGTTATTGTTCTATGATTCGTGATGGTTTCGAGGTGACGACCCAATAAAAACTATTCAAGCACGAAATCATTTTTTATTTGCACTGTTCTATTGAATTCATGAATAAATGAAGCTGTAGTAGAATCATCGTTCGAGTCATATATTTTTTTAATGCATATTAGTTTATCAAAGTACTTCAATGCAGTAACGAAAAATTTAAAATTTAATTGATACAAAAACTATACCTACATTTGATAGTTATTATTATTTGTAGGTTAGGATCACAGGTATAATTCGTATGACCCCGCATAACGTTTTACTATATTATATGATTATTTCAGTTACACTGAGCAAAGCCAGGTTTATATGCCTTCATTGGTTACATATAAACTTAAAAAAAGTATTTTCACCTCACAACTACGAAAAATGCGTATTATTCATAGCCTCACAAGTTTGGAAAAGTTTTATTTGTATTTCGAAATCTGCGTGCAAAGGTGCTTTTTAGGGTTCCGTATCCAAAGGGTAAGAACGGGTCCGACTGAGACTTCGTTGTCCCTCCGTCTGTCCGTCTGTCACCAGGCTGTATGTCAAGAACGGTGATAGCTAGACAGTTGAAATTTTCACAGCACGTTAAAACAAAAAAAGGTTAAAATATGAAGTCTAATGTTCATGAAGCTAATGGAACGGAACCCTTCGTACGTGAGTCCGACTCGCACTGGACCGATTTTTTGTAAATAATAAACCTTACCACGTAGCGCTTTCCGTACAAACGAAGTTTTCTTTATATTTAACTACACCGCAAGCTTTTAGGCAAACCCAAAGGCCATCATCGCTGCGCTGGCTCACAGGCAGTCCCAATACTCCAGCCCACTACCAGTTTGCTGTATGTTATGGGCTCAACGAATAAGCATGCTGGCAGCAATGCTTATTCGTTGAGCCATATAAGATACAATAATGCACCTAG
Source organism: Plagodis dolabraria (assembly GCA_963854805.1). Lineage (NCBI taxonomy): Eukaryota > Metazoa > Arthropoda > Insecta > Lepidoptera > Geometridae > Plagodis > Plagodis dolabraria. Next base: position 17,516,375 of record OY978450.1, read on the forward strand.
GTTCATGATCGTACATTTATACATTTAAGTATTTTGTTACAAACTAACTATAATACTAACTAACTACAATACAACACTACAGCTACTACAATAAAAGCATTTAAACAACCTATAAGTCATAGCAGACTCATAGGCAGTCCAAATGCTCCAGCCCACTCCCAGTTGGCAGCGTGCCCAGCATGCCCCGTTGAATTGCAATGCTTATCCGTTGAGCCAAATATGTGCCAGCATTTTGATCACGCGTCGTCACATCGACCAAAGCCAAGAGCGAACTAAATAAAAGATTGAAATAGGTCCAGCCATAATTTGAGTGCTACTATTTCCTGATACAGAATGACGCACACAGGCAAAGGCTTCAAAGTTAGAACGCCCCTCGTTTCCCCTCAAGGTTTAAAAATAATCCATACTCCTACCATCACCATTCTACGTTGTGAATTAATAAAATTATGCAGAGAATTTGAACTATTGTCACCATACTTAGATATTTATAAATAAATGTTTTTTTTCTCTGATAGGTTAGCCTTTGACCACTATCTCACCTGATGGTAAGTGATGATGTGGTCGAAGATGTCGTTCAGGCTAACCTATAATTACTGGCTCTCAAGGACAGCTGTCGGAACACATCGTTAGGTGCTTGGCGACAGATTTTCAGCTTGAGGGACCACCCTCAAGCTGAAAATCTGTCGCCAAGCTAGCCAGGCGGGCATTCGCAACGTGCCCTAACACCATGCTGTAACGACTGCCATCCTAAGACAACAACCGGGACCGACGGCTTAACGTGCCCTCCGAAGCACGGAAACGCTCAGTAGTAATTTCACCAGCGGTCACCAATCCAACTCCTGACCGCGGCGGACGTTGCTTAACTTTGCTGATCGATTCAGAATGGCTAAGCAAACTTCGCTACGAGCGCTTCAAAAAGGCGGTAGGCGGTTGATGATATTTACTTCCTATTCCTTAGATTACTAAGTCTAGTTTGTTTACCGCATTTGAATATACGTTAACATCCATAACGCACACCTTTGAACAAAGCCTCTCCCAATGGGTTGCCATAATCTCTTGGCAGGCGTCTTGGAAATCGCAATATAAGATGGCAATTTTTCAGACTGCGCGTTATACTTATCTACAGGTGACATTATGATCAAAGACAAGTTTATCAGTTAAAAACAAGTATAAAATAATTGAAAAAGAAAAAAACCCGACTGCAAATTCTATATATTTATGGAATCGTTTTTAAACCTCTTCACTTTGATAACCCACTGAACGATGGGTTACATAGAAAAAAAATTTTTTCTCGAAATATAGCGTCTGAAATCCACCAGTTTGTTTATTTATATTATTTCTTTGTACTTTAGCTATCAAGACGAATCTAATGATGTCTCAAACATTAAAATCGGTTTTGCCGTTTAGAAGTTATAGTGGATTAAAGAAAGTTACAAACATACATACGTACATACATGAACCCTGAAAACAATAACACTCCTTTTTATGGGCGTGAAAAAAAAGGCATTCTGTCAGATTCTCTTTCTATGAGCATGAAACCTTTCAATCACCTACCTATCGATCTACCTATTAGCAATTTTTCTGTAAATCTTATATGATCTGTGGGCGGTTATCCAACAAAAGTTAATTATAACATCAAGAAACTGCCCATATAAGTTATCCGCTAAATAGACTTTGTCCAAAAATCGATAATTGATCCATTAAATCCGTTCTTGTAAGGATGTTGTCTTTAAAACATGTTGTAAAGTAATGGAGCTTTAAGTTGAATTGTTACTTAAGTCTTTGCACGAATGCTGTTTGTAAAATTTAGTATTAGATACTGAACTGCCCACATACAATCGCCATGAAATATTTAATGGTCTATAGATCCATAACGTAAATAAATATATTGTCATTATACTCAAAAGGCAATACATAAATTGGACAGGTTGGCTGGTGGTCTTAATATGTGTAAAGGTTGTACTGCGAAATACATGACTCTTTTATTTTCCGCATCACAAAAGCTGAAATTGCATGGTGGTAGGGCATTTTGCGAATGCGGGCGCCTGGCTAGCTACAACCCTCAAGTAGAAAATCTGTCGCCAAGCACTTAACGATGTGTTCCGGGAGCTGTCCTTGATAATTCTTATTTAGCCTGAACAACATTTTAGACCACATTATCTGTAGAAGAATTTTAATCCCTACTACGTTACAAAAAATGTTTAAATATTTAAAAAATACTATTATGTGGTAATTTTTAAATATTTAATTACTTTTATGTTTGGGCACAGATGTTGTGGTAGTAGATAATGTACAGAAATACAAAAAGTAGCTAATCATATTTCAATACAAGACTGTTTTCCTATTACTGCTAGCTGTTGAGTAATATGTAAGTAATAACAAAAAGCTTACTTAGCTGTATTTGTGAAAAATGCTTATATCCATTGTAACTACCACAGACTAATGGACGCATGGAGTAATGAGTCTTGTGTGCTGTCCCTCAAAAGACTTAATGTTCCATACAAGACTGTAATTTCCATGGTTACCCTGCTCTTCAGACCATAACTGCTACACACGCTATATATTATAAATTGCTGGCAAAACTATGTGTGGGTAATATAATAATATAAGGGAGGTATGTGGGTATTATTACAAAAACTGTCAATTGCTGCTACAAAACAAATCTAGAAGCGTGAGAAGACGACCTAATTTAGAGCTGTTGTAGAATTATAATATATAGGTAACTAAATATTGTAACACTATTTTTATAATAATGTTTATCGTTTTATATTTAACTAGCTTTCCGGGCGCGGCTCCGCCCACGCTTATCTCGGTTATCGTGCAAAAACATTAACCTCTTTTTGCGCAGTTGGATAAAAAATATCCTATGTTTTTTCCCGGGTCTTAAACTATTTCCATACCAAATTTCATTCAAATCGGTCCAGTAGTTTTGGCGTGAAAGCGTAACAGACAGACAGAGTTTCTTTCGCATGTATAATAATAATAATATAATGTACTGGTTATGTGTAACACTTGTAAATTGGTTTGCAATAAAGAGTTATTGTATTGTAGGCTTCATCAGTGTATTTCTACTCTAGAAAACCCGGAGTCGAAATCGTGATCGTTACATTAACTATTGACACTAGGTATTACATTATTTTGACTTAGAGAACTTTATTACCCTGAAATAAACGTCACCTACTGAGAAAAAAGTTTAACATCCTTAAAAAAGGGTCTGCTGTATATATATATTGCGAAAAACTGCTGAGAAAACGAAAGCGCGTATGCGCGTAGATTTTTATTATGTTCATACAGACAAACAAACTTTAAATTTTTAATCGTCTTTAAAGATAAGGAGGAATTTTCTTTTACGTACGTAAACGTACCTGTGTTTTTTGTTATGTAAATATGAGCTCAGTGTTTAAAATCAGCACGGTGCCGACTTCAACATGACTCTTAAATACCATAATATACGATTTTGATGATTTCTCTAAATAGGGAAACGTGTATTAATTACTCAGATCGACATCGCAAAAATTGCGACTACTAAAACCACACCATTCCCTTGCTGTTTCGCTACTAGTATCATTACGTCACTGAATGAAGGAAAATAGCATATATTTGTACCTTTCACGTACTAGACTCCCCATGCAAACCATTCGGTTAGAACTATCGCATCCATCGGACCGTTCTCCGTGCAGATATAAGTATAGTACGATGTAGAAAGTCGATATCGATAATATCTGATCCACATCTTTATTGTTCAGTTTGCGTTGCACGGACAATAGGATATTTGAAGTAAGAGGTAGGCTTATTTTAACCATTACGTGCTTTCCAATTTTGTTTGCTGATATCGTTTGGTATTTTAATTAAACGAAAAATTCGGCGTAATTCTGCTTAAGTTAAATATTACTTAAAAAACTAAAATTAAGTAAAATACGAAAGTTCTTATTCTGTTTACGCTAAAATGCAAATTGGTGTAACAGATAATAACTATGATCCTGTTTCTATTCAAATTCTATATATGTAACCTGAAACCTGGGGATATCCCCGATATTTTTTAGTATGTATAAATAATAATATATTTTTCATCCCTGCAAAACGTACCCATACCACTTTAACCTATTCTTTTTTTCTATCACGTTGCTAATTAAGACAAAAAACCAAAGACATTGGATATACCATTAAAAATTTATGCACGCTCATCCATGTTTCGCTTAAGAACCTTTATTGGCAGAGTTCGGTAAAAATAAATTCAACACGTCTTTTCTGGTCAGGTGAAAGTTTTTTCTCACCTCAAACTGTAGTCCAAGACATCCATAAAACTATTAAGGATCGTCAAACGATTAAACCTGCAAAAATATTGTTTTTATTTGCCATGTTTATTGTTGCCTTAACATTGATAGGCTTGACATTTCGAATACCATAAAACAATAACTTTCTTATACCTAGCAAAGCTGTTAAGACCTTTTTACTCTGTGGTTAGGAATATAATATTAAAATAATATTAGAACTTAGCAACATACATAGGTACATTTTGTAGGAGTTATAGTAAATTATTTAAAATCAGAGAGAAAATCAAGTCTACATCTTCCACAGACAACATCAAGATATGTATATTTTCATCTGTGCAACACAGACAAGTTATATATTGTCAAGTTCTTCTTCATTAAGAAAATATTCTTTGTTCATCTCTATCAATGAATAAAACTTCAACATCTTTAATCACATTCCCTACCAATTTCTCGGTAGCAAATTATTTTCAGTATAAAAAATAATACATATACACAAAATAATTTAATAGTATATTATGGATCCATATATATTCTTCCTAATCCATTTCGAATGCAGGAAGTATGAATGGGGAATGAGCGCTCTTCATATAAATGAATTTTCGTACTATTTTAAATAGTACTTTATAATCGTACAAAAACTATAAAGTCTAAAACTTATTTTTGACTGTACGCGGGGCACTTTACATACGCAATATTAAATTGAATAGTATGGAAACTCTATCTGCAAACCAACTAGGTATTGCAATTTTAGCCCGCTCACTCAAAAATTTGCACGCGAGTATTTTTAAGTAATTTTTCTGATCTTGAAGAGTATGAAATAAAACGTCGCAGAGGTTTAGGTATGGAACGCCGTACGAATAGGGCACAAAGTATTCAAAATATGACGAAAACTAAACGCACAACGTTCTTGCGACCGATGTCACTTTATACAATACAAAAATTATTTTGTATGTAGAGCGATACATTCAACCACACAAAAAGCACAAAAAAAGCATCCTGTTCCAAACCAGGTGTTTTACTGCGTCGTCGTTTCCGTTATATCGTCATGTGACTCTGGTCACTGCATAGCAACTATAATCGACTCTATATCTACAACCGGAGCTATAATTACCTGTATTTCCGCAAAGGGAGGCGGTCCTCGGAACAGGTTTGTGTGCGGCAGAGCTTACTGAGGATAGGATTACATCCTGTTATGGGCTGGTTAGTAGGCATATTCTAGGAACCTTACAATAGGCTGTCCAGTGGAATAAAGATTTGTTCTATTTATTATATTATGCGGCATGTTTTTTAGGATAAGTTTTATTACCATGCCAAGTTATAAAATGAACTGGCCGTGGCAAACTTCACGCTTTACTATAGGAAATGTACGATCTTAAACTGTCGCAGTATAGATGGTGGGATTCCAGTTAAAGAAGGAGTCACGAAAGGGTAGGTACGATAGACTTAGGTGCTACATATAGCTGTTAAACAACAGTTTTAAGGTACATTGCTGTGTTCTGTATTGAAGCATTGAAGCCGGTATAATTATTGAGATAGTAGCATTTTTTAACCTTTTTCTATACTCGTTTTAAAATACCATATAGTTTTCACCTTCTCGTTAATAGATGAGGCCAAAACTAATTTGGCTAAACGTCTTGGTCATTTCGCCACTTTAAAAAAATAAGGGAATTGAGTTTAAATAAAGTCGTGCTGGGTCAAACCAAAACATATTAATAGAGGAATACAAAGTCACTTAAAAAATCTTCGCTACTCAATTTCGCATAGCCATGTTGAAGCTTCAAAGCTTCGAATAACAATCTAAACCGGAATATAATATCGGTTTTAAAATATATTTCAAATAAGTTGCAAAACAAAAGATAGTATATCAACAACACAAGCTCGAATTACAAACTTTGTTGCTCTCCGCCCATTGTGATCCAAATATTACCAGTCGTATATCTATTAAACCGTCAAGTCAATGCCAATAACGCCAAAAACCATACGCTGGCCTCGCTCCACCACATCCCACATTGCTCCGTCTTAGGCAACTGGAGCCTTGAATGTGCGCCAACATGCGCCTGAGCAGCTCTTACTTTCATTGTCCAATTGAATGCCGATTTGATCGCAATGAGGCCATCCGTAGTAGTGCGCATGGTCATTAACAGATGTATACAAGTGTTTAATGACATCTTGTTATTAATTGACAAGTTATGACTTAACAAATATATTCACTATGTGAATAAAAACCCATATTTCGCCGGATGTGGTTTGGTATATAGGAGTATGCTTTTGGTTTTGTAGAAGCATACTTCTAACTTCTAGTCTAGACAGTATGCTGGTAGGTTGTTCCTAGAGTCTCAGTTTTTAATATGCATATATAATCTATACAATGCAATACAAATACAAAAGCCTTTATTACTGATAATATAATAGTTATTTGTTACACAAGAGTGCAAAGTTTCTTTTTAACCGCGTGTTCAATTTTGATGACCGAGCAAGCGAAGGTTCTTAAAATTGAATCACGAGCGCAGCGAGTGATTCAAAATTAGAATCCTGAGCGTTAGCGAGTGCAACACGTAACTTTTCATTCCACCTCAGCGAGGAAATGACTAAATGCAAAAAAAAACGTTTAGCGCATTATTAACAGTTTCAGTCAATTCTGTTGGCGTCAAACAAACTTCCTCGTCGCTAGAATCACTCATTTTATTTTTTTCACTTATAGTTTTCAAGTTTCTTGTTTTTTTTTTTAATATAAGGTTTAACAATGACGTGAAAAAATGCCGCTTAAAGAACCGCGTACAAAGCAAATTGAAAAAAGAACACCAAGAAGGTTCCGAGTCTGAGTTTTTAACAAATTAAAAAAAAGTTGTATGATATATTCGGCACCATAGAGGTAGCAGTAAATAGGTTTAATTCACAAACTTAGTGCACACGATGTTCTAAATGCAATTTACTTTATCCTCTAGAGAATAAAAACGGCTTTTCCACTCAGATTTTGAAGATTAAAAATACTCTTTCCGAGATGGTGGGATGAAAATAAATTTTTCATTATTATAACTATTACATCATTTTATAATTTATTTAATTTCTAACCATCATGTTATTATTTAAAACAAAACAAAAAAAATAAAAAATACTATACTTAAACAACAATATATATAGGTTTTTTTTTTAAATTAATATATAATCTAGGAATCTTCAAATACATACTGAATAGGTATGTACTATGTGTCTTTTGGGCAAGCATTCTACCGTCGGCGTCGGTCGACCGTGGTCGCTTTCGACCAGTTGTGACTGTAGTCAAATATTTACTTAACTTTAGTTAAAAAAACAAGTTAGGGTCTCATATGGAAGCGAGCCTATTGGTATACCTATCGAGCAGCCTCCTTGGGCTCTAGACTCCGGACTCATATAGAAAGGTCTGTCGGAAACTATCCCTGCTCTACCTGGACATCAGATTCAAGACCCCAACATTCCACAGCGGAAAATCTAACGCCAAGCACCTAACAGTGTGTTCGGGCAGCAGTCCTTTAGAGCCAGTAAAGTCACAGATAAATGAGAGTTAACGGCCGTATATCTCAGGGTGCAGTGCAATTTGTCACTTGTTACAAAATGTATCGGGTACAGACAGGGGTTAGTCCGCATGTGGGCCTCGAGGTTGTTTAGTTACAATCACATATTCTAAAATCTCTGTATACTTGTTTTGTTGGAACCTGGTCTAGGATACTGCTTTGATTTGATATAACAGATCAGCAGAAGGTTCAAACATAACACGTAGGTATAGCAGTAGTAAAAATAGTACGACCATTCAACAGTGAACCAACCAACTCCATTCAAATTCAAAAAACGTTTTCTTATAAATATGTATTACTCATGTAAATCAAAGTCATTGTGTGCCTATTAAATGCTACTACGTAGACAGCATATTTAGACATCGGTATAATATATACAGTGATGCAGTGTTATTTAATATCAATTAATTTTCCTCTTCACCGTATTTAGGTCTAATATAATTATATAAGATCCAGGTACAGAAAGGTACCGTTCTAAGATGCCCAAAATTACGATGCTGGTGGAAAATCCCAGCAGGTAAAAGTAAAGGAAGTGGTGGATAAAAATAACGAATGTTAGATGTTTACAAGAATTTTACCTTTTGATACCATTAAAAATAAAAATCTAAATCGGCCAGTTGAATTCATAAGGTTACACTTGGTTAACATTTTATCAGTCTGATATTTTTTATCTGATGATAGAGAAACTGTGTCGAAATATAAATCCTATAGTTTAATCCGGTGGAACTGGACAGTTATTGGATTATTCTGACAAAAGAATTCCCAGCAGCAGTCTGGACTCTGGAGTCTAAGCTCCGTCGATGGCTCATCGATTATGTGTGACAAAATATATCTAGCTAAACAAGAGTGATTTAGATATTTTATGTCGGCCTCTTCGGAGTTGCGTTTTTTGTTAGAAAGAACTGAATTCCGGTGTAAGGTACTTAACTGGTAATTTTTTATTTCACTAGAAGTTGTGTTCTATGTGTGAGTATGAGTTATTTCCGAATTGATGGAAGTCAAAAAGAAAACTTGCAAGTTTTTGATTTTTGAAGCGCTCGTAGCGAAGTTTGCTTGGCCGTTTTTAATCGATCAGCTAAGTTAAGCAACGTCCGCCGCGGTCAAGAGTTGGATGGGTGACCGCTAGTGACATTACTACTGAGCGCTTCCGTGCTTCGGAGGGCACGTTAAGCCGTCGATCCCGGTTGTTGTCTTACGATGGCAATCGTTACAGCATGGTGGTAGGGCATTTCGCGAATGCCCGCCTGGCTAGCTACCACCCTCAAGTAGAAAATCTGTCGCCAAACACCTAATGGTGTGTTCCGGCAGTTGTCCTTGAGAGCCAGTAATTCTAGGCTAGCCTGAACAACATCTTCGACCACATCATCACTTACCATTAGGTGAGATAGTGGTCAAAGGCTAGCCTATTAGCAATTTAAAAAAAAAAAAAATTAATCTACAATTTTGTAAAGGTTTAATTTTTATGCTTGTTTTTTTTTAATGCTTGATGGGTTAGCCTTTGACCACTATCTCAACTGATGGTAAGTGATGATGTGGTCGAAGATGTTGCTCAGGCTAACCCAGAATTACTGACTCTCAAGGAATGAATGAAGGGAACTACATTAGTGAATAGTAACACACTAAATAAAGTGCAGAATACAGTTTTTATTCTTCATCATGCTGACTTAATATTACTACAACCACAATAGCGAATAGTTTATTTTTTATTTTTGGGGGGACAAGAATTTTGTTTGTCTCTACGAGAATATATCTCCACTAGACTTTGGCAAGGCGAGACAGAAGGCGTACAGCGTTTTCTACCACCGTCGCCTGTAGGTGCATCGTTAAGTTTTAAATTCACGCCAACCTAAAAATTACCTGATTATGTATTTGCACGTCATTTTAACATTATTTACCCCTAAATTACGCCAACAAATTATATATTATGTACATAATATGTAACATCTCAGACTATAATGGCCACAAAATCTAAAATCGGTTTACATAAAAATTTACCTCAACCCACTCACATTAGGTTCTATCATTATGTAGGTAGTTGGCAGCTTCGTCAATATCCTGTTAGCCAATTTGAATAGAGAAACTTTGTTTCTTTTATATCCAAATATGTAACCTTTTTATATTGCCTTTGACCACTACTAATGATAAGTGATCACGTGGGTTGAAGGTTCACTGACTTTGAAGGACCTGCTAGGAGGGCATTCAAGTAATGAACATAACGGACAATAACTAGGCAAGCTCCCAAATTTTAGTATATTTAATAACATAGACATCTCTTCTATCTACGCTCCTTCTAGCTAGTCCACCTTCAAAAATAAAATCTGTCGCCGTCATAAAATGATATTTTTCGCTCGCTATCCTTGAGGCCATTAGGATAGAGATAACTGAGCTCAGTTTAAAAAAAAATAACAAATATGATGAGGATAAACTGTTCAAAAACCAAAACTTATATAAGTAAACTTTATTCAAGTCACCAGCACTATGAGAGATACCTTGCTCTGCCACAATGAGGTTATGACAGAGATAGTGATCGCAATACGCCAATTTATGGTATATCAGATTAACTATCTACGTAGTAAATATTCTTTACTGAGTGCCTTTCTTCCATTACAATACCTATGTAAAGATTATCACAATGATCCCGTGCCGAGATCAGTTCGTGTGCCATGTCGCTTTCAGCTCACGAGTGGCCACCCATCCGTGATGCTTTCTGATCGCGTCGCGGCCAGCCATGGCTTTCCTTTGCTCTGATCGTGTTTTAAACTGCACCGGCTAGCATTCACAGTTATTGCTTCGTCAAGTAATGTTATTTTGACGGAATAACCTCGAGGCCCACCTGATGTTAAGCGGACTATCCTCTGCCTATAACAGATGCATTTCCTCACAAGTCACCAATGCTTTGCGCCCGTCACCTTGAGACATAGTTGTTAAGTCTCATGTGCCTGTAATTTCACTGGCTCTCAAGGACTCCTGCCGGAACACACCGTTAGGTGCTTGGCGACAGATTTTGTACTTGAGGGTGGTCAAATGACTATTAAAAAACTATCAACATAAAAACTGAAACCCTATATTTTCAAGGTTTTAATTGCATATAGGCTAGAACCAATTTGTCCACTGTTGGTAATTGATGGTGTGCTCGAAGATGTTAAACAGACATAACCCAGAGTTAAGAAGTCGGAAAACATCACTAGGCTTGTCGACATATTGTCTATTAGAGAGCGATTCGAGAAATGCCCTGCCACCACGCAACAAAATGTCATAACTGAAAATTAAATGTTTTTGAGATTGTATGACTTAATAAAGATGACGAGATGATGATCTAACGTATGTCTATACGTGAGATAGATACGTGATATACGGGATATAGCTATAAGAAATAATATATATATAGATAGACATCTAGCTAACCTTCAATCCGGTACACAGCTATCTAAATGGACATGGTAACCGTGTAGGCGTCTTCCTCACCAGGAACCCTACCACCAAAGATCCTCATCAAGAGTCCTACCATGTTGTGTGATAGTTTGAAAATCTGTGGAAGTCGAGAAGGTTTAATTAAAAAACTACTATGTCAAAAAAAAAATATTTCAAGAAATCTTCTGTGTAATTTTATAATCCTTGTAAATTCAATTATTCAATTTTGTTGCTAGGTCGTTGAACTACCTATTGTACTACTTATATTGTTAATAATTTAACGTATTTAGTCAATTAATGTGCGAGATTCAGAGAATAATTCTTAGGGTATCTAATACTTTTCATTGATGCACATTTTGAGCTAAAAAACTGTCGCGAGTTTTGTCCATAATTATTATATATTGGAACCGGCTAGGACTCGCGTAATATACCGGATATTGCTCCGACCAGTTTCGAACTTATTTGAAGTTCTTCGTCTGGGAGTCACGATTGTGCACAACGTCGAGCGCGGGTCTCAGCACGTCAGCACGTAACTGAACAATATCTGGTAAATATTACGCGAGTCCTAGCCGGTTCCTAAATAATAATTGATGTACATTGTTTCGGGTAAACATAATTTTGTAATGACATATAACATTTGTGAAGGTTTTAGGGGTCATTTCTGGAATCTGTGTATCGGTGTTCAAACTTGTACTTACCGTTATATTATTTTATTGATTTGGTATACCAAACCTAACGACAAGCGCGATAACACCGTTTTAATTTCGAATTTCTCGCCACAGACGCGAGTTTAAAACTTAAAACCACGACACCACATTTATCGTCAGTTTTACTGAAATCAGATTCTACTTCGTTTTCTAAACTTAGTATACATACAACAAATCACTAACTTTCTCGACTAATTACGTTATAAGTCGGCTATCACCAACGAAATATTATCGTAATGTATCATTGCGTTGTTTAATACTACTTATCGAAATACTTTCCGGGCGCGGCTCCGCCTGCGCGTATGTCGGTTATCGCGCAAAAACATTAACCTCTTTTTGCGCAGTTGGATAAAACCTATCCTTTGTTTTTCCCGGGTCTCAAACTATTTTCATACCAAATTTAATTCAAATCGGTCCAGTAGTTTTGGCGTGAAAGCGTAACAGACAGACAGACGAACAGACAGAGTTACTTTCGCATTTATAATATTAGTACTGATGATAGTAGCGCAGCGTTTTTCATTCAAACGATGTATCGTCAATTCGTCAAACTAAAAATACGCATTCATGTTCTTGAACCTAAATTCTATGCTCCTAGTTTGTCAAATTTCAATATATTATTTACTCATTGTTAAAATTTAGTATTCTCATAGAAAAAGATTTCCCGAGTAATTTCATATATGCATAATTTTGCGGGGCTCTAATTTGGCCGTCCAGGAGCCTAGATATTATAGTCTCAAGTTAAATTATGCCAAATTTTACCGAGCTCAAACGCTTTGTAAGACAACCTCGTCACAGAATTCATATAGTACCTACCCATAAACATTAAGGTAAAGCATCACCATGCGAGGGGTTCCCAGATTTACTAATAGAGGTGTTGCTGTGCTGCTAGTAGCTTTGAGCAAAGTGTGCACCTGATATACCCCGATGCGAGAACCAGACAAGTCGAGCGAGATGGCTTCAGAAAAATCATGTTTTAATTATTATTAAATCAAAAAATTATTTAACGTCGCATCGTTAAGTTACGTCACCCTAAGACTTGCTAGATTGGCAGCTTGTTGATATCGAGTACGAAACTGAAACAAAAATTCGTTGAAATAAGGATCATATTAGCTTTACAACTCTTAAGGCTATAAAGATCATTCATGAAATGGCCCCTACAAAAAAACGAATAGCAAGAACTTCGTTCGCTTAGTAAAGAGAAGTAAGCTAGGCGAACACACTATCACGTCTCATTTACTAATCTCATATTAGAAAAAAATACATTAAAATACATGTAATAAAGTTCATTCAACTGAACTGACCAACTGAAATAGTGGGAATAGATGCCTCTGCCTAGCCATGCGAGGGATACAGGTGTCATAATATGTTTTCATTTAATTTTATGCATAGTAAAAAGCGTAAGAATGTTGCCTGCATTATATCAGCAGGTATAGAGGTGTATAATATAAAGCACACTGTGCCGTATATTTTTACGTGATAAGACATATGATCGCTTTCTCACCTGTTAGTCACTGATGATATGGTCGGTGTCAGGTCAGACATTGCCCTCAGATGAAACTGGCTGTTAAGCACAGCTGGCGGAACAATTGAGGTGCATGCATGGCAGCTTTTCGGCTGATATCTTGAACAAGTGTCCGCCGTTGGCTGTCTGACCGCAGTGTTAAATATTGTAACTCCAAACAATAATTGTAAATACTTGTGTTTAGACTTGTAGCAAGTGAAATTACGGGGTGAAGGAGATATTATTATGAGATAAGATAAGAATTTTATATCTCGGAGTGACTAGCGCATTGCAGTTTCATGCAGAACGAAGACACTTCAACTGCAGGGCTTTCGTGATACTCACCATATGTAGGCGAGTCTATCATCTTATAGCTTTTGTCAAGAAAATGGAAAGATAATTCTTTATTGTTTCAACACTAGTATAGGTACAAAACAACTTACATAAATAAGTAATCAATACGTTTTACTTTTCAGAGTGGGGCGTCAATTACGAGACGGGCGAGGCAAGCGAGCCGGAGGCCGGTCGCATGCGTCCCGAGGACTACCGGCTCGTGTTCCTGAGCTCGGACTCATCGTGCCGCGAGGACACTGAGGACTCCTCCTCGACGGCCTCCTCGGCCGCGCCGCCCGCGCCCGACGACTGCGACTGGGACTACTTCGAGCCGGGCGCGGCGGCACCGCAACCCTCCCCCCCACCGATCAAGCACATTCCGCCGCCCTGCCCCAGGCAGTGCTCCTGCGGTGCTGAACCTCGCATCGTCGCCGTACCAGTCCCCGTGCCAGTCCCGGTACCCGCCGCCCTCTGGCCCGCGCTACTCGCCTTCCCTCAAACACCGCCCCCACCACACTGGAATACCTACCCCGGCTTCCCGCCTCTAGATGCGGCGGCTCTCGCTCGACTCACCACGGCCGCAGCCGTCGCCGTCACCGCGGCCGCTACCGCCACCGCTTCCGCCTCCGCAGCCAATAAACTAGAAATGACCACCTTCAAGACCGATAAGGCGATCCAGTCCGAATCGTCAGCATTAGCGCCCCGCGATAACAGTAGTGATAAGAATATCGAGCGGCCGATCGAACACGAAGCTTCAGTCGGTATCAAGGTGATAGCGGAGGAGGACCGACTTTCAGTGTCGTCAGATCAAGTGGATGCTATGCCGGAACATTTAAATGCGGAAAAAGCGTTTCCATCGTCCAATGAGTCCGGGGACTCGAGTGATTCGGAGGCAGGCGTGGCGCGGAGAAGTTACGATCTGACCAGCGGCGCGCCCGAGGAGCCCGCCACGTCAGATGAGGACTCGGACGACTCGGGTGGCGGAGGAGGACGTTTCTCGCGCGTTTTTGTCGTTAATCCCGCGGATTCGTCCTCTGACCTAGAAGACAACGCGGACAGCAGCGGCATCGACTGCGATGATTCTTATGACAAAAAGTCGGATAGCTTAGAAATAATTGCAGTTGAAGCAGCGATACAGAATGGTGAAAACGTCACTAATGCACCAAACGACGTGCCGCCACAAAATAGTCGAGACCCAAGTATTGTTTTGTTAGACTCAATTAATTTTACCAACGAATATCCCGTGATAAAATATGGTAATAACAGTAATCAAGGCTGCAGCGATGTTACAGGAGCGAGGTCAGAATTTGTTGATTTTTGTGACACGAATATGCTTCAAAGCGAAACGTGTGAAACATTCAATAGTTTTATTGCAACGTGCAGCTCAAGCAGTGACGATTTAGATAACACAAATAACACTGATAGTGGTAATTACAGATATGGAAGCATATCAGAAAACACCGACGACGAATCACCAATCAATAATTCCAATGCCGAGAGCGATTTAAAAGTAAAAGTCATGGTGGAGCTACCTAATGAGATAAATAAAAATGAATGCTCAGTTTCCACTGAAATTACACCGGAATCAATTAGGTTAACATCTTCCCCGGAGCCGAGCCACAACAGTACGAGTTATCCGCCCGCGGAAAAAATTGACCTGTTTAAAGGAATTGAACGAACTCTCAGTGAACTATTGAAGAAAGAATTACTGGAAGATCAAGAGGAGGAGAAAATGCATGACGGCGGGCCGGTTTGCAGTTCGACGGAGGGGGGCGCGTGCGCACCTGCCGAGACAACAGTTTGCCGCTCGCGTACGGCTCGTGCGGACGGGTCCGCGCGCTTCACTAGCCGCGTTATGATAACGCACGACCGCGTATCCGTCGTCACGTCGGATACGACGCGGCTCATGCGCGATATCACTGTGCATCACACTAACTCGCAAAACGAACTGGACCCACAAACTGGCACCGGAGCACAAACAACCGAAACTGACGAACGATTATCCGACGACGAAACGGCGCAGCCTTCGGGCGGAGTGACTGTCGTTAGCAACGCCGACACTCTCTCGGCGGTCGTATGCCTCGAGGAGGGGCTCGCAGATGACGACTCGTGGGTCGAGGACGTCAGCCATGACGAGGACGAGGCCACCTCGCCATCTGACTCGGACTCGGGGGACGAAGCCTCCTTGCCAACAAGAGGCGAAGACTTCGCTTACTGCCGCCGTTCCATAGACTTCACTCTGCATACAATCGTCGAAGAAAGTTGCGAAGAAAGCGAAACGGAACAAACTGCGAAAAAACCGCGACCTATATCTGCGACCGAGTTAGAGAAATATTTTTTCTTCGGCTTAGGCGATGGCCGAAACGAACATGAAGATGAGGAAGTTGTGTCAGAAGAGTCAAGTGTGTGTAGTGAAGGTGGTGAATCCATACCTGACAATGATCAGCCTAAACGGAGTGGTGATAGTGACGAACTTGTGTCTTCACGGTTAGAAAAATATTTTTTGTCGGGATTTATGGGGTTCAATCAAGAGCGACGCGATTCTGATGGCTCTGGTAGTGTAGGAAGTGACAGTGAAGGACGACAAAGTCCAGAACAGCGACGGAAACGATTAGTTCGTGCTCGAGGTACACCACGTTCACATTCAAACTCCTTGGATAACTTGTTAGCTGGTGACGAACCTTCTCAAGATGCCCAAGAAGTTTCAGACGCTTCCAGCACGGAAACCGAGGACAGACATGACTCATCCGAAAGGTTGGATATGCAAGGTGAAAATAAGAGGAAAAAACAAAACAAAAAAACACGTGGTTCGCCGGGCGATGAGAGGCGTCAATCAGCTGAGTTCACTGAGGAAACCCGTGATGATACGAGATCTGTTTCGGAAGGCGAGGATGGTAGGTCATCACCTCGACCCGAATTTCCACTTCTTGGATCTGAATTATCCGAATCTAAGAAACAAACAAGTAGAGATAGCGGATTTGTAGGCAGCTGCGATGACCTATTACGAAACGGCGATTCGAGTACTGAATTCAGATCACACGAACCTAAAACAGAATTAGAGGAAATTACTGAAGAAATTAGACCAGATATTGAAGAACGAGTTGAAAGTACACCATCGACTCGGCCGCCGCAAACTCCTCTCAGTCGTAAAGATAGCTTTAATAATTGGTCTTCAGACGAAGAAACAAATCTTATGATGACAAAAATGCGTCAATTTTTCAAGCAAATGGTCAACACAACAAACGTTAGAACGTCCACACCCGCCTCATCGAATTCTGAAAGCCCGCGCCCACCGAAACCACCCCAACTATTGTATTTTGAAAGCGAACTAACTAGGCTAATGAAAACCGTACCAGGCATTCGTGACGAAGAAGTGCGTGAGATAGTCGAGTATCTGTCTAGTGAGGATACATGGAGCGATTCATACGATTCTTCAGACTACGCAGGCTCGGATTTAGAGGGCACTACAAATAGATCCGCGTTGAGGAAACAAATATCTGAGAGTTGTCGTGAGATAATCGATAAATTCGATAACGGATGCAATGACGCGGGGTCGCTAGAGCGTGACGCGGCTGGAGCGTATCGAAGGCTGGCGGCGACGTTGGGCCGAGCGGGAGAAGGCTCGCCTCCTTTATTTGGGAAGGTGATGAGGCATATTGGGGGACGCCTAGTAGCGTTGATGCATGAAGTTTCAGGCGGCACGTCCCCGACTACAGATGACGATAGCGCATCAGAACCCGGCGCGTTAGCTCGGAGTCGATCTCATGATATTTTGGAAGCAGCAGCGAGTAGAGGAAGTGTTGCCAGTGACTGTGAGAGGTTTTCATGGCGAGGTAGTTTTGAATCAGCGCTGCTGGCGGCGGATTCGCGGGGTACCTTAGGTGGGGGAGTGGAGGCGAGGAGGTCTCCTGCTGGTGTAGAGCTTGCAGCGCAACGCTCGCACTCGAGGAGTTGTGGAGCCATAAGTGGCAGTGAAGACAGACTGTGGCGTGGCAGGAGAAGAGCATCTGCACCGGATGCCGAGGTGAGTTATAAAATATATTTAAAAACTTACTTTTAGGTACATAGGTATAATATCTGATTACAATAATTTCATTCATTCGTTCTCTACAATTTTCAGTTTCCCAATATACTCGTACCCATATTTCAAATGTATCCCAATTTGTCAAATTAACACTGACATCTAACCCTAAACAAATAGTTACAAAAGTATTTACCCAATACAATACTGCAATTCAACAATGACGAAACCAGAGCAACTTGAGCTCTCAAAGTATTGAAAGTAACCTAACAACGTTACTGAATAGGTATTTCTCAAGTGTCAATGTCACGCACGTCTCGTAACACCATTACGTTCACGTGGTCTAAAGTGGGTATTGGTATCAATAAATGCGATAGGCATTGTTGCCTATCTACAGTCGAAGATAAGAGAGCTTGTATACAAACATCGGTTGGCACGTACCGGCTGCCACAACATAACATTCCAATCTTCTTGTCTTGGATACACCGAACCTACAATCGAATTAAAATCACACAATAAGTATTCTTATCTTTTCATAATTTTCAATCGATACCTTAAACAATTTTGCGCCCTAATGTGACATTAACGTGAATAGACGTAATCACATTTCTGCAAAGTTTAATGAACTTAACGCAATAAGCATAACTAAACAGGTACTTCAGTGCATGGTCGAAACAATATTTACCACTGAGCAAGTCATATATTATAATATTTACCGAAATAATGTCAAACGTTGAATGATACGAATCCTAAACGTAAATACTATTCATATATACATTGCATAATATCAAAACAACAGATTCAACAAAATTTCTGACGGAAAATTAATAAAACCGCCTTGACCCGTTACTTTGACAAAGTAGGTACTTATCTTTGATGAAAATTCAACATTTACGCTTGCCGTTCATGTTGAGCCCTTCAAAGTGCAAGGCGATGTAGTCACATTATAAGTATAAATATCCACTTTGTTTTTATGTAATAATTGGATACGGTGCATTAGTAGTAAAATTTTGGATACAAAATACACAACAGGACACCATTAACAAAAACCAATGCTGATATATATACTTATGCATATACACACAGTATTTTGGTGTCCTTTATTTAAACAAATCGGTCAAGTGCGAGTCGGACTCGCGCGAACATTAGACTTCATACTTTAGACCCGAGTCCGACTCTCACTTGATCAACTTTTTGTATTTGTTGTTATATCGGCAACAGAAATACATCATCTGTGAAAATTTCAACTGTCTAGCTATCACCGTTCTTGAGATACAGCCTGGTTACAGACGGATGGACGGACAGCGAAGTCTCAGTAGTAGGGTCCCGTTTTTGCCCTTTGGGTACGGAACCCTAAAAAACGTACAGTTCTTAAAATGGTCCGTTTTGTTGTCATTTTTTTGTGTTCCTGGTAATCTTTTAAATTGTTATTGTCCAACTGAAATAATAGAATTAGCTAGTAGAATATTGTAAAAGACCTATTACTTACTTTACGAAGGTATATATATACGAACTTGTACACAGAGATCTTAACTATATTTAATAGTTCTAAAAATGGTTACCCTTTCTTATTATTTTAACATAAACAGGCAATCATTTACAAATTTTTAAATATATTTAGCGTATTGTTTACAAGCATAACTCAGTTTACGAACACTATTCATAAATGACGGTTTGTTTAAGAAATAGCTATGCCTAATATACTTAAAAAATCTATATTATTACACGACTGCTCAAAAGGAGCGTAGTTTCATCTAGGAATGTATGTACATACATACATTTTCTTTATTCCACTATAACTTTTAATGCCTGAACAGATTTTGATGTATGGGATATCGATATAATGTACAAATCCTAGATTAGCCTGAACAACATCTTCGACCACATCATCACTTACCATCTGGTGAGATAGTGGTCAAAGGCTAATCAGGCATAAAAAAAATACCCTAGTTCATTTCCATCATCCCGAGTGAAGATGATTAATTTTTTGCCAGAGCATTCGTATTTTATCACAAGTTAATAATAAATACTAATTCAAACAAGATAAATAATAACCAACACAAAATAACTCTATATAAGCTTACCATAAACAATACTTCCCAAACGTTCACCTCGCAAGGCACGTATTGACCCTAAATTTGCAGAATGAAGTGGTACCTTATGCATGCTCGTCTTGTAAGAAATCTTTTGTCAAACTCCTGTTTATTCCGGTAACTGGCCTTGGGAGCGAGATAACCCATATCTTTAACCACATCATCACATACCAACAACTCAGATAGTGGTGTTAAGGCTAAAGCTATCATATAGATAGTAAATATTCATAAGAATAAATTTATACACAACCAATATCAAAAAGAACGAATGTTGATCGTGTAAAAGTAAAGTTCATTTGTTTTAAATTTGTTCGGTTTGCTTTTTATGACTGATATTTTTTCATCTTGATATTAAGTACATGATTTAATAAATAAACTTACTAATATGAAGGTACATCGACGACATCGAGCCGGGAGGAGTCGATACTCACAAATCTACAACAGCCGTTGACTGTCTTTAAAGATTCTCTGTTTAAATTTAACCGACTTCAAAAAAAGGTAGTTCACAATTCGTCTGTTTTTTGTGTTATTTACCTCAGAACTTTTGACTCGGTGAACCGATTTTGATATTTGTTTTATTTGAAAACTGATGATTGTCGTGTGTTCCCATTTAAATTTCATCAAAATCGGTCCAACCGTTTTTGAGCTACACTCCAATATCTGAAAAATATTTTCCTATATTGATGATATAGTCGATGACAGTGAATGAAAATCGATCCCGTTAGTAGCATGGGTCATTGAAAAGGGGATTTTTTTTACTTAAAAATGGAACGTACTTCAACACCCAAAAGTGCAAAATAAGAATATAAACTTTTGAAGTCGGTACCATGATAAGTCAAAAGTACCTATTATCACAATACTATGCACATGGTACCGACTTCGACAAATTATTTCACACTTTGAGTGTTAAAGTCGTATCCAGTTTAAGGTACATTTTTGGTCACTTTGTAGGTGAAACCCTCCTCAGAGGTTCATTATTTGGATTCAGTAAAAATGTATACTATATAATGGACATTTTGGCAACAAATTCGTGCTGAAAATTTTTTAAACAGAGGCTTGATTAATATTAAGAAAAATATTTTAAATGCAGCTGATTTCAAATTATTTATTAGTACGGCTCCTCAAAAATAATGACTATTCACATCGAACTCGCGCCAAAATGTGAACAATTATATCCTACATAAAATGTGCTGAAAATTTTAAAACCGGACTACCGCATCTTGACGACAAACTTTCTACTTGAGGGATGGGCGATTATTACTAAATGCTATCGACTTAGTCGATTATTCTGTTCAGTCGATAAAAGTCGATAACAATCAATGTTAGTATTTGTTATCTACTAACGGTGTGCGGCAATAACTGACACGGTGTTCGTATAAGTCTTTACTACTAATTCGTTTGTAGCGCAGCCCACCTTATATTACTATACTCGTACGTACAACTAAATTAGTAATAACAAATTTAAAGATGCTGCGGTTTACGTACGCTGCGCTGCAAATGAGTAGCTAAAAATCCGTGCGGCTCTACTTATAACTGCTATTGTATGCGATTGTAGATTATTCAATTGTCTGTCTAGCAATCAATCCATCGATTTGTTCATTGAACATTCATTTGTTCGCTGTAGTGTAAGTTAATACTTAAGTACCTACATTATAAAAAACTACGAATGGAATAAGTATGTAAGTTATGACACGCGCGTTTGACCTCACTACACAAGTCAAAAGCCAACTAAAGTAAACAAATTGAAGTTATACTTCTGAGTGCCCTCAAATGGAAGCACTCAGTAGTAATGTCACTAGCGGTCACATATCCAACTCATGACTGCGGCGGACGTTGCTTAACTTAGCTGATCGGTTAAGAATAGCTCAGTAAACTGCGCTATAAGTGCTTTAAAATATCAAAATGTCTAATACAAACTGGCCTTAATCGGAAAATATCGGTATTTAAATACCGATTAATTCAAATTCCTTTCATTTAATGATAAAAAGCAAAACCTATAAACCTCAATATTGATAACATCTATAACATTTCCAAAAATCATAAAAATCGGTGATTGTTTAGGGGGGGTAGAAACATTTTCTCTTTTTATATGAAAATTCGACACTTCCTTCTAGTCTAATACAAACACACACAGATTGCTGTAATGACATAATCTTGATATTTTTCTTCGAAAACTATGACCAGTGGAGTGGAGTTGTGAAGTTCCAATGTCAAAATAAAAATCGTTTTCAATACCATTTGAATCAGAAATAAGGACCTTTTTAATGCATTCAAACATTCAAAAATGTTTACCAAAATAATGTTTTGTTATGAATCTTACATAACAAAACATTATTTTGGGCAGTCGTGTAATTAAGATAAAATACTTATGAAATAATAAGTGAAGCAATGACAGGCAAGCGGCAATAGTTAATGTACTGCAGTGCCACAGGTCCATGGTTCCATCCCCAACTTTTTAATGTTTTTTGGCATTACCTAGCATCATCAAGTAGAAAAACTGTCGCCAAGCACCTAACGGTGTGTTCCGGCAGCAACCCTTGAGGGCCAGTGAAATTACAGGCACATGACACTTAAGAACTATGACTACATCTCAAACGTGACGGGCTCAGTGCAATTCGTTACTTGTGATGAAATCAATCTTTTATAGGCAGAGGTTAGTCCACTTAACATAAGGCGGGCCTCGAGCTTGTTCCTTAAAAAAAAGTACAAGAGATCTGTATCGAACGGTAGGTATCATTTGATACTTGCGTAAGAAACCATTTTGTTCTCGTTCTTACCTCATAGCAATTATGATTGCATATTTGCGAAACGAGAGCGGATTCTGCCAATATTTGCATAACTGTCGCTTCGGAATGTTCATTCATTGAACACTTTAATTTTACCACGTTTTTATATCACTTTCTTGTTTGTCTGTCTGTCGTTATCTTGCAACTCAAATTTCGTGCACTTCCCGATTGGCTTCTTTTATATAATAATAAGCAAGTATTTGACCGCAGTCTCGCCTGATGGAGAGTGCTCGCCTAGCCGATACCTATTCCCTCTGTATTTGAACTTTTGAAGACTCCCAAATTTTATCTGGCGGGAAATAGAGAGGCTGCGCTGGTTGGATGTCCATACTTCAGCCGTACGCATTGTAAATCTGGATATAAAGCGCTTCTTGCTGTTGTGTGGACCTATTCAGTTGTCTTAAAAAAAAAAACAACTTATGGACACACACACTATTATTTTATTTGACAAAAATTAAATTATTAATTTACACGTTGACTTACAAGTTCCAAGCACAAACTTTTGCTACTAATTTGGACAGAGGTTCCACCTGAAGGGTATACTGGTACTGAGTCTGGTGACTACTGGAGTTATCACAATAAATCTGAGCACTTCATTTTGGAAGCCACCGTTTATATAGAGAAAAAGACTGCTGACAACGCGTAAATAGGTTTGTGTTGTGAGGGATTCGGGCCTAGGTCAGTGTAACAGTGTGTATTTTCAGCATATCGACTATGTATGGATTCCTGTGCGTCTTGTTGTCCAATGATTAAAAATACAGATAGTATAATTAGGTTGGGTAGATAGATCACACAGTCTCCGAAGTGAAGCTTGTAAAATACCGATAATGTGGCAACTTTGCGTCTATGTTCGAGGATTTGCAGTCTAGCCTCCACTTACTACAATGATAGGCTATCCAGCGCAAACATTCAGAGTAGCTCACAACTCGAAGAAACTTTCTTATTTGGTTGTATGTATATCGGTCTGTCTGTAGTTCCGGTGGGATCTTGTACCTAACTGATATTTCGAGCGTATACCGATTAGTTTTATTCTTTTTATAGCGCATAAACGTGAATTTTTGATTACTTTTTCAATCTTGTTACATTAAACGCTTTCGGTGGATCTTTAATATTTTGTTACTTAATTATCTCTTAATTTCTCCAATCACCTTTAGATGTCATTTAATTGAAACAAAACCAAACAAATACTCAATCATCATCACATCATGGGAGCGTCCACCGTTGAACAAAGCCTCCCCCATTAGGGAGGATTTGCCTTAATGCCCACACTTGGCAAGCGTCTTGGAAATAGATATTGTCAGTTCTTCTACACATTACAAGCGTTTATTTTTTTGGAAATGTATTACTATCACTGACAAAATTTAATTTATATATTGGCGGTTTTTTGAAATATAACATAATTTTTTTTTAGTTCGAAAAAACTGTAAAAGAGAATGACAAGCTATGTTTTCAGATAAACAGACAAGCATTATTCGTTTTATAAAAGAAACACCGGCAACACTTGGCCAAAGTTACATTCGCTCGTCGAGGCGAATGTTTCAGGCCACCAGGGAATATTTTGGTGTTTTATAATTAAAAAAGTATATTATTTCAAATATTCTGTTCGTAGTCCTAAAATTGAGACAAATTCACACTTGGTTATTTTTTATTTTTGTTTTTGAAATAGCTAATTACCCCAATATTCTTTCAGTCGGAAGAAGAGCAACGCGCTGGATCGCTTCCTCGCCTTCCTTCCGTCACCGGGCCGAGCACAGTCCCTGCCGGGCCGGTCAAATCGGCTCGGTACCGTGCTCCGGGTTTCCGGACAGCCACACGGGCCGCGTCAGCACCGGGCCTACATGTTCCCAGGAGAAGAAGACCAGCGCCAGCCGCGGCGCAGCAACCACCACCAGCCGCGCCGGCATCCGCACCTAGCTTACAGGGTGAGTACTTACTTCTTAGACTGATCTATGTTCTGGACTGAACTCTGAATCTTCTGATACAGTAACCAGTAGGTAATGAATTTAGCTTGAAATCATAATTGCACACGTGCCAATATATTAAATTCACTTAGTTAATCATTATGTGTTATACATATAGGTAGCGTAGTCTACTTAATACTAACCACTACATATGTATGTATAGATTCCCTACCAGGAGTTATTGTGACATAAAGATGATTAGATTTGAAATTAATAACAGCTACTATTATGCAAAAACTGAACTTAGAAATAAATTGTTGATTCTTAAATGGATTAACATTTTTAATTTACGAATCTGATGTTTTCTTAATTAGAGACATATTGTTGAACATGTATGTTTAGACAGAAACATTCAATATTTGCAATAGCCATTCATCATTAGAACAAACACACGCATGACTTTCATAAAAAACATCCATTGTTTAAAAAAATGTCTTCTTTACACTTACCGGTCATCAAACGCGGTTGAAATATGTAGAAAATGAGAGACAAAGAAAGTTTAATTAGAATATAACCACAGATATACACTTTCGCACACATAATCTCAAAACAGAATCTGTTACCGCACTATTCATAACCTCGAAGAGAATGTACTGACGTTGAGACGTGGCCTAGCATGAGAAAGAAAGCAAGATGTCAGGTGTTAAATGGACCCATAACGCAGATGTAACGATCATAATATTATAAATTATGATTAAAATTAACCTTACTTTACGTAATAAGACATCATTACTTTTTATTCAAAACATTTTTGGAATTGTGAAACTCTGCGCTACTGAGTTTCTGTTGACTCTGGTTTTAATGATTCCATATCCGAAAAATCAATAAACTACTAGGTAATTTGTGGTTTAAGAATTGTATATCTCTTAAGAATAACAATATTCACTTACAGAGAAACACATTTAAAACAAAGTAAAATTTAAATACCGGATTTCACAGTGTACACGAAATAATACTCGTATTTTGACTTAATAATAATATATCTACAGTTAATTACTTACGATATATGTCTACAAAAAAAGGACAGAATAGTCTTAATATGTAATATAATAATAGTAATATTTATTTACGTAAACTATTTTTATTATTGTTGTATTTATACTATTTAACCTGGGTGATGATTAAACTTCTAGGTACACGTATAAGGCTACGATAAAATGACAATATTATATAGTGCAACTAACAATGTTCCCATAAAGAAAAATCTGTAGAATCTAAGATAATAAGGCATCAGATAAGTTGTTAAGTAGTCATTAATTTTCAACACAGTATTGAGTAAGAGGTATTGTTTGCATGGCTGTGTTATTTTCGCACACAATAACATGGCACCTTGAGTCGATTTGACGCTTGTTTTACTTTCGAAAGGTCGCACAGCTCTTGTCGTTTACTTAGCTACTTATACTTGTTCGTCGTGTTGACATTTTTTTTGTCTTGTTCTTGACCGACACGATTTCCAAGCGAGGGCCTGATTGAATACTTAAAGATAGCATCGATTCTTTCCATACAATCGTAGTTTCGACATATTTTAATCATTCAGTGTTCAAACTCAGTGAAATTTTGCATGCATATCCTTGTGCCTAATATCTTGCTCCTGGTTCCAGTTTTCCATTTTAGTATTTTTTCATTTTTAAATGTTTAAATTAGAATTCCTATAACACTTAACGATTTTTTCGAATATTATTTGAAATATTATGTATCGTCGTAAGTTTTAAAAGATGCGTCGTATGAATCTTAAAACCCTACCCTGGAGCCAGAATATTTTTAACATTGCGTTTTCGTATTTTTTTTTAGTTATTATTAGTGTTATATTTTAGTTTTTTTTTGTTTTATTTCTGATAGGTTAGCCTTTGACCACTATCTCATCTGATGGTAAGTGATGATGTGGTCGCAGATGTTGTTCAGGCTAACCTAGAATTACTGGCTCTCAAGGACAGCTACCGGAACACACTGTTAGGTGCTTGGCGACAGATTTTCTACTTGAGGTAGCTAGCTAGGCGGGCATTCGCAAAATGCCCATACACCATGCAAAAAATTAACTGACTATTCAACAGTCTGCAAATTGGTTTTAAAGAGACTTAGTGATCTTCTGTATCATTTTCTAGAACTACTTTGGAATTTTCGTGAGGCTACCATATTCATATGCCTATTTTTTAGAATTTCCAAGATAACCCATTTTTTGTGCTGCGTTGTGGACCGCACGTATTGGCTAATATTTAACAACAAAAATAAAACGTAGGTATTAAAAATAAGACACCGAATATATTCGTGGAGTCCACGATTTCATGGAGTGAAATGGTAAGGTTCTTGTTGTAGGTGTATCTGATGTTGAACCTGAATACTTTTGACATATAAGTTGGGTAACGAACTTTTATTATTATTGTTTGCTTATTATTTTGCTCACTCATTGCTCGCTCGGGCTAGGGTAAAGTGAATTCAGGTAAATTCTGTTTTGTCGTTCTCGGGTTTGTATTCCTTTGTATTCATTTTAAATATATTTACCTGAGTTATGAACGGTTAAAAGAATTTAACAGGTAATTTAGGTAAATGACTGTAATATATCATTATAGTGCTTATAAGTATATGTGCGACTGTGTTCAGTTTTGATGGCCTTTTGAATATTGTGGACAGTATTTAATCCATCTTTATTGTGATGCTATGTTAAAACTAACTACAAGAAAATCAACAATCCGATGCCATTTTAAAAAAGGAACTTGTCGTCTCCTTTCTAATTCATTAGAGGTTGCATATAATCATAGCCAACACATTGCCCACCGACTTAATGAAAAAGAAATGTTTATATCACAGCTTTAAATACATGAAACGGTGTTTTCAGTATTTTGATGTTTAAATGAGTATATGAGCTATGACTATACAGAATTTCCCACATTCCTTAAAATAGCTTAGTTTTAGATTAGACTCAATAACAAAAACGGTCTAAAATTCTGTTTCTAGACAAAAATAAAATGTAATTTTTTACACAGTGGGCTCTAAACGGCAAAGTGCGATACCGCTGCGGTGCATAAAAACAGTTTTCGGCTGTGTTGTACACCCACGATATGTGCTCGCAGCAAATTCAAAATTCAATTTTCTAATAATTCCTAATGAAATTATGCTATAAATATATTTTTAATGTAATACTTAGAATAGGTGCATAACATAAATAAAGCTATTTTGTACATATTTTTTGTAATCTTAGTTCTAACATCTAATTATTCTCACGTCAGTTAAAATCGGCAACGCGTTTAGTAGTGCCACGTTCCGTTTCGTTACGGAGTTTTCTTTTTGTCGCATTACCAACACCGAATCAACCGGCAGTCTGTCCATATTTGAAAGACGTAGGTAAGTTTGTTTTTGTAAGTTTGTAATCTAAACCAGTCAGTGTAAGCGATGCTAATGTGGTCAGTAGTTACCTCAAGAAAATATACGCACTTGTAGATAAGGAGCAGACAGTAGGTAGATCATTATTGTGCAACAATACCGTGAGATTGTAAAGTAAGCACGAGATTGTGCGATTTGATGATTGTATCAATAATAGACACCTTTTTACTCCTCTAAAACTACACAACCTACTTTTATTATTACTTCTTCCGTAACTTTCAATGATTGTTTTATGTATTTTTAATAGATGATAGTCGAGCCTTTGATCACTATTTCAGCAGATGGTAAGTGATGACGTGGTTGAAGATGTTGTTCAGGTTAGCCTACAATTACTGACTCTAAAGGGACAGCTGCGGGGACACACCGTTAGGTGTATGGCGATTACGTTCTACTTGAGGGTGGGAGTCAGGCGGGGATTCACAAAATGCTCCACAACCGTGCTATAACGACTGCCATCCTAAGACAACAACCGAGACCGTCTCCGCCGGCCTAACGTGCCCTCCGAGGCATTGAAGATAAATTATTATTGTACAACACTAACGTGAGATACGAGATTGTGCGTTTTGATGATAGTATCGATAATATACACCAGGCTTTGCGCCTTGTCTGAAAATACACAACCTACTTCAAGGTATATTATCTTTTATGGTACTTTTGCTACTTCCGTTATTTTCATTTATTGTTTTATGTATTGTGTAAACAAGTTAGTACCTCTAACAGTATAATTTTTGCCTGCTAACCGAATATTCTTACAAAATTATAATGAAAGGAGAAAAAAATACCTGCACAAATCAGCATTTGATCATAATCTAGGTACTTCTCTACTATTATATCTCACACTATCTACATTTGCTATTCCTATAATATTTTAGTGAAAGTACAGTTGGTTCCCTTGAAATAGGATTATTATAACTGGTACCTACCTATTTCAGATGATTAGCTTAATAAATTATTGTTTTTTTTTTCACGTATACATTATTATTCATTACCTATATCATAAGCATGACTCGACACCCTATGGGGTACCGGTGTCCTTTTCCCCCCATTTCTTCCCGTGGGTGTCTTAAGAGGCGACTAAGGGAAAATATCAGAAGATGGGAAGCAGCGCCTTCTGAAGAACTGACAACTTTTACTGCAATCCCCAAGATGCCTGCCGAGCGCGGGGATTACAGCAAATCACCCCTATGGGGGAGACCTTGTTCAATAGTGGACGTTCAGGTTGATGTGATGATATCATTAACTTCATAATTTTTCCTTTTGCCTTAAATTAAATTTACAAACATCAGATCAATTTCCGTTTAGGTATTGCTTCTTCAGAATTAACGAACTCTATAATGTTTGAAAACGCATAGGCATATATACATAGGCATTTTTAAACATCTTTACCAAGCAAAGCACTACGTGCTACGTAGTACTACTATTCTGTGCTATTATTTAAATTCTGTGTCCAAAGACAACTGCAACGCTAACTTGAAATCTCCGGATTCAAAAGAAATGATTGATAAATCAACACAGTTGTTGGCTTTCCAAAGTCTACTTTCCACAATTTCCTGTTATTAATTTGTTATCATCACCCCATTTGTTCCTTAACTTATGAGAAACATGCAAAACTACGCACTACGTAGTACCTACTATATTAATTCTGTGCCCAAAGACAACTGCAAAGCTAACGTGAAGTCTCCAGATTCAAAAGAAATGATTGATATAGCATAACACAGCTGTTCGCTTTCTAAAGTCTACTTTTCCACAATTTCCTGTGATTAATTAGTTATCATCTACCTTAAGAACATTGAGACGAAAAGAGATCAGTAAGTAGTTTGTCAGTCGTCACGGTATATCACATGGCCAGCTCGAAAAGTAGGCCTAACTGTTACTTTAGAACATTTTCTACGTTCGTGACGGACTCCAACATTCTTCTGTTTGCATTCCGGTCGACCTTAATGCGTTTCCATCGATTCTGATATCTAAATGAGGAATTCATTATGATTTGATGAGCATCTGATACAAGAAGTAGTAAGCTAAATTTCCTGGTAGGTACTTAGTGATGACAGTGATTAACAGGTTGCTGTCGTGCACGTTTGTTGATCTCAATTTTGATACTTGAAATTGAAGCACCCGCTTTCCCCATTTGGCATACAAGTCAATAAAGATCTAGTCGAATCAGACGTCACTTTTAAAGCGATATACATTTACAAAAGGAAGGAAAAAAGGAACAAAAATCTAAGAATCTTGTGATACTTGACCACCCCACGAATAAAAAAAATTGTTCATGTATAGTTGAAAGTAACAATACTGAGATCAAGTTTTGATAATTAACGGAACAAAATTAGTATTTCCTCCTAAACATTGCCGATTTTCTTCAAAACCAGACAATCGATACAATATATATGTCTAATCTGTAGATATGTATATGCGATGTTGAAATCGATTAAAACCGATCTACTTTTACAAAAGGTAGGAAAATCTAAAAAGATTGTAAGAATTGTCAGATTCTTGACTACATTTCCAATATTTACAATACGTTGTAGATAATATTAATGTGATATAACTTTGTCAATAGGTCCAAATTTCACAAGTTAAAATTTTGTCTGTGAGATTAAGTTCGTTAAGTTACCTACGGAACAAAACTAGTTTCTCCTAAACGACATTGTCGATTCTTCAAAAGCATGTCAATCGAAAGATAAACTTAATTTATTTAATCTGTACGTAACATTTTGAAATCGAAGAAAGGCCTCCATGCGTTAAGTATTATCTTCTAAAATATTCTTGTATTTCAGGAGTGATTACGGTAATTGTCACGTCGCAGCGTGCGCAATGATGATATGAGCGTAATTTCAATACTGTTTTGTTTTACTTTCGTAATGGCCGGCAACTAGTTTGGGTGCAGGAAATATGACCTTAACTTTAAATTAAAATTAATATTCTGGATTCGTTAATTTAGTTTACTGAATTGAAAATTATATAAATTGGTATCCTGTGTTACCCGTCGCGTCGACAGTTTTGTACAAAAAAACACAATATATTGGACCATTGTTTTTCGCATATCCTACCTCTGAATTTGATGATTTAATCTGTCCATATCAAGTACACATTGCTGAAAACACGAAGTCGTCTGCGCAGCTTCTTAAAACAAAGACAAGCTATAAAATTGATCCATAAACACTTCCTCACCTTTATTTATAACAAAATGGCTTACACAATGAGGAAGTACAAGTTGTATCTTACGTAGTCACACTTGTCATCAGTTTAAATTAATTACAGTTCGATGGATGAAAGTTGTTTGTTTGAGATATAATTGCCATAGCAAGCATAGAAACTAAAAAAGGGTCTTTTAATATTACATTAAAACCATCGATTGTATCAACATCAATTTTAAAACTGTATATGCAATATTAATAACGTTTGACTATGTGTTAAGATTCCCTGGTCTAAGGTGTCTGGATAGGTAGGTACCACCGCACAGTAGGTCCATGGATCGTCACAGTAGGTTCATGGAGCTCTTCGGCCTCCTGATGTTAAGCGGTAACGTCTGCCTATAACAAACCCATTTTATCACGAGTGACGAACTCTGTCAGCCGTCTCTGTCTCCGCCTGTCAGCCTGAGACATATTACTTAAAAAAATTAAATGCGAATATGAGCGTAATGAATTTCGAAAGTCTAAGGGCAGTGCAAAAGCAACATGGAGAACAGTTAAAAAAATTGCTGATTTACAAAAACTCCCAACAACTGCAAGCTCCTTATTGTCACTTTCAGATGATCGTTTAACATCTATCAACGAAGTTAATGACTATTTCGTTAGCATCGGAAGTAAACTAGCCAACAAAATTACAAGCAGTATAAGTAACTCTACTTCCAAGTCTTTTAATCTTTCATCTGATATTAGATCACATCATTCTATGGCCATTTTTAATACGGATTGTGCAGAGGTGGAACGAACTATAAAAGGACTACGCGTTGACTGTGCAGTTGGATGGGATGATATTCCAGCAAGAGTACTAAAAGACTCTAGTGAAGTATTAACTCCTCCACTAACATACATTTTTAATCTCTGTTTTACAACGGGTATTTTTCCTAAATCTTTGAAAAAAGCTCTTGTACTTCCAATCTTCAAGAGTGGATGCAGACACAGTATAAATAATTATAGGCCTATATCCATCTTAAGTTCTCTTTCTAAACTTCTTGAAAAGCTATTAAATAGTAGGTTAACAAAGTACTTAAATAAAAATATGTTTTTCTCTAAGAGGCAGTACGGATTCCGGAAAGGATTATCTACAGAAGATGCAGTCACTGAACTTACAAACAAAGTTGTTGATAGCCTTGATAGTAGTCTCAAAACTATTGGAGTTTTTCTAGATATATCCAAAGCTTTCGACACTGTCTCAATTCCAACACTGCTCTTGAAGCTGGAAAATCTTGGTATTCGTGGTACTGCCTTAGAAATTTTTCGAGATTACCTATCTGACCGCTCTCAATGTGTCAAGATCGATGGTATGACAAGTAATGATAAATACCTGAGTTTTGGAGTACCACAGGGCAGTATTTTAGGCCCTGTATTGTTTTTAATATATGTAAACGACCTCTGCAACCTTAAGTTACCACACTGCGATATCTTCACATATGCTGATGACACGGCTCTTATTGTTACCGGAAAAAGTTGGAGTGAAGCTAAACAACATACAGAAGAAGCTATGAAAACAGTAATGGACTGGCTGACTGTAAACCTTCTTACGCTGAACTTGGACAAAACAAAATATATTACGTTTGCCTTAAAAATATCACTACAACCTGATCCTAATACGTTTTCAATA
Organism: Plagodis dolabraria; assembly: GCA_963854805.1. Lineage (NCBI taxonomy): Eukaryota > Metazoa > Arthropoda > Insecta > Lepidoptera > Geometridae > Plagodis > Plagodis dolabraria. Next base: position 17,549,200 of record OY978450.1, read on the forward strand.
ATCGCGCATAGCTGCTTCCCTAATAACTCAAAACCCTGCAATTGTATTTCTATTGCTAGGGCTAATAGTATCAAATATCTAGGAGTACAAATAGATTGCGCCCTAAATTGGAAACCACACATCGATATTCTCAATGCTCGAGCTAGAAAACTTATTTACGTCTTTAAAAATATTAGATCTGTAGCTGATATTGAGACACTTAAAATCGTATACTACTCACTGGCACAATCTATATTAACATATTGTAGTACAGCCTGGGGTGGAGCATGTCCTACCATATTTATTCAAGTCGAGAGAGCGCAAAGGGCCATACTGAAGGTAATGCATAAAAAGCCAATACGATATCCTACTGCTTCTTTATACAATGAGACTAATTTCTTAACCGTAAGACAACTAAGCATCCTGAACATAATTATGCGAAAACACAGAAGCTTCACATACGATCCACTGCTTGACACTAGTATACGAAGACGCGGTCGCATATGTCCTAATTACCCCCAACGAACGTGCATGGCACACAGACAATATAAAGTTATTTCTAATAGAGTTTACAATAAGATCAACAAACTTTATCACATTTACCCACTTGCTCCTCATAAAGTGAATCAGATCACCCATAACTGGCCAAAAACTCTTTCTTATGATGATACAGAGAGTCTAATTCAAACGATTAAATAACAGGAGCTCTAAAATAAAAAAATATATAAATTTAAATTATAACAGATAAAAAATACAAAGTCTTTTTTACTACATACTTTTTACTACCATATCATATCACCCATTCTTGTCACTGTAGGTATCCATTCTCACATATCTACTAACACATATATAAGATACTCACCTCCACTAACACAACATAGTTCCTTCACTTGAAAATTACAACGCTTTTTTATAAAACTACCTACACCCCACACCTACATTAAACTCTTACACACAACCAACACAGACACACACAAACTCACACACAAACCCTCACACTCACACACACAGACACACACACACTCATTTCCCTTGCATGCTTATACTTAAGTTTATTTTTCAATTTCCATAATTTTATGTAAACCTTACAATTAGTAAATGTTCCTAAAAATGTTTTAATTTGCATTTGAACATAATTACGAGCATATGTATCAATTGATGTAACTGACACCTTTTAGGTAATAATCCTGCTAAATAGGCTAATCATTACTGGACCCAACTCAATCCTTCAACTGTTTTTAAGACAAATTATAAGCATATGCATGTTAATCATTATTAACGTTTAGCTATTACCTCCTAAAATCACAATTAAGACAATTAATAGTGAAATATCAGTTTCCTACTAACGGAGGGCTTTGTCGCCTGTAACACAGTTTTAATACTAGCTCAGGCGACACAGGTTCTTTATACAATCCTTGTGTCCTATATTCAAAATAAATAAGACATTTAAAATTGTAAAGACTCAGTAAGTAAGTATTGTAATAGCTCAGTAAGTTTGGCAATAAATAATAATTATTATTATTATTATATACTTGTTAATGTGTACATGAGACATGTAATTTAACTGACTCTTAAGGTCTATTGCCGGAACACACTGTTAGGCGACAGATTTTCTATTTGATGGTAGCCAGGCGAGCATTCGCAAAGTGCCTTTCCACCATGCAAATACAGCTCAAGTATAAAATCTGACGCCAAGCACATAATGGTGTGTCTGTGCTGACCAGAGTCTGCATACTACGAGTATCTTCGACCACATTATCACTTAATATCAAGTCAGGAGAGGTTATTGTTAAAAACCAGCGTATCAATAAAAAAACGAGCTTACCGTCGCAACGTACACTTTAAATAGAGTGTACGTTGCCGATCGTTGCCTCAGTTTAATGACATATCGAAGTCGAAACCAAAACTGCAATGCTAATGACATGTAAAAGATGGCAATGTAAACCAGTTTCGTAACAGAAGCGGCAACGGACAGTTTAATGGCACTTGTCCTACGTAACCCATGTTACAGAATAAATATCAGTCACTACGTCCATGGTGCCTTTCAAAAACTTGGCGAACCTGTTCTGAGTTCCGAGCGGTTCCGACTATATCGGCACCAAACGTACTTTGCTCGAACAATACGTGACATGAATATAAGAACATCAGGCTGGACAGACTGACCAAAAGCTTGAGGCAATCTCATTTGAAACTTAAATCCTTAGTAATAGAGTGCATTTGAACTTAAGATAATGATACAGACACGTTTGGGTATAACAACTCCACCCATGTGCGGCATACTTTAACCTAAACAAGAATGTTTCTTTCATAATAATGTACTGGAAACTAATTCCGTGATTCTTGCCGTCCATTCATCACATACGGATGTGAGAAAATTGCAAACTGTGGCCTCCTGTTTTTAAAGTAATTTGTCAGTCCCAGAGTTTCAGAACATTAGCTTATTCAATAATAGGTGGGTTTCCAAGGCTCTTCAAAATTAGCTAATACTCGTTAATGAGACAATATCGGTGTATTATACGACGTAGGGTTTGTAGGACAAGAAAGCCTATCATCGTCAGTAGCCGGAAGTCGTTCACCGTTGACAAAATTCCTCCTCCATTTGGGGGGGTTTGCCATAAACCTCACGCTTGGCAGGCGTCTTGAGGACCGCAGTATAAGATACCAGCTCTTCTGAGGGCTCTGCTGCCACCTTCTGGTATTCCTCTTTAGAACTGCATTACCTGTATTGCCCATTTTTGGCCGATTCGGAACTGGAAGCGATCAGCCAGAGCTATATCAGTTTGTATTTTACCAATGTAGGAATAAACTGAAGAAATTTCAAGCTGAACGAATTTCTAGTTCCACGCCTCTTACATTTTTCTTTTGAGGAAGTAAGGAGATAATTTCCTCGCACAGTACCTCATGCAAGCTATGGCTTACCCTGTTTGAAACAATTCTAAATCGGATATATTAAGTCTTCCGAGAAAGTTTTTCCTAAGCCCAGAACGATAGCGTCTTCTTTCTAGTCTTTTTTCGCGGAAAGCATCCCCATACAGACCGAAGCTGGACGTCGTCGGATTAACTCATTTAAACGCTTTTTTCACTGTCACAAATATGCACTCAATCACATGAGATAATTTATACTTCACGTATCACAAGTTTATGGGGAAGGCTTTTGTGCAAGAGTGGACGTCTTCCGGCTGATGATGATAAGTTATCACAAGTTCACGACATTTGTTGACATGACATGTTGACATGAAATCTTTACTTATCTTGTTCGTGTAGAACTTACTTTGTTAAACTCGTTTTGTTATAGACGAACAGTGAATTCGGTTAGGTACTCGTTTTGTGCAGTATGTTCTTATAGAGAACGGATCATGAGATTTCCCGCCAGTTACGCTTCGTCATTAATAACAATAAAACCGTCAATGACTTCGTTCTCATTAGCGCAATGACAATCTTTAACGATCAGCCTTTGTACTTACGTGCGTATTGTGTCCCTTTTTATTCTGTGGAATTGTATAGTAACTACGTTAATGCACGTTACTTCGTAATCTTCGTATCGTACATTAATCCTTATCGATGGTTTTATGTAGGTTTCCTAAGTGTATTAAGTGTTTATACCTATATATACCTATAAACAGTACACTATAACAGCGTAAGTTACGTAACTGATTGAACTAGTCTAGACTTACCTAGTTGAGAGAAATGTTATGGCTGTGTAGATGGATACAGCAGGTAAAGCCAAAATATTTTTTTAAACCGCAGTGCATTCACATTCTAAGGGTTCCGTACCCAAGCAAAACGGAATCCTGTAATGACTGACGCTGTCTGCCTGTCTTCTGTATGTCACGGGTGTTCTGTATGTCATGATGATAGTTTTACATCAGCTCATCAACGGAATGAGGCACAAATTTAGGATCTTATTATTGTGCCTCAAAGTTGAGATCGTGAGGTGCCGTTTTGACATTAAATGTATAGGACATACCTGTCAAAACTGCATCTCACGTCAAAACGGCATTTCAAGAGAACTCAGCTTTGTGACGCATTTATTAACACGTGCCTCAGAAATTTTGTATAATAATATAGAACGTTGACACAAAGGCGAATATTGTACTAAAAATTAAGATAAATTACTTAATTTGAGTGATACTGTTATAAAATGTGTGAAACTCACGAAAATTTCATTAAAGACATTAAAAAAAAATCCTGCAAAAATTTAGAACTGACTCATTTATTTCTATCGATACTCCATGCCAACAATTTTGAAGAAATATATTTATCACGTCTATGTCATAACACATGCCGGTATAATATCTCTGGCTATACACAGCTCTGCTACCCGGAACACTGTAGTATGATGCTACTAAACAGATGAGTTAGTGGAAAAATTGGATAATGGGACGAAGATTTCTTATTAAGGCTACAGTATTTTTATGACTAATTTTTGGCTGACTTTGGAGTTTGGACGTGGACAATGTTTTATATTGCCATATTAATTTGTAAAGTAGTAAAGCTGTCTCGCTCTCTCGTCTAGTTTCAGCCAACAGCCCACATGTGCTCTTACAAAATAAATGAATTAAAATAGTAATTTAAGTGCTGTGTAACCTAAATTGTGTTTAAAATGTATAGCGTAGTATTATTATACATATATGTTCTATGCTTTATATTATAAGACAATACAAATACCAAGTGAGTTATTGCAGACTTGCATTTACAGTGAACTAGCTTTCCGGGCGCGGCTCCGCCCGCGCTTATGTCGGTTATCGCGCGAAAACATTAACCTCTTTTTGCGCAGTCGGATAAAAACCATCCTATGTTTTTTCCCGGGTCTCAAACTATCTCCACACCAAATTTCATTCAAATCGGTTCAGTAGTTTTGGCGTGAAAGCGTAACAGACAGACAGACAGAGTTACTTTCGCATTTATAATATTATTAGTACTGACTAGCTTTCCGGGCGCGGCTCCGCCCGCGCGTATGTCGGTTATCGCGCAAAAACATTAACCTCTTTTTGCGCAGTTGGAAAAAAACCATCCTATGTTTTTTCCTGGGTCTCAAACTATTTCCATACTAAATTTCATTCAAATCGGTCCAGTAGTTTTGGCGTGAAAGCGTAACAGACAGACAGAGTTACTTTCGCATTAGTACTGAAGTACTGATACCACGGTCAAATGTAGGTGCCTACTCATTATGCAGTTAAAATAGTTTTTATACTTGAACCTACTTTCTTCATATAATTTCCTTCACGTTTAGTAAAATGTGACAAAATTATAATAAACGTTATAGGAACATCATTATGATATTTAAAACCAGTATTGAAATGATATCATCAGACTTGATATTTAAATATTAAACTTCATAAATAATAAATGAATGTTATTTAGTTGTCAGCTGTGTAACAACATTAAAGTTTAAAGTTGAAATGTTTATACTTGTTATAATAAGGTGATATAAAATAACAATGAGTTTTCGGTATGACTTAGTAGTCGTTTTATAATAATTATTAATATGTTAAATAAACATCACTTTATACAAAACTAAAAATATTGATTGCCATAAGCTGGCCCTTCAGACCGACTAAAAACTAGCCGGGCCCACCCAACTCTGCTTGCTGGTTGCTAATTTTAGCAACCAGCAAGCAGAGTTGGTTTTTAAACCATTGTTCTATCGTTGGGAACAGCTTATCAATAACACAAGACGAGAAAGTTAAGAAGGTAAGAGTTTAGTCCGGTTTAGTAGCCCATACTATTATAAATTGCTAAATAATTATGTACAAGGAATGTAAGGCCATATCCACCTAATTTTATAAGGACCATAAAATATGAGATGAGAGTGTTTAAATCAAGTTATTTCATATTTCAATGTTATTATTAACTATTATTAATGGAGCATTGCACGCGTTTATGAACAGTCAGAAGGTGTCTAAGAAGGCTCGTTTGGCTGTTCATGGGGGAGTGTTGGTTCCGACACTAATGTATGGGAGTGAAAGTTGGGTATGGCAGAAAAACCATGAAAGTAGAATAAATGCAGTGGAGATGAGAGCATTGAGAAGCATGATTGGAGTCAAACGAAGTGACAGGATAAGGAATAGTGTGATAAGGGAACGATGTGGTGTGAATGAGGATGTAGTGACCAAAATCGAGAAAGGTATGTTAAGATGGTTTGGACATGTAGAGAGAATGAATGAAATGAGATTGACTAAACAGGTATACGTGGGACAAGTGAACGGAAGTGTTGGAAGGGGAAGACCTAGGCGAACGTTCCGAAATCAGATTGAAGATGTTCTGAATAAATGCCAGGTCAGGAGTACCCTAAACCGACGCTTATGTATGAAAGGATTGATGAGTGTAGATGAAGCGAAAGAGATATGTAAGGATCGTAGCAAGTGGAAATCTGTGGTCTCTGCCTACCCCTATGGGAAAGAGGCGTGATTTTATATATGTATGTATGTATGTATTATTAACCGACTTTGAAAACAGGAAGAGGTTTTCATTGCGACTGTATTTTTTTGTGAGCCTCATAACTCTTTACATAACAGGGTGTTGAAATGTTCTTTTTATATTCGAACGATGGTGCTTCTCATGTGGTCCCATTTAAATTTTGATGAGATCTGAAGAATTGTATTTGAGTTATCCGTAATAATGCGTATTATATGTTTGAAGTCTGATTTTTTGTCAAAATGTTGATATCTTCAAAAAATTCCGAGTTTAAAGATTATCAAATCAATTACTACCTATACTATCAGTATCTTGATTATCAGTTGTCGGCAATGTTCAAAACACGTTCTAACGTACAATAATTATATGTTAACAGACATTTTATTTTAGACTTTATTCTATAGACACACCAAGACACTATAATGTAATACCTATCGTATTTACGATTGACCAAAAACAAATGTTATTGGAACGACATATTAGTTTACGTTTCTTGTGGATTTCATCGTGATTTTTTTCTCTTTGTTAACCGCCGGATATCCGTTAACACTCACTCTGTGAAAATTTTGACCGGCTACAATTCACAGTACAAAATATACTGTATAAGACAATTGTATTCATAGCGTACAAACAAACGTATGTAATTTCAACATAATTATCTATTTTAAATATGTTAAAATTTAATGTATAAGTATATAATGTATAATTAAGGTACAAGATTATTACAATTATGAATAATCTTATACTCAAGCTTCTCGTTTCCCAGTTTTCCGTAACATTATGTATTTTCAAAATGATTCGGGAATATAGTTTGTATGGAAATTCTTGTTTTTACGTTTAGAAATAAAATAAACAATAAAACGAAGAACTGTCAAACCAGAAGCATAGAAATATTAGGCTCAAGGACATGCGTGCCAAATATAACAAAGTTTAAACATTAGCAATTTGAAATATATCGAAATTAGCAAATTTTATATAGAAGCGCTATGAATGAATACACTTTCCTTAACGGGCGGACTACTTAGGTTGTTTTGATTAAAAATATAACAAATAAAATGCAAAAACTTGTTTTATAACACGCAACAGAAAGTATCTCAAATCAGTCAAATTGATTACTACAAAAAATATCCAAATATAGAAAGATATTCATCGATAAAGATAAAATCAGATAAAAATGTAGCTTAAAGGTCAGGCTATGACAAATACTAGTTAAGTATGTGCCCGTTCCGATCTATCATAAATAATTACCGCTGTAACGCAATAGAACCCAAGCTGCACCTATAGTTAACATTATAATGACCCACTAGTACTTCTGCTCGTATTGAAATTAGAGTTATTTCTCAAGGCATTAACCAGTGAGTACCCATAGCATGGAGTTCGCGGCCACCATTACGCCATTTCTCAACCGTGGTGGTTTCACGCTCGCTGCCCGTTAAACTTTATCCGGTTACACTCCATTGTGGTGAGTTTAAATGCTGGTTTGATACTATTTGTTTCAAAATCCAGACGCGGCTGGTGTTCAAAACCAGTGTAAGCAGAGCTTTAGAGAAACACATATTTACGAACAAAGTAGTAAACACGCTTCAACTAAGCAAGACAATCCAGATGGTACCTACAAACATGTCTACTATAATAAGTTGCAACTGCATAATATCTCACCAGTAAACTAGGTATGACCTTGTGGGGTGCCAGGACCCCGTGGAATTGAAATTGCCAGGTTAGAATTGCACCTCCCCATATCATCTCGTGGGTGTCGTAAGAGGCGGCTAAGGGAAAAATATTGGACGGTGGGCAGCAGCGCCTTCTAAAGAACTGCCAACTTACACTGCTATCCCCAAGACGCCTGCCAAGCGTGGGGATTATGGCAAATACCCCCTTAATAGGGGGAGGCTGTGTTCAGCAGTGGACGATCCGTCTGTTACAGTAAACTAGATATAGATTTTTTTAAACATACCAAGTGATTAATTTTTGGCATTTCTTCTCTTCTGTTTTTAATTTTGCATTTCAAATCTCTTTTAATAATAATGATATACCAGTGCTTAGCTATTTATATCACTTACAAATATGCAATATTAGCCTGTCTCTGAATTTGTTTACTTCTACTTAGCATTGTCCGAAGATTTTAATAAAATTGTATTGTAATATACACGGGGACGATTTTTCAGGTAGTCGTAGGTTTGCAATTTGACCGTTACACAATAAAATCTGTTAAATTGATAATGGGGGTAACAGTGCCAAGTTCTGGTGACTTCGAAAATCACACAAACTACTTTTGGACTAAGGTTCATAGCAGCGCGTGCTGGAACCTGGCAGAAACGTCAATTTCCTCGTCAGAAATGCGCGTAAATTAGAGAAAATAATATTTTCCTTGCATAAAAATATTATAAATATGCCTAGTTGACAGACATTACTAATTGCCCTTAAAAATAACGATTTCGATTTTACCATTGTTACCCCCATATGTATTAGAATCAAATAAATCAAAACAAAATATTAAGAATAACTACCGCCAATGACAGAATATTGCAATACCGTGTGCTTATTTCTATATTCATGCGGAAATAAGTGGCCGAGAACATCGTTCTTCGAAAAGAAACGGCCAAACCTCACCAAAGCGTGTAAATTTGATAAATAGGTAGGTACATTTTTTCTTAATTAGCATACCTTGGATAACATCAACGCAAAACCTCTTGGTCTGTTGGACAGAAACCATAACGTTGTACCGCTAGACGCTAGCTTGATGAGGTCAAAATCCTTTGCCAAGAAACGAAGCGGAGCCATTTTTGTTTGGACATTGGGACTCTGATGTTGCGAATTTTTTGTATTGTAATACTAAGGGGCTTGCGTTTTTTCTCTGATAAATAGTTTGAACAGGTGCTGTTCAATGTTAGTAGGCTAGTGTTACGAGTAGGTGTCATTGAGTAATACTACGATGTTTTGTTTGTTGAGATGTGCCATTTCAGTCACAGTGTTGAAGTAAGAAATTCGTAATAACGCGACGATAACGCTACGTCATACACAAATATTTTATATTATTCGATACAACTTCATAAACAGTTTTTTGGATTAGGATTGTTATCAGAAAAACATAGCTGCTTACCTATTTCAAATTTCGTCTCATAGGCAATGAAAGATCGGTAAGAAACCGTTCATTCGTTAAATATTTTGTTCTTACATTAGGTTGAATGCCAGAAATGTGCCTTCAATTCCTATTTTGTTTTTATATGTATGTCCACATAAATAAAGTAAAAACTTCGATTGTTTGATCAAAGAGTAAACAAGGTATAAATTAATTAAAAAAGTAAATAACCCGACTGTAAATGGTTTATTTTCGTTAAAAGTTTTATCGTTCCATTGAAATTAAAACTGTAAGTTATATTTATTTATGGAATTGTTTTTTAAGGTTCTTCATTTTGATACCCTACTCGAATGGTTTGGAAGAAAAAATAATTTAATATGGCGTCTAATATCCGCCATTTTGTTTTTTATATATTATTACGCGTCACTTGCGCTATCAAAACGAATCTAACGATACAATAAAATTGATTAAGCCGTTTAGAAGTTATGGTCGAATAAAGAAACTCACAAACATACATACATTCAGGAACCCTGAAAACATAACACTCATTTTTTTGGGCAGTCGTGTAAAAAAGAAAAAGTATCAGATATTATATTTTTGCTAATGTAAGCTAGATCCGTTTCCTTTTGCACAACAATATTCAATTATCAACAACGCAGAACAAATAATATGAAAAACACTCTAACGTCAGTTCCACACGACACAGAAATATGAAACTCGGGAAGTATTGTTCACGGCCGTTTTTTTTATCGGCACCATGTGACCAATTGTTCACAATCATTATTCTTTTATTGGCATGCTATTAAAGCTTTCACTTTGTACATTATTAAAAAAAACTAATCGGTATTGTAAGTGTGGATTTACTTATTTATTTATGCGACGTTGTAGGAATTAATGGTGGCAGTCATTGCGCAATAGTAATCAGTCTAATAACCCGGATTTGATTTCATGAATGATTTAACTTAATATACATTCTTGGAAGAAGTGAAAGTAAGTGATAGTGATAATGATAGTTACATTTTATTACTTACTTTAAAGTAAAAACATAGAAATGATAAATATGTAACGATGGTTTCCAAAATTTATAAGGTATACGGTTCCTTATAAAGCCACGTTTGGATGAGATATTATATTAGATATTAATTTCATTACTTAACGGAATATTGTGGTATATTTTTCTGAAAACTTTTAAGTGTACCCATTTTAAGATTAGTGTTATTGTAAAAGTATGGCGAAGTCGAAGGAACTGCTCTTAAGGCCAGTGTCTTCTCTCCTCGCACTTTATTGCAAACGTAGCGTCGTCATATATTAACTACCAAGTGTTTAAAGTCGTTGAAATTTTGCATGCATGTCCTTTAACCTAAAATCTTGAGGTACTCGTAGCGAAGTTTGCTTTGCCATTCTGAATCGATCAGCAAAGTTAAGCAACGTCCACCGCGGTCATGACTTGGATGGGTGACCGCTGGTGACTTTACTACTGAGCGCTTCCGTGCTTCGGAGGGCACGTTAAGCCATCGGTCCCGGTTGTTGTCTAGGATGGCAGTCGTTACAGCATGGTGGTAGGGCACTTTGCGAATACCCGCCTGGCTAGCTACCACCCTCAAGCTGAAAATCTGTCGCCAAGCACCTAACGGTGTGTTCCGGCAGCTGCCCTTGAGAGCCAGTAATTCTAGGTTAGCCTGTACCTACAACATCTTAGACCACATCATCACTTACCATCAGGTGAGAAGAAGAAAAAGATTCTGGTTTACCAGTTTTTCGATTTATTAATTATTTCATCTCTAAATGGTAATATAAAATCCCCATACAACACATTTTTTCCAAATTATTTTGAATCAAAACATAGATTTTAGACTCTTGGACGTGCAAGCAAAACCGCAACGAGTTCAAACACTTGATAATTAAAATATGACGAAACTGAATTTGTATGGAAAGAGACAAAGAAGACACTAACCTTAACTCTTTGTCAGGTTCAGCTGTTTGTTTTTTTTATTTATCGAAACAAAAACCGCGATTCTCATTTTCATCATGCGAATGGTTTAAAACGATTGTTCTTAAAATTGAAATACATTTGTAAATCACGAATAATTCGAATCAATCGTTCGAGGTATTCGTCACGAGACGGTTTCCAAATTAAATGTCATAATATCACAGCCGTCCGTGCAGTGAGCTTCATTGTATTATTTTATTATAAAGTAGGTAGGCATTCTTGGAGGTTCGTGACTCCAGCACCAACGCTTTGCCAAGATTGTGACAATGTTACAAACAGTGAAGTAATCGTGTCGCGTCGACGCAAAACGCGTAGGTTTACCTTACTTGATCATAAGTTCACGTTATTATCAACCTTAATACTTTGTTTTACGGCATGCTTTTAATTGAAGTTACATAACTACTTTCATGTGCAAGACATCCGAGTAAAATTGGCATCAGAGATTAATAAAAAATGCTGAGAGAAATGATGCAAATGCTAATGAGAACAAATGTTTTGTTTTAGGGTATTCTTTTATCTCGTGTTGACAATAGTTCATTAATGAATCCTAGTGTTAAAATATTGTTAAGAAAATAAACTATATCTTGATATTGTGTTAAGAAAGAAATAGCCTATTAAGGGTTCATCGTATTGATGCACAGATACAAAATATGAACTCCTGATAATAGCCTATTATACGCTGTCAATAGCGGTGCCAGGTTTTAGATTAGCGAAGACAAATAAAAGGTTCACCTTAGGCAATTGTGTGCGGTTTTATAATAAATTGCCCAAACATATTACAACGCTCACAGAAGGAAAATTCAAGTTGCACGTTGCTGTCATTTGGTAAAGAAATCTTACTACAAAGTTTGTGATTACTTAAACGACAAAAATGCTTGGACTGGTTCGCCTCTGCCAAGCTAGCGCCTGTCACCTAAGTAATGTCAACAAATATTGTAATAATTTTACTATATAGTATGTAACACATTGTTAAAAAACGTTTAAAAGAATGGCCCCGAGTTTCTTGCCCGTTCTTCTCGCAGTGGCTCTATACATTTTTTTTGCTGAACGTGGCAGTATAATGTAGAATATTTCAATATTAAAATTTGTAATTGACCTTCATAAGAGCGTCGTAGACGCTTAAATTGAATAAATGATTTTGACTTTGACTTTGATACCTATGGTTACTCTAATACAATATTACAAATGATTATTTGAAACAATGATTACTGGACGTATTTATTGGACTGTTGGCATTGGTATGTACTAAGTTACAAGTACGTATACTATGTTTCACTAGTGCCATATATTTCAATAGGTGGCGTTGTGCATGTGCCTTATCTCGTCTTCGCGTGTGCCTTCGTGTACTCGTATGCACTGGCAATGTGCACTCATTGTGTTAAAAGGATGTTTTTTCTAGAAGAAAATTGTGCAAAATTACCCTTGGGTGGTTACGTACCGTAAGGTCCCGTTAAAAATAATCGACCCTTATAGCGCTCATATGCCTTAGCAAATTATATAGGATGCTCTATTGAATCTCAATTGGACGAGATCGGAAGCACTGATTTATATAATCAACTCAATGAATTTTTATAATATTTATTAGTAGGGGAGAATTGGGGGTTCTGCATCTGCATCGCTCTCGCTTCGCTCGAGCTCGCGATGCATGACCCCCAATTCTCTCCGTTATATAGATCACAACTGGCATTCTTCTTGATATCAATGGGCTAAGTTCGGATCGAGCTGTTTGCACAATCGTCCATCCTTATTGTAACTTTACAAGATTTAAGGATTCTAAGAGTGCTTATGCATTAGGCACCCCTAGTTATTTTTAATCCGAACGGTTATTTTTTAAAATTAAATAGGATAGGATTTTATTAAAAAGATAGGTAATTTTAAAAACATTTATTTTCTACATTCCATTTCTGAAGACAAATTACATTTCTTAGAGCACAGTATGAAGTATGATATACACAACAATAAACATCGGAACATGAAATATACTTTCTATACAAACTTAGTAAACTAGGGCAACCATAATCCTCTAGATCGAAAATACACTTACTAATTCCGTCATACATTATATTATCTTGTTCTAATATTTTCCTTAGCCATCTAACTTTTTCTGAACCTTTGACATATATTTTACAGTTCCTTAAAATTTCTGCAATATAAATCTTATGATAATTATACGGTATAAGTCCTTCTTTCCAATAAATGTGTCTATTTCTTTCAATCCAGCATACTTGTCTTTTTTCTGTTTTTGTTAAGTCATAAAACGGGAAGGGTGGCTTAAATACAAGATTTATTATTTGTTTATCAAATTGTAGTGCTATTTCTTTTACAATGAATTCATTAGAATCAGTTTTGAAACCTTGTACGTCTACAATTGCATTCATGTTAGTTTACGTACAATATTACTTAGTGGTTTGTATTCAACAAGCCGGTCGTTCACAATAAGGCAATAGGCTGCTGTATTATTTGGAATTTCTTGGGCACTTTCAATTTCTAAACGTACATCCACTGGTCCTGATTTTAAATTTTCATTTTGTCGTGAACAGTCTATTATAAACAAAGGAGCTTTCTCTTTAAATTCGTTAATGTTTAACAACGGATCAGCTGGGAGGTTGTAATAAGACTGACGGAATTTGGCATATAATTCGTATAATATATTATACTTATTTTCATCGAACTTTATGTTTAGTGAATCATAAGGATAATATTGGGAATTTAAAAATAATGTAACGTTAGTCAAATTACAGTGATCAAATGTAGAACTATCTTTAGTTTTGTTATTTTTTCTATTAGTTTGTAAACCAAATATAACATATCGAGGCTTTTCTAATTGAGAAGCCGTTTTTACAGACCATGAATGCTTTGTGGTTCTTGGCAACAAAGGATATTCATATAAGTCCCAATTTCTAAAAGCCATTTGTATAGGTTTATCTTTTTCTAGAAATTTAAGTAATGAAAGCCTTTCTCGGTCAGAAACTTTCACATGTGGTACGCGCCATTGAACTCTCAGTATATCTATTTCAATACTGTCATCTTTATCAATAATAACACTGTTATAGTTAGTGCTGCTTCTATTAAGTACCAGTTCATGTTTGCAGTTTAAAATTATTCTATTATAATCTTCAGCAAACCCTAACATTTTATTAAGTGGTATAACAACACTAAAGAAATCATCTTTGGAATTTTGACCATTTATATTCCAACCCCATACAGCAGCAACTTTGCTCTCACCGTAATTCATAGAAATATATGATTTTATAGTAGAAGAAATTCCAGAGTTCCTGATACGATCTATTTCTACGCCATTTATTTCATATCGAATGTCTTGAAACAGATATGATATTGGATTATTAGTAAAATTGACAGGTTTTTTAGTAGGATGGCCTGCAGCATCTTTTCCAGTTACCGTAGCACGTCCTTCGATGTAAATAGAGCTGGCAGATGGTAGTACATATATGTCTTGTTGTTGGATAGATATGCGTATTTCATCATTGGCTTTAAAACTGTTATTGTATGGATTATATGTATGTATTTCGTAACTCTCAATAGAGTTGTCGAAATGTGGTGAATTATCAATATCGAGAATATTCATATTTTGAAACCCAGAGCTCGTAAAAAATCTTTATTCTTTTTTGTTATTTTTTTTACTTTGGGATTTCTGATACGTCTATGCCTTTTGAAAGCATAGCTGATAATACCGTTTTTTAATTTTGGTTTTGGTGATATAATATTATATTTTTTTGTGTTTTGACCAAATACAATCATTTCTGCTTGCGTAGATGAAGGCTCATCTGAATTTCTTCTGCACCGAAATCAATGAGATTGCCTTCTTGATCAACAACTTTTACTGTAATTGATGATATGTTGTTGTCTTTTACGGGAAAATATATAATATTTTTAGGTTTTTCAATAAACCGAAAGCTTGGAGGAACGTTTGGTACAAATTCATAAATAATGTGGGAAGATAAACCATTAATGTACGAGCCGTGTATTAAATCACATTCGATCCTTATGACTGTTGTTGGAAGAATGTTCACTGGATTCTCTGATACATGCCATTTATTAGCTTCTAGTATTTCTTTTCGAAAACCTAACATGTTTCCCATACTATTTATTACTTGGAAATTAACAGGTTTTGTGCAAAAAAGAGAACATTTTGCAGTATTTGAATTGGATTCAATATTGAGTTCACAGTCATCCAATTTGCTATTTAAATAGTCGGCAATGTCTTGTAAATCATAATTTCCATTTGGAATTTTTAATCTTTTATTTTTTTCACCGTAACTAAATATATTGTTAACATCTGATATATTTGGTATAACATTGAAAACAGAGAAATATAATAATCCGCACTCATAGCTATGATTTAAAGATAGAGGTGGATGAAAAGTGGTTTCTAATATAGATTTCTTTCCAGAAAAACTTAATGAGATAGACATAGTCGTAGACTGTTCTACAATTTATACTAAACTGGAGAAAACATAAAACACATCCACTATTTATTTGTTTGTATTACACCAAAACTGTTCTAAAAATTTAAGGCATAAATGACCGCAGTTATACGTATTATTTTTTTGATGATTATTATAGTTATATAGAATGTTTCCCTTCATCATATATTTTATAAATTCCTTAGGCGGCCTCAAGTTCCCATAGCTATCAAAATATTCAATGTAATCGTCAATTTTCACATAGGCTACCCAATGAGTTCCAGGATTTATTGAGCTATCTAAATTGACGACACCACACTCAATAGGATATGGTCTTTTAGGTAAATTATCTCTCATAAAAACACCTCTAAAGTAAGGAATATTATTACAATATTTCAATAAATCTATATTTGTAAGAGCCCGACTAGGCAACCGTTGATTTAGTTTTTTTTTTTTTTAGATAAGTATAATCCAAAACCTTTTTTATATGGTTTAATGCATAGCCCTTTGCCTATAGTTAAACCTTCCAATTTATCATGATGTCTCTTTAACTCCGAAAGACGTTTTTTTGCAGCTTTGTATTCGTTGTACGTTTTAAGGATTCCGGATACTCCACCAGCCAGACTTCCAGCAGCTGATAATCCCGCAAAAATAGGTATTAAAGGAAGAACACCTCCTGATTTTGGTAAAGGAATAATTCGTGGTAGTTTAATAGGTAAATCTTTCGTTAAATCTTTTGCTGCAGCAAATGCCAGTTCTATTGCCATTTTTTTACATTTTGGTTTCATTTTACGAATCTGCTTTTTAGTGTGAGATACAATGCTTTTAAAATTCTTTTTCATTCCAGAACCAGAAGCAACTTTGGCCAACATTGCTTTATTAACCAATGAAGCTGCTATTTTTTCTCCGGGACTAGCATTAGCAGAAGTAGTCCGTGTCTTCGCCATTTTTAGTAAAATTATATCTGCCTTACGCCGTTTATGTAAATTAGATGAATTATTGTAGGCTATATCGTGTTGTTTGCAATATTCGTCCAGCTGATTGATGCCTTTATCCCCACGAGCCAGTCTTTCTTTTAAGCGAGTTCCTGGTCCACAGAAATTATATCCTGGTAGATGAAGTTCAAATGGCAATTTGTTGATTAATCTATTCAGAAGACTATCTTCCGTCATAACCAGATGGAGACTGAATTACAATTATGTATAATCAATCTTTATAAAACATTCGTTTTGTTAATCCAACTGTTTTCACTGGAAGGGAACCCGAGCCATTTAACGTAACACCTTTTAGCTTTTTTTTTCAAAACTTTTTCGACAAGATAAACATCAGGGTGCTGAGTTTTTTGTAGTTCTTGTATATAAAATGCACCTAGTATTGGACGATGCCTCATGTCCGCTAATAAATAAGTTATTGGGTCAGTGTTTTGCACTTTGATGATTTTGAAAATTTCTGTTGACCAATTCGGCGTATACCCTTTTTCAAATGTGCCTTTATATTTACTTATGCGCACATAATCATTGGCATTCAATTTCTTTCTATATTTTTCTTTAGGGATAGAGGTAAGATTCTTTTTGAACCTCTCCAGTAATATATCTTTATTTTTTTGTTTTACTTGTGCTGGAGACATACCAATTGTTCTATGAATGGTATTGTTGTATATGTCAATCACTTTATTAAGAACTTCGTCATACCATATATAGTTTCCTCTGAAACTGAATTCTTTGTAGAGCTTATTTTTCAATGTTCGGATTAATCTTTCTACAATAGATGCTTTTTTAGTAGAGTAAGTGGAGTAGTGATTTATTTTATAACTATCCACAATTTTTTTGAATTTGTCATTATAGAACTCATTGCCTCTGTCCGTTTGTAGGTGTTTAGGCACTCGTCCTTTATGTAATAAAGATTGAAAAGCTCGAGTGACAACTTCTTTTTTTTTACTTTTCAGTGGATATGCCCATGCGTACTTTGAAAAAGTATCGATAACGGCTAAAATAAAATTATGACCACCGTTAAATTTAGAAACAGCTTGCATATCTATTAAATCAGCTTGCCAAAGGTCATCAATATCTTTCATCACAACATGTCTTCGAGGAAAATTTACCCTTGCATATTTATGAATCTCATTTACCACACTTTTTTTGCTCATGTTTATTATAATGTTTAAATATTACTTCTAATTTATTAACTCGATTATTTAATTCAATAAGCAAGTTTGTGTTAGATGAAATTTTATTCAAAATATTAATGAGAGATTTATCAACATATTCTTTGGTTGCGCTGTCATTCAGATCAATTGGATGTTCCAAATTTTTAAGGATCTTATTTTGGGCGTTTAAATTTCCATCACTAGATTGTTTTATAGAACATTCGCTTTGGATTATATAATCTTTTTTCTGTTTTTTATATAGGTGATGGCCGAATTTGTTGACATTCATGTTTGAATGATTCTTAAAGACTAAACAAATATTCGCAACGCTTAGTCATTTTATTCTTTAATTATACCAGCTTCTTTTAACTCTTCTATGATTGAAATAATTTCATTGTCATGATTACTGTTACCAGCATCTCTAGATGCCACCAAAAGCATAAGTCTTTCAATTAATTCATTAGGATCGTCCCAATAAATAAAATCTGTATTTGATTTATAGGTTTTTTTAAAACTTGGGGATTTAACTCCAGTTCCACGCTTGATAGCTTTGTTTTCCACTTCATCTCGATCAAAAAATAAGGGTTTTATAATTTGGCAGTACTTCATGCTTTTGTCTCCTCTTATTTGGCCTAAACGATTAAAATCTCTTTTGTGAGCATTAGTATTGTGTAACATATCTTTATAAACTATTTTATCTCTCTCTGTTACCAAATTTAAATCCGGCTTTTTTTTAAATAAAAGTTCCTTAATACCAGGTGTCATTTCGTAGTTTATATTTCCAAGGGTCATTAAAGAAATTTCATTGTCGCTAGAAGTTTTACCAAAAACCTTAAAAGAGATTGGTATGTTTCCCATGAATAATTGCTTGTTTTCATCCCGTACTCCAAATGGTACATTTAATGTATTATTTTCATCAAGCAAATTTTGTTTTTCTAATATTGATAGAAGGGGAGTGTCTAAATTGGTTACTTTTTTTTCATTTTTAAATGGCGTTGAATGTATTTGTTTTTCTGATTCACTATCGGTTAATGTATTTTCACTTTTAGCAGAGTTATAGCTTTGAAATTTGTCGTCGGGTGAACCGTTGGAATAATTACACAGTGATGAATCATTTGTATCAAAAGTGCATTTAATATCACTTTTATATGAATTAGATTCAGCCATTTTATTAAGAGGATCAGTGAGAGGTTTAAATATTTTATTTAAATTTAAGTTTGTGTTGTCTTCTTCATCCTTTATTTGTTTTATTTTGTTTTTAATTGTTTTAACTGAGGCGAGTATTTGGTGTTTCCATTTTTTTTCCATGTTTTATAACGATGTTACCACATCCATTAAATTATAAGAAATGATGACTTTAGTAGTTATGACTTGTATTTAAATGAAATCAATCGAACTTAATAAATGTATCAAATCCACTTCTGTATCTACCATTATTTAATTCACTATATTTATCTATAATTAAGAATGAGTGCGGATAAGTCCATGTTTTTAAACATATGTTTTTAAATTTGGACCAATCAATGTCTGAATTAACATGTTCATTATAAATATGTTTTAAATTTATATCATCCTGTTTAAAAATTATTAAAAAGTTTGCATTATCTCGTATTAATTGTTTTGGTATTTTCGAATAAGTTTGGGACAAGTAAAAGCAATCTATATTTTTATGCCGTCCCATTGAAAAATAGTTACGTATATTTGTCTGATTCTCGCATGCCACATCGTCAAAAATAAAAACAGAATTTGGTAAAGCAATATCCGGGTCAATAACGTCTTTGTTATCATTAAATATGTTAAATTTTATATCTGGAATTTGATTCAAGATTTCATTTAAAAAGCAGTATTTTGGTTGAAATGTGGTTTTTGAATACAGATAAACATTCTTAAATTTTAAGCCGTTTTTATGTAATAATAAGCCTATCATTACATTGGTCTTTCCACAATTAGATGGACCGCAAATTAGACAGCGAATCGTATTGGGAAGTAATACGCTATGTCTGTTAATTCCGGAATGTGATTTTACTTCTATGTTGTTAATTTCTAAAGTTGTGGGTTGCTTTATCAACCTCATAATGATATCTGACAATACTGTATAGGGTATTTATATTAAATAGATAAATCATTACAATGTCCATTTCTATTGATCGAATGTTAGCGGTTCTAATGTTTGCTTTCCAAGAAATTTAGCTTTTAAAAACAACCTTTGTCCACGTGATCTATTACCAAAAAAGGTAAGTACCTAGTTATATTTTAGTTATTATTTTTGTAATACTTATTAATTCATTGTTGCACCAGCTCCACTGTATAGCAGACAAATTTGCATTGCACTGTTGGTTTACATATATCCTGATTTTGGTAAGTGTTTATTTTAACTTTTTACTAATAATATCAGTTAAAACTAATTGGTAGTTCATATGAAGGTTAATTTAATAAGTATTATTTTATTTTGTTACAGAAACAATGACAAGCATAGTTTTTGCTGACGCTGATCCTTTCTATCTACAAGAGGCTCAAGACATGAATTTAATCTGGAACAGTCATGAACACGATAGAGATATTGTTCGAGAAAATAAAGAAACCAATACAAAAAATAAATCATTCAAAACAATTCATAAGAAAGGAAAGTTAAGTTTTAAGAAAAAAATATCACCAGATTCATCATTCGTTGTCAGAAAAATACCAGGAAAAGGACATCACTTAATAAAAATTGAAATCAGTGAAATTAACACCCTAGCAAGTGATGATTGTTGTGTAAGTGTGCAGTATGTAGTTGAGGATAAATATGATAACATTTTAGACGCAACGCAAGATTTAATAAGTAAGATGACAAAAAAGTTATGTGTCCCAGAACCTTTATAAATCTATCTAATTGTATTTATTGATATTTTATTTTATTGTAATATTATTGAATATATAACCTAATAAACATAGTTACGAGTCACGTACTTGTTTTATTTATCTTGCTTACGCAGGGTTTACCTACACATTATTTCGGTGACCGATGTAAATCTGGATTCGGTCGAACACTAACAATAATCTTATAAAATCAGACAGGAATTAGGATAGGTTAAGAAAAATGCAAGGAATGATATTTTATGCGATTTCAATTTATTTCATATATATTTCACATATATTATATATAGCAAATTATAACTTTTACCAGTAAATCAAGACTTACAGACTATATAACTTTACAAATGTATTACTTATAAATATATATATATAGTTATTATGTTAGGAATTATAGTAAACATTTACCAAAATAAAACGGTTTTCAGTTGACAAGATATATAATTTTGTCATTATTTACAGTTCAATGTTGCTTTTAAATGTCACTTTTATTATTATGATATATTTCTAATATAATACAATATTATTATAATATATTGCTGTAATGTCCCCAAGGTACAGTTTTTACTATATCTTTCGTGATCTGTCTCTTATCATCTGATTTATTTAAAATCAATTTATTCAACCTCTGAGTAAATATTTTATGATTAATTGATTTAATAATGTACATACTATCTCTAAAATCAATATTCCTAAACAAACATCGTTTATATTTTGCCATGTCAAGTTTCCTCGTTACACATTTTTTTGTGCCTTTGGCTTTCTTAAGTGAAGATGTTTCAGTATTTATGCAATAAAGTTTTGCGCGAAGTCCTGTGAATTCTGTAATTAACTCACCAGCCATTTCATCTTTAAAATATCCAGGTTGTTTAATATTAACATGAGGTATACCATATACATTATCTTCTTTAAAATTACTAGTGTCAAAGTATTGTAGGTTAAGTTTCATATCCTTGTAGAAATCATCAGTCCTTATCAAATATAAAAGACTATCAGTATCTGTGTAGCAAAGGCATATATTTTCTCCATACATTTTTTTCATAATCGCGTAATGGAATCTATATAAATGTCTCTTCGCGAGTTCTAGAACAGTAAAGCCAATATATATTGGTCGGTCTAGATTGATTTGTGTTGGCTGCATTTGAATAGCTACCAAATTTTCTGTAAAAATCGAGAGATTCATAAAATTTGGCGCACTTATATATTTTTCAGCGCCGCAAATTTTATTAGTTCTGTTAGAACAATCTTTCCATACATTAACTAGTTTTACATCAACTTGATTTCTTTTGTTTTCTATCGTTTTACCAAATATAGAGTTATTCTGTTTTTTAAAAAAATCCCTTTCAAATTCGGAAGTTGCATTTTGTCGCAACAATGTGTTTAATTCAATGTAAGGTTTTAGAAATTGTTTCTGATCGAAAGCCAATACTCTGTGTATTTTTAATAGTACAAGTCCGTTTCTCAAACATTCTTTTAAATGAGTATAATGTATGACATATTTATATTTATTATGTAGGTTTGCTATTAGCTTTTGAGATTTTCCATTAGGCGGAATACATTTTTCTGGCGCGAATGGTAAATCAGAATGATGATCATGTATTTGTGGAGGATATTCAAGGTCCACTTCAAGTATGTATCCGCGATTGTTACTATCTGGTATCGATTCAATGTTGTTAAGGGTTTTAATTTCGTCTTCATTTAGAAAGGAAAAATTATTGGTAGGAAGACATTTCATCATCGTATATCCATAAAGATTTACACAATCGAGGTACATTAGATAAGAATTGGGCTCGTATTTATTGTAATTAGACAAATATTTATTATTTGCTTTAGCATTTCTGAGAGAACATTGTGCTAAACCTCCTCTAATGCCTTTTTCAAGCATTTGATACATTTCAACATCGGAAATTAAATCAAGCTCAACTTTTGTAAACAATAACATGGCATCCCAACTTAATGAAGGTGATGATACATAATGACAAGGATCTAAGTTGTAGTAAGTCAAGCTCATTGTTCTGAATTTTTCAAAAACGTCACATAATAATAATACATCGCATTTTAAATATAAATCGGTGTACTCCCCTAAATCTTTTATGTTAAATTCATTCCAAATAGTTTGCGCATGTTCGTAATCTTTATCTGATATATCTTCAGAAGAAAGCCTATTAAAAAAACTACTCTTGTCAGGAAGATTTGGTTCATTATAGCGTTCCATCGAATTCAAATAATCATAGCAATATACTCCTTTTTGACACAATAAATCAAACGATTTACTATCAGGATAATATTTTTTTAAATTTTTAAAGTCACTTTTCTGCAGTGTTTTTACTAACTTATCCAAGCCGCAACTAAGAAAATTGAACGAATCAATAAATTTCAACTGAGCGGCATTGTTGGAATCAATTGGTATAAACTTTGTGATTGATATGTATTTTTCCTTTGTTTTTGAAATAAGATTAATACGTCCTATGATCGCAGATAGCTCGGTAATAAATAAATGACAGTCATATCCGGAAAGATTGTGGAATATGATTGGAATAAATTTACATGTCCTAGCATTCAAATTACATCCCACGTGACTCGGACCTAAATAAGCTGAATCAAAATGATCGTGGTCTGCGCATTTTACGTCATCAGCTACAAATTCCTTTTTACACAAGTGACAGATGGTAGCATGTTTAAACGATGCCAGCTCATTTTCAGTTAGCGGCATCATTTCATGTTTAATTGATATAATTTGATATAATTCCATTACATCATTAGTTAGAGCTTCAATAAATTTTTTTACACAATTTGGGCCCCGATAAGACACAAATTTGTTTAGACTCGGTTTAGACTCACAGCATATGTAATAAGCAAAGCAAGTCGCTTGATGTATTTGCACGTTCTCAACATGTTGTGATTTGCTTTTATCCGAATATTCTTTAAGCAAACTTTCAAAATCACCATATATTACGAAAGGAATTCTACGAGTTCGTTCAACATGCGAAAATAATAACTTACTACCTGGTTGAGGCAGAATTGTTTTTACTCTAGCGCAATCGTGATTTACCAGTTTTTCTTGCGATGGAAAATAAATAAAACATTCGTCACACAAAAAAATTCTGCATTTATGTTGTGTAAGTTGTCTATGTACAAGCTTTCCGAAATCTTTTATCAAACAGAAATGGTTTTTCCCGTTTATCTCAATGAGGAGCAGGCTAATATGCGTCAACTTACGATGTTTTGTTTTGTAGAGGGGACCAGATACTATATTGTTTTTATCCAAACCGTACACATTTACCGAAATTAAAGGATTTATCTTTTCGAATATTTTAATATCATTTAAACTCAAAGGAAAAGTCATTCCTGAAGTGTTCAGAATATGTTTATAATGTGGATATGACGACACTCTATTTGGATTATTTTTTGCTGGATACATATGCGCAATTATGCTCCATAAGAAACATCGATCATCTTTGTTTTGAATGTTTAAACATGATTTGGTGTTTTGAATTTCTCGCGGCAATTTCACGTATGAGCCCGCCCGTAATGGATTGTATTGATTAATATTTAATTCTAAATGACTGATAGAATTTAGTGTCCAACCACTCCCCGACATTTCGAATTCTGAACATTTCGTTATCAGCTTTTGGACACATGTTTTATAAAACGATATCAAATCAGAGTTGTAAAAAATCTTTACAAATGGCACATTAAATGACTTAAGGGCTTTTTCATCATTTTTAGGTAAATAATATGACACAAAAAATTCCATGTTGACTTTTAATGCATTGTGTTGGATCAATGATTTTTTTATTAATTGTAAAACTGAAGTAGAGGCTTTATTCAAAAATTCCTCAGGCAGCATATTATTCGAAATAGGGTTTATTTTATAACTTACAATTCTAGATTTAAATGCACTAGCTATAATCTGCACATCTGGGAACTCAGAGTTGATCAAACAGTTTGATTTATGAATACTACTTTTATAATGCGACGAGATACGAGACACCTCAATATTACACTCTCTACAATATACCATTTTGCCTCACTTGTTCCTTAGTAGGTATACTTGATAACAAACTTGAACTGATAAAAAATATTAAAAAATATAGGTAAATATTTGAGGTATTTACTTAATATAATAGTTGCATGAATTGATATGAAGCGATTAACCTGCCTAGATGTCGGTAATAATATAAATGCATAGTTTCGTAATCTGAGATTTAATTTTACTGTTTGCAATTAGTTTTCAGTAGTATATTTCAGTATTTCAGTTTCTATATTTAAATTTTTCAATATTCCAATATTTCAATATTCCAATATTTCTCATTTATAGTTTTGCTGTAAATAAAACAATCATTAGACATAACATAATAATAACCAGTTAAAATTTTATTCATGAAAATAAAACTTACATTTGTTGATTAAAAAGTATTGTAAATGCTTTCCTATTATAAGGTATAAATAAAATAAAGATAACAGTTAAGTAAAGATAGCTAGATAAAAGTGAAATAATTGAATATTATTGCGTCAGTATGTTAGAACATATTGTTCATTGCGGTATCATGGGATACTTAAATGTATAGTTTGGTAATCCTAGTTTGCAATTTACTGTGTAGATATTATTATAATGTTTGCAATTAGTATTTCAGTTTCTATATTTCAATTTTTCAATATTTCAATTTTCAATATTTCAATATTTCAATATTTCTCATTTTTAGTTTTGCTGTAAATAAAACAATTATTAGACACAAAATAAGAATAACCATTTCAAATTTTATTCATAAAATCTAAAACTAACATTAACTAATTCAAAAGTAGTATATATGCAAGTAATTACCTATTATAAGGTAGAAATAAAAATATCAAGGTAATATAATAAAGTAAAGACAAAATGAAACAATTGCGATTGTACCAATCTGTTAAAACATACTGTTCAATGTAATTTCATGGGATACATTATTGGCTGTATAGCCTTGAATTCATTTTTCCCGGCTTCTACAAGTGTTGACAATGCGCGCCATACAGGTGTTTGGGTGTCAGTACACAATTTTAAAGTAACCAGGGCTCTTTTCCAACGTTCTTCGCTAGGCTGACATTCAGCTTCTCGGGAATTATAGACCCTTAACTCGACGTAATACTCCCCGCCACGTGTGAGATCTCGTTGTGTTGTATACCCGCTCGTTCCGCGCTGTGAAAAGAAGCTCCGCAATGTAGCCGCACGCGCTGGTTTCACCTTGCTGCTTTCTCCGATCTCCTGAAAAAAAATCAAACAAATAATAAGTGACCTTCATACGTAACAGTTTATTGATATAACTGCTGTAACAAAAGTAAGTTACATAAATGTTTACAAAAATAATCTAGCCTGCATTAAACAACGCTTATCCACCATCGTAACTAAAAAAATACCCTGCCTAAGAGGGCCATGGTGCCGTAAACAATCATCACACACACACACTGAGTATCACACCCATAAAAATAAGTAAACGAGCGAATAATATTTTTTCATTACCTGTGTAATCGAGGGCTGCGCCAGAGGTAATTCTACGTCATCCGTGTCCGAGCCAAAGAAATGGGATGTCGTCAACAGTTCTGTTGACACCGCCGCTGGCAGTTTTTTCTTTCTCGATGAAGACCCAGCGCCGCTGCTAGCCGTCCGTTTCTTTGATGCGCCTCCGTCTTTCTTCTTTTCTTGAGCCACCTTTTTTGCAGGAGGTTGTGGTGTAGGTGGAGGTGCTACAGGCTCGGACCCCGCCGGTGTTTCGTCGTCCGATACATCAATCTCATCGGCCCAGAAAGGATTTTGCGACCAGCCCGGCCTGAAAGCAATAATTTAAAATAATTATAATAGAAGATAACTTCGCAACGAGTTAACACAACATTGTTTCTGAACATTGTTTTAGCCTAGCATAGCAAAATGCTTTATAAATAAAAAATCCATGAGTTAACACAAGTTAGTTTGCCGATCAACACAGGTACCTAAGTCACATTACACTTTATACGTTTACATCCTCACACTCACAGTCCACACTTAGTTCAATGACTTGTATAGCGGGTGCCAGAAACATTCACTTCACTCATAATCTCACCTTGAACCAGAAATACAAATTTCCCTTGGGGAAGTAAATTGAGCTTCTGTCAGGAATCGAACCCGAAACTCC
This sequence comes from Plagodis dolabraria, assembly GCA_963854805.1. NCBI lineage: Eukaryota > Metazoa > Arthropoda > Insecta > Lepidoptera > Geometridae > Plagodis > Plagodis dolabraria. The sequence continues at coordinate 17,576,234 of OY978450.1, forward strand.
CGGTGTAGAAGGCAATTACTTAACAACTACGCCAGCATGGCATCTAATTTTTTTCACCGAAGTTATAAGGCAATTTGCACTCACTAATAATTCATTCATACTAACAATAAATACTTTAAGGTCACTTACTTACATAGTTAGGTTCCTTGAAGTTCCGAATATGTAAATAACTGCACTTTTTTTGGATGCTGGAGCGTCGTCGCCCACCACTGAATATCCGCTTTTAAATGTAGATGCACCAAATCAGTCCTATTTATAATCTCATTTTATAAAGATGCATTCACAAGTCGAATCTTGACTAAAACGTACAAAAATAAAAAAACAGAAAGGTTAAAGTTTTAACGATTGTATACCTTAACGATCTTGTAAACAAAGTTCATTTCATCTTGTCAACCGATAAACAAATCTGAATGAGACTTTATGCTGTCGTCAAGGGATGTAAAGCGATGACTGCTGCACATTCTCGAGCAACTGGAGACAAAAATCCTATAAGGAAGTGGCAGGTACTTATACCAATTACGAGTCTTTTAAATTACAGATCTCACTTAACTGGTAAACAACATATTTCAATTGATCACCAGTAATGAGAGAACCTCTCGAATAAAACAATGCTTTTTATGAAAATCCTTATAACTAAATCTTTTAGATATTAGTAGCGAAACAAACATCAATAAGTCGATTTGTATTTTTTGACGATACTAAAAATGTATTGCTACTTAAGTAAATATTTAAAAATCACATAATGTTCTGATCACTACTGTTACCTATTTAGTATTTTTATTAGACATTAATATGTAGGTACCTACGTTAAATTTTAACCAAAACGTATATTATAATTTTAATTATGTAAAATCATGAAACGAAGGTTGTATCTTTGAACCATAGGCCGTCATTTATTTATTTATTCATTATAATCAATCTCTTTTTTAACTTTTTTTATTTTCTATACAAGATGATTACTACAAAACATCAAAAGAACCAAAAGCCCGTAAAGTAACCTATGGATAGTGACAATGGAGTCTTATCGCTAAGAGAAATTCTTTTCAGAAATATTTGTATCGATATAATCACAGTAATATTGTTGTTTGCTAAGAAGCTATTTAATAGTATAGATAGTGAAAAGTATAGATATCTTAGAAAATACTAAAAACAAAAACTTTTAAACTCATAGCCCACACTAAATTCATAGACTTGTATCTTAGGTGCTAGAAACATTCACTTCTTCACACACACACACACAATGACACCCAGAACCAGAAGTGCATATTTTCCTTGATGAGGAGATTTATGCTACTGTCGGGAATCAAACCTAGTACCCGCAACATAGAAGACAAGAACTTACCAACTACGTCAACATGACAGTCTGACTAATCGTATCTTTGATAAAAAAATATGACGAAAAAAATATCGTTGAATCACGTACGCTAGAAAATCCAAATATAGGCTGACTTGATAGCCTAGGTACATAGGACTGCACATATCATTGACATGAGTACAAAATAATAAAATGTAATAATCATAAAAAGTCCCCACTTTATACGTACTCGTACGTACTCTAGGTAACATACCACGGCTGTATAACCCACACTTAAATCGGGATACTATATACCTATGCCTTATAAATGTGTCGGTCGCATCTGTTTCACTAGACAGACAAAGTATTATGTTCTGAACTGATCTGTCTTGAACGGTCTAAAATAAAATGAACTGCTCAGATAAACAAATACAGACTGACCAGATAAAACGATAGCGGTTTATAAGCTAGAGGGAACCTCGCTTTTTTTAATTCAGTGCGACGAATATAGTGAGCGAACATAATACATGTTGTAAAATGCGCTAACGAGACGATTATAGAGAATAAAAACATCTGACACATGATCCGTGCGCAAACAAGTTGTCGGTTCCCTTGTAATTACAATACTACTTATTAATCGTATGTTTGATGTGGATTGGATAGCAGATAATCGAGAGAATTGGGGGTCATGCATCGCGAGCTCGAGCGTAGCGAGAGCGATGCAGATGCAGAACCCCCAATTCTCCCCTACTTTTATTATAGAAGACATACATTATAGTTCTTCTCATAGATATATCTATGAGTATAGGTGGTTAGATAGTTTTAAAATGCGCTAAATATCCATTTATTCTAGGTAGCTACATATTTGCAGATAGACCGTACCTTTGGTTTCTGTGATCTGTGACCGTATAGTATTATTATATGTTCTATGACCGTGTGTCTCATATATTGTAATTCACTTCAAAAGAAGAAAGAGGTTTTCAATTTAACTATATTTCTTGTGTGTTGAGTACCTCATGACTTTTTACTGGCTATACCGATTTTGATGTTTTTATTTTATATTTGAAAGCATGTGCTGGTCAGGTGGTCCCATTTAGATCGAGTGAGATCTTAGTATTAGTATTTGAGCTATCCCTAATTACGTTTTAATTTACACTACTTTTTAGGGTTCCGTACCCAAAGGGTAAAAACGGGACCCTATTACTGAGACTTCGATGTCCGTCCGTCCGTCTGTCACCAGGCTGTATCTCAAGAACGGTGATAGCTAGACAGTTGAAATTTTCACTGATGATATATTTCTGTTGCCGCTATAACAGCAAATAGCGAGTGGGACCCGCGCACGTTAAAACAAAAATAAGTTTAAAATATATAAAGTCTAATGTTGTATAGCTAATGGTACGGAAGGAACCATTCGTGCGCGAGTCCAACTCGCGCTTGGCCGATTTTTTTACAATTACTGAGTTCATTGTCATTGTTTCACGTGTCGATGTAATATGAAGGAAAAAACTGTATACCTATTATTGTTTGGTTTATTTACTTTTTAGTGCATTTTTGTTTTGGAATATTGTGAGAAGTAGTTTTTTAATTGTTTTATTTCTTTTCCAATTAAATTATTTCACTCCATAAGAATCGTCGTAACCTATGTTTAAAATAACTACTTATTCGAAGTTTAGCCGGAACCTCAAGGCAAATTGTAGACGTGTTGTGCTCAGATCTTTAAAAAAGATTGAAGCGAGGTTATCTGAGTACTAATGATGCAATACATGACTTCATTTGAACTAGAGTTGCCGAACTTTGACTGTTTCTCTATCGACGATCGACCTCATTCTCTGAGTTTATTGATCACTCTATCGATATAATTACTATAGATTCTAATCAAAATGTTACGATAGTACCTGTCTGACTGGTCGTTGGTTGAGCGGTGAAAGTGTTACGTTGCTTTGTAATCACGAGGTGTTCGATCCCTGGTTAGGACATTTATTAGGTTTTTTTGACTAAGGAATGGTCTGTGGCGGTTCGAAGTAGGGAACTGCTCACCCCTTATTACATATATATTCACCTACGTGAAACAATTGGGCAACACGTAAGTTTATAAACATTTGTTTTTAATTTATAAATAGAAAATAAGTTGTTTGTCCGCAATATCACTTGGTTGAAAGGGATTATAACTTACGATTACAACTCCAAATCGGCCAAGTCACCTTTTTTCTTACAAATAATAGAACCACTACTGCCAGTGTGCCCTAATTCGTATGTGGTTCGGGTACTCGCGGTCCGGCATTTCCTATTCTTACTGTGATTTGAAATCTCACTACGATGAAAGACCGCGAATGATCTTGGACTGACAACTATCGCAAGGATGTGATCGAACATGTCAGCAGGCGTAACATAGAATAGAGTTCAGTAGTGACTTATCCCTCTTAAAGGAATTGTACCTATTCATAACGCTTTCCATACAATCGTTCGTAATATTTTAAAGAAAAATACCGGGAGGTGGGAAGGCCGCCTACCAAGCGTGAGTATTATGGCAAAAAAGAAACCTCGTTCAACGATGCACGTTGCGGTTGAAATGATTATGATGATGATGTGTTCAAATTCGCTGGAGTTTTGCATGCATGTCCCTTAGCCTAATATATATGCTTTCGATTTGACTGACTTCAGAAAAATCATGTCTTTTTTTTATCGTTCGGAAAAATCCTTTGTAAAGGAATTTTCACATTGAGATATAAAATAAACGATAAACTGAAAAACTGGCAAACCAAAATCATAGATACGGCTTTTCGGCTTATGGAAATGCGTACTAAATAACACGCAGTTTTTGATCATTTGGTATTAAAATGGGTCGAAACGGTACGAAACGGACGTTGTACGGAAAGCTCTATGAATACACTTTTCTTAAGGAGGTAATTCCTGTTCTGGCTTTCGTAGATATCATTAAATTTATACCACAGATATCAGTGGCATAATAGATTGATATTTGTATGAAAAAGCTACAAGCGCCACAATATACCTTGTTGGATTATTGTACAAGCAGAATGCCTCGTCTTCCAAATATGTAGCTCTTCGTGGACTTATTAAGTTTTTTTTATGTTATTGTGACGGAACAAGCACGAGGCCCACCTGATGTTAACCGGACTAAATGCCTATAACAGATGCATTTCGTCCGAACGAATTGCACTGCGCCCGCTACACTGAGACATACAGTTGTTATGTCTAATATGCCTGTAATTTTTCTGGCTCTCAATGACAGCTGCCGGAAAACACTGTTAGGTGCTTGGCGGCAGCTTTTCTACTTAAGGGTGGTAGCTGGTTAGTTAGGAAGGGCATTTTGCGAATGCTTTTATATATTAATTGATAATTATTATTTACTATTAAGCATTCGCAAAATGCCCTTCCACTATGCGGTGAATCTCAAGCTGGTGGCGGAGGGGATCGAACCAGGAACCTGCGGCACGACAGTCCATAGCTATTACCGCTCGGCCATCGTTGTTTCAAAATAATTTCTAAATCAAAACACTACAGGCGCAACAATATCCTAACTGGAGTATTGTAAGCAGATTGGCTACGTCTTTATAACATGTAGCTCTTTGTTGACACACAATGTTGTGCAACATGATTGTTTACGCCGTTCTATAGTATAAGCTTATCAAAATGTAAATCTGAGATAGTGACTCGCTGGCGCAAGCTCCGTTTATTAACATAGACTCTCCAAATATGGCTAAGCAATATGCTTTTTTTATTTGAAGACCAACAATTCGTACTGGCTAATGATGATACTTGTTACCAAAAAATCTTATTGAAATCATAGAAAATCAAAACGGTTTCGCGATAACTTATTAATATTTGATGATAACTTAAGCCATAACTGATATATAAACTTATAATCGAGAAACCATTTTTCTATGTTTGAAATCAGAAATTGTTAGTAACTATTTACATAATTAGTCAGCTGGTTTATTTTCTGATAATCCTATAAAATCAAAATCCTAGAGTTGGAAAAACGTAGAGTGACATGAAACTAAGGATTTATTCAAGAAGATTCGAAACATGACTCGTTAATTCAAACTGAAAACCTGGGCTATTTGCCACCTCCTGTAAAATCTGATTTATTAGATTATTTTTGACCCATTGTAATGCCTACCCAGAGGTCGCAATAGCACATGGTCTTTTACATCTCATTTATACTTCAATCTGTCTATAAAAGATATCAAAAGATGCAAGAACACTTTTGTTTCGCCCGATAATTATAATCTCGTTAAGAATTTTCTTAACCCAACAAATACTAAAAAGTATCAAGAAATCTCCCATCCCATTACGATTAAGTAACCATTGTTACAACTTTCTCGGTTAATCCGAGCAACTGCTCAATTTAATGACATTTGACGATGTAACTTCTCTGTGGTAACCCTAGAAGCATAAAATTGCCCTAACCAAAGAATTTTGGCATGTAGGTACGTATGTTACTTGTAAAAATAAGTGTTGGTTATATAATTAATGTATATAATATTAAATATGAATGCAGGTAGTCGGTGAAGTAGAGGTAGATCGAAAAAAATAAGGATTTTGAAGCAATTATGTTAAAATAAACTATATATGATGCGCGTAACAGTTGCCTGTCACGCGCATGCTCCATATGGTTAGAATCCTGATGTTGAGACCTTTAGTTTTACCATATGATTATATATCTATCCTATAAGGCATTTGCTAATGCTCGCCTGGTTAGTTACCTACCTGAAGTAGAAGTAGAAGGCGAAGTATCAAGTTATCGCCAAGCTCCTAGCACTTTACTGACATTGGCCCAGCCATTAGAGTATCTCGTGTCACCAATCATGTTGCATGGTGTTAGGGTATTTTGCGAATGCCCGCCTGGCTAGCTACCACCCTCAAGTAGAAAATCTGTCCTTGAGAGCCAGTAATTCTAGGTAAGCCTGAACAACATATTCGACCATATCATCACTCACCATCAGGTGAGATAGTGGTCAGAGGCTAGCCTATCAGCAATAAAGTAAACAGAAATATAAAATGTAAGGTAAAATAATATAAAATAATAATATCTACAACAACATCGACGCATTATGTATATCCATCCAACCATCATGCAGCATTATCTATCCATCTTATTAAGATAAGATTTATGTCTGGTTAATTTTAACCCAGAACTCCTTGTTTTGCAATTATTTTAAAAACATCCTAACATCATCCAACATTCATATTATATTTTGGGTGACGTAATTGATAATAATAATACATAATAAAGTTTTTTTCCAAAAAAATACCAGAAACCCATATTAAAGATTAATAATACAATGTATATTGATTCTATTTGATTGATAATGATATATCAATCAAATAGGTTTATAAAAGTAGTAACTTTATAAGTAACTAACTTTCCGGCAGCGACTCCGCCCACGCGTTTGTCGGTTATCGTGATAAATTATTAACCCCTTTTTACCCAGTTGGGTAAAAACTGTCCTATATCCTTTCCTGGGTCTCAAACCATTTCCATACCAAATTTCATCCAAATCGGTCGAGCAGTTTTTAAGTTTATTCGGTGCATACAAAAATACTCTATTCTCTATTTTCTCTTTATAATATTAGTATGATATAGATAAGTAGGTACTTAAAACAATATAGCTGCAATATAATATAGTAATCATTAATATTATATATATTGGGGCCCTAACTATTTTTAAGTTGGCACGAATATTGTAATGATTGGTTCTGCTAAAACCTATTGTCACGCATTTATTCACCGACACAGTAGAAGTCTATAAGCACCCACGTTTTGCTAGATATGTTTTAGACTGTTGCGTTCTCCAGGCAAAGTTCCTCACGCCGAATTTTGTTTGAGAACTTTGTCAAAAAAAAAACTCTGTCTCAAGGATCAAACCCAGAACTGTGAGATTCCAAAACAGCGCTAGAAGCGCGCCAACACCAGGGGGCCAACTCTCACCTCTTATAGTAATAATAACTTAATCTTACTTCAAAATTGTATACCTCCACGTCAATAAAGCAGGCTTACAACCGGTAAAGGAATCGCTCGGCGCTTTGATGACGTCACAACAAATAGTTCACTCATTTCGCGTACTCTGACATGACATATAATACAAAGCATTTCTATTCCAACGACAAATCCGTCATGTTTATCCATCTTAAAAAAGTTACTTTCTAGCAATGGATTTAAACTTGATACTGATTATTTTACGATAAAAATGGGTTTAAAAAAATGTGTAAATTACGTACAATGTTTTTTCTATTATTCTTTAAAATAAATGCAGCTAAATTATTTGATGAGTGAAAGTATACAGTTACAGATAGTTTTTGTGAAGCATACAAAAAAATGTCGTAAACCTATTGTAAAACCGTTCCATAACATCGTAGTTCGGATCAGTGCGAGCGGGATAACGCTATATTATAAACATATTGTATCTCGCTTGCACATCCGTGATACTCATTTCATTCGTTCTTTAAGCAGGATCAAACCAATATTGCTTGACGCGATTGTGGGTCGGTGATAGTTCGTGTCTGCAAATTATTATTTTAAGCATGAAACAAAACGCTATTTTTTTATGATGGTTTCGTAAAAGGTGGGAGTTGGCCCCCAGGCCGTCAACGGGTTTACGAAGAGCTAAAATTAAGTCATCGTATAGGGTATTCCTAATAAAATGGTACATTGTAATATTTATTTTTGTTTTATAATAATTTGAGGCCCTAAAATGTATAGAAAACTTCAGAGCTAGGTTCACAGTGAACCGCTAGAGATGCCTGTGTAAAAATAAAGAAATTTGTATGCACGGACAGCTTTCTTTGTTTTTTTTTCTTTTTCTGCCTGATAGGTTATCCTTCGAACACAATCTCACCTGATGGTAAGTGATGATGTGGTCGAAAATGTTGTTCAGGCTAACCTAGAATTACTGGCTCTTAAGCACAGCTGCCGGAAAACACCGTTAAGTGCTTGGCGACAGATTTTCTACGTGAAGGTGGGAGCTAGCCAGGCGGACATTCGCAAAATGCCCTACCACCATGCTGTAACGACTGCCATCCTAAGACAAAAACCGGGACCGACGGCTTAACGTGCCCTCCGAAGCACGGAAGCGCTCAGTAGTAATGTCACCAGCGGTCACCCATCCAAGTCATGACCAAGGCGGACGTTGCTTAGCTTTGCTGATCGGTTCAGAATGGCTAAGCAAACTTCGCTACGAGCGCTTCAAAATAACATTATCAGTTTACTTTGTAACTGATGTAATATAATTTCGCGATTAGATCTCATTGCTTGTAAAGTGAGATAGAACGAATATAGGAGGTAATAACGTCGTGGCGACCACTTTCTATCGCCACCATAGCTATGGGAAACAGCATCTGTGTTTACGTCTTGCTACTTTCTATTCTATAGCGTAATCTCACCGATGTAACTTAGGTACAGTCCCCGGCTTAAAAATATAAGAACATATTTTATAATCGAGAAATTTTTTAACAAAAAATGGAACCGACTTCAACACCCAAAAGTGTGAAAAACTTGTTGAAGTCGGTACCATGATGGTTCAAAAGTACCTATTATCACAATATTGTGCGCATATTGTGATAATGCGCACAATAAAGAGTACCGACTTCGACAAGTTATTCCATATATTAAGTGTAACTCAAAAACGATGAAATTTAAAATGGGACCAAACGACAAGCATCAGCTTTCAAACAAAAAATAATTTTCAAAATCGGTTCACCCAGTCAAGAGATCTGAGGTAACAAACATAAAAAAAAAACAAACGAACCTCCTCCTTTTTTGGAAGTCGGTTAAAAAGGTGACTGCGTTGAATAAATCAAAAAAAGTTTGCCACTTCATCCGTCGATGTGAGTAAGGTGCAGCTGCAAACTAGGCTTAGTTCTGTTGAGCATCATAAGGCCTTTATTACCAACTGAAAGGTAGCGCGCACTACGTGTACTCGGGTACTTGTGTTGGCTAGTCTTGCTAACTTTCGTTTAATAAAGGCGTTCTAATTGTAAACAGAATTATTATCTGCAGTTGCATTGCTCCCTATACTCAAACGACGCGATACGTGAGTAATGGCAAGCTGCTCATTAAACACAGTCTCCCCTAATCTTAGGAATGCTTATGTGATGTGGTAGCTGAGGCTGGTAGTCAGTGATAAAACAACACCCCCCCCCCCCTCCCCCTAATTGCGTTAGATACGAAACATAATAATCATCAGTACTAATGTTATAAATGCGAAAGTAACTCTGTCTGTCTGTCTGTTACGCTTTCACGCCAAAACTACTGGATCGATTTGAATGAAATTTTGTATGGAAATAGTTTGAGACCCGGGCAAAAACATAGGATAGTTTTTATCCAACTGCGCAAAAAGAGGTTAATGTTTTTGCGCGATAACCGACATACGCGCGGGCGGAGCCGCGCCCGGAATGCTAGTGATGTATAAAACCTTAGCTATTATGATATGGTTTTATACGAGACAGGTAATAAGTGTCTCAAAATGTGACCAGGGGCCCAACTCCCACCTTTTATAAACTATTATGGAATGCAAACGTCATTGTTTCAAGTTTAAATTATTGATACTAAGGTTAGTACCGTGGCCGTCACTAAACAATAATGTTCATATAGTGCTACCTCTGTCGCACAAATGACTTGATTCGATGCATGCATCCCGCTCTCACGTTGAAGTTTTTATGTAAGTATACTATAGTGATATGTGGCGGTGCGAATTAAAATTGTAAATGTAATGTTAAAATAAGACTGAATTAAGAGATGGGAGTTGGCCCCCAGCTCTTGAAATTTTATACGCAAATTATAGCGTAGCAAAGTTATGCTAAACGATAGTTTTGTTTGGCAAACAAGGCTACGTACGGAAGGCTACACTGAAAATAACTATATTACAATGTATACCTCTGCAAATATACAAAGAAATGAAGTGTATGTGTATAGCCTTCAGTTTCTCCAACAATTTTCTAAGCCCTATCAGTTGACTATACTATACGCTGATTGGTCAATGGTAAAGTCAAGGCTTAGACAGGCTTTCCAGAAACTCGAGAGTAAGTCCTTTATATTTCTATATAATAGGAATGAGCAAGAAGGACGTTTACGGTTTAAAGGTGAGAAAATTTATACACTTAAAATATTTTGGCAAATACCATGTCTGAATCTACACAGCTTTTCCAGTGATAGCCTCAGTTTACCAACTACTACTTACTATTCTATAGTTTACTCGTACAGTACGTATGTAATATATCCGACACAGATAATAAGTATATACAATTGCACATGTTGCTGACCTTCTACATTAACATAATGATCGTAATTGCATTCCACATCGTGCAGTGGCGCTTCCCGATGCAATTAATCTTGCTGAGGTATTCCAAACAAAATAACACATGTAATATATCACCACCTATTTCCCGGCTTACGAATAAAAGGACTATCCCTAATACTCCTGTTGGATGTCATAAAAGACGACTAAGAGAAAATAATAGCCCATGCGCATTTCTACCTAACATAAGTGTGTGCGAGGTGTTACTGCGGTAAGAGAGCGGGTAAATTACCAAAGAGCATTCTCTAAGAGGTTTTTGCCAATAAAACCTTAACTTTCGGCCATAAAACCGAACACAATACTTTTCACATTTATATCCTTATTTAGTTAATAAAAAAAATATTTTACAAAATACGTTGACCTCACATCAGTGATTTAAGGGGGAGAGAAATGGCAATGATGTACGATTAAATTAATAAAGGAGTATGAAGCTTAAAAATATTTAAAGTTCGTAGAATTTTGTGGTCACGTAGGTATCCGTGTTTTGTTAACGCCTAGCCACCTATGATAGAATACTAGAACTTTTCCGTTCCATTCCTAACCAACCTATAATATTTACCGAGGTCCACTCACCATTGTTACACTACTTGATGCTATGTTACATTCGGTTTGGCGGCAAGGCTTCGACTTAGAAAAACCCGCTAGTTTGTCCACCAGGAGATAGAAATAAAGCATCAAGTAACATTTACAGCGCAGCAGTAGAACTCATGAATGTCCGGGGAAGTCTTGCCATGATACCTATTTCCACCACCAAGCAGCTAGAATGTACGCATGACTGTATTCCGGTCTGGAAGGTGTGGTGCCGGTGAAATTACAGGCGCATAACACTTATAACTTCATGCCTCAGGGTGATGGGCCCAGAACCGTTCGTCACATGTGTCTAAATGAATCTGTTATAGACAGAGGTTATAGCTAAAAACCACGTAGACATTGTGGTTGTTCTATCACAATCTCATAAAAAAATATAAATAAGTTTCATAGAAATTGAACATATTTTATTTCAATGAATAATTAAGTGGGTATGTGCTAAAGTAAGTATATTGTGAAAAACCCCGGAACATAATGCAAGATAAAAATCCGGTAAAAAAAATATTACTTGTGTGCCAGTTTACGCCGCGTGGTTGTGACTTTGATTTCTAAGAGAAACCGGTTCGTTCGATAAACGATAAAAATATTAAAGAAAACCACACAGTACCTACTTTACCCACAAAAGTAACTTGGAAAAAATAATAAATAAAATTCCAGTTGATGAGCACATCCCACGAAAATATGTATTTAAGTCTTCAATATATTTCCATGAAAATATATATTGACTCTAAAACACAAAACAATATGACACTTAAAAATACTACATACTAAAATTACAATATTTTGTAAAAACGCCCAGATATAAAACAGTAAAAAGCATATTCTGTAGCCAACAAATATGTTTTAATTAACACTTTTCCAAAAGGCAAGCGTACACTCGGGTCTCATAATGAATGATTAATAAATAAAATTGTTTTGAAATATTTATTAGTAATTGGATCTCAAATTCTTAGGATGTTCGAGGTAAAATTTGTCTATTACCTTCACTGTCATTAAAGTCATTAAAAAATGTGAGTCATAGTCAGATACTTCCTCCTAGGTCATAGTTGACAGACCTCCCCTCGTGTGTCATAGTCTGTAACACGCGCGCATAGAACATATAATAATACGCGAGGTCAAATGGTTCATGTAATGACAGGGAAAGGATTTAAAATAAAACTTGTACTTAAGGCCCGTTTACACATTAATTAGTGTTTAGTGCAGGTGCAGGTGTTTAGTGCTTAGTACTAAAGATAGTATCTCTGTTTAGTAGCGCGTTCTATTTTTCTGCGAGCCACGTCCCGCACGTCCTTATGTTACCTTCACACTCAGTATGCCCGGCGCCCGCCACTTCTCTCTCAACTTTGACGGGCGTTTGTTTTTGCAGATAGACGCTTGTAGCAACGTTAATAGGTAGTATGCAGTAGGTATCCATCCTCAAGTATAAAATGTATCGGCAAGCACCTAACGCTAGGTTCTGGCAGCAGTCCTTGAGACCCTGTGAAATTACAGGTACATGAGACTTAACAACTATCACTTGTGACGAAATGCATCTGTTATAGGCAGAGGATACCGCTTAACATCAGGTGGGCTTCAAGCTTGTTCCGTCACAATAACATAAAAAAGGGTAAATATCAGTTAGTGAATGAATATATAAAATACAAATGTCTTTAATGTAAAGAACCAAAATATTTTACATTATCTTATTACTGTATTCTTATATTTATATAAATAAAATATTAAATGTATACCACCACTACATTTTAAATTTCTTATAAAATTGCGAACGGGATTGTTCGTTCATTTAAATTCATAGCTTGTCCAACGTAGGAAGCAAAAGATACTGATCTAATAGCTAAACTACTGTTTATATGTATGGTATGGAACACTACATACACTAAACAGTTTTACTTAACATAGCCACTAAACAGCTAAACACTTATCAAACTGCAAACAGGCCTTTATCAAGTGTTTTAAACTGATATGAGTCACCTGTTAATAAATTAAAACTGTACAATAAGCACTTGAGAAAATAATTTCTTTGCAAAATTATGTTTTGTTTAGTAATACCTATCTCAAAATAAAGTTTTCTTCCGCAACGACAATGTGAACTTTATTTTTCTTCATATTTAGATTATTTCAAATATAGTTGATAGGCTGTCGTTTAAAAATATCTTTGACCACTACATATCTACCCTGTTGGTAAATGATGATGTAGTCATAGATATTTTTACGGCAAGCCTAGAATTAAAAATCACGAGCGCAGCGTTTTTTATTTTTTTAATTCTTATAGAATTGACGGCTGCGCATAGGCTGTCAAATTATCGCTTGGTACATTTTTTTTTGGTCCTGATGGGAATCGAACCCACATCCTCTGATTTCGCGCTGGATGCCTAATCCATTCGGCCACCAAAACCTTACTCTTAAGAGTCGTGTTTGTGCTCATATTATATTATTATGGTATTGTTGTAGCTGATCGGTTAAGAACGGCTAAGCAAGCTACGCTACGAGCGCTGCAAAGACTTCTCCGTGTCATCACTTTATGACATTAAAAAAACTGCCTGCCATATCTACTTTCTAATAATGGTAATACAGACTAGTATGTTTATCAATCTGTGGTACAAGTATATCAAACATTCAAAGGCCAATCCTAGTTTTTAGGCCACGGTCACACCAGAGGAATTATACAATGTTTATCTATCAAATTAACATAATGTAGAGAGATAGTACGAATTATGAGAGTATGTTTGGCAATGGATGAGATGTGTTTGCAATACATGCAGAAATCATTGACATTTAGTGTCAGGTTATTCGTTTCGTTCACCGTTTACCTCCAGAGAGAAAGATGCTACGTATTTTTTGTGTACACACGAACATAGTGATGTAAGATATGTGTCTGTCGTCAATATTTATTAGTTATCAGCTATCCCAAGCCGATTAAGGGCATGTTTCAGAATTTTCGAGTAAGTTCCGGTTATACTACCCAGAACATATTAAACAAAACACTATCTTTGCGTTTCACAGTCATCGATTTAGCCTATCCATCGGTTAAAGCTTGAAACGCGCTGCACGGTAACTGTCATTTTATCATTCAGTTATTTTATGTGTTGCATAGCAACCTGAAACTTTATTAGGACATTCTGAAACGCTAAGGAATATCAGGGGTCTCGGAGCCGGTTCTTATGTGTTGGTTAAAATTTTGTATATACGGGTACCGTGGCGTGGCTTCTCACGGGAAACAAAACTGTTAATTGTCATTGGTTAACGACCACACTTGATTGTGTAGGCCTTATATGTGTAGGCGATTGTAGTACCTACATAACAAACTCGAAGTATGGTCACTTTATTTATAGCCATGTTATGCAATAATAACGGAAATTGATTCAATTAGGAACTCCGTACTTTGGCTCCGTAATCTACGCAGTATCTTGTTTTTCTAATTTTCTCAATAATCAGATGCAGTAAGTTTTTCAAACCATTTCTAAACTCTATATATGTAGGTGCACCTTAATCCAAATAGAAATGTAATAGAGATAGCGACTGCGATATTGTATTTATGAGACCATTATGGTAAAAATTTCGTTAGCCTATACTCGTAAATGAACAGTGCTGTTGTTTTAGTAGGCACTTGTTTGTTCGTCAATTTTTTTAAAGTATGAGGGTATTTTTGATAAAATGAGAAAATGCATTGGAAATCTCGTTGCACGGTCAAACACCGAGCTAGCCGGCGATTTCCAAGTCCTCGTTAGTGTCTCTTAAATAGAGAGAGAGAGAGTAATTATGCGTAGGGCCCACTCTCAACGGTATAATCGTGTTCGGGGGCATTAAGATTGTTTGTTTGTTTAGGGAGGACATAGATGCTGGCTACCGCCTGTGCGGTCGTCCAGCTCCACCGGGTTTTGGGCGAGGGCCTGGCCCTACAATAGCCCGGGAGGGAGAAGTGCCGAAGGCACTTCTCCCGAGACGGGCGTAGAAGGCGAAAAGCGCTTTCTACCTCCGTCTCCTGCGGACGCCGAAAACGTACCGCTACTATAGGAGGGGTTGACAGCGAGCTCAAGGGCACCACTGTGGTTCAGACCTCGGCTTGTCTCGCTGTCGAGAGACATGGGGGGGATCGGAGCAAAATGCCTCTGTGCAACTGCAGTGTTGCACAATTGGTCCCTACTGAATAATACTCTTTGACTATTTGGAGAGCAATTTATCGTGACCTTGTTTTTGCCTCGAGCTCGCCGGCGAGCTCGGTGTTTGATTGTGTGACCTCTGATTACCTCACACCTGGGGATTTTACCTCGACGACTTGCGGATAACGCTAAAGCTGCCAACGTAATGGCTGCGATGGGGTCATCCGGGTCGTCTAATACCTGCCGTGGTCGGCGACGGGGGGGTTTGAAAAATGGGATAGAAGAGGCAGTCGAGTAGTTCGATGCCTGGACAACCAATGGGTTCGGGTGGTGGGGCGCTCGATCAAAGTATCGGCGGGCGCAGTCCTTATTGAACTGCGCTAGAGAGGGAAGGTTTAAGTCGCAATGCAACTCGGTGTTCCGGATATACCACGGGGCGCCGGTTGCATTACGAAGAAAACGGTTTTGGATGACTTGAAGTTTATGAAGGTGGGCCTCACTAGCATGACTAAACACTACTGATGCGTAAGTCATGATGGGGCGGATGCAGGCAGTGTAAAGTGTCTTCTTATTACTAAGAGACATTTTACTCTCTTTGCGAAGTAGGGGACCAAGGCGACCCATTATGAAGGCCGCTCTGTTACGGACGGTTGTTATGTGATCGTTAAAGGTGAGATGACGATCAAGGATGACTCCGAGGTATTTTGTTCTAGGAACCCAGGGAATGGGTTCGTCGAACAAAATAAGCGGTTTCGGGTAAGGGGAGCGTGTCTTCTCAGTAAAGCACATAGCTGTGCTTTTAGCTGGGTTGACCGCGATGCGCCATTTTCGGAACCAGTCACCGATCTCGGTGATGGCCCGTTTCATGACGAAATAGGACTGTCTGTTGATATGCCACCCAGTGGTGTAAATGGCGGTATCATCCGCATATTGGGCTAGGAATACTTTGGGCTGAGAGCGTGGGATGTCACTGGTATACAGTGCAAAGAGAATAGGTGATAGCACGGAGCCCTGAGGGACTCCGGCTCTGACTGGGTGGGGGGAGGAGAGGGTGCCTTCCACGCGATAGCGAAAGCTTCTGGCTTTAAGGAAGTCTTGTAGGATGAGCACAAGACGTTCTGGCACGCCAAATTGGTATAGCTTGTAGATCAAGCCGTTGTGCCAGACTTTGTCAAAAGCTTTCGCTACGTCGAGGAAGACTGCTAGCGTAGTCTGGGGTTTGGGGTACTTATTGAAGCCCTCAATGATGTGCTCCGTGAGGCGGTGCACCTGTTGGACGCATGAGTGTCCGGGTCTGAAGCCAAACTGCTCATCTGGGATAAGGTGGTGTTCCTTAGCATGGGACTGGAGACGGTTTGCAAGTAACCGCTCGTAAAGTTTGCCTAAGGCACTGAGGAGGCTGATGGGGCGGTAACTGGTGGGGTCAGATGAGCTTTTGCCTGGTTTGTGAATGCCAATGACATTTGCACATTTCCAGGTGTCTGGGAATAAGCAGTGGCTCATAGCAGCATTGAAGATGCTGACTAAGAGATGGATGAGAGGAGGAGAGAGGGTTTTAAGAACCCTGTTGGAGATGCCATCGGCACCGGGGGATTTGCGCGGTCGGAGGGCCTTGATCAGTCTCTCCACCTCAGCGTAAGTCGCTAAGGTGATTGGTGGGAGTTCAGAGGTGACCACAGAGCTTTTACGTTCGACTTCAGCATCCACCGAATCGAGGTGAGCTTGGTCAACGTGATCTACGTTAGGGGAACACTGAGCCTCTAGGCTATCAGCTAGGCACTCAGCTTTGTCTTCGTCAAAGAACGCTGGGACTAGTGGGACTGGTCTGTATAAGGGAGGCATGTCGTTATGGTTACTTCCTTTCAAGCCTCGCGCCAAGTCCCAGTAAGCATGGTGGCTTGGCACGAGGTTTGAAAGTTTATCGCCCCATTGTTGATCACGCAACTCAGACATGCGACTTTGAACCATGCGTTCAAAGTGGCGTTTCTTAGTTTTGTTCTCTTTACTGGGGTAAGAGTCGTAATGTCGGGTCACTGCTTTACTCTCCGTCACCAATCGTCTCACATCCGCTGGAATGACAAGGCGCCGGTCGTCCGGCACTATGACCTCCTTTGCGGATGCACCTACTACGGTGGAGAGGTGATTGGTGAACGAATCGATCGCAAGGGTTACGTCATCTTTTGTCAGGATGTCGTCAGGGATCTTGTCTAGGTCCGGTGAACTGATAGCCTTTAGGGCATCGCCTACTTGCTTCCAGTTCACTATCGTCTTAGTGGGGCGGGGGAGGTCAGTCGTTGGGTCGGGACCTAGTCGCAGTATAATGGGTCGGTGGTCAGAGTGAAGCTCGTGAACCACTTCTATGGAGCGTAACCGGAGTGTTACGCCTCTGAATAGTGCCATGTCAAGCAAGTCAGATCGGTGGTCTTCCATATAAGGGTAGTGAGTGGGCTCAGTGGGCGCAATTATGTCAAAGTTAAGTTCTGCGATTAGGTTTTCAAGTGCAATACCTCTGGGATTGTTGACGTTACAATTCCATAGGATGTGCTTACTGTTGAAGTCGCCAATCAGAATGACGGCGCTTCCTAATGAGAATAGGGCTTCTAAGTCAGCTCGGACGATCGGCTTTTTGCAAGCTTGGTAACAGGATGCTATGACTATAGGTTGATGACCAGTCATAGCTAGGAGGCAACAAGATGCTTCCATATTAACAAGAGTCGGGGTAGGTAGGGGAATGCAGTGCAGGGACCTTTTGTAATAGATAAGAGTGCCTCCCCCACGGGAGTTCACTCTATCATCACGTACCGTTCTGTAATTGGCAAACCTAGGGTTCGCCTTCCCCGGTTTTAGAAAGGTTTCCTGCACGCATATGATATCGATAAGGTGGGTACAACAAAAGTCGTGGACGAGGTCACGTTGTCTGAAGAGGCCGTCAGCGTTAAATGACGCTAACGAAACTGAGTACGGTTTCGTGCGTTCGGTTGTACTACCCATAGTGGTTGTACTGGGGAGGGGCCTGGGGAACGAAGCGCTTAAGGGCGCTAAGTAAATTCGCGTGTTCCAATGTGTATTGGATCACGTCCGCTGGGGATTGAGCGTATTGCATCTTGTGGAATAGCTCTTGTACCTCATTGATGTCAACCGACATAGCCAGATCGCTGACTAGGTTGATTGCCTCTTGAAGAGGGGCAGCCATCAATGGCATAGGTGGAGCTTGTGGCCGGGAAGCGGCGCGGGGAGGCGCGCGAATGGTGTTGGCGACGGGTGCCGGGAGCGCGGGGCGAGCCGGGGCCGGTGCGCGGGCAGGGGCCGCGGCGCGGGCGGGTGCGGGTGCGGGCGCGGGTGCGGGCGCGCGGGCCGGGGCGCGTGCGGTAGCGACGGTCTTAACCATACTGGGTGGTTTAGACCATGCGTTACGGGCTGGGAGCGGCGCGGGTATTACCTGTGAGGCAGGTACTACCGTTAGTTTAGGGCTTACCCGTTGGTAACGGTCGTAAGAGGGACGGGTCGGCCTATGCCTTGCCACCCTGTGGTTCACTCGTGGTGCTTTAGGGCAACCACGGTAATTCGCGGTATGCCCTTGAGCACCGCATAAAACACAGCTGGGTGGGTCCAGTGAATCCCGGGTGCGAGTGCACGCTGCTGTCGCGTGATCGCCTAGGCACTTAACGCACCTAGCGCGAGCGAAGCAGAAACGGGAGGCGTGCCCGTATAGTTGGCAGTTATGGCACTGCGAGGGACTCCCATTTTTGTATGGGGCTTGGACATCGAGTCCTGAGAGGCCACAGACCTTTTTTAAATTAAAAATGGCCTTGCCTTCAGGTGTACGATCTAGTACTACGAGTACTAGATCGTAGGGACTGCGGTCCTTCCCGCTGTACATGCGGTGAACTGCATGTACGGGGAAGTCTTGTGCCTTCAGGTCGGCACATACCGAATCGGTATGTACCTCCTTGGGCACACCGCGGATGACCACTCGGAGGACTTTCTCCTCTTCGAGCGCATAAGTGTGAAAACTTATGCTCTCTTTACGGAGGAGCTTTGTTAGCGCTCTGTGGTCGCTACTGGTGGGCACTTGGACTTTAATGCCCTGCTGCGTGGAGCGGGCATTAGTGTAATGGATCCCACGATCCGAAACTAAACGGGACAGCATGTCCCATTTGGTTTTGTCCTGAATGAACAGGGGCGGAGGTGGTTTTTCGCGGCGCGCGCTCGCGTCCTGAGGGGACGCGGCAGTAGTGGCCGGAGCGGAGGGAGGAGACGCGGGGCGCGGGGCGGGGGTCGGCTTCTTGCCGGAGGCGGGGGCCTTAGCGGGTGCCTTGGCGGGAGGGGCGGAAGTTGCGCAACTAGCGGCTTTAGGAGCACGCTTGCGTTTGCGGTCAACGACGGTATAGCCGTCGTTATCGGAGTCCGAGTCAGTGCGTAAGGCGCGACTCGGATCTACTTCCATCTCCGTTTCGGAGTCCGAAGTGGGCTCGACAACGGCGATGGAGGGACGGGTGCTCGCTGGCCTCCCGATCGGTGAGCGCGAGCGAGACCTCTCACGGGGAGGGGCTGCCACCGTGCGTCTATTATCCGGGCCAGGAGCGGGCGAAAGCGGGCTGTCCTCTGAGAAGGACCGGGTCAGAGGAGGGACGTTGGCCTCCGGGATTGAAGTCCCGGAGGGAGCAATAAGAGTGTCCGTGAGGCGGGCACTCGCTTCCTCTTCGAGGAGTTGCATGTGTGCAACATACAGATCGGGGTGGCGGAGGGCGAAGGTCTGAAGGACCTGCACCTCACCGTTAGAGGGACGGGACTGCATCCTGAGGGGAATACTCAGGACGCCCTATCAAGGGTTTGAATTCCCTCACACACCTTGTGAGCTCACTGTGTGAGAGGGAGTGTGTACCTAGGGTGTGCCCTAGTTGTGTACCCTCTCCGAGCTTTTTTCTCGGCGGAGAGGGGTGCTCCTAAGCGCTACTCCGGGGTTGACTAGGGGCGACCCCAAGGCCAGTAATCCCGGAGCCCAGCTTGCTTCGGCTGACCCGTGAAGCGGGAAAGGCCACGGTGCAAGGTTAAACCAAAACAACAACAGTGGCCGTTGTCACCGTAGGGTGTCACACTGCGACCGCAGCAAATGGCGGATTTGATCGTTCAGACGGGTTTGGCTGACGCTACCCCACGCCTGAACGACGTCGCTTAACAGCACAAAGTGTGTTGTTACGCGACTGTTACTATGTTGTGTCGGGTAGTAAAGTGGTGAAATGCGCACCGAAAAGTGCGGTCAAAACAAGACCACCAGCCCGATATGATGTTGTTCGTCCGAAACAAGGGACTTGGGTAGGTGGTAATGCCTGACGTCTTAGAGCGCCTCTGCGCGCCGGCACGGCGAGCTCGTAGCTCACGTTGCACGGCGGTCGGTGGCTGCTCAGCTTCTGCACAGAAAACAAAACTTCGTCAGGACTGCGTATTCCAAGGCACTGGTCTGCAACTAGCGTCGGAACGATGACCCGAGTGAGACGGCAATAGTGCGGGGACTATTGCGGTCTCACTGGGAGATACTGGCGGAGCTGTAGACAGGTGTGCACGGCGTGGCGGCACAGGTCGGAATGTCGGGGCATTAAGATCCGATAGCTTTACCTTTATGCGTCCTGGCGACGGTCCAGCAAGCCGAGGTTCATACTACAGTAGGGAACTTGAGCGAAACTCGCGGCGGCACTGCATTATCAACGTTCGCAACCCGCATCGAATAGAGCCTCACGTACTCGTACTCGCCTTCTTGGACTATGAAGTGCCTCGCCTTACATGCGACATGTGGTAAATCTGTGAAGGCTGAATAGCAACGAACAACCTCCAGTCTTTCGCAAAAAAACTCCTTTTTGCGAGGTTGTTCATTGCTATCGCAATGTGTTCGCTATTCCTCAGAAGCTACGTGCTTATGAGTCTAAGGGCCTATTTCAGAATGTTCGAGTAAGTTCCGGTTTTACTACCCAGAACATATTTATTAAACAAAACACTATCTTTGTGTTTCACAGTCATCGATTTAGGGCCTGTTTCAGAATGTTCTAGTAAGTTCCGGTTTTACTATCCAGAACATATTTAATAAATAGAACACTATCTTTGCGTTTCACAGTCATCGATTTAGCCTATCCATCGGTTAAAATTTGAAACGCGCTGCATGTCAACTGTCATTTTTATCATTCAGTTATTTTATGTGTTGCATAGCAACCCGAAACTTTATTAGGACATTCTGAAACGGGCCCTTAGTCTAAGCTTGAAACGCGCTGCATGTCAACTGTCATTTCTATCATTCGGTTATTTTATGTGTTGCATAGTAACCCGAAACGTTATTATGACATTCTGAAACGGGCCCTTAATCGCATTTACTGTGTAGGTTTTTTGTGACACGTTATTTATTAATATCTGCTTAGATGTTAAGTTTAAAGAAGCAAGAAGAAAAATGTAACCTACACAACTTACCTACTACTTTCCAAAACACAAACGCATACCTACAGTTTTCGTCGACAAGTGCCGTTGTGCCGTCCACACTTGAAAGCAGGATCTATATTATTTAGTAGCGTTGTCACATTCATGGTAATGACTGCCATAACCTTCAATTTAAATGTAACAGACACTACACATAAGCATGCCGTGTAGAAAGTGGATTTACGAAACAAAAGTTTTACTTACCAGTTAGTAGTCAAAGAAAAGGTATTTTGTAGGCAGAGAGAGCGGTAACACTAGTGACAATGACATCCTTTTCGATGTTTAGCAGTATTGTAATGACCAATGTACCTAATTTTTATGTCGGTCGTGTATATTGTCTCATATGTTACACTTTTATACAACAAAATAAAAACTGTATGGTCATATACACATATAAAGTTTGATTAACAAAGACCTGGTTTTTCGTTTGTAGATAAAAACTAGAATGACTCGAAACGTTGAATGAAAGTTTTTCAATGGTCATGATGGTTCATTGTCAAGTTCAGCAGATACAATACAATAAATTGAATCTGCGACCTTTGATTTCACGAGCCAGACGCCGCACCAGCTAGGCTAGAGATTCAATCTTCCATTTACTTAATCCTTCTATTTTATTTGTAACTAGATTTTTTTTTTTTATTTATAGTTGATAGACTAGCTTTTGACCATTATCCCACCTGATAGTATGTGATGATGTGGTCGAAGATGTTGTTCAGGCTAACCTAGAATCTCAAGGACATCCGTCGGTACACACCGTTAGGTGCTTAGTGACAGATTTTCTACTTGACGGTGGTAGCTAGCCAGACAGGCATTCACAAAATTCCCTACCACCATACTATATCGACTATCGTCGTAAGACAACAACCGGGACTGATGCGACGGCTTAACGTGCCCTCCGAATCACGGAAGCGCTCAGGCGGACGTTGCTTAGCTTATCTGATTGGTAAAGAACGCTAGCAACTTCGCTACGAGCGCTTCAATAATTGTTTAATTGTTGAAGAATGACGTATACGATTTCATTATAGGTAACAGACTAACCCCCTTATTAGTAAACAACCACTTCATACATGATAGGTTTACCAAAAGTTAGTTGCCGTGCAAAGAAAAATGTTGATAATGTTGCAACAAAACTGACCTTGATGCGTATCATAATTTGAAATTTATCGGTCTGATATATAAAATCTGCTAAAGATGTAGACGTAATCATATTTCGAAAGTAGGTATACCTATTTAGTATACTTTAAGTAATCGACTGCAATATAATAAATAAAGCAATCTTGATCTCAGATCAACAATTAAGATGTCTATAATCTTAAGTCGATCTACAAAAATAATATTTTTCTTTATAAAATCTCCATGTTATCGTCATGTCATTTATAATGACTTGGTTTCATAATATTTTGAGAACAGTTCGGACCGCGTTAGTTACTGTTTATTTGACAGAACGAAGCGAATGTCTCTGTGGCGTGTAGTAAACCCAGCGACGTATGAACGTAGAATATATCTTTCTTTGACGATACATTTCTAGTGGTGGATACTATTCAGGAGTTTGCAGCATCAGTAAGATGTAAATTAACACAGAAGAAAAATATTAATTTACTGGCAGATGCCTCAACAGCCTTTAAGCAATATTACCGTTTATTTCCTACACTGTGTAAGACGATAACGCCGAGATCTGAAGTCGCGGTAACGAATCCCCCTAGTATCCAATTTTTTCTGTAGAATAAAATGTCATAATATGAGTTTAGTCACATCAATATGTGAATTTAAAGCTTTTTATATTTAGTGCCTGGCACATGAACGACCTAAGTATTAATAATGTATCATTTTTAGTTACCAACAAGTAACTAATTCTGAGGTAAGCATTGGTGAGCTACAAACTATATTTACCTATATAGAGTCTGTAGAAGTTGTGGAAC
Source organism: Plagodis dolabraria (assembly GCA_963854805.1). Taxonomy (NCBI): domain Eukaryota; kingdom Metazoa; phylum Arthropoda; class Insecta; order Lepidoptera; family Geometridae; genus Plagodis; species Plagodis dolabraria. The sequence continues at coordinate 17,599,914 of OY978450.1, forward strand.
CCTAAAAGCGTTATTTTACTTCACCTTATTAAGGTTAAGACACAAATAAAACAACGAGGTCAAGACACGGTTTATAAATTAATTGATTTAATTTACTAGATAATTCGATTGTTAAAAAGATCTCCTTATGAAATAAATAATTGATATTTAAGTTACTTGACAACCCTAGCTGGAGTTAATTTGTCTGATCTTATGACACATCAATTCAGATGTCATTAGGTGAGTACCTACCTCCATGCGTAAGTAGGCACATTTAACTAGTGTGACCAAACAAGAAATATTTAAACAATTTTTGGGATAGGTTCAAGTGGAATAATCCAAAATACTTTTATACCAATATTTATAACGTGCCGTATCTATTGTATCTATTAAAGTTGCTTTTTCTATAAACGTTATCTGGTAAGGTCGACTTGTATTTGCATTACTTAACGACCAAAACTAGTTGGATTTTTTCGAGACTGTTGTTCGATATGAAGTGTTGCGTAATAGCTTGGAATCATGAATAATTTAAACTAATTTAAAAGGCATTAGGAACATACCACGGTTTTATTTAAGCACTTGACGATTTAGCAGCCAGTTTAGTCTGTCAAAGGTTGTCTAGTAGATAGGTTGTGATACACTTTAGGACGATGGTGAGTGAAACAGAGGATCGAAGTGAATCAAAAGCTAAAATGGACGCTAAGAAAAATGAAATGTCGTGCTGGAATTGTTTAAAATCAGTGACTGCTGAAAATGTTGTGAGTGAGCCAGCTACTCTTCCAAAAATACGCCGGGAAGTTAGGCAAAAATACAAATTATACTCGTTTTTGGCTTCACAACTATCAAGGCCCAAAGCCATTCCACTGGCACAAAAAGTGAGTGAAAATTACGCAATCGGTAAAAAAGTTGAACAAAATATTACTGAAAAAGCAGTTCAGACCGATATATCCCAAATTGATAAAATAAAGGAGAATGCATCAGTAAAACATGAAATTTCAACAGAATCTGAAGAAGATATAACAAAGCCTGATAATCCAGTGACAGAGAAAATTCCCGAGGATAATAAAGAAAAGAGAATACAAGATTATATTAAAGAATATAATATGTTCGAAGCATACAAATCAATAAGAAGAAAAACTCCAACCCCAAATAGCACACTGGAGAGAACCAAGGATAGTGTTATTCTAAATGATAGCAGCATTTGTATAAACAAGGATGCAACAATTACCTCTATAGAAAATATTCAGTCTCCAACGTATAAAAAACTAGAAATAGTTCAACCTAAAATAACGATCCGAAAGGTTTACGAAACCCCAAGTATAAGTATTACATCGAATGTCTACCTTGCAAAAAGTCGAGAGAGTATAGATGACATTGATAACAGCAAGCATCAAACTTCTGGTGTAGGTAAGGAAGATACGTCTTCACTTAAGTCAGTTCCAGGGCTCGCTCAGAGACCTGGACTAACAACACAAGAGAAGATTATACCAAATCTAGTTTTCCAATCATCGATCCCAAAAGTTGGTACATCATCCAGCAGCATAAATAAATCATACAATTCTAATACATCTTTAAACGAATCCCTTAAACCTAAATACTTTGTTTGTAAGTCTTTAAAAATTGAAGATGTTAACAGAGTCAGAGAACCGACAAGCCCAGTTTTAGACATGCCATTAATACCACCGTCAGGTTATACACCGACAAACTCTACAGATAATATAGTGCACAAAGTCGAAATAGAAACATCCACGCCAAAACCTGAAAAAAATGTTGCAGTTAGAAGAATTTCTAGTCAAGATTCAAGTTCAGAGATTAAAGCTAGTAAAAATCAAACCGAAATAGATAAAATAATAGAAGGTATTCAAAACATATCTTTAGAGTCTAAAAATCGAGCCGTGAATGACAAAATAGACAATGCTAGCTATAATGGATCTGAGTCTGGATATTCCGGATCTTCAACAAGAGATTTTCATGATGCAGAACTTGTAAGCAAAAACAGAGCATCTACACCAAGCAGGCAGAGTTATGAATCAGGGAATGAAACAGAAAGCCCTCAACTCTCACAAAGAAGCCCGAGGCTTAATTTTAAATCTTCGCTTCCAGTGCTGGTATCGAGACAGACAAACCTTTCAGCATCTACAAAATCTTTAGTAGGTGGCTCCACTCCCGAAGTAAATAAACCTGTGAAGAAGCTCCGCTGGAGTACTTTGGGCTTACCTCAAAAATCGACTGGTATGATTTTTTAATCTAAATAATATGCTTTTTTGAAAGAGTAAACAATATTTACTTGGATGCAGGTCTAATATAATAAGTGCTTTTTACTATCTTGTGCTACATGCAATGACATCTTGACACTTTTGTTATTCCTTCTGATACTACATTTTTCCTGCTATTAATATGGTTATGCTAGTCTATCATACAATACTTGTTCAAACGTCGTTTTTGGATCCTGTGCTCTGCATTAGACCATTAACATCGCGAATACATTGTGCATTGTAATTTGTGCTGTATCTCGAATTTTATCGCTAATTCAACAGGAAACAACCGTACTATACAGTATGATACAACGATAACATGTGGATTTTATGTGAATTAAAAACAAAGTAGCTTCGTGCACGCATTAAACGTGACGTGTCGTGTTTTGTGTAACAAGTGAACTAATGGGTGCCATAGTTAACCATAAGTCAGGCTCAAAATACATGCCTTTCGATAATCAAAGTGCCATGTCTGAAGGACCAGATTCATCGTCTTACTTCCCTGTTAATGTTTACCGTAGTAATTACGGTCGAGACAGTGGAAATAACATGTCGCCTTGTGAGAAATTATGGCGTTGTCTTTGTTGCAAAGCAGCTAATACTGAGATCGAATCTACGGAGGCAAATCCATCATCAGTGCTGGTGCGTGCGTCAAAAAAAAGTTACACGGTCAATCAAGAATCATGTTCTCGTCACGAAAAGGAAGATCAATTACCGAAACTAATTGTTACAAAGCCTCTAGAAGACGAACTCACAACAGAAACATCATCTGTAACAAGATCAATTGATAATGATTTTGCTAAATCTTCAACGACACTATTATTGGCAACCGAAAAACAAGCAAGTTCAGTAAGCTTAAGTTCTCCCAAAAAAATTAAAAAGAATTTATTAAATTCTATGGAATCATTAAAAGAAACAGATAGTCGTGGGAGCACATTGAAATCGGGTGAGAAAACATTTCTCCGAGAGGTCATATACTGTAGAGATTCATTTTTGCGGTCTTTGGAGTGGTGTGACAATTCCTTGACTAGAGGAAAACGGTATCGAAAAATCAAAAAAGATGATTGGATTGAATTGAAAGGCGACGATGGTACCAAGACATACGTACAACTGGTGCACTTTTTCCTTCGTTTTACACAAAACCTACTGAAACTCCACCCCCTTTAATTTACCATCACGCACCAAAAAACTTCCTTCCAATATAAGATCACAATTTTAATCTACATTAACCGCAATGTAAAAGTTCTTTGTGGCTGATAGAAATCTGACAACATAAACTCATCGATAAAACTTACAAGTGCAGAACATAAATTTAATGTGAATGTTTCTTTGTTTCAGATGAAGTTTACGTATCGGACTCGATATCGCCCGGCCATGCTACGTTACCCAGAAGGTCAAACTCTCCGCTTCCACATGAGAGAGACTTGATGGACCGTGATCGGTTCTCACTTAATAGGAGTGGTCTTCAGGTAAGCCTCGCATCTTTATGTAGATTTTACCTCTAACTAATTATTGATATCAATGATTATCACATCATCATCGAATCGAACGGCTTATTACAACGAATCTGTGTTAGAGATTTTAAAAATAGGCCAAAAGATATATAACCTAAAGAAGGTTACCCAACAATACCATTCCAAGAAGGGATGGCTTACAAGAGACAGAAGGCCATATAACTGAAGCCAATACTTAATTAATATATGTTTTTGGGTCTTCCTACGTGTTATTAGAAAATAAACATATAAGTAGGTAGTACCGATCTTACTCACACCCTCGATGCAAGGATTTTTTTTCGTAGCAAATAATTATTATAAATCTAACTAATACCGGTAATAATGATAATCGATATAACTGTCTTCAGTTTGATGGCCGCATTTAACTTCATTCTGTAATTTAGCGCTTCAATAATCATCACAAATGATTTCATAATGTATGCTAAACCATCTACCTATTATCAAGCAACCTGTTTCACTAATAACATAATTAATAACTAATTTGCAATTACAATCTTTTGTATGCAAAAGCAAATTATGCCTTTAATTATACTACCTTCGAATTAAATTGTAAGTGTAAAGCGTCCCACCGTTTTTGTTAGTTTGTCTTCTTTTGAAAGAGCAATTCGTAAATCACAATAGTTATAGGTAGATGTGGGTACTGTCATATTATTATGCGAAATAAACATGAAATTTTCTATGTACTTGTTTATAGTTCAGGTCTTTATACCTTACAATAAAGGTGTAAAAGACAAAGTACTAGTATTGTCTCGCGACCGTCGGCCATTGTATTAAGTTTCTTGCGACACGCACTGTGGGCAACGGGGCTTTGCAAAACATTGACTTGAAGTATCACAATATACTACTATGTGTATACAATGCAATGCAAATCGTGTGGGGCAACAAAAAAGCAATATTGTAACACTGAACTTGTCAACACTTCTTACAATGACCTTATTAATATTATAACTTATTTTAGCTTCTTAGGTAATGTACTCCATATAATAAAATACGGATATTAGGAACTTACATTAAGTAAGCTACTGTGAATTTTGTATTCTACTACTATATACTACGAGTACTAGTATAATACTAGTAGGAATCGTCAAAGCTACACAGACACAACTATATTCCTCTGTTCTTATCTAAGGATTGTAATTCTCATGAGTAAGGTACCGTTTTGGTTTCGTCCTTGTGCCAGAGTTAGGACCCAAATAAGTAATGTTAAAAAACTATGCTTACTTTTGTATGTATCAAGGACTCTGTATACTAGTCAAATTGTTGGACACCTAGGCTTTCAACAACAGCCAAGTTTTGGTGTTCTATATGGATCCTGCCTGTCCCTTTGACAGCTGTCATACCTAACAACCATGTTCGAAGAACAGAAACAATAACAAAAACCATCGCAACAATTAAACATAAACGCGGAACTATAAACATGAAATACGTATGATTATGTATATGAAATTGCCTTCCATAACCACTCATTAGTGGTCCATAATACCATTTATGGCACTACGGCACTTTTTGCAGATGTACCAACCACAGCAAATTAAAATTGCCGTAGTACTATGGAACTTTTTAATGGTACCATGGCATTTGAGCTAACATCACGGATACTATCCTGTAGTTACTACATAAGTAAATTTGCATCCAATAGTTCCAATCCATTATCTAGTGTGTATGAAGTTGCGACGGACTAGTGAATGTTCTGTTCTGACCATACATACTTTTGACTAAAGGCATACGGAATTGCAACACATATCCCTTATAAGTGTAGCAGTGGGCAGATAAAGCTACGAGTACATTACCCAATGCCATATGCGCTCGAGTGGACCTGCTTTCCGCTACGTAAGTGGGTAGGTACCTATGTACTTAAGTACATTAGGTACTGGTGCATTATAACACACTGTAGTAATATAGGTTATTTATTGTACAACAAATATAAAAACATACATACAAAGCAGCGTGCCAGACGTCCCGATTTTTAAATGAAAATTAAATGTCCCGGGCGGGCTCAGTCCTGTGGGGTAACTCGACCGTGCATGCAGCGTGCTTAATATTTATTAAATAGAAAAAGGAAACTTAAAAAGAAGATATCATGAATATGTAATTTTTATGAATAATTATTATCTTATATTAAGATACAATTTGTACCACTCACTCCACAGATTGAACACCACATTTATCTATTGAATTAATCTTTTTTTACTTTGATGTTTATTTTATATATTTTTTTCATTTCTATATCATATTTATCTATTGTCACGTAACCGTAATTTAAAACTCAAATACAAAGATAAATTTTTAAAAACTTCTGATTATATACCAACGTGTTTTTACTATGTCCCACTTTCTACATAAGAACCCTTCTTTATAAGTAAAAATTTGTATTCTTTTCTATTTTTCTTTGGCCAAAAAGAAACTGGCAATGCTGATATAAATATACCTAAGTAAATTGAATCACTTCACATATATAAAATAACTGGGTACTAAATGATTGCTTAAAATGTTTATTTTTAAAATGTAGGCACTTTCGTGTTATATTTATACCTATGAAGGCCATGTTCAATGTTCAATGTTAAATCATTAATTATTGTAAGTACATATATTTACGTACATAATCTAATCTCTAACGAAAATATACAAAATTATAATACCAAGGATTCTGTCAATCCCAAACAAGTTTTACAAGTTTTTTGGAAGTCACAACATAAACATATGTAGGTATATTAAGTTCTACCTTCCTAGGTAAGGATAATCATATGTATCTGTTTAAAATATTATATACATAGAATTTAATAACATGTTCAAGCACGTGGGCACGGCGTGTTACCTAAATACCTTCTAGCATCAACACATAAATGATATTGTTAACGACTGTTATTTGCAGCGATACATTTGAATATTTAGTAACAATTTAGACATTTCCTAAATAGCAAGGTATTTCGGATGTATAACCCTTATTTGTTATAAGTAGATAGGTGCCGATATATGGAAAAAAAATCGACCAAGTGCGAGCCGGACTCGCGCACGCAAGGTTCCGTACCATTAGCTATACAACATTAGACTTCATATTTTAACCTATTTTTGTTTTAAAATGGCCGAGTCCGACTCGCACTTGGCCACTTTTTGTATTTGTTGTTATAGCGGCAACAGAAATACATCATCTGTGAAAATTTCAACTGTCTAGCTATCACCGTTCTTGAGATACAGCCTGGTGACAGACGGATGCACGGACAGTGAAGTCTCAGTAATAGGGTCCCGTTTTTACCCTTTGGGTATGGAACCCTAAAAACGGTCGTAAAACTAACAGAATTATGGACTGTCAATTAAGTTAAAATATGGTAATGCCAAGACCATAACCACCCATAACATACCTACTACGAATAATAATATAATATATATACTTATCTATGTTTTATTAACGTTTTTATCGTAGGCATGTAGGTAGATGTACCTATCTGAATATTTCGTCTATCATTATTTTATGTAGGTACCCAACTGTATGTTCTTTTATGAAACAGTGATAGCCGAGCGGTATTAGCCATAGACTGCCGTGGCGCATGTCTATGGTTCGATTTCCACAGCCGGCTTGAGCTTCGAAGAATAGTGGAAGGGCATTTTGCGAATGCTCGCCTAGGTAGCTATCACCCTCAAGCAGAAACTGTGTCGCCAAGCACCTAACAGTGCGTTCCGGCAGCAGCAGAGCTAGTAAATAAGGCATATGAGACTTAACAACTGTATGTTGATATGGGTGATAGGCACAGTGTAGTTCACAGTTGGGACAAAACAGTAAGGTAACCTCTGTATATAGAACAGGTCTGTTTTATACAGATTTTATACATTTTTGTTGGGTACGTATACCCAACAAAAAATAATTAATAGATTGGATAATTCTTTTATAAAAAAAAATCCTTAGTCGTACATTAAAAAATCTCTAGGCCTCTCGGAATGATACGAAATTAGTCTTAAGTACCTAGTTCTCATTATTTACCTATTATGTGGCTTCGCGTCACGTAATGACATTCCAGGAAGAATTTTCTTGGTTAGGTCTAATCGTAACATCTGCGGCTTAACTGCTCATATCGTCCTGTCGACACTTAACGAGTATATTTTAAAATTATTTTTGTGGAACGTTTCGTATCCCGTTTCAATATCAACAATTTCCCATATGAAACAAACAAATTCGCACAATGCCGCTCATTGACGTTGGAATGGCTGTATCAAATGACACACGATAATGCAACCAAACAAAAACAACTAGTTGAATTAATTACCCAAACTACATTCAGTTGCTTGTTTGCCATCGTGAGATTATAGCGACAATAGGGAGTACAGACAGTTGTGCCTAAATGTGGGCGGTGGTTGGTGATATGAGCTTGGATCCACTTCAAAAATAATCTACCGGCCTAATTTTAGACCAGGTAGGTGCAGTTTTACTCTTGTACGGTCGCGTTGTAAAGGAACATCCTACTGTGTTTTAAAGTATAATATTATTGTTTAATTGTGAATATAGCAACTATTCTGGACGTGTCGATATCGTTTCTTTCTTTCGTAAAGTTGTAGTACTATATTATTGGGAAATATGTCGAAGCAATGCAAGCATCACAAGTACGAGTACTGTGTTCCTGATTGAATGAAAGGGAGCTAGTGAAATTTAATGATACTGGAGATTTTAATGCTCTGAAGGGTTTGGTACTTGTAACGTATATGTGCATTTAGTAAATAAGGTATTGTATTTGTTAAAAAAAAATATGGTAGAAGCGGTATCATTCAAGCTTTACTATATATGAAAGCCGACGCATGATGTGTTATTTATTACTTATGGACAATGTTCTTATGATGTTTAGACCAGTTACCCGTTTTGCACTGTTGTACCAATAAAATACTAAGTACTTACCAAATTTTAATTGTCGTGTTTCAGATTCGTTCAGAATCCATGGCCTCGGTGTATTCGGGCGCCGGCGAAGGCACCAGATGTAACGTGACTGTTCGTGGGGAGGTCCAGTTCTCTCTGTTGTATAACTACCGTCTTGGAGCTCTGGAGGTCGGCGTGAAGAGGTGTAGGGACCTCGCGCCTGTGGACACCAAGAAGAACAGATCTGATCCTTATGTTAAGGTATTTTCAAAACCATCCTATACGTACTAAAACCAATGGCCTCGGTGTATCGGGTGCCGGTGAAGGCATCAAGTTTTCTCTGCTGTATATAAGTAGCAACAACCTGGAAGCCCTGAGGATCCGCGTCTAGAGGTGTAAAGACTACGTGCATGTGGTAACACCAATCTATTCAGATAGTCTCACTGTGACCGGATTAGGCGTGACTGGTCGGAAACCCACTAGGTATCTTATGTGAAAGAACTAGGTTCTTAAAGATCTTAGAAATATATTTGATAGTCGAAAATTATTTCTTAGATCTTTATAATGACCTATCTGATACTTATTTAAATACCGATTTGATACATGGGGATATAATAGATTATTATCAAGGATATATTATGGAGATTTACTAGATTATTAGAAGGCTACAAAAATATTTAATTCCTCATAGCGAATCATTCCCATTGGCAAACTTGGGCCGCGACAAACAACCGATCCCTACCAACCTATCCTCAATGTAATTTTACCAGGTTTGTAGGAATCTATGCATGTCCCTTTTTTCATCGTGACCAGACTTCATGTCCCTTCATCATCTTAATTCTGTACGTGAAAGTAATTTGTTACAAGGTGTATGGTGTGACCATTTTTTAATGTAATATATGGTATACCTAAAAGAAGGTTGATTAAAGTAAGTAGTTACAGTGGTGTGTGAAGTAGTCGTTATGCACGCTACGCACGCTCTGGTCTAGACCAACACACTTCGTCACTTTTCATGGAATCCTCTTGAGTTAAAACCCCTAGCATAGTTTTAAGTTAGAGAGGGTTTAACCTCACACCAAGGAGATAATGATACTGGTTATCTCATGTATAGAGCAAGTACTTTTTCAGTAGTAGGTACGTTGTCAACCGCCATCCTTCCGCACCGCGCAGCTACCACAAGAACCGACTTAACTGAACGATAGTTCTATAAATCCTATAATGCCTTTTATAACGTTCCAGGTGTACTTGTTACCGGACAAGTCCAAAGCTGGCAAGAGGAAGACGAAAGTGAAGAAGAATACCCTGAACCCTGTGTTCGAGGAAACGCTGAGCTTCATGCAGCCGCTGGCCTCGCTGTCCGGTCGGACACTGTGGTTGAGCGTGTGGCACGCAGACATGTTCGGCAGGAACGACTTCCTGGGAGAGGTGGCGCTGCCGCTGGCCGATGTCGTGTTCGACGACCCCGCGCCCATGTGGTACAAACTGCACGAAAGGGTCAGTATCTATACATTTCACCGTTTCCTCTTAGTCTGTACTAGCACACGTCGTGGTTACAGTAACAGGTTGTGACGTGGCGCTGCCGATAGGTGAATTAGTTACTGCCTCTCAAGCCAGAGCACAATGATCCGGTTTGACGACAAATTTTCTACTCGAACAGGTTTCTTACCGCCTGGTAACTTTAAAGGTATTTTGAAGCGCTCATACCGTAGCTTGCTTGGTAGTCCTTAACCGATCACCTCAGTTAAGGTTGAACTGGCCGGTCACAATTTAAAAAGATAGTTAAGTTGAAAGTTATGAGCCTCGAAAACTTTATATGAAAATATTTCGAGGTCATTACTCTCAAGTTCAGTATCTTATTAAAATTTCTGCATCATACAAGCCTAGATAATGACGAGATCAATCGGTATTATGCTTTGTTTTGGACCTAAATTCAAATAAGGGAGTGATTACCCTACGACGTTTGTATGGAGAGCTGACCGGCAAGTTCACCCTTAAGCAACCTCCGCTACGGTCATTACTCGAACCCATTGCTTCGGAGGGCACGTTAAGCCGTTGATCCCGGTTGTTGTCTTAGGATGGCAGTCGTTATAGGATGGTAGTACGGCAGTTTGCGAATGCCCGCCTGGCTATCTACCACCCTCAAGTAGAAAATATGTTGCTAAGCACTTAACGGTGTTTTCCGGCAGCTGTCCTTGAGAGCCAGTAATTCTAGGTTAGCCTGAACAACATCTTCGACCACATCATCACTCATCACATCATCAGGTGAGATAGTGGTCAAAGGCTAACCTAAAAAATTAAATAAGGTAGGTACGCAGTTTAAAAGATTTCCAGCGGTGGGTTCCCATTATAGGTTCAGGCGTGTCCTAAATCATAGCTTGCCAACAAATGAGAGAGTTAGTACATTATATCACGAAATAGCTTGCCTTTATACTTTCATAGCCACTAACGGTGAACATAGTGCAATGCCGAGCTAGGAAATCCACTTGGTACGTGTTCTGACTGGTCTGTCTCTCCATTCTATTCAACAATAACGCTATTGGATCTTATAAAAAATCTTTGCATAGAATTCAACAATAATTTAATTCTTCCTCATGTCCGGTAAGGAAATACGTGATCAAAATGGGGTTTGGAACAAATATTAAACTTACATATCTACTTAGTAATTCTAAAATGATATCTAGCACTATTGCGTGCTAAGCGAAAATCACATTTACACATTTATAAGAAGACAAGATTCTCGAATATATAATTTCTCATGATAGTTAAAATAATAAAATGAGAGTACAAGATTTTGACTCAGTCGAGCCAGTCTCGATAGCCTAGTGGTTAGGGCACCCGGTTCGGAACTGGAGGATACGGCTTCGATTCCCGCTCGTGAATAATTTTTTTATAAGGTACGCTTTGTGTTCGTTCGTATCTAGTACACAAAGTACCTACTCCCCTGCCTCTGAACACATAGGTAGCCCAGCAGGTAGGATTATACGTTTAAAAGTAGGTACTTTATAATTTTCAGACGGAACAATTCGATGAGCAACAAGATTCCCGAGGCGACCTCATCGTGGGCCTCAAGTTCGAGCTGCACGAGACCGGCGCTTTGCGTGGAAAGGGAACATTACACGTCATGGTGAAAGAGGCAAAGAACCTAGTCGCTACCAAACCCAACGGGCTAGCCGATGTGTTTTGTAAGAGGTAAGTTTTTACGATGATTCTATTACCTCCTAGTTAGTATGGGCTCCTGGTGATGATAGAAAAGCCATCTTCGTAGGCTTCGTTTACCAGCTTGTTTCTTCCAAGCAAGAGTTCGTCTTGGTGGGACCACCCTGTGTCAGATATTCTGCCCCGAAGCAGTAGTGTCCAAACTAAATCACTGGGCGAATGAGACATAAGAACTCCTCGGAGTGACTAGCACCGTGCAGTGTAAAGCCAGACGAGAACGGTGACTCTGCAACGTGTATGGACAGTAGTGACGCTTACCATCAGATGGGCTGTTGTGTTCGTCACATCACTTCTTAACATAATAAAAAGAAAAACTTTGCCTGTACCTACGGAAGTGCTGAAAATAGACTAGTCAACTTTCTACCATTATCGCACATAAATGGGATCATGCATAATATAGTCTTCTCTAAGAACACAAAAGCTGTTTGAACATATGTTTATGTTTTCACTAACACACAAGAGACACAAGAACATATAAAATTTGGTTTTATGACCGACCGCCTTTAATTTTTTATGTAATAAAGAGCAAACGAGCAGACTGCTCATCTGATGCTCGCTATCGTTAAGGTTGTTCGCTTATCGATCACCGTCGCCCACGAACTTCCGCAACGCCAGAGGTCTCTAGCATGCGTTGCAGGTCTTTGATGATGGAATATGCTCTCTTCTTGAAGGCTCCTAAGCCGTATCGGTTCGGAAATAATTCACAACATTGCTAAATAATAATAATTCACAACCAGCTGCGTTAGCTAGTTCCCAAGTGGCAGTGCGAGGCAAAAATTTCGTGAGGAACGCACGGTCGTGGATTTCCTGTCGTCGAAATAAGATTGGTGGAACGTCATCCTTCTGACAGCACCCATCCATTGAAAAGCTCTCGTTGGTATTATACTTGGTACCTGGTAATATTAGCATTAAGATGGTAAAGAACCCAAATAGAGTGTGTATCAATGTGAAACAGCAATACACTCACATCGACGTAAGTGGTGGCATGCTGCTCTTAAGGAGTTTTATTTCCGTTAGTGCCATTTAACGTCTAATAGGGGAAAATTGAATAGGTCTTTTATATTAAACTGGGCTTAACTAAGCGGCTTTGGTAGAAACAGCATCTGAAAAGATTATGCAGCAATTTCTGCAAGGTCGTCAACAAGTATTGAGCTATTAAGAGATCGCTTAGACGCCTGCCATCATCGGTGAATGGGAACCCACGCATCAAAATCGGCCCTTGTTTAGGATTTCGTAATGTACATAATTATAAACTTGGTATTTTTGAATGCCATCTTATTGTTTTGAATGGAACAAGCCAATCTTTCTTGCATATACAATAGATATTTTTTTTACTTGTCACGTTTATAATTTGGGCTGTTTTTGTTATTATTTTGACATGGAATCCTTTTGATGTATGGACTCCACCAAAGAGCAGTGTTCATATTACTGTCAAATTAGCGGTATAATTTATTTAAAATATACCTTTTTATTTTTTATTGTTGGTATACTGAAACTAAAGGAGTTACAACTGAGTTGAACAAATTTATCAAATTCACAATATTTATTTCCCTTTATTCCAGTTACCTCCTACCAGAGAGAGGTCGGCTAGTGAAACAGAAGACAAACGTAGTCCGTCGTACTTTGAATCCTCGCTGGGAACAAACCTTCACTTACCGGGGCCTCAAGATGCAAGAACTCAGCACGAGGGCCTTGGAACTTAGCCTCTGGGACAGAGACCGCTTGGCGTCCAATGATTTTATGGGAGCCGTGAGACTGTCTCTTGGAACTGGTAAGTTTACTTTTCATTACTTTTATTTAATTACTTTAAATTTAATTTAATTTACCTGTTCATCGAGGAGTATTGGTTCCGACACTACCATATGGCAGGTAGTGAAATTTGATTATGGCAGAAAAAGCATGAAAGTGGAATAAATGCAGTGGAGATGAGAGCATTGAGAAACATGATTGGAGTCAAATGGAGTGACAGGATAAGGAATTGTGATAAGGGAACAATCTGGGGTGAATGAGTATGTAGTGACAAAATTGAGAGAGGTATGTTAAGATGGTTTGGACATGTACAGAGAATGAATAAAATAAGACTGGCTAAACAGTTATCATGGGACAGGAAGTGTTGGAAGGGAAGACCTAGGCAAACGTTCCGTAATCAGATCAAAGATGTTCTGAAAAAATGGCTAGTTCAGGAATACTCTAAATCGACGCTTATGTGTATGAAAGGATAAAGGATTGATGAGTGTAGATGAAGCGAAAGAGATATGTAAGGATCGTAGCAACTCAGACCAAATAAAAAGTCAAGACAGAATGTTGTGAGCTGAGAAGTGAGGCCGGTTTTCCAAACATGTGTGCGTGTGTCGGTGTTGCCATGATAATCAAATTACCTTATTAAAATAACGTTACCAATTTAATGACGTAATTAGTGTATTAATACAACAATAGGGTTCCGATGTAACGTGTCGGCAAAAGTAGTGTCGTTAAGTAGGGGAAGGGAATGGAAAAAGTGTTTCAGAAATAACATTACTGGGTATTTAATTTACATGCATTTATTTCTTGTAACTAATTAGTGACGGGTTTTTTATGCAATCGGGGAAAAAAGCACAAAGCCCACCTGGTGTTAAGCTGTAACCTCTGCCGATACAGTTCATAAAGATACATAAAGATGTTAAGTGTCATGTGCCTGTAATTTTACTGGAACATAGGAATGTGAACATTACTGCTTGGCGGTAGAAATAGGTATAAATAAATATAAGTCGTTGATTTGAAAATATTGCCATGATAGTTCCTTCTTACTTTTCCGAATGATTTCGATCCAATATTGTTAACGTTTGGACTCAATTCGGAAAATGAAAAAATAGTTTAACAGTAACACTGGTAAGTGAACAGTAAAGCGTGAACAGTTAAGAGGGAACTTAAATTTGCCGTTGAAATATCAATAATAATATAGTTATAATTCAACTTTATACACAACAACGTTAAAAACAAAAAAAAACAATGGAGATATGTTTTTTATAACGAAAAAACATCATCTACTTCATTATCTTCGAAACCGAAAATCCAATATCTATGAAATGAGTATGAGTCATAATTAAAGGTATCAGCTTTCCAATAAGAAATAAAGTGATGGAGTTATACAGTAACAAAGATTTAATCAAATTAATTAAGTTTAAAAAAATACAACTGAATTGAAAACCTGGTCCTTTTTGAAGTCGGTTGAAAATGGACTGAATGAATGAAATCCATCTTTTAAATTTGCAATTAAACCGATTTGAATAATGATTGATCCAATTGAGAACCTTCTCTTTTTTTAAGTCGGTTAAAACACATTGATCAACTATTCAAAAAAAACTAATAGCAATACGTTGTGTATTATCACCCAATAATAGGGTAAACCTTAAGGGCTTAATAACGGCAACACCAATGCCACCACGCCGCAATAGTTCGACTGACGAGTCAAGGCGTAGTTTCGTTGTACATATGTGTGTGTAATGGTGTTTGTACACGGCGAGGCGTAGTTTTACCGGCCTCACTGCTCTTTAAGCAACATTCTGTCTTGACTTTTTATTCGGTCTGAGCGTAGCAAGTGGAAATCTGTGGTCTCTGCCCACCCTACGGAAAAGGCTAACCTAAAAAAGACTGACTTTAGACGTGACTTTATGTATGTATGGACAATTTACTTATCGTTGTTTGAAGTCTGCAGAAACACACCCAAGGACTTTGATAGATTCAACACAAAACCTCGGAATTGTTAATTTTAGGTTTTACGTCGATTTCATGACAATGTAAGATTTTTCCATGGAAATAGTGAACTAACCTTATCCTTCGAAAGCTTTATGATCCTTTGGCTAATATGCATAAAACTACAATGACCCTAAAAAATTACAAACTATGGAGCTACTTTCAGACCCGCATTTTAGTTATAGGGACTTTATTTCATATGTGTGGGCAACGTCCGGCAGAGGGCCGGATCCGGCCCGTCTCAAATTTTGTTTTTTTGTCGTTAAAGCCGTTAAGAAGGTATGGTGGAATGAAGAAACTCACAAACAAACATACATACCTACATACATGAACCCTGAAAACATAACACTCCTTTTTGGGCAGTCGTGTAATAAATACGTTTTTTATTGCTTTGGCCCGCGTCTGCATAATTATTGTAAAGTTTGGCACGCAAACACTCCAAAGGTTGCCCATACCTGTTATAGTAGTAAATTTGAAGGTTAGTTTCAAAGCCCCCTTTAGCAGCATGAACTCTGTAGTGCTAGTTTTGCAACTAAACATGTTTTGGAAGTTTCCACAATCACCAAGTTCGTACCAGACCTCTATAACATAAGATATAGAAAAAGTCTACTTAAACTGTAAAAATAAATATTGAACGTCTTACTTTTTTGTTTTCAGGAACTTATATGGGAGCAAATGTCAACTGGATGGACAGCGTTGGCAAAGAAGTCACTTTGTGGCAGACCATGATGCAACGACCAAACTTCTGGGTGGAAGGCTCGCTACCATTACGGCCCCAACTCAGTAATTAATATCTTCAAAATGTATTTATTTTCATCAATCATTTGACATTTCAAATGATGTTGTGCAATATTAAAAAGATGATGGTTAACTAAGAATATCAATAACGTTTTTTGTGTTGACCGTCCATTGTTTTTCTATATCGTGCCTTCGTTTTTTTCTATTTATGATATGAACAACGAATTTTCTTCGCCTTTACCTAGGTTTAAACAAATGTTTTTATATTGGGATTTTAAGACCAAAAGTAATACGCCGAAAATAAGACCCAAATAACATTGAAAATAAAATATATTGTGTCCACATCACATCGAATTAACCAACATACTAAAATTTACCCTAGTAACGCATGTCCATTACGTTTACTTTCGCTCTGTATTTCCGCTTGGGATATTATCTAATTCAGTAAACATTACTGATTTTGTTCTTTATGTAATTACTTACTTTAGTATTACTGCATCTATATTCTTACTGCTTTCTTTTCTTTCTATTTTACTTGTGGTTAGAAAGAGTGCCAACTGTTCTAAAACAGTACCTAATAAGTAAATTACTCTTAAGAAATACTATAGGTACTTATTTAAGAAATTTATATACTTAATTAAATATGTATTTGTGACGTTAGCACGATTTGCAAGTTTTTGATACTCTTCTATTAATTATTTCCTAATTTCATTTTTTTTTACATTCCATCTTGTGATCTATAATAGCTTTAGGTATTCAACGATGACAATAAATGTATGTTAGATAATATTTTACTTTGTAAGTACTCCATTAACTGCCTTAATAGATTAGACAATTAATTATCTACTAATGCGTTTTGCATTTATTTCTTAGAATTGTTAATGTACAAATTAAGTTCGCATGGGGTGTCTTGCTCACAAGCATTGTGTTACATTTAAGCTACTTAAGGATTGAGTTATAATAAAAACTGTAACATTAAACGTCCATAGTTTAGACTTAACTGGTATAAATATTTTTATAAAATATCTTTATACATATATACAGAAAATAAATCTATTCAAATAAATGGTAAATTTTAAACTGACTAGTTATATAAGTTATACCTACCTTAATCCTACCCCTTCAGCATAAAAATTTTGAATAGAGCAAAAAAGACGGATGCTAACCTTTGACCTCGAATGCGATTTGAACCTTCGACAAAGATCAGGTTCTTAACAGGACTTATAGATTTTAACTGTACAGTCTAACGGTCCCAATTAATGGTACCGTGGCTGTGAGATCGGTTCAATTTCTGAAATCTGTACAGTCTTAACGGAGTTGAACCAAAAATCGAATAGATAAATCGAAACGGTGGAACTGTACCGTTCAATCAAACCGTGTTTGCCGGCCGGCTATAATGAGTGTCGCCTCGATCGGGTCGCTCGGTCGTGTCGTACCCTGCAATCTATGTAATCAGTCATGCAGTCGTTAATATTATGTTCAAAAATAATCAAGTTCTAATGATTTGTAATATAATATTATTAATGTGTTTATATATTTTCGTGTCCGTAGTTGTCGTTTTTATACATTATTATTTAGAGTGAGCACTAAGCTGACAACTAAGCTGATGCGTCATGCGTCAGTCATTGCGGAACGAAATGAAGATCGTTCTCAATCTATAGTAGTGTGTGTGCTGGACGAAAAACTGTACAGTTTTGAACGCAATCGTTGATCACATTCGATTACCTAATTAAGGTGTGTGCGGCTCAATAAGGACATATACCCGCCAGCCAAAGCGTGAACTTTTATATAAACTCAACTTATTATTAAAAAAAAAAAACTCGCATGTAAATATAGTGTATTATTAGACCTATCGTTTTTGGCTTAAATCCTTTTTCTTTTGGACTAATTTTTTATTTTTTTAATATATATAGCGTTTAGTATATAGCACTTGTTTTTAGGAGTTTGAGCCAGTTATTCGTAACTCCAGATTTATTTAAAAAGTATAGTACACATGTATAAATAACTTTCCGTTATAGAAAGTTCATTATATTCCCCATGTTTGTGATGCAATAGAAATATTAAAAACATGCTTATTTTTCTTGAGAGAGATGCTTAAAGTTGGGTCTTTCTTTTATCTAAAATTACGAGTTTTTGAGCTAGTGTAATTTCAAAATTGTATAATTTAATGAAAATCTGATGCACTACAAACCTAGATATTAGGGTAGTGATTACGTAGGTAAAAAAATATTGAGTTTTATTCGCTGTTATTAAAATGAGATTGGAGCTGCGTTTTGTATGGGGGCGTTCGTCTAAAACATACCCTTAATTACCAAATGTAATATCTAATTCTCAATCATAAACAACAATGTACACAAAAGAAAATTAGTCATAGACAAGGAATTTAAATTAAATATCCTTTATTTAAATATTTATTTCATAATTATCATATATTGTAAGTCATTAATTATAATATCACCATGGCCGATTGTATTCATCAACAGAACTAAGACAACCTAGGCACTCAAATGGATTGCTACTCTACAGTAGTTTTTTTTTTCTACTAAAGTCCATTACTTACTGCCAAAGGTCAACAGCCTCTCTTCTGCGGGGTCAGTACACTTCGGATGGCGGCCATCTTAAACTCACCATCTTGGATATTTGACATTTAACTCTTGATACTTAACATCGTCTTCGCACCTGTTTACAGTGCGTTATATACTTCAATGCTTTGGTTGAGACTGGTTGAGGTTCTCTGCTGTATTTTAGAACTTTAGTTGCGTTGCCAGACGAAATAACAGTTAGTTGCAATGGACAATGATAGACGAGCGACCAATATTGTTTCTCGAGTGCAATTCTTATTAAAGATCATTTTTCACATGATCTACACATGCCACATATATTTAATTGAGCAATTTTTGTACTTGACGTTCCGTTTGACGTGCTACTTTCACATGTATGAGATATACATTCGTTATCTGTTGAATCCACTAATTGTCGAAGTAAGGTGATGCGTTGCTGAAGTTCCAATAGGTCTTTTGACAGTCCATTTTTAGTTTGTCCGAGTTGTTTATATTTCTCATATATATCCGAACATGCTGTTGTTAAATCTTCCAGTTCATTCATAATTTGGTTTCCGGAAAGATTTTGATTCTCATTGCATATTGCATCCACGTCTGAAAAATTAAAAATAAAATATACGATTAAATGGCTAAAGACTACTAGTTTGAAGCAGTAATAGCACTGAGGCAGGTTATGGAGGGATTGCTGCGCAGTGGTTTTTGAGTTCTTATACAATATCCATATTGCTAATGCTCTCCCGGCTAGCACACATTCTCAAGAAAATTACTTACCAACAGGTAATACAGGGTTCAAAGACTAACACATCAGGTGTACCAAAACAATATAATTTTTTAATTTACTAATATGTGCTATATTTTCACATTCTCACGACTTTTAAGGCGGAGTCTGCTGCTACTTTTTGTACGGCTGATAGGTTGTAGTTATAGCAAGAGATAGTACCTCTTGCTATAACGCCCATTTTTATAACTACTATAGGTTTATAGTGGCATCCGCCAGTAGCCTCATCCATCTTTTAATTTACATTTTATTTCTGATTTGGGCGCCACCTATTGCATGTAGCGCTATATTTATTTGGTAATACAATATACGACTAGCTGTCATCTCAATCGTTTGAAAATTCATGAGATGATGAAAATATTAAAATATTGTTTGTTAAGTTTTCACCATTTACCAAATTTTTTTGCATATTTATGAATAATATTGACAGACAAGTTGCCCGCCTAATGGTAATTGTCACGATTGTCGATTAAAACTGTGTCAACGGCTTCGTTAATTAAACTATATACATATTCTAATAGTCCTGCTATTTATTTCTAACAGCTATTATAATTTAATACAGGTCTTATATTATGTATATATACAATATTTTTTTAGCAAATTATACGGGATAACTCGGGTGAGTGAGTCAGATAGCTCTGACTAATGACTATACATACCATTTTCATACGACTCTGTGATCTGGGTATCTTCCTCGAATGTTGATGCAACTTCCTCAGGTAGAGAAGCTGAAATGTAATGTAAAATCATATGTGAACTGAATATTGATCAATATTTAGAGTTTCACAACAGCACAGATTACAGAGAAATTACTACCGAGTGCTTCCGTGCTGCGGAGGCCACGTTGAGCCGTCGGTTCCGGTTGTTGTCTTAGGATGGCAGTAGTTATAGCACGCAGTAGTAGGTATAGCATTTTGCGAATGCCGGCCTGGCTGGCTACCATTCCTCGAGTAGAAAATCGATTAGCACCTAACGCTATGATCCGGCAGCTGTCCTTGAGGGCCAGTAATTCTAGGTTAGCCTGAACAATATCACAGGTAAGATATTAGTCAAAGACTAGCCTGTAAGCTATGAATATTAAAGAAAACTATAATTACAGGAATATTATGCACTATGCTTATGTAACGGGATGGACTTTGGGTCACACAACTTGAGCAGAACATAATTGATGCCAGTATTCTCTGACAGAAGCGAAGGCTGAAGTGACATGGATGATGATAATAAAAGAAGGAGAATTTTAAAATGTGTGGACCCTTCAAATTTAGTATTACACTTTGGCTCACTTCTGAAAGACTTCCTCTTAAATTCTTATATTCTTTATTGTACACAAAATGAGTTATTTACAGGTTGGTTATTAATATTATACATATACATAGGAAAAGAGTTTTCTTCCAGCAAACCAAATAGAATAAGGCTCGAAAAAGTGTGTTTAAGTAGGTATCTGTGTTCAATGAAAATAGAAATGAATAAATAAACTTCAACTAATACACTCTAATATATACATAATAAATTATACATGCATAGCTATACATATTATACACTATAATAATATATATATAACCCAAACTAATACATATACATGATACAAAGAATATTATAATATTAAAAATATTCAATACATAATAGACACTAAAATATATTTTTATATATATTTCATTAATTTGACAGATAATGCTCTTTCACTTTGATCCTCAATATTTCAAGAGAGGAACTGGCTCGGCTATTATGGGCAAGTGAATTCCATAACCTCACAGAGTGCACTGTAAACGAGCTCTTATACACTGCTGAGGAGAAAGTAGGTACTTTTTAAGTTCTACTAGGGACATCGCGAGGTACAAGATAATCGAAGCGCTCACGAAGGTAATGAGGAGCACTTCCTCGTGTAATATAAGACTGCAGTTCTCTATAAAGTTCGTGGGTCAAACTTTACAGACCATGCCTTTTCCCAGGACCAAATACAAGTAAAATATGCAAGTGTATGTTGCAACATTTACTCGTTTTAGAGCAAAACCCATTAACAATAGGTATAGAGGATTGTATATTCATAAAAAAATATTGAAAAATTGATATAAGTACTGACTAACTTTATGTAAGTAAGAAAGTTGCTTTATTTGTTTATAAGTACACAATATTTGTAAGGTAGCTATACAAAACATTAACCACCAGTTTCTGAAACGTTTTTCAAAGCATTGATTAGTTACCAGACTAAAAACTGTGCGCTGATTGGTCAATGGCATTCTATGACGCGATATGTGACCAATGAGCGTGCAGTATTCATAGTCTGTGAACTGATCAAGACAAGACAAACGTAAAAGAAACTGGGGGTTAATCATCGGAATCCTAGCCTTAAATTTAAAATTTTACTCGTCTAGAAATTAATAAAGATTGAATGCATACCATTTTCGAACAACTCTGTTATGATCTGGGAATCTTCCTTGAATGTTGATGCAACTTCATCTGGTAAAGAAGCTGAAATGTAATGAATATTATATACATGTACAATAATACAAAAATTGTATATAGTTATTTATAAATTAAGTCATTACACCAAAAAAGACTAGCGTATAGTTACTAAAAAGTCTTTATTTGTAGCTTGTAGCTGATAGGCTAGCAGTTGACCACCATTTCACCAGATAGTGATGAGGCGATCGAAAATATACCTAGAGTTACTGGTTCTCAAGGGCAGCCGGAACAAACCGTCAGATGCTTGGCGACAGGTTTCCTACCTGAGGGTGGTAGCTAGCCAGGCTGGCATTCGCACAATGTCCTAATACCATATACTACAATGACTGTTACCTTAAGACTACAACCGGGAACGACGGCTAAACGTGCTCTCCGAAGCACGGAAGCACTCATTAGGTAAATGGCATTAGCGGTCACCTATCCAGCCATCCAAGAGATGATTGCAACGTCCGCTTTGGTTCATTAATTGGAAGTGATGACTACAGTGGACGTTGCTTAACCTAGTTGATCGATTAAGAATGACTATGCAAGCTCCAGTAAGAGCGCTTCAAAAGTAGTCTGTCCTGTGAGAAGACAGAGTTGGGTCGGTTGTTGTCTTAGGATGGCAGTCGTTACAGCATATGGTGGTAGGGCACTTTGCGAATGCCCGCCTGGCTAGCTACCACCCTCAAGTTGAAAATCTGTCGCCAAGCACCTAACGGTGTGTTCCGACAGCTGTCCTTGAGAGCCAGTAATTCTAGGTTAGCCTGAACAACATCTTCGACCACATCATCACTTACCATCAGGTGAGATAGTGGTCAAAGGCTACCCTATCAGGCATAAAAAAAAAAAAAAAAGTGTATCCGCCAAACATGAAAATGTAGTCGAAAAGATATTTGTTTTGTTTCCTGGCGCATCATCTTCAAGAGCTTATTGCACACATAAATATACAAGTCGTGGATATAAATTTCGTACAAGTATATTTTTTAACTTGACCCGACTTCCTAAATAAATATAAACAGCTAAAAGTCCCAAATTGAAAGAAATAAGACACGCTACGCTCAGCCATTGCCGGGAAACATTTTGTTTATATGTCTAGAAACTATTGATGAGCATTGTTTTTGAATATCAACTATCGATATACAAAAAAGTACTCTTAACACTATAAATCGGCGCAAAAAATATCTGTCCATCTTCGGAAAGGAATTGTCCCGGGAAAATTTAAGCGCGATGATTTATTACGACTTTAAAAGGGGATTAACACAAAATCACTATGCAGACCGGATGACTGTTGCCTGTAATAATGAATTAGACACCTTGCAAGCAATATGCTGTTGGTATTCAGACGATGTTCGTGAAGATTGACTAAAGCCGGCTGTCACACAAGAAAACATCGATTGTGTGCGTCGACTGATAAAGGAGAACCGTCATGACATGGTATATCGAATATAGAATATAGAAATTCAAATCTAGGTATTGGAATGAGCCAAATAAAAATTATTTTACCTTAGGAAATGACTACCATTTCTTCGAAAGCTGTTTTCCCGTTGGATCATAGATTTACCGCCCGTGTTAGTTGGTACCGCAAAACAATTTCAACGGAGGGAGCTCAAATGCAGTTTTGGTGAGACGTGAATATACATATAAAATGCGTAGGAGCCTGAGATTTATAACCAATCTCGCGTTTGGGTCAGTAAATACTAGCTCAAACCGCCCACATTATCACTTACCATGAGGTGTGAAGGCTAATCAGCTAAAAAAATGTATTTTCCCTCTATTCCTGAATCTTTCAATTTGCCCCCCGCACTTCCAACTTTTACGCCCCCTACAGCAGTTAAGACCGCTGCATTAAAGCAATCTTCCATCGTCTCAATTCTCAATTTCCAAAAGGATAATGCGCTCTAGGTTAGCCTGAACAACATCTTCGACCACATCATATCAGGTGAGATAGTGGTCAAAGGCTAGCCTATCAGGCATAAAAAAAAAAACGCTGGTTTTTTTTTTTATGCCTGGCTGGTTTGATCCCTACTGAAGGAGAAAATGATGTGTACATTTTTAAATATGGCATTGAAAAAGCATTATTATTTCAGAATTATTGAATATTGATATGAATTTAAATCAAACATAAGATATAGCAAACATTATAAGAAATAAAATTACCTTCCCGTAAGCAGTAATCATGTTCATCAACAATATTGGTTTCTAAAAACACAGGCACACCTAAATATAACAGAAATAATTTATTTAATAAACACATAAAAAAATAATTAAGTACTAACACCTAAAAATCTGTAACAAAACAACCAATCATTAAACGAATATTAAGCATATTTGAAGATACTATGTAAGTCCAGAAGTAAAGGAAAATTTTGAAAAAGACGTATGTGGCAATTACCGAGACAATAATCCAACTAGCAGCAGTTTGAATTTAGAATATAATTTAATATATTCTAAGTACATGGATATCATGGTTTTTTTATAATTCAAATTCTGGAGCATTTTTGATATCAATGTTGGTACATAATAAAAATACACCAATAGTAAAAATATTGCTTCTGTCGTAATGCAAATTTCATGTAGATAAAATTTATCCATTACAGTGCGATATTAGATACAAATAGTATACTATGATACAAGTGAGCTAAGTTGCTCACTATACACGAGGCTGTGGGTTGCAGCCCGAGCCGTAGGCGAAGGCGTAAATCAGCCGATTAATTTTAATGTTGTATACTTGATCGCGTAATACGATTTTAAGAACATCTCTTACGATGAGCAAGTTTTTCAACACCCTTGCGAGGAAAAAATATATATATTGCACAAATGTGATACAAACAATATACGAAAATTATGTAAAATACCGCGCAAGTTTTTATTTGCGCACGGAAATGAAATGAAATGAAATGAAATATATTTATTTACGACATCTTGTAACATCAAATTAGCACACATATTAGAAATAAAACAAAAAAAGTATTGAACAGTTAACATTAGGTGGACATTAATTTAATGCTACCCGTCATAAATTGGAACCATCTCAGCATAAATGCTAGTTATAAACCAGCGCTGGTCTTCCGATGGACCCAGTGTTGACGTCACCGAAGTATAACGTCTACAACAGTGTTAAAAAATAAAGAGTAAATAAAGACAAATATGCTACAAAATTTCAGTACATATTAAAAATATAAATGACAAATTTAAAATACAATTTAAAAAAAAGACATACCTCAAAAAGATGATACTTATACATGAAAAATCAATAATGATAATGATATAATTCTATAAGTAATATTTTTTATTTTAGTGTTCACTTTTAAAAATGACTTACGGATTTTTTGAAAAGAAAAATTTATTTAAAATAATGGCGAGTTAATAAACATATCTATATTGCACTTGTGTCATGCTTTAATGTTTCCTGATTATTTTGATGCAAACTTAGTTTATTTTTTAATTGAACTCTAAAACTATTTAAACTCAGCAGGTTCCTCATTGGCGGTGGTATATTGTTCCAACATTTAGTCGCGGCGTAGCGGAAACTACCTCTGAAAGCCATTGTATTGTGATGAGGTATACAGAGTTGCATAGCACACTGCCGGGAACTAGTTGAACTTCGACCAGAAATCCATGATAACTTATTATAGAGATAAGCCGGAGCTTTATGTTTAATTACTCCAAATAGAAGGCAAGCTAAATGTAATTTGCGACGGTGCTTCATCTTGAGAATGTAGTGTCTGTTTAAATATGGGGTCACATGAGCCCTGAACGGAATGTTGAAACAAAAACGTGCACAGGCATTCTGAACTCGCTGAATCAGCTTTTGTGTTCTGGCTAGCAGACGAGGACCAAAAACTGCATCCATATAGTTTAATTTCGATAAAACAAGTGCCTCCACAAGCTGAATACGCAAATTTTCTCCTAAAAAAGGCCTCATCCTATATAATATTTTCAATTTATAGAAGCAATTCTGAACTGATTTTGCAACATGCCGTTCAATCCGTAAGTCACAGTCCATTTGCAATCCCAAATTGCGCGCTTCGTATACCCGCTCTATAGGATTGTTCATAAGAATTACAGTTGCAGATAGGCTGAGACTCCTTAGCTGGTGTTGACTACCAAATATAAGGTATTTGGTTTTGAGAGGGTTTAGCGATAAACAGTTACTAATTGCCCATGTACTTATACATGAAAGGTCCTCGTTAAGTTTGGAAATAGCACTGTCAATTTCACCAGGTTGGCAAGATATATACACTTGTACATCATCCGCATAAATGTGAAATTTACAGTGTTTAATACACAATCTTATGTCGGCTGAGTATAAAATAAAAAGAAGCGGTCCGAGAATAGATCCTTGAGGCACTCCTCTTTTAATTGCCATTTTCTCTGAGTCTAGGGATCTACCATCATCACCGCATAACCTAACATACTGATAGCGATTACTAAGATAGCTGTTAAACCATTGTAAAGTTTTATAGCTAAAACCATAAAAACTCAATTTGGACATTAATATGTTAATATTTAAGGAGTCAAAAGCGCGGGAAAAATCGAGTAGTACTAGTACTGTACACATACCCTTGTCTTGAGAGCTAAGAATGTTGTCGGTCACATCAAGTAGAGCAGTCACAGTACTGCGTCCTTTTCTAAATCCCGACTGTACTTCGGGCAGAATGCAGTTTTCCTCGAGATAATTTGTTAACTGTGCACTCACCACTTTTTCCATAATCTTTGATAGACAAGGCAAGATGCTGATCGGCCTTAGGTCTTTCAAGTTGGTCGGGTTAGGATTTTTAGGTAATGGCCGTACTATGGCAACTTTCCAAATATCAGGGAACACTGATGTACTTATTGACGTATTTATAATATCATGAATGGTGTCAATTGTATTTGGGAATGTCATGATGAGCATTTCTAAACTAATATTATCGCAACCTTTTGCATTCGATTTTAAACTAATAATGATTTTAATCAAATTATCTAAACTGATGGGCTCTATATTGAATGTTGCATCAGTATATCTATGAAACTCAAAATAGGTTAGCTGAGAAATACAAGCATCGTCTGAGCCGGGTACATTTAAAAAATTGCAATTAATGATGTGGGGGTTATTAAAATTTGGAGGAAGATCGTTATTTTTCTTAGGCAACAGGCTATTTTTTAGATTTTTCCATAACAGTTTAGGGTCCTTCAACTTATTGTTTATGTTAAACCTAAAATAGCTTGATTTTTCGTGAAATAGGGCTTGATTAACTGTGGATTTTAGTGTCTTATAATACGTTTTTTTGGTATCAGATTTGCTTTTATGATAGTCAGCACAAGCTTCATCGCGTAATCTCATCATTAATTTGATTGTGTCGGTAATCCATGGATAGGATCGATCCTTAACCGTTATCAACTTTAGGGGCGCATGCACATCAAATAGGGATGATACATAGTTAATCAAGGTATTAACTTTATCGTTAACGCCATTTAATTTTGGAATTAAGTGCCATGCCAAAACATTCAAATCAGAATTAAAGTTAGTTACATTAATAGTTTTTAAGGGACGGTACATTATAGTAAATGGTTTAGGTTTGACACGTTTTATATTAAATTCACACACTATCAGACAATGTCCAAAAAGAGATCCTACATGATCTAAGGCAATTTTTTTTAATTGTAAATCAGTGCAGACTACATCTATCAGTGACTCACTGGTGTCTGTAAAATGTGTCGGCTCATTCACCATTTGAGTGAGATTGAGAGTTGATAAGAATGTTAACATTTTTTTTGTATTACCATCATCCTTGCAAAATAAATTTATATTAAAGTCTCCTACCAAAATTAAATTATCATAATGTGGGATAGCAGTGATGGTATCCGTAAGAGCGTCAAAAAATAAATCTACATTTACCCACCGAGGTCGGTATGCCGTACCGATCAAAAGCTTCCTTCCGTTTAGGGTCATAGTGAGCCACATTTGTTCAACAGTCTTGTGCAAGGGATCTACTGGGTGAGGGAAAGTGCGAGCGGTTATATTATTTTTGATAAAATAACCGACTCCGCCACCTTTCGAACGAGAGCCTTCTCCTCTTGCTATATGACGAAGTCGATAATCGGGTACCTCAGGGGCGCGCCCCTCTTCACCCTCTCTGAGCCAGGTCTCATTAATAGCTAGTATGTCAATATCATTCCTTATAACAGATGCTATAAAGTTATCGTGTTTTGTGCCGAGAGAACCTGCATTGAACAAACCTATTTTAAATAGTTTGTTAACCATTATCATAGTTAAAATACGTTACATATAAGTGAAACAGACACGATGCAATATAATGGACTATAATTTTGTCCAATGATTTATAAAAGCCATAATGAACAAAAAAGGTACCGTTTCGCCAAAACAATAAAATATGTTCGTAGATTGAACATACATATGACTGATATTTAACATAAATACAATTTGTCATTTTTATTACTAAATAACCTAAACTCATTAACTTACTAGCACTCATTAACTCATTATTAATACTAAAAATAAGGATGTAAATATAAATAGAATATACATCAATAAAAGTGTATGTAAAAATAAATAGAATATAAATAAACTTATCAGTGTAGCTCTCTAGTTCAAACAGTTGCGATTTCAAAAACACGCTCTATATCGGCATCCGAGCGCAAAATATAAACCTGCTTTCCATCGTTTTCCCGCGCGAAAACACGACCTCTTTTCGTCCACGAGTAGCGCCACTGCCGTTTACGGCATTCTTCACGAACCCGGTGGAAAAGCTGCCGGTTGTGCTTCGTTAGGCGCTCGTTAACGTACACCCTTCTCGGCGGCCCCTCTATACTGATATCGGCTGTAGTGAAATTGCGGCGTACGCGCGCTGCACGTAATAGCTCGTCGCGCAGGTGACGGCGCGCCAGGCGCACCACGACGCGACGCGTTCGACCCTTAATCTCTCCCGCGGCACTATTGCCGCTCGAGTCGACTACTCCAACACGCTCAGCGAAGACAATATCTCGTTCTTCAATTGCGACCCCAAGCTTTGCAGAGAGGATTGTGACAGTGTGTACTACATTTTCCCCAGTCTGCTCCGGGAGATGCCCTATATCCAAATCGCATAGAAGAGATTCCTGGTCCCGATCGTTTAGCTCTTGCTTGAGCTGGGCCACTGACTGCTTAAGGTCGTTAACTTCAGTTGACGCGAGTGTCGTCTCTCTCAACTCTACAGCTTCAAGTCGCCGCTCAAATCCGTCCATTCGCTGGCCCATGGCCGCCAATGATTCACGAATTTCTTTGCGGAAATCACGGGCTTCTGTCATATATTCCGCGAGCTCATATCGCATCGCTCGGATCTCCGAGTCACCTATAGAATCCGTATCACGGGGCGGTCTTGTTTCTCCCCTAAGTGGATCAGTGTGGCGAATGGATGGGAGATTGGGAGCCCCACAGAGGTCTACAATTGGGGTGCAGCTGTTATCTCCCTTGCGATGTATTTTTTCACATTCCGGGCATGTCCAATCCTTGCACAACACTGCTCCATCAGGAATCGAGACGCAACTTCGATGATATATACAATGGCATGTTATACATGTAGCGCCCCCTGACGTTAGTTTCAGGAACTTTCCGCATACTGCGCATTTAGCCATCGCTAGGTTTAAATATAAACAGAGCAGTTGAAAGCTGAGTGTTATATCGGTACTGGTAGAACCCGATAGATGGCGCTATAAAAACGAAGATCTATGTTGACTGCCAACTACTTTGCCAATCAAAATTGTAACATATAATCTACCCGCTGTTCAGAATAAATATTGATATCACCGATCTAGATTTATGTTTAATTATGCACTGTCCAGAACACTAAAGTGAACGCGAACACTCACACAGCTACTTTGAATGTAGAAGAACACTTCAACAATAAGCTTTAGGAGAAATGAGACGATTTATTATTTTTACGGCCTTAAAATTGTGCGTGTGTACACTGACGTTATAGTGACTGTGACGTCAATCGTATGTATGACGTATCGTATGTCACGGCAAATGTATGGTGGTTGATTACATTTACTTAGCCTCTTTGTTGTTACAAATCTGTATTACCCGGTTAAATTGAAAATGCTCTGTTTACTCGCATATAATTTGCAGTTAGGTACTAACTTAAATGTGTAGGGATAATTCTATTACGCACTAGTGTATAATATTATTATGCACGCGGGTGTTATAGTTCGGTTTATGACCCTAAGAACGATATAAGCTCACTTTACGAGCAAGGGTGTTGAAGAAATATTTTTGACAGTTTTAGGGTTAACATTATTTGCTAGTCAACTTATTCACAACGGCCAGCGTGAGATGAAATATGTATTTACCGAAATCATAAAAAATTATGTAAACAATTGGATTAAATAGTTATTTTTTTTTTTTTTTTTTTCTCTTTATATCTGCTATCGGCTTGTCAGCCATGATCAGCTTCGTTCTGTGGGGGGAGGAGATTTAGGAGCAGCTCTATTGAGCTGCCCTAATAATTGTGGTTGAACTTTTCAGTTTCTTTTATCAAGTAAGAGAATGTCCCATCTCTTGAGGCGTTTTGTGCTTTGGTCATTCAGTAGGTTTTTAGCCAACACATTAGTGTGCTTGTTGAGTCTTTCCTTATATTTTGTGCAGTAGTTATTAACTTCTTCTTTGACTGTTGGCATCTCGAGGTACTCATGGATTTCCAAGTTTTTCACAAACCAATGTGCACGGGAAACAGTTCTCAAAGCGATGTTCTGAAATCTTTGGAGTATCTCAAGGTTTGAATTGCTAGCCGATCCCCAGAGCTCTATGCCATAGGTCCAGATTGGTTTTAGGATTGCCTTGTAGACCAGCAGTTTGTTGTTGAGTGAGAGACAGGTCTGCCGTCCTAGGAGCCAGGAGAGACCTCTGAGTTGTAGGTTTGCTTCTGTTCTTTTAGCCTTGATGTGGTTTGCCCAGGTGAGCCTTCTGTCCAGATGCAGCCCAAGATATTTTACAGTGGTGCTGGTTGGTAGAGTGTTGCCACCCATGCTTACAGGTTCGCAGTCTCCTTTCCGGAGAGTGAAAGTTCAAGTTTTGATTTGGTTACGTTTGGTTTAATTCTCCATTTTTGCAACCACGTGTCTACTTTGTCTAACTGGGCCTGCAGTCTATTGGAAGCCTTTTTTGGGTCTGTGTCGCTTGAAAGGCATGCAGTGTCATCCGCATAGGTTGCTGTCACTACATCATCTGTTTCAGGCAGGTCTGCCGTATATATGGAATACAGTACTGGGTCAAGTACTGATCCTTGTGGTACTGATGCCTTGATATCGTATAGTTTTGAGTAGTCTTCTTCGTATTTTACTTGGAATCTTCTTTGTGTGGATTAAATAGTAGATTACAGAAAACATATTCTTGTAAGTGCAATTTATTTAAATACCTATGATAATCTGTCAGGATTTCCCAACTGGTATACAAAATTGTATAGGTTTGCGTACACCTATACAATTTTGTATATTTGTCCGCGCATTTTAGGAAACTATTAATCAGATGAAATGATTTTTTGATTTTTTTAAATAACATTTTAGAACCTTCACATACACCTTAGTCTTAATATTTATATGCACGAATGTACACTTGCGCAAATCATCACACAACTTTCCCTAAGCGCTATAAATCCGTGACGACACCTATACCTGATATTCAGGTTACCAGTTTTTCAATCGCGAATAACCAGGCATGCAGGGGACCAGAGTTCTATTACACGCAAGTGACCATAACTTAAAACGGTAAGATATTTCGACGCGTAGTACCTACATGACAAGCAAAATACCGTACACGCTAACGCCCAAATTTTTAACAGCAAACTACCAGATACGCAATAGACCAGAAATTCTTTTCGCAAATTACCAGAGTATTTAATTAATACCCATAGTATCAGAAATGCAAAATAGAAAACGAAATTTATTTTGGTGTGGCCATAATCTTCCTTAAAAAACAGCCTCAGGTCGACAGGTCCCCACACATGTTAAGATAAGTTAACATTTTAGGACTTGGTCATTTGCATACCTGGGGTCTTATTGTTTAATTTGAATGGTATTACATAACTACGATTTCAATTCAGGTTGATTGTGTATTGGGGAATTTGCTTTTCTGGCAAGTTGCGAATTTGAAATGTTCAGCCTGTACTGTTATTTGCGTTTCTGCCACTAGGCATAGAAATAAAGGAAAAAATTTCTACGCATAGTGCCAGTGACCATTTTTCAACCGCGAATTACCGGGCACGCAGATGAGCGGAGTTCTATATAGTAAGCAATTGACCATATCGTAAGTTATGGTACTAATGTCAATTATTTCGTGCCTGACACACAAATTAGATCTTTATTTTGAAATATGAACTCCATAGGGCGTCGTGTTTTTAAAGGAAACTAACTAAATTAAATTCATCTCCATTACAAATTTGCTAGGCACTAAGGCCCCTGGTCGATTGCGATTCCAATTCAGGTTGTTTGCGTATCAAGCCATTTGCATGTCTGGCAAGTTGCGAATTAGAAATATGGTCCTTCAGCATGTAGGGTAATTTGAGTTTCTAACTCCCTGGCAAAACTGGGGCCAAAGTGCAGGCGAGTTCTCTATCTTGTCACTTATAAAAATACATTTCCACTTTTATAATACTAAAGGAAGGAGGACTACACCCATGCCTAATAGATTCATCAAATTCTTACCAGGTAGGTGAAGTGTTGGAACTGCTAATGTATTTAAACGCTTATTACGGTTCTTAGATTGCTTGGGAAAATGCACATCACAAATTACCTTTTTACGGTAATGTTCATAATCATTGTCACTTTCCAGTTTTCCACCAACTATGCGGACCCAAACCTTGAAACGATCAAGGTTCTTTTTTGAATTTGGAAATGTATGGTAAGGAATTTCTGAAAATGGAAAACATTTTTGTTTGAATTAAAAAAGCATTAATCATAGACAGCAATATGACACAACAAGAAAAAGGAATTGTGAAACATTCAGCCTATTGTAGGCGCTTATGAATAGATATAAGTCAACGGTCAAAGTGCTTATCAATGACTTATCAACTCAGAACAGGTAACACTAGTTGCAGGATGACTAGAGACTGGCAGTTAACTGATGAATTAAAGATGAGCCAGAATAAACCTGACAAATTTTACATCAACATTTGAAAAAACTTAAGCTATTTTGATATAATGATAATGTACCACTGCAATATTATGGACTACATCTGAACACTACCCGAGCAGTACTTAATATTGACGTGAAGGCTATCCGATTCTTCATAGAGAGAAAAACGCGCGGGGCTCCCCACTTGGTTTTAGACCCCAGTACTAGTTTCTTCCATTTAAATGCAGAGGATCCAAATCGTCAACAATCAAGTTCTCCACTGACCCTTTGGTACTGCATAGGGATGATATTAGATGTTGGATCTTTTCGTATCGTATTAACTGGTCTTTGTAACCTGAATAATTCGGGACTGTTTCTGGTACTTACTGGGATCGAATGGACATCCTAAGGCACAACGTTTGGGCATTTTAAAGGAGTAGAGTTAGTATTCAATTACTCGCTCAGTGTTAGTATATTCGCAGGTTAGGCGAAAATTATAACAAAAATAAATAATACAGTTAAGTATTTTTTTATATAGGTAGTTCTATATTCTATATTCTATGGGTTAGGCTTTCGAATGTCCAAAACGTAAATAGTAAATTGTAAATTCCAATTTCCAGGACGTATTTTTTTTTCTTTTCACTTCTCAAGTTCTCATCGGTATGTTTGATAGTCTGAGACGATATTAGCCGACCACGGTAACTGCCAACCTGTGATATACCGGCCCAATAATTAGCAACCAAGTATTTCACGTCCACGTACCCGAATTATCAGGCCGGGTACCATTGGGTTGTCAAATCCTTGGTCGAACATACCGAGCGCCGTTCCCATATACAACGTTCACATTTTACGGTACGGGGTCATCCTAGGAGGAAGAATATCTATATCTTCCTCCTAGGGATCATCTCATTCTCTTCTCTCATCATCTCACTAGCACCCACTCTGTCATATCGCCACTCAGTGAAATAGTATACTAATCGTTTTTTTATGTATCACTAGGATGTTGTAGATGCTGTGACGCAGATAGGTCTTATTCCTAAAGTTCTAATATGTGATCATTCAAGGAGCGACCAACAGATCCTGTCTGCGAAGTTTACAAAACGACATCAGAAGGGAAAGTCTGATAACCTCATATGTATCCGCCGGCCTGCCGGATTTGTGCGCATCTGTACAAACCGGCTAGCCGGTCGGTGGTCAATAGTTGTGTTTGCAAATTCAACATAAAATCTGCGTTAGTCCAATTTTCATATGGCAAACGGTTTTCGAAAGGATGGATCCTTGGCTATACGAGAAAAAATCCATATTTTTCTGAGATAACAGAAAGTATGTTAAATATTTTTATGAAATCTGAAACCAGCTCAAATTACATTTTGGCGCCAAAA
Source organism: Plagodis dolabraria (assembly GCA_963854805.1). Classification (NCBI taxonomy): domain Eukaryota; kingdom Metazoa; phylum Arthropoda; class Insecta; order Lepidoptera; family Geometridae; genus Plagodis; species Plagodis dolabraria. Next base: position 17,634,443 of record OY978450.1, read on the forward strand.
TATTACGTCATTTAATAATAATCTCGTCACTACTTCTACAGTAATGAACCTAGAAAGCTGTAATTTTGCATATATATAGGGAACAAGTCACTAACGATGTTAAAAGAAATGAAAAGGATAAGGATTGAAAAGTTTTTTTTATAATTTTTTTTATTTTCCTTCTTGTGTGTCCCGCACGGATTTCCGGTTGTCTGAAAAAAAGGTTTAGTGCAAAGCTTGTATTTATCCGATCGTTATTAGTAAGCTAGTATCCTTGGCTATACATCTCAAAAAACTGCATCACGTTACGGTAGCGAGAAGCTATTCAAATCTTGAAATGTAAATAAAAAACTTTCACTCGATACATTTTGCCGCGCAAACACTCACCGATGGAAACTTACATATCGACTGGTGTCAGGCGTGTAACTATTGTTGCACGCCGCACTCGGCACTTGGCGCCAAAGCATTTGACAGTTACATGATCAATTGCAGGCGCCGCCCACACCATATGTTCCGCGTGCCGTAATGTAAACAATCGGCTCTTGTGACTCTTGTGTCACGTTCTATGGGACAAAATTTATGTCCAAGGTAGCTAAATAAACAAGAAATACGAAACATAAACATTTACGACATATGTTAAAGTAAATTATTATGATAGAGGCGGGCAAACTCGACCTACCTAAATATTTAAGAAAATAGTAAATATTCTTGAATTTTAAGGAAAAACCTTCAGTTGCTTACTTTAAACATGAAGATAATACACATTTCTACCAAAAAATTACATAAAGTCATTTTAATGATTGTATGTAAAAACATTAAAAAAAAATAAACAAAATGTTCGCGTAATTACGGAACTTTTTTTTCCGTAACTTCACTCCACAGACACATTTGAACGGGCAATGGATGGATAAACGGCGACTAGCTTTAGTCTATTGTCATATTGGGCAACGTTCCAAACCTCAAAAAAGGACCCGGATTCCAAAAATCGAAAATAAAGCTGGACATTCACTATGTTACAACTGTTACACGACGCACTCGCTGTATCCCATTCATGCAACAGTTGTTACATGCCGCACTCACTTGCTATTTGGAGCACTCTCTTCGCACGAATCGGTAATAAATAATCTCGTAAGTACTTTTAAACTACTAAACCTAAACATCTGAAATAATTCAGGTGTATTGATTACATGTAAATAATCATATCAAAAGAAGAACCAAAGTCGTAGGTGGTATAGTTTTTGAAAAAAAAAAATTACGCTTCCATAGAGTTTTCCCGCCAAAATTCTTTTAAAAAAATCGCGTTGTTTTAATCTCGTTACTACTTTTAAAATATCTATCCCAATAATCTGTAATAATTCATGGGTAAAGAGCCATAGTAAATACTCATATTAAAAGCAAAAACAAAGTTATAGGTGCAATAGTTTCAGAAAAAAAATTATTTAAAAAATGCTGTTTTTTGCCATTTTCGTCGTCTGTTCAAACCCCTTTTCCTGTAAAATTTTCCATAAAAAAGTCCATTTTCATTTCTTTTCCCGTAAAGTGAATATGATGAGGATTGCATTGGTACCAAGAAAATTATATGTTGATTAGAGATTACATCAAATAAACTCGATTTTAAAACAAACAACGTCAAAATCTGTAAAAATATATTTACATTTCGCTGTTTGATCCACTCAAACTAAATGGATGAAAATATTATTTTGTATGGTATATGTGATATATTAGGGTATGGGGATATTAGGGTGACATGTTTAGGTAATGAAAAACAACTTTGTACTTAAAAAGAACGTGACGGGGCGTGGAGGGAAAAAAAACGTCGACAGTTTGCTATCGATGCGCCATACCCGATCGACAGATTCAATAGATGAGGGGATAATACAGCATTTATTGGTATTATATGTGTTCAAGAAATATTTTATTTTTTACATCTTGACGAAGATATACTAACCCATAATATATCTTCGTCAAGATATAAAAAATAACATCTTTCACAGATCACAATATTGATGTTGGTGGACATACGTTAAATATAATATACGATCCGCCACACTTGATGAAAGGAATAAGGTGTGTGTGTTGTTTTAAATCAAATTTGTTTTAAGCTATCAGGTAATAAAGATAATAGTTACACAACATCATTTTTAATCTTTCAGAAACAATTTGCTTGACAAAGATATGATCTTTGAAGGGAAGCTTGCGAATTGCGAAATGGAATGATATTGTTGATGTGTACAAAGAAGACTGCGCATCAGGAAATGTCAGGTAAATAGATATTTTTGTTTTAACATTTTATTTTAGTGCCCTCAAAAAAACATCAATGTATTAGAAAAGATCCAAAACAAATTAGATCTGGTTATGTATTTCAAGGTGATCGATAATACAAGCGTTGTCGTAAAGCGTGTCAACGGATCGTGAATGGATCGGCACCGGGTAAAATGCGCGGTCCCGGAAGTACATGGTGTAAACAAACATTTGGAGTTTTGGAAAACGTCAATCGCCACTTTAGAGAATATTGCTTTTGTAGACATAAGCGGTTCAAGTGCCCAGTATTAAATACTGGATCACGACCCTGCAAAGTTTAATATAACTTATCTCAAAGAGGCGAGTGTAAAATTTTTATACACCCGACATCTAAATCAAGAGCCGCTTGAAAACTTTTTTGAACACATCCGGGCCTTGAACTACCGGAACACAAATACAGATTGTTACACATTTCAGACTGCTTTCAAATCACTATTACTCTGTAAAATTTTAAGTTCGCACTCTTACAGCTTCAACTGTGAAGATGATGATACGGAAACACTATTTTTTTTTTATTATTTTAAATCTACACTCCACAGACTCCAGGGTCCGTGACTTTTTTTAACTATGACATAATTTATTAGTAAACAAGAAATATGAAATAGGAAACATGCAACATTCCAAGGGGGAACAGTGTTAAAAGTTTTTTTTTCCCCGTTAATGTCATTAGCACCAGCATCCAGAGCAGACCAGAATCCTCTAGCAGCACCCGTTCACGAGTTGACGCATGTGCCAGCCATCGCCTTCCTCAACCATTTTTGAGGGAAGATGGCGACCCGACACACAACACCGCCGCTAGACAACACCTTTCTGTGAGCATGACCGCTCCGGATACCCGTGCCAACGATTACAATTACAAAAATAATTTGGGACTACAATAAAATAATATACCTACAGAAATTTACATATTTTGTTATTCTCCCACGTCACATTTTATTAGGGCCTCCATTACCGCGCTATTTCGATCTTTGATCGCCATTTTGAGGTTGTAATCATGGATGACTTTTGGTGTCGCAACCATCGCCTTCGTAACGAACCATCCTATGGCGTCGTTTTCGTCATCTGCGTAGTATATAAAGGTTCCAGTATGCCGTGAAATTGCAACGACGGCGTGCGGGACGCTCTCGTGCAACTTCATGCTGCTCTTGGTCTTGATGGCGATGACCGACTCGTATGTCAGTCCCTGCGCTTCGTGGATGGTAAGGGTGCGTGATCCACTTCCCTCTCCGTAGCCCTGGCTTATTAGGGTCTCCTTTTCTTCCTGGGTGTGAACCAGGAATAAAGTGTTGGGGAGGGATTTGGGGATTTTTGCACCTGTGTACCTTTCAAGCTTAAGGGACTTAATACGGGGAGCTGAGGAATATATACCAGAGTATATTTCCCTCAGTGCGTACGCGACATCCATTGGGTTCCGATGCGTGCATAACAACTCCTGGGTGATGTTTGTTACCAGGTTAGAGCGGTTGTACCTTAATACGAAGAGATTTTCTCTATCGATATAAGGCAGCTGATTGACATCTCCGATGAGGACAAGTTCATCAACTCCAGATAGCCTGGAAGCCATGACTATGGCTCCGAAATGGTTCATTAGAGCTTCATCCACCGTTAGGCGGCTGTAGCTCTCAGTTCTTATTAAACCATTTACGAGGACTGAAGCCATTGTGCGCACCTTGGTTTTAACTAAGTCTCCAATTCGGTGCGCAAGCTTCTCCCTCAGGTCTTTCGCTGCTTCTGTAGTTGTAATGATGTCCTTGTCCACATCGAATTGCCTTACCACCCAAGTTGTTTTGCCACATCCATTGTATTTTCGGTACTTTTCAGTCTTTCCAGAATGCTTCGATCTCCGATCCCCCCAAAATAGATTTCGCCATTTCGAGGATACGGTCATCTAACATTATTTTGGTGCACTGGGCCGTTACTACAATCGGATCATTTTGTGGTGTCGCGTATTTAGGCCTACCTAGTGTCACGAAATAAAAAAATGAAGTGTGACTTAATAAAATCAAAATAAGTAAAGACTGATGAAAATAAAAGAGAGAAAATAAACTATATCTATATTGTCATTAACAAAAGGTTGGGCTCTCGTTATATCTCACTTAAACGGATGTATAAAACTAGCCTACAAACAAATAAAAAAAAATAGGAATTAAAAAAAAAAAAGAAAATCTAGCGGTTCGGAAATAATTTGGAGCCAGGAGCGCTTCGCCAGGAACGTAGAGTAGAGGTCAGCAGAGCAGAGGCGAGTGCGCCTCGCTGGAGGAAAGTGGAGGCAGGCACACCTCACCAACACTTCGCCAGGAATATGAGTAGGACTGAGGGCAGCGCGCAGAGGTAGGAGCGCCTCGCCAAACAGTACTTCACCAGGAACGTGAGTAGAGGGCAGCAGAACAGAGGCGGGTGCGCCTCTCTGCAGGAGAGTTGAGGCAGGCACACCTCACCAACACTTCGCCAGGAACGTGTGCAGCCGCGCAGAGGTAGTAGCGCCTCGCTGCAGGAAAGTGGAGGCAGGTACACCTCACAAGCACCTGGCCACCTTGATCTGCTGGTCCGCGTATGTGTTTGTGGACTGACTCCGGTGAGCTGGTGGGAGAGAAAGGAATTAAGAACGGAGATAAGGGTGGCCGCGCTTGAGGGGCTTCGCCACGTAGCTCCCACCAACTTCAGGAGCACCGGAGCCGCGTCGAGAGGGCTGCGCCAGTCTAGTCTTCCCTTGGTGGACCAGCAATCTTCTTTGGTGGCTTCAGTTCTTCAGTGAGGGTTTCTTCCTGTACTGTATTTTAATTTTAGATTTTCTTGAAATCCAAGCAAAGAATGATCGAAGTAGGCGAATGTTCCGTTTATATAGGGCCGCCTGACTTAAAATCGGAAACAAAGAACGTTAGCTTTTAATTCTTAGTTGCTAGCATTATTTGACATAAAATCACCAAATTTAGAATGCAACCTCATAAATTTTAGAAGAAATCGTCGTTTGACAACGCAATTTTGACTCAAGACTGTCATTTTTGACATGTTTACATTTGTGAAAAAACCAAAATATCAGAATAAATACTATGAATATAGTAAAAACAAACATACCAACGTATAGAGAAAAATGCGACTGATATAATATCAAAATTCACAAAAATAAGTGATTTAGGCTATAAAACAGGTAACCGTTGTAATTACTATCATATAAATACTGTTTCTAGATAGAACAATGCGTTCCACACATCACCAGCTAAAAATTTCATAAAATCATTCATTTTTCACACAGAAACATCAACTCGGAAATGTATGATGTTGCTACGAAAACCTATCTAGTTTTCTTGATTTGGCTTGCAAAGCCCTAAGCAAACAAAGGAAAAGTTATCAGCATGTCTAGAACCAAAAATCAGCACAAATCTGCGTCATATTCTATTCATTTTGTAAATTTTCAGATAAAAGCTTCAGTGTCCAGGATAATAAGGACTTATTAAAGTCGCAAAGAGCATATAACGAGATGAAATAAACCTATATATATGAAAATCAAAAGTACCACTCAAGTAGCAAAGATATATAAACACAAGAACTTATTTACGAGAAACAACTAAAATCTACGTGGAAAAACTACCCTAAGAACCATCTAGAGCTCAATAAGAATCCTTATAACTATACGTACAACGAAACGTGCGCATAATATGAGTAATATGTACATATTCGAGTGAGGCAGTGCTGAGTATATAATGTACCAAGTTGCAGACATATACCTACGTTTAGAATGAAATCAAGGATAAAGCATCATCAGATAAATTATGGAAATTATTGTTAGTATAAACTATATTATTATTACACAAAAGAAAAGCTTAGTGAAAAATTAAAACCCTACACTAGTCGCTCCGTTTCTCCCTCGTCCAGGGACACACATCCGCCTGTTGCATTGTATGCTGCCATATACTGACCTAACATTTTCCCCTTGATGACCTGGGATGTATCGTTGTTGTATATAGCGGCTTCTGCCTCTTCGAGTCTCACCTTTAAAAGGTTTTCATTTTTAAGCCTGAAGGACTGCAAGATGTTTTCGCAGTTTCTGTGGTTGACCTCTCTGGTCGCCCTTATAATGGCTAAAAACTCTAGGAAGGCATTAGCTGCATGGCTTGTTGTTTCCTGTGCCGGGATATATCGGGGCGGACTGACCTGTCCCATGTCGGCTCTCGGAAACACTATTTGGTACGAGTATGTCTAAAATTACAAATGCTGCCGAGGACAATATAGATCCAGATATGCATATACAACAACATCCAGGAGCTGTTGAAGCTACTTCATCGTTGTTTCAACAGGCTCGACGGGAAAGAGTTCATGCACAAGCCTCTGCTTTCACAGCAGGATATGTTTTAAGAAAATTAATGAAAAAACAAATGTTTAAGATGTAACGACATCCTCCATACATCAGATATCAGTGAAATCCATAAATGGATATCACTGAGAGAAAGGGCTGAGCAGCAAAGAAATCTTTACTACCCAAATAGTAGATTTATTATATTATTTAGAGAACTTGTCATAACAATCAATACTTACCTTAATAGCTGTCCACATATCCAGTCAATTACACATAAGATCAACTATATTAACAAAAAGTAAAACAGATTGGTTTGGATGCCAAGAACATCATAAAGAATTATTAGATTATTTCATCACATTAGTATGCCGAGTTCAGATACATAACTGGCGCAATTCGAATAATAAAATACTCAAAGGGTCTGACATACACCGATTGTTATCATCTGGCGTGATGACACCACTGCAAGCTTTAGCATTTAAAAAATATAAATCACTTCGTAGTAAAAAGTAAATGATAACTTTATTTTCAACCGACTTTTTTATTTTTATTTATATCTACTACTCTTTAAGTACTCGGTAAGTGATGATGTGGTCGAAGATAGACCGTTGAAAGCTTGGCGACAGATTTTCTACTTGAGGGTGATACAGTCAGGTGGGCATTCGCAAAATGCCCTACCACCATTCTAAAATGAGAGGTTCTCAATTCGACTATTATTATTTTTTACTATTACTTGATTATTTCGCCATATGGTCTGGTGATTTTGAAGATTTTTAGTTGGGTAGTAAATACCTTTTAGTTGGTTCTATTAAAATTGTATTGTCAGTTAACTGAAAATTGTATTTGCATACCTGGATTATTTAATGGTTATTGCAACTCTTAAAGTTGAACAGTATTTCTGGCGAGTCAATGGTCTTGTAAGAAGTATGCTTCACAAAATAGTGAGATTTTTTAAATACAATATGTAAATGACTTCTAACACCAAATAGTATGAATTATCTTATGGAGGTCAGTGTTTTGAATATGCATGGTACCGACTTTTACAAGTCACTGGTAAAAATGGGAGTACCGCAAGGATCAATTTTAGGACCATTTCTGTTTCTAGCGTATATTACTGATCTGCCTTGCATGGTCAAAGACTTCTGCGATATTTTTTTATTCGCTGATAATACCTCTCTGATTTTAAAGTTAGGAAAAACAGTGAACTCATTAATGTAAATAATGTGTTATCTATGATCTGTAAATGATTCGCTGCTAATAATCTTCTCTTAAATTCAAAAAAAGACCAAATGTTACATATGTTGAACCAAACATTAGGCTTGGCCAAGATAAACTCTCTATTGACAATGCGACAGTCTTCCTGAGAGTCAAAATGGATTCAACTTTACGGTGGAATCCACATATACATGATCTATCTGGAAGATAGATGGTGCTGAGATAGAGTCAATCTTTATCTTAAAAAAGCGTAAAATTCGAGCCATATATGAAATAGATCCTAGGGCATCTCTGGGGGATATTTTTAAAGAAATTGATATTTTAACTTTACCAAGTCTTTATATATTTAGAAAATATTATGTATGTTCATAGAAAATTGAGTAAATATAAATTAAACACAATCACGATTACAACACTAGGAAGAAAAATAAAATAGCAGTGCTAGGTTTTAGATTAGCAAAGACAAATAAAAGGATCTTCCAAGGTAATTGTGTGCGGTTTTATAATAAAGTTCCCAAACATATTACAACGCTCACAGAAGGGGAATTCAAGTTGCACGTGAAAATCATGTTGAATAAGAAATCCTACTACACAGTTTGTAATTACTTTAACAACAAAAATGCTCCATGCATTATACAATTCCGCCTCTTCCAAGGTATCGCCTGTCACCTACATAATTTAAACAAATATTCTAATAATTTTATTTAATAGTAAGTATGTAACACATTGTTAAGACGTGGCTATGTGGTAATGGCCTCGAGTTTCTTGCCCTTTCTTCTCGCAGTGGCTCTATACAAATTTTTTTGCTGAACGTGGCAGTACAATATAGAATATTTCAATATTAAATTTGTAATAGACCTTCGTACGAGCGTCGTAGACGCCTAAATTAAATAAATAATTTTGACTTTGAATCAGTGCATGTGATTTGTAATCAGTATTTTTGAGTTTAATATTTGATGTGCATTTTGTGTTTTTTATTTATGGGCACATTTCCCATTGGTAAAAGATTTTGTCATTTTTGCATGTCCCATAAATTTTCTGTGTGTGTCACTAGGGAATCTTGATATTAACGGTCACTCGGTCAATTTTTTGAGTTTTTCTTAGCTTGTTTCTCGTTGCAGTTCATAGTCTTTCATACCTTCACGGAAAATTTGTTGAATAGAGAATCTGTTAACAAGCAGCTAACGGTGTGTTAGGTTAGTGGGTAGTTGTTGGATAGGTTTTTTATATATTTTTAGGCTGTACTAAACTCAGCTCATACCCAAAAGAACCAATCAATATCATATTATATTTATAATAAATACCATAATTAGACTTACATATATTAGATATATCTTACGTTATTTAGAAGGATATTGAAAAATTTGCTGACTATGAAATTATTTTTAAATGAAAATGTTTGGTGTAAAATTTGACTTTATAATTGGTTTGTTTAAATATACGTCATTGATATTATATCTGCATTAAAAACCTTAGAATATTGAAATTGACTATCTCAATTTTGCATTTCATTGTAGTTAATACGAATGATTTGTATGAAAATGTAATGTATATTACTTCTGGCAGTCAATAGGCAGATTTGTAAATAAGTGAGTGGGCCTAAATATTTTTTTATTTTTTAAAAATCATTTTTCAGTTATAATAAATAATTTCTACATCAAGAGTGGCTGAGCTGAGCTCATGTTATGTTTAGTACTATTTCTTATTAATAATAAGTAAGCCGGGCTCTTGTTGAAACGACTCATCTTGTTGGTACGTCATACATAACGTAATTTTTACTTCTTTGATTAGATAGTGTTAAATATAAATGTTTTATGGGTGAATTTTAGTATATTAAGCGTATAATATCGTACTTCACGTAACAATAAAATCTGTGGGCTCGACACTTTTCATTATAGTGCACGTAGGTTTCTCTGTAAAGAAGAATGTTAGGATTGCCTATTAATTGATAATTTGATATATTGTTAGAAGCTATATAAATGTTTGTTAGTATTAATATTGTGTATATACTGTATTTTACGTAACAATAAAACCAAAGCATAAAAATCTTGATTTTTCATTTCCATCCAAGTTACCAGAAGTAGTAACAAAGTAAAATCACTTCAATTTTGAAGTCGGGAGCTGCATCTGACCCTTGCAATTACAGACCTATTTACATCTTACCTGCTCTGAGTAAAGTATTCGAAAAAATCATGCTCAAAAAATTTTTATCCCATTTAAATGAGCATAATATATTGAATGAGAATAAGTTTGGTTTCACTAAGAGCAGATCCACATCAGATGCAGGTGTTCAATTGATGTCACATATACTCGAAGCCTGGGAGAGTTCACATAATGTTATTGGCGTATTTTGTGATCTTTCCAAGGCATTCGATTGTGTAGAGCAACGCACTCTGATTCGTAAGCTTTCACACTATGGTATTCGTGGAAAAGCTTTGAATCTTATAGAGTCATAATAATATCTGTCAGACAGGTTACAGAAGGTTGGAATAAATCGCAATACTTCTTCCGGATCTTTGGTAAAAATAGTTGTACCGCAGGGATCAATTTTGAGAGCCAGAGTAATTCTAGGTTAAGCCTGTTAACACCTTCGACCACATCATCACTTTACCATCACGTGAGATTGTGGTCAAAGGCTTACCTAGCAGCAATAAAAAAAAAAAACCTTTTCTGTTCCTAGCGTATATTAATGATCTGCCTTGCATGGTCAAAGATTTCTGCGATATTGTTTTATTCGCAGATGATACCTCTCTGATTTTTAAAGTAGATAGGAAAGATAGTGAACTCATTCATGTAAATAATGTGTTAACTATGATCTCTGAATGGTGTGCAGCTAATAATCTTCTCTTAAATTCAAAAAAGACAAAATGTTTAAAGTTTTCGTTATCAAATGTTCCTTATGTTGAACCAAACATTAAGCTTGGCCTAGATAAACTCTCTATCGACAAAGCGACAGTCTTTCTGGGAATCAAAATGGATTCAACTTTACAGTGGGATCCACATATACATGATCTAGCCGGAAGACTTAGTTCTGCTGCATATGCAGTTTGTAAGATAAGACAGTTAACAGACGTAGCTACTGCACGGCTAGTTTATTTTGCATACTTCCACAGTATTATGTCGTATGGTGCATTGCTGTGGGGAGCTGCTGCTGAGATAGAAACAATCTTTATCTTACAAAAGTGTGAAATTCGAGCCATATATGAAATGGATCCTTGGGAATCTCTACGGGATCTTTTAAAAAAAAATTATATATTAACTTTACCGAGTCTGTATATATTGAAAATATTATGTATGTTCAGAAAAAATTGAGTAAATTTAAATTAAACAGTGACATCCACGATTACAACACTAGGAAAAAATATAAAATACGGGACCATGTTTTAGATTAGCAAAGACAAATAAAAGGTCCTTTTTAGGTAATTGTGGGGCGGTTTCATAAAAAAATTCCCGAAGATATTACAATGAAAATTCTAATTGCACGTGAAAAACATTTTGATTAAGAAATCTTACTACACAGTTTGTGATTACTTAAACGACAAAAATGCTTGAAAAATTACACCTCTGCCAAGCCATCACATGTCTCCTACGTAATTGTTTATAACACATTGTAAAAAGACGTTTAAAAGAATGACCCGAGTTTCTTGCTCGTTCTTCTCGCAGTGGCTGTATAATTTTTTTTGCTGAACTTGGCACCTTGGCAGTACAATAATGTAGAATGTTTCAATAATAAAATTTGTAATTGACCTTCATAAGAGCGTCGTAGACGCCTAAATTGAATAAATGATTTTGAATTTGAGCACCTATAATGTGCATTACGCAATGACAAAAGAAAGAAGAGGACATGAAGTTTATGGTCGTATCGAGTGCCAAAAAAGAAAGTAAAATGGCGTCGGCTCCGCCCATTTCCCAGTGTTGTTCATGAGTGTAAATAATTACTCGCCATTTATAACAAGTTCGATTAATCGATCATAATGTCAAAATCACCACAGTAGGGAAGTACATTCCGGCTCCTCTACTCATCAGGCGGTGTCCCAAAAGCATGAAAGATGGCTTTGGTGCACCCTATCCCTAAAAAAGGTGATCGCTCAGATCTAATTTTAATCATTATTTTCGAGATATTAATTTTTTTTTATAGAATAATTGTAGCAAGATAATTCGAGAGATCAATTCTTCAAGGAGGAAATATAGCGACTGAAAACAATATGGGATAAGTAAAGGAAAATTATAAAATTTAAGTATAATTTCAAATTTATTCAACAGTAAAGAAATCAAATATTGATAAAAAAATGATTTATAAACAAAAGTCAATTATTTATAGAAAATTTACTTAATGATGTTTTAGTAACATCGATGTGTGTATTAATACATCTTATTAACATCGATGCAACCGATCGATGCATTACATCGGAAAAAACATAGATGTATATTTTAAATGTCAATCTCTAGTTCTACTCAACAACATTGACCTCATCTCGATGCTCAATAACCAGAAACTAAGATGGCGTGTTGGACGATATGTTATTGTTGCAATTTTAGAAAGCGGTAAAAGTAATGTTGTCTCTTGTTACATTAATACAATCACATGCGTGGGATTGAAATGCATACACTTTTTTTATTTCTGTGTTGAAATGCATCGTATTTCTATAACGTACTAATATATAGGTCATATATTTCTAGTCCTCTTCTTTCTTTTGTCATTGGCATTATGCACCTATATTTATACAGTACATGTATATGCCTATGCATAGGCATTTCCTCTTATAGTATGTCAATGTCAAACATGATATAGTACGTTCTTTCGTTCGTTGCTTATGGCCCGGCCATTTCTTTGTGTGATTTCCATCTACTGGTGCAGTGGTTCCCATTCCATCTTCGGACAATCTTACAGATGGAAAATAAGAAACAGTTACATGGTTAATATTGCGCAAGCACGTACGATCGGTACAAAGTGGTTCACATCCTCAAATGAATGAAATGTATCTGTATTTGAGATTGCAGTGAAACGCAAGTCTATTTAGAACATAATAGCAGACAAAATTATAATTTCTCTATCTGAACGAAAACATGCATATCATGTTGACAGCATAAATAAAATAATATAACTTGAACGCATCATTTACTAGTTCCTTGACGTTACTAATGATTCTGACCATTATGTTTGACAAGACTTATTATATGTATGTTCTATGCCCGTAGAGAGAGAAGGCATTAACGTATACAGTATGAGAGAGCAATAATGTGACATAGGTATTCATATGATATTATATCAGCATGATTTAATTTGTATTGCAAGAAGCAAAATTTTATCCCTTTGTGTGGATAAATCATGCTCTTGAGTGTAGAACAAATAATGCAATTCCGGATATGTAACAATTTATTCCAAAGAACAAAAGCCAAATGATGAAAACAACGTCGTTTACACGAACTTTGAAAACCTACTTTAGACGCGCGACGTCAGTTCCAAGCTTGGAAAAATGAATAGTCTATTTTTCCTCCGAGGTTCCACGGCTTATCTTTAGGGTCTATCAGACGAAGTGTTATTCAAAGAGATTTTCTTGTAAGCCAGTAAGAGAGTCTAAGTAAGACTGGTTAAGTACCATATGTAGGGTTACCATATCTCAGGATTTGTCCTGAGATTATAGGAATTTTCGACTTTTCTCAGGATTGCGGCCGGATTTTGCAAATCTCGTGAAATCTCAGGATTTTCAATAAAACACAGGTTACATTTTAAAGATCTCTTTAATTAAAAGTTACACCAACTAAAATAATCTTCTTTTGGTAACAATTAAACAGTTAAAATCAATACTTATTTATCTAAGTAAAACAAACTAAAATAATCTTCTTTTGGTAGATAACAATTACAGTTAAAATCAATATTATTTATCCAAGTAAAACAAACTAAAAATAATCTTCTTTTGGCAACAATTGAACAGTTAAAAACAATACTTATTTATCCAATTAAAACAAACTAAAAATAATCTTCTTTTGGTAGATAACAATTGCAGTTAAAATCAATACTTATTTATCCAAGTAAAACAAACTAAAATAATCTTCTTTTGCGGTGCCACTGCCACCCCCCGCCCCGCCGCGCGCCGCTTTGAGTGCGATGTGCAAGTTGCAACGCGTGAGCTAGATCCGCAGTGTATAAAACGATAAAAACACGTTTTTGAGAGAAAATTCTCAAACTGTATAAAATCTCAGGACTTTTCCATGGTAATCAGGCCATTTCTCCGGTCTTTTGATTTTTACATCTGGTAACCCTAACCATATGGTGTAATATACCTACCCCTTTGTCTGTAGGTATACATTAGGAGTAAAGAAAATAACCACATTTACGCACATAAGTTGTATAATTTCACACGTAATCATATATTATGTACTGTATCAGCTGAACACAACCACAAACACAATATTACGGAGTTATTTGCCATAATCCGTGGGGATTGCGTGGCGTGGCAGGCGTCTTGGCGATCGTGATGTAAGTTGGCAGTTCTTTAGAAGGCGCTGCTGCCCACTTTCCAGTATTTTTCCTTTCGTCGCCTCTTACGATACCCACGGGATGTAATGGGGAGGTGCAATTCTAACCCGGCACCTCACGGGGAAATCATATATACAAAGTTATTAATTTAAACACCAAAAAAATAAAACTACCAAAAAAATGGGCGGTTCAGAAGAATATGTAGTCAACATTTCCGATTACTACAAAGTGAAATAATTATGAATTGTAAAAGTTTTCGAAAATTCCATCTTGAAGTATGAACTCCATGTAAACAAAAATACTACATGCTTATGTACAACTTTTTAATGACACATGATGCGCGACAGTGAAAAAAGATCTCTCTTACTCTTTCTGACATCCCGCACCCAAGGCTTGGTTCGAAAGAGTTTCACAATAGTGTTAGAAGGTACGTAGGTATTTGTAGGTAAATAAAAGAAAATATTTGACATTGAAATCCTATAATTGATATACTAACTTTTCCTTCATACTTTGGCGTGCTTAGGACCGACAAAATTACTTATTTGTTAGGTATTTAAGGTATTGAATTATTTTTGATATAAAGAACGATAGGTGAGTTTGTGATTCTTTATTAAAATAAAAGAAAACAAAGTAATTATGGCGTATTTAAAAATTCAGTATCATACAACAGTCAGCACAACAGTGCTCACGCGCGCTGTAAAGTAAAAGCCGCGGGCAGTCAAGCCCAGATAACAGGCCTAATGTGGAGCCCAACCAAAAGATCTGTCAAAGAAAAAATCTTCATTGCTTAAAAATAAGTTCCATGTAGCCATGATCCCAACCCAAGTCCTTCACCTTTCCATATCTGAAGAGTCAAACAGAAAAAAGCCTAATTAATATTTAATTTTTTTCATTTATGGTACCTACATTTTTTTTTATTATTTTGATAATGTGGTTTTAAAGTTAGAAGCTGGTATCCCTCTCAGTTTATTACCCAACCATTTACACATGTCACGAAGTAATCCCTACTTCCATATACAGGGTAAGCGTATACTGGTACTAGTTAGTTTAAGATCGTTACTTGTCTCTATTCCATATAGAGTCCATTTCACGTAAGAAGTCCCGCAGACGCAGCGCTGTATTCGCGCGACATAATGTTGCCACGGTTACATATGGGGAAATCAGGGGAAATAATTTATAGTTCATTTACTTTCATTTTATTAACTAAGTACTCGAATAGTTAGATAAGAAAAATAAATGTTTGTAATAGAATGTATTTTTAATATAGGTTACCTATTTGATGTCCATACTGCTAAGGTCAGCTTAGTGAAAAATAAATCTTACTGTAATTTCTAAAATATAAAATGGAGATGTTCGACCAGCTTTAAATTAGAAAAATAAAATAACATTTCAAACTTTTATTCAAAGTTTTATTGAATAATTATGATCGGTCATACTATGATCACTGTCAGAAGAGTGAATAGAAACAGAATCAGATTCTGTTTCACTATCACTAGCCGTGGATATAATAAATCGATCCATTTCTTCATCCATAAGACCATCATATTTTAAATATTCTTCCTCCAAATGCTGTACATGTTTACATTAAACTGCCCAATCTTCCGCTGTAACAGTCTCAAAAGCCTCTTCTGTTAGGTGTAAGATTTCTTTTGGATCTTGGCCCACGTTTTTATCCATTACCCGTCTCTTTACAAGGCTCCACATTTTTTCGATCGGATTCAGATCGCAGTCAGGCGGCAATCTTAGCAATTCATGATTGTGAGATTTTAATAATGCATCCACGGCATATGTAGGTGGACCTTTGTTTTGTTTAATTAATTCAAATAATACAGCTTTTGTCCAAGTATCTTCAAAATATACTCCCTTTTCTCGCAGCCATTCCTGCATGTCACGTTTAATACTTGACATTGTAGGTGCTTTATTTATTTGAGTGCAGTGATACGGAGCGTTGTCCATTACCACAAGTGACCTTTCAGGTAGGTTAGGAATGACTTTTTCACTCATCCATTTCACAAAATTAGTTGAGTTCATATCATCGTGGTAATCTGCGGATTTTGATTGGGATTTGAACATTAACAATGCACCATTAACAAAACCATTTTCAGTTCCCGCATGAGCAATTATCCAACGACTCCCTGATGACTCTGACACGAACATCCCAGGCTCCTCCTCACTTTGCCAGCAACTTTTGGCATGATAAGTGTTGTGTATATAGGTCTCGTCTAAATATACTACAGGTTTTCTCTCCAGATTGCGATTTCTTCGGATTCTCTCCAAATATCTGTAACGCCATGCAGTAATATCATAACGTTCCATTAGTAATTTACGTTTCGATTGGCATCGCTTATACTTGAAACCGATGCTATGCAATATACGGTGCAATGTTGTGATGCTTCCTTGATAATTTATGTCTTCACTCAAAGCTGCACGTAATTTAGCCAATGTAGGTAATTCCTTCTTCACAACATAAAAACTGTGAATTTTTTGCCGTATAGCGCACAAATCAAATCCATCCAAGTCAAACTTTTTGGGATGCGGGCGACTCTTCCCCGGGGTGACGACAACTTTAGAAGTACTCGCTGCTGTTGCGCCTTCTTTTGTAACTCTCGTTACCGTTTTTTTCTGACACACCTGCAATAAAATGAACAATTAAAAAAAAAAAACAATGATATTATTTTCGTATTTAATTACATTATTATTATAACTTTACAAATTTTTGTTGTGTTGTGTTAATTCCTTTTAAATTTTTCCTTAAGTTCAGTTTTAATGCATGATTTTTAAATCGTGCATTAAAAAAAACTTAATTCAATCTGTATATCAATCGGGAAAAAATCTGTATATGGTAGCCCCAAAATTTACTTGTCATGGCGGCGACTCTTTGGCTAACATTGTTTATTGGTATTAAAACACCGCGATTCTTGTGTTCCGCTTCACAGAACTCCTTCACCTTTAATATCATTTCTCGACCTGCACTTTTTACAACTTTTGGCATCGTAAATAAACCTTATAACGCACTAATCCAATAATAAACTCACAAAATATCTACCACAACAAACGCACCTTGATAACATCGACAAACGACAACATGGCCGATCTCCCCATCTGTCAAATTTAGTTTCACAATTGTCCGCGGGACTTCTTTCGTGAAATGTACTTTAGCAGCTGTTGCAAGCATTGTCTTGCTTTGGCGCAAGCACGTGCAACTTCGGTGTCGACGTTTCCCAACGAAGTTACATCAGAACTTCAGTACAAATATTATAAATGCGAAAGTAACTCTGTCTGTCTGTTACGCTTTCACGCCAAAAGTACTGGACCGATTTTAATGAAATTTGGTATGGAAATAGTTTGAGACCCGGGAAAAAACAAAGGATAGTTTTTATCCAACTGCGCAAAAAGAGGTTAATGTTTTTGCGTGATAACCGACATAAGCGCGGGCGGAGCCGCGCCCGTAAAGCTAGTAACTTATATGACATAAATTATAGAAACATTAAAACAGCAGTCGGTATATAAGCAATTATATATTTGAGCAACTCATACCAATAAAGATTTTTATTTTACTAATCTGCTGTCCCGGCTTAATCTTGCCACTTGTTTTTTTTAAGGTTTCCCACATAATACCTACAAGGTAGGAAAAATATCGACAGATGCAACCGGGTGCAATGGTCAATATACTTACCTAAAACAATTTCCTAACCCATAATTGGAATTGGTATGTTATCTAAATTATAAGGTAATGTTTGTTTTCAAAGATAAAAAAAACTTTATTAGTTTTTATTACTTACAGTAAAAATACTCCTTAAAGGACAAAGTAGTATTTTTACAAAAAGTGAAAAAATGGTAATTAAATAATCTGACTGTTCATTAATTTTTTAACAAGTATTACATCGCTTTTTATTAATTTTTATATATACGTAGATATAGTGCCCACCAAGTCAACAAGTAGATATTTGCAGAATATGCAATACCTACAATATCTTTAACACTCATAGTTTTTAAATATGCAGAACTAAAACTGCCTTGATTGTTCAAAGGATTCTAAGTAAAAATATAAATAGTATTTTTATAGGCAAGATTCAAACGTAATTATCGCAAGTAAAATATGTTGCTACGACTCAGCCCATCCTTACGGTGAGTGTCCGCTTGATATAATAACTAGTGCGTTCGGTGAGCTCGGATCCGAATAAAAATCTTGTAATGTGGTATCTTTTGGGAGTAATCTGTGGTAAATATCGAACGGAAAGATATCTCGCATCAATAATCCATGTACAATATTGGACGCTGGTTCTGGGGTCGCCAATTATTAGAGCGGTATATCACTGTTCGGTGACTACTGGGTATTATCGATCATAGATCAAATAGAATATTTAAGAGCCATTTCACAAAATTACGCTACTGAAGTTTAGGTAAATGCGCATCGCTTGCACAAGCGGAAGAAATGACGACGGAATAGCATGACTGTGAGTAACATATTTTGATACTTGCACTCATAAAGAAATATAAGTTGTGATTTTAAAAATTATGATTTATGGGACAGAAGTAGGCATGCACGTTAAAAAGTCTACCTACATTGTGCATCCTATATTTAAATTTTATCCTTGTTGAATGTTGAACAAAAAATATAAATATTTGAATCATAAATTCCATGAATAAATTTAAATAATTAAAATTTGAGGGGCGTAAAATTATATAAATATTTGACGTTACGGCATTGATCTTGTTTTTCAAGGGTCTATGATTTCTGGGATTAGGCAATGATTGTAAAATCATACCAATTTTGGAAGCATTTATACTTGCCAAAAACATCATCTTTATATTTTATCCTTACTAATTTAAGAGGAAAATCAGGTCCAGTCCACACAGCAAATAAACATGTATTTTTTTCTAGCAATATGCAACTGGATTGTACTAGTCATGATTTTGGTTCATTTCTACTTGAGATTTATACAATTTGAAACATTTAAGTTTCAAATTGGATGGGCGATGGGCGCTCGCGCCGTACTGATCGCCTCGCGCTTCTACTTTCATTTTATGCTAATTTAGAGTTACATTAAATATGTTTTCGTGTCTAACATAACAGAGTTAATATTACAATTATTTGAGATCATATTAATTGAAGAATGTACTTTCTTTTAGTATAATATCTGTATGGAATTACACTTTATTTTACGCAATAAATCGTGTTAAACTGCTGATATAATTCGTAGAAATTGGCGCACTAACTTTTTTTTTTCTATAAGGATGATTAATTATTGATATTCTGGTACATTATGTAGCAACAAGATTATATGCCTGAATTATAGCTTTTTTTTAAGTTAATTTGATGATTTTTTATACAAGAAATGGAACTCTGAATTTGGCTATGTGTACCATAATTCGTAAAACAAGGTGCGGGAGATTGGTCACTACATAATAATTAAAGTTGTGTTTGTAAATGTAGTACATTACTCGAAATTAGAACAGATTATTCTATTTTTATCAATTATTCAATAAATTGTAGATCATGATAGTAAATTAAGCGCTAAAATCTTAGATTACGCGCGTTAAACGTGAAATGGCTCTTAACAATCGGTATGATTCAATTCGACCAAGGATTTGACATCCCAATAGTACCCGGCCTGAGAATTCTTGAACGTGGACGTTAAATACTTGATCGCCACATTGGTTGCCGGTAAATATCAAGTTGGCAGTTATCGTGGTCGGCTAATATCGTCTCCCAACATAACCTGGCCTGGGGATGGGTTTCTGTATAGAGGTGGAGAAAAGCGTTATTTTATTATCACCGTGACTGTCGTTCCAGTTCCAAAAAAATCACGGTGAAAAATAATCGTGATTTTGTCACGTATATCACTGGCGTCACGAAAACTGATATGGTTACAAATGGTTTCTAATGATCCGAAATAACCTTCACACTTTCATACAGGCTTAAGCCTGTCGTATATTGGAGCTACATCCGTTACTGGCTACTTAAATTTTTATTTCAATTATAATATTTTCAAATTTGTAATTTTTGCATTATTAGACTCATGTGGCGTGTTTATTTATTTGGATCAAATATTTACAGTGATTTTATATTAACAGTATAAATTTTGTTTTATCTTGTTTATTTTTTTGTATGTTTAAAGTAATTTTGTAGCTTTTGAATTTTTTTAATAAAAAAATTCTAAGTATCCCATATTTTTATGTATGATAAGATTAATTTTTTTTTACCTACTTACATTATAAATTGATCTTTTAATATGTATGAATATGAAATACTTTCGTATAATCTTTATCTCAAATCTATTTTATCGGAAAAGTTTGATTTAAGATTGTTCTCATCTGCCATACATACCTAATACTCATAATACATAGCTCTGTAACTCGCTCAATGTAGGTAGGTACACAACGAACGAAAGGAACGTATCAACACTACTAACGCTCGCCCTCTCTTTCACACGACCCGCCGAGGATGCACGAGCCCGTCATTCGGTAGCGTTCCACGTCGCCGCTTGTCGTGATGCGAGTGACTGAGAACGAGCTATGGAACTTATTACTATGGAACGAGGAACGTTGTTCCTTTGCGACAAGTCACGGTGATACTATTTGCCTTCAGGGGTGCGTTCTTATATGTCGTCCGACGACGGATGATCGCTCCAAGCAGAGCGACGCTCTTCGTCCGCCTTTTAAGAACGGCTCTGTATCATATCTGTATCAAGAACACTACTTAAAATGTTTCACTGACTCAGAAGAAATGTATTTACAATTATGTACTTTTCCAGAATACATAACTAAAACAAACATACATAATATAACAATAATAATAATAAAATTTTGTAAACAGAAGTCTACGTAAACAAAAAGTAACTTAAAACAAAGAAAAATCAAGTCCCAACTGTCAAATGAAACGTCAGGGCGATATTTATCCACCGATTTCGTGGGGCGACCGGTGCGTCGTCGAGCGATATATAAGAACGCTCCGGATGATCATCGGACGATCGCCCCGGGCATATAAAAACGCTCGGGGCGTCGTCGGACGTCGTCGGACGACAAATAAGAACGCACCCCAGATCACAGTGATCGTGACGTTATTTAACAACCACCTCTGTTTCTGTAATCTGTAACCTGGGGACTATGTGATCTGTGTCTGTAATCTTTGAACTTATCAGCGATTTTAAATTTTATCGATGTTTTGTTTTCAGAACTAAATAATTTTGGGAAAGGAAACCTATTTTAATTTCCAATTAGTTTGTGAAAATGATGACGAGATCGGTACAGAAGGTTGTACTGATATATTGCGTATTGTTAACAACTTTACGATCAGGTTAGAAAAGGGCGTTGTTTTTAATATATTTAACTATTTTGGTGTATTTACTGTTTGTTGTATTTTTTGTTTGCCTTTTAGTATATTCGATAAACTGTTATCAGTGTTCTGGAACAGATTCAGACAATCCATTTGAGTGTAATGAATTTTTATCGAGTGATGTTGATTTGGTACCCATAGACTGTGCGAACATCCATGATGCTCAGTATTGTATCAAACAAGTTGGGAGAAACGAAGGTGAGACTCCATCCAGTCTCGCTAAATGAATAACTACTAACTTTGGCATAGGGGGTTTTACTGATAACTTATTTTCTAAAATAGGTACATACTAACAAAGAATATTCAACACTATGCCAGTAGTACATATTAACTACTAATCACAATTGTACAAAATCTTCTTTTATAATAACTAAAAAGTATAATATTTGCAATAGGCATAGCATTAGAATGCTACCAGTGCAACTCATCGTCTACAATGGAATGTGGTGACGAGCTTATGAAACTTGATGGTGGTGTCTTGAAGCCAACTCCATGTGATCATGTATTTAATGCGCAATACTGCATAAAACTAACAGGTTTAACACTACTTTCATAATTCATGGATGTATTGAAGGCTATGAAAAGATATGTAAAGAAATGTAAATCAAGTTCATAAACAGTAGAATGCAAACAGCAGGTGTTGCTTAAAAAGTGTACTGTGTGGTGCACATTATTTTAATGCAGTAATCAATCAGGTGTGATTATATCTAATTGCCAAATTTAATTTGGAAGATAGTGCATGTTTTGTTAATTCTGAAATTGATGAGTCTGAAATGAAAGTGGTAACTGTATGAGTCACACTTCTTTACATATTTATTCATAGATTGAAGGTAATTAATTGAGCTTCACTAACACACACACTTTGGTTTTTAGTTAACACACGATTCCCGCACTGGGTTCATATTTTATTTTATTTATTAAAAAATATCCTAGTTTAGAGTGCTTGGAGTTGCGAGAATAGTGATGTATGTATTCTAACAGTCTCATTTGTTGCTAAGCCAGTATATATACATGATTATCCAAGTCAAAGGTTTTTTTGGTATATTATCAAGTTTATAAAATACCTTTTTCAAGTTTAGGTCAGTTAATAAAATTAATAATGTAAAGAAAATTGTAGGATTTGTGATTGAGATTACTAAGTGTAACTTTCTGTTCTTGGTGTGTTAATGAGTAGTATTTAAACAGTAGGATATTTTACTGGTTCGGTAGCTATGTTCCTGCAGTTTTCCAGGTCCTACAAAACTGATTGTAATAAAAAATAGTTTAGTGTAACTTCATGAAGGTGGATATCATGTATCAAATCCTTATATGAATTGCATTTTCCACCAGACAAGACTGCGGTTAAATGCTTGTTACAACTGACTGTTAAAAATAAACTTACATATTTACTTCAGATCTTATATATGTGGTACTTAGTATTTGATAGAATAAATAAAAAACTTACCAAAAAATGGAATAGATAACCATGATGGTTCAAAAATACCTATTATCACAATATTGTGTGCATGGTACCGACTTCGACAATTTATTTCACACATTCGAGTGTTGAAGTCAGTTCCATTTATTGGAAAAAAAAATATTACGACCCTTTTTGTGACCCTTGTTACTTATGGGTTTCATTGTCATTCACTGGTAATGACTATATCATCAAGATAGGAAAATACTTTTCAGTTATTGGAGTGTAAATCAAAAACGGCTTGACCGATTTTGATGAAATTTAAATGTGACCACACAGCTTTAAAATAAAAACAGAATTATCATAATCGGTTCACCCAGCCAAAAGATCTGAGGTAACAAAAATAAAACATAAATAAAAAACTCACAGACAAATGTAGTACCTCCTCCTTTTATTGAAGAAGAAGAGAAGTATGTGTTATTCACCTCTGTTTATAATGCACTGGTTTTCTGAGTTTCACAGCACAAAACACCTGGTGGCTTAACTAACAATATGGTGACTGGTAACAAAAGGTCAGTATTTTCTTAATTCTACTGTCTAGTCTGTTAATGCAACGATACCATTAGACAAAGCAATGTGTTAAATTGTCCATGTCAAGGGGCTAAAGAGAGGCAACATTATTCTCTAAATCAATAACAAAAAACAACCTGATTGGCATTTACTTACCTATCAGTTCCCCCTGCCAAACACATTATTCAATTGTTACAAATGGTAAACAATTTATGTTTACGTTTTCCTTCATTTGTACTCTGTGTTTGATAGATACTAACCAAGATAAAACTGAAGAACTAATGTATAAGAACATTAAATGAAAAAATAAAATTACTATTGATTGGATGTCTGGTATAACAACATACTGCAAGTTGATATCTAATATATGATAGCTGCCAGATTGTCCACTGTTGAACACAGGCTCCCCCGTTTAGGTGGGATTTGCTATAATTTATAATAATACCCATGCTTGGCAAGCATCCTGGGGATTGCAGTGAAAGATAGCTGTTCCTCGAAGGAGCTGCTGAAGGGAAAAGAAAAGAGTGTTGACATTCTATCCTGGCACTCCACAGGCTATAGGTATATTAAAGTAACACATTGATGATTATAGTTTCTAGTAAAAGGCGAAAGTATAGTTAAATTATGATAACAACTTGCAATGTGTTGTAATGCTTGCTTAAAAAATTTGAACTTCCTGTACCATTGGAAACAAACATACCCACCCAAGGCCCATACAATAAAAAAATATGAAAAAAATTATTATTGATATGTATTATAATTATATTAAACAGCCCATGATTTTCCTCTGGTTTATATTCATAGTTATTTGCATTATCTATAAATTTAATCCTTTCTAAGGGCTTTGGCTTGAGAAAGATTTTCTTTTTTTAATGATTGACAATTTTGTTGCTTCTTTAGACAGCAATAGATTTAGGGCCCGTTTCAGAATGTCCTAATAAAGTTTCGGACCGCTATGCAACACATAAAATAATTGAATGATAAAAATGAAAGTTCACATGCAGAGCGTTTCAAGCATTAACCGATGGATAGGCTAAATCGATGACTGTGAAATGCAAAGATCGTGTTTTGTTTAATAAATATGTTCTGGGTAGTATAACTGGAACTTACTGGAACATTCTGAATCAGGTCCTTAGAGTTTAGCACAACGAAGCATAATGCACTTAACTCACCTAGACCAATCAATATAAGTGATGTATATGTATTTGATTTCAGTTCCTGGCTTTAGAAAATTAGAACTGTTCCATATTCTCTTTTTTGTTGTCGAAAAAGGTGTTCTGTAGATCCAGCATACATAGGAACATATTGATTAAATTGATTTATAACTTCCAAGTAATAGTTAGATTTTTCACACTTTGTAGTAGGAAAAATGTATATATATTCAGTTTTTGAATGTGTATTTTTCAATATCTTGCATAACGTGGTAAAACTAATTTTTTATGTATGTATGGCATTTCAGGTGGTATTAGTACAAAAAGGTATTGCTCATCCTTGGATATTGGTAACTACTGCAACTATGTGCAACAGCCTGGGGACAAACTAGAATATAGGACATGTATCTACACCTGCAGTAGTGATGGATGCAATTCTTCTTCATCCTTGAAGATATCGAGTGTTACTTTATTCTTTGGGTTAATCATAAAACTTCTTGCATTTTAAGTTAATACAATTGTGATATAATGGGAACACATCACAGGTTATCAATACTTCAGGATAGAAAGATTGTAAATGTCATGCTGTAAATTACTATTTTTGGTGCAGTTTTGTTCAGAATTTTCCATGTTTAGGTAATTATTCCCAAAAATATTTGTGCAATTTAATGTTTTGAAACACATAACAAAACAGAAATGATGTACTTTTAGAAAATATTTGCATAATTCATGTTACATTTAACTAGACGAGCATAATTTGCTTTTTCACCCTGTTCACGGGATTCGCGTTAGATTATAGAATAATGAGAAGTATAGAAGTCAAGAATAAGAACTCGTGCATGTGAAACAGACTATTATGAGTAGGTATTTTTTTAATGAGAGTAGAAAAATATTGTAATACTTTTTATGGACTAATACTGCTTTAACAACTTAAAATGTATTAAAATAATTGGTTCGCGCAATGATAGTGCCAATATACCATAATTTTTTTTTATTTTATTGCTGATAGGTTAGCCTTTGACCACAATCTCACGTGATGGTAAGTGATGATGTGGTCGAAGGTGTTAACAGGCTTATCCTAGAATGACTGGCTCTCAAGGACAGCTGCCAGAACACACCGTTAGGTGCTTGGCGACAGATTTTCAACTTGAGGGTGGTCGCTAGCCAGGCGGGCATTCGCAAAAATGTCCTTCCACCATAATTATTATTGTAGTTGCGCTTCTTACGCCTTCCAGCACTTTTATTTAAAGTTAGTTTTAAAGCCGTAATCCTCCTTCAGTTGTTATGAAATAGGCATGTCTTAATTAAAAATATATGTAGTTCTGTTTCTATTGTGGGGTTATTAATGTCTACCTATATATAGTGTGAAAATTATGTTCATCATGTGTAAAATTACTTATATGACTTTAACACTCTTTCTACCCGAAACCATTGATATCCTACTTTAAATCTTTACATTCCAAATCATGTATGTAGCTATGCTGTCATTTCAACTGTTTCTACCTGAAACAATCGATGTGCAGTCACCTGCAATAAGATGTAAACACTTCGTCATTTTCAAAATAATGCAATGTTACTATATTCTTAGTAATCGTAGCTTACATAAACATGAATAAAGAAAGTCAAATTATTCTTTTAATTTTATGATACTTCTGTGAACTAAGAGTTGAACAGACATCTTTGCCACAATTTTGAAAATTACAATATGTATACTTCTTATTGCAGGCGACTGTACTACTTTAGTTCTTAACATTCCAAACAATGTATCTGTGCTTGAAGAGTCTTAGTTAAATATTAAAGCATCATAGTTCTTGTTTGATATTTGCATTAGCGCTTGCTAAAGGTAAGATTGCTGAATCACTATGAAAGGAAAAACACATTTTTCAATCCCTTCTATGGTCAGATTCCCACCGTGGTTTAAACTTTTCTTTTCGCTGTGCTTTGGTAATTATTTTATTGTAAATGAGAATGTTACGAAGCAGAAGAATTATATTTGGGTGTGTCCATTTGAAATCGCATACTTATAAGCGAAATAAAATTAGTGGTTTAAAAATGTATATGACATCATTTAAGAATCTCGATATTAACTTTTGCCACATATTTGGTTATATTTACATTTTTTTTATATCAGACACATTTTTGCGACTGACTAGTTTTACTAGAGTAAGTTTACACAATTTTTATATGTAATAGAATTTTAATAAGATGTATGGTTTTTATTGTACCCCTTAGATCAGAGGATCTAAAATTTACAAACTTAGAAAATAAATGAAAATACGTTTTGAATTATGATCAAACATTTATTCAGAATTTGTGCTACACAAGCTTGATATAAAAATACAATAATAAATATTAACACTGACTTAGCCAAGTAACTAAATACACCAGCTACACCACAATAATACTTTCAT
Source organism: Plagodis dolabraria (assembly GCA_963854805.1). Classification (NCBI taxonomy): domain Eukaryota; kingdom Metazoa; phylum Arthropoda; class Insecta; order Lepidoptera; family Geometridae; genus Plagodis; species Plagodis dolabraria. Next base: position 17,661,580 of record OY978450.1, read on the forward strand.
TTCACTTACACTACATTATGCTTTCCACATGTAAAATGGAATGTAAACTCGATGTTCTCTGAAAAAACTTCAAAATACTCTCATACCAAATATTTTAAAAGATATATCAAGCTTTCTTATTGTGAATACTACATTACTGAATGACGAAGATAATGTTTTCAAAAATAACTAGCAGCGGCATTCCCATAATATCTAGCACCTACATCTACGATGCTAGCTTTCAAATCTTAGAATCTAAAATTGTAGTTATGTACAGAAAAGTTCAGGTAACTTTTTTGTACAATTTGTTTTTATGTCATCTATAAAATATACAAAAATCAAAGCGGCAACTTTCAGCGTTGATAAAATTAGTCAAAAAGATACCTCACTTTTTCTCAGCGTTGCTTTACTATATTTGGTGGTGTTCGTTTGCGCCCTCAATGGATACCATAAGTGTAGATACATACATGTAACTACTTTCATAAAAAAACAACTATACAAGACTGCTCAAATCAAATTTCGCCATGATTATAAACGACAAACACAAATAAAATAACAGGTAACGCTTAATTATATCAGACTTAAAACAATCACTAACAAGAAGACAACTATAAAAATTAGGCATAAAAACTCATATTGTATTGGGTGCTTGAATAAAAAGTGCTGATTATTTTACACCAAATACGCAATAAACAATATAAAAATAAAAAAAAATCAGTAAAACCCTGATGTAAATTGCACTGTAAAAATTTACAACTATTTGTGACATAGGAATGCGCGAATGTAATGAATTTATCACAAATGTATCAACTGGAATGAAATAAATGCGGTATTATTCCACTTTTAATCTTTTGGAAAGAAGCCTCGCTTATATATTTAAATCATCACAGTTCCCAACTGTTGAAGAGGCGGTTTGTATTCCGGTTATTAGGCCTACAGAAGATCTCAAATATTAAAATAAATTTGTGGGCATATTTTGTGCACAAACTCCTCTGACATATTATTACAATAGGCCTAAGCATATATTATGAAAAAACCACACAATAACATATCATACAATGTATGACGATTATTAAATATATTTATTGGATATCAAAGTGTATAATTAATGTCAATTTTGTTTATCAAATCTCATAAAACAATTAAAAACCTGTAGCAAAATTAACAAATGTCAAGTTTTGAGCATGATCAAAATACTTATTCCTGCAAATACATTTCTAATTTCTTTTTATTTAACTTCAAATGTATCATGTCATGACTCTTGCTTCCAAGAAGCTAATTTTTTTTTAAATTGCATCATACATGCTTCTGAAAATATTGGCTCACAAGCAACTACATTTTATACTCCATACAATGTCATAAATCAGATTACACAAGTTTTATTGTATAATTTTAAAATGCCATACATTTTTATCACGTCATAGACATTTTTTACTTCAATAGGCGCCATCTGGTAAAAGCAATTTTAACAAGCTAATTTTTTATTTTACATACATAGCATAACATGATTAAAAAGCTTTGTATATTGAGCCGATAAATCTTTTACTTTGGTCCTTACACTAAATATATACCAAGAAAACTATCATCTGATTTTAAAATCCATAGTCTATACAAGGGGTAATCATACCTATATCTTGGAATTACGATGGCCAAAGAACAAACAGCATGTAAAGCAAGCAGTACACTAAATACTCCTGATATCTGTACGTCTTGCTTTTTTTGCTTTCCACTAGCGGTATTACGCAATGAGCCTCCTAAGCGTTTTTTTAAAACTAGTCTCTCGAAAGTATCGAACGTACCATACCATAGGCAGTGAAATTCTGTCCACACATATGTATGGAATGTAGTGGACCACAAGCTTCAAGACTGAAGCACTTCAAAGACACAATGGCGTTATTAGACATTGCACAATGCCATTCCCGAGCAAGCAACAAATAAGACTTCTCAAGAAATTATTTTAGGATCCATCGCGCTGCAAGCGCGCCTGTAAAGCTGCCACATTCTGTTCCAACTCTCGAACCCGCTGCTGGCTGTTTTGTAGCTGCCGTTTGCAGATTCTTAGCTCCTCGCCTTGGCGGTTAAAAGCAAGGCGCAACTAGAAAAAATAAAAACAAAATTAGTTACCTAGCTGGCTAGAAACTCTGAATGCCTACATTTTACAGGCCTTGAGAGGTCAACAAATTAATTTCATTTAGGGTCGGCAACGAACATATCGATTCTCCTGCGGTGGGCCGTACGCTTTTTGGCTACCTATGAAGTATTTAAAAACCTTGCTACATTACAAATTAGAATTTTTACCTGTTCAGTTATTACATTTTTTTTATGTCTAGAACAATATCAAGCACTAAAGTAGCCTGTAGGTTTTTTTATAGCTGTTTGATTAACCTTGATCACTATATCAACGGTTGGGAAGTGATGATGTGGTCGGAAATGTGGAAAAAGCTTAGAATGTAATCTGGCTGTCAAGGCCAACTGCTGTGACACTTCGTAAATTAATCGTAAGGCGAACATCCTCGAAATGCCTTACCATCATACGGAGAACTCCGAGCCCACGACAGGTCAGACTCACCGTTAGGTGCTTGGCACCAGATTTTCTACTTGAGGGTGGTAGCTAGGCAGGCGGCCATTCGCAATATGCCCCCTCCACCTTGCGGTGAAAGCTCAAACTCGCGGCAGTCCATAGCTTATGCCACTGAGCCATCACTGCTTCAAAATTGCAGACAAATTCTCAGCTAGGCGAGCTTATAGTTTTTATATTCCCTTCCACAGTAAATTATTGATGCGTGGGCCTCGTTTGAACACGACGTCTTGTGTAGATTTATTTTTATTTTTTATTCCTGATATGTTAGCCTTTGGCCACTATCTTACCTGATGGTAAGCGATGATGTGGTCGAAGATGTTGTTTAACTTTTATGTAACCTAGAATTACTGGCTCTCAAGGACAGCTGTCGGAACACACCGTTAGGTGCTTGGCGACAGATTTTCAACTTGAGGGTGGTAGCTAGCCAGGCGGGCATTCGCAAATTGCCCTACCACCATGCTGTAACGATTGCCATTCTAGGACAACAACCGGGACCGACGGCTTAACGTGCCCTCCGAAGCACAGAAGCGCTCAGTAGTAATGTTACCACCGGTCACCCATCCAAGTCATGACCGCGGCGGACGTTGCTTAACTTTGCTGATCGATTCAGAAAGGCTAAGCAAACTTCGCTACGAGCGCTTCAACTCTTTCAAACTTTCTTTTCTTTTCAACTGCTTTAAATGCTATTGTTATATACAGTAAAACAATAAAATGTAAATTAGGATCGCTTGGTAAGGCAGTAGTAGTTGCAAGTATACTCAAACGAAGGCGCCTACGTGAATGGAAAAGGTTGTACCAGTAAGTTACCTCATGTTCAGTGCTAAACACGTCTCCCTGGTTGATCTGCTTGTAAAGCGGCACGCTGTTATTAGGCTCGTTCTCATCACTCTGCTTGCCGAACATCTTCTGCAGCGCATGGAACTTCGTGTTTTGGTTCGCGTTCGTCTTCTGCGATTTCTCTGACGTGATCTGCTAGAGAAAGAACAAAAGTAGGTACTGAGGTAGTATATATATAGTAATTAGCTGTAGTGTTGTATATAGTTCGTAGTATTTTGTTAATAAACGAACATACCTAAAGACCACACAATAAAAACAAACAAATATTATGACCTAACAAATGAATTAACCAAAAACGGTTACATATATGGTTAATTAATCCTTAGAAGTTGGAGCAAGGGGTATACCAGCGAAATCCCTATATAACCTACTTAAAGACCTTGGCCTGCCAAGAACAACCGTTACTTCCATCCTAGAACGTGTATCTAAGGCGGCATTAGTAGGATCTTACCAAATTTGGTTAGGTAGAGGAGGAGGCTCGAGCGGGAAGGGGAGCATTGATATATCATAAAGAGGCCTCTTAACCCTGCTCCTGGGTTGCAAGCCCCAGGCCCCTTTAGCCTCTTCCACTGCAACGCTATGGACCCGGCACCCCCACGGTGAATCCATGGAATACTAAGTAATTCGTCTCCACCGCCGATTAGAAAGAAACTTATTATATTTAGAATATTTCTACTATGAAAATTTTGCTATCTATCCTATGAAAATAAATCACTCCTATAGTTGGATTTTATGTAGCACAGTCACATCAATCACAAATTTTCGATAGGAAAAATTATAGTTATGTGCGGTATTCGAATCCGCGTCTAAGTTGATCTATAGGTGTCGCTCCATGACAATTCATTTAAATTTATTATGTCCTTAATAGAGTAAGGCCTGACTCGCTCTTGGCCGTTTTTACGTAGGTCTTACCTGGGCATCGATATCATTATGATGGTTGTTCTCTAGAGGCTGCCATGTGTTGAGAGGGCGGTAATCAGGCGTGGTCTCGCGCGAGAGGAACGCGAATTTCTTCCGATTGTTCGCGTCCTGCGGCTGGAGCGCGGGCGCATCCTTGCTGCTTGTACGCGGCTTGTGCGTCGATATTGTCACACCTGTTTAGATTACCAATTATATTTTTAATTCTTAGGTTTTACAGTATCTTAATTTTAACTAATAAATTATTTACCCCGTGACCACAATCACTGCAAAGCGTTTAGTTCAGTATAAAAATAATGTTTTCACTTCACAAGCTCGAAAAGGTGTTGTTTATGATTCGAAATCTGCGTAGAAAAGTACTTTTTATCTGGCTTGGAAAGGATTTTGAAATTCGAATATTTATAAAAGTTATATAAAATTTAATTAACGTCAAATATAACCAATTTTAGTAATTTTACTTGTATCTTTTACTATAAAATAACGCAAATTTACTAAATTTTTTTAGGTGTTTTCATTGCACCTAACGTTTTTCATTATCTTGAAAGCTGTCTAGTGACTGTAACGCTATAAACGCCACGTAGTCCAACCGGAAGAATTTTCCAAGCGATTTGCACACGAAGCATCTTCAGGAGTTCTCGACTCTACGAGTGCACGATCGAAAAATTGGACGTAATTGTCGCGAGATGAAATATTTATTATAAAAAATGGATTTAACAATTTATAGTAATGACTGAATCTATTAATTGTAGGTATCATTATTGTTACCCAAAATATATCGGACCCATTCACACATAACTTCAACGCAAGTAAGTCTTCATTTGCAACAACTTGAACACTACAGTCCGGAAGTTAGAGATTTTATTCCCGTTGAGACGCACCGCAATCGAGCAATGACTTAAAGGAGTTTTAAAAATCAACAAAGTAGCACATTTATGTGTGACCCAACACGGGAATAAGTGATCTAACAATGAACGTACCAGTTTTCATGCTTATCAGTAATGGTGGCGCGTTCATACCGCTCAGCCAATCTTTGGCTGTTAGTGCGGGCAGCGGGGCTGCCGTATCCGGGTACAGGTCCTCCTGAAATTATGTCATATGTATGTCAGTCACTGAAGAATTCACAATCACTTATTTACTTCTTTTTCAATTATCATGAAAACAATTAACGGAAAAAAGGGAATCTACCAATATATCAGTTATAGTTTTTGCATGGTGGTAGGGCATTTTGCGAATGCCCGCCTGGCTAGCTGCCACCCACAAGTAGAAAACCTGTCGCCAAGCATCTAACGGAGTGTTCCGACAGCTGTCCTTGAGAGCCAGTAATTCTAGGTTAACCTGAACAATATCTTCGACTACAGATAGATAGATAGATAGAAAACTCTTTATTGTTACACCACATATAAAATATTAAAGTTTACATCATAACATTTAATTCAATAATAATAAAATAGTGTTACAATGGGCGGCCTTATCACTAAAAGTGATCTCTACCAGGCAACCTTAGGATGGAGTTGAATAAACAAAACAGTTGGGGCGGGTGTAGTCTAACAATTAACAATGAAAAAAGTACAAATTCATAAAAATATTTCAAAAATAAAACGAATTTTACTATAGTTTCTAAACAAATGTATAAAAATAGGATGTAAGTTTTTAAAATAAATAAATACATAATATATATACGCATAAATAAATATATGATATACACATATCAACATACATAAATAGATAATGATATATATATATACATATATACGTATATATATATATATATAAATAAATAAATTATATAAAGATACATACATATCATAATATTATCCCATACAAAGCCTAGACATTGACAAAAATGTAGTGCAAAATTAATTGGACAAATAAAACTTTTTAACTTGATCCTTGAAGATTCTGAGAGTCGGTGCTCGTCTGATAGATACAGGAAGAGAATTCCACAAGCGAGCAGCCTGAATGGTGAAAGATTTGCTATAAAACGAACTAGTATGAGGATGGATTTCAAGTGTAAGATTTTCTGATGACCTTAAAGTGTATGAAGAACAGTGAAGGAAATCAAAACGTTCCTTGAGATAGCGCGGGGATGTAGGATTAAACAATATATTGTAAAGGAGACTAAGAATATGAGCATTCCGGCGAAAACGTATTGTCAGCCAATTGAGCTTAGAACGAAACTGAGATACGTGATCATATTTGCGTAAACCAAATATGAATCTAATTCAAAAATTTTGAAGACGCTCAAGTTTATCTAGCTGTTCCTCCGTGAGATCGAGATAGCAGGCATCAGCGTAGTCAAGAATTGGAAGTAATAGAGATTGAGCTAATGCAATTTTAGTGGCTGTTGGAAGAAAGTTGCGCAACCTTTTTAAGGATCCTGCTGCGGCAAATAGCTTGCGACTGGTAATTTGTAACTGTTGATCCCACCTCATATAGCGATCCATTGTTATTCCAAGATTCTTTACAGAGCTACTAAAGGGAATAGCAATACCACCAAAGAAAACTTGAGGAAGTACACTACACCATCAGGTGAGATAGTGGTCAAAGGATAACCTATCAGATATAAAAAAAATATTGCCTGTAGAGAAACTGCCATCATACTATAAATACATATGGCCAGATCTCGAAGTCAACACGACACGATTTATGCTCACAGAATAAAACGCAAGCCGCAGTAGTCCCTGAGGGAGATAACATTACATTTCTTTATTAAATTAAGAGGGAACGACATCTGCGAGGAATAGGGAGAAACTTCAATTAATCAATGTTTCGCATTCGAGTTTTCTCCTCCAAAACTGAGTCAAGTAAATTATTTTTGGTATTAAAATTTTAAGAAAGTGTTTATTTAGGCTCTTATAATTTGCTTTTATGTTAAAATATTTTCAATTTGTCTGGTGTCCAGATTTTTCGTCTTGATCATGGCGGTAAAGCTGTAGTATTTTATAGTGATAAATCAGGGACATGTTTTCTTTGGTAATAATTAGTTGCTGAAAAAATAACCTTTTTAACAAGGCTGTGTCTATTGCAAACTTAGATTTTATGCAAAAAAATTGATTGCTCTCGAATTTTATCCAGGTAGAAAATATGAGAATAAATTCGATAATAATTTTATAGGATTCGCACGCCGTCTTATATGGTGTAGAGAGGCAGTTCAAAAAAGTCCCAACTATTAGAAATCTCATCTCTTACTATAAAATTAACACACTAAGTGATCAGTGAAAAAATGATAGGTAGTCAGTGTATTTACCTGAAAACAATCAGATTTGCGCGGCACAATCATGGAAATAGGCTCGCAGAGACCACGCGAAGTATGCAGCTTGTAGAAACGGAACACCTCGCAGCCGGCCGTGTTTACTCCTCGCTTCGGCATGAAGCCTAGCCCTCGCTGTGTCACATACAAAGTTTAATGTACAAAATGCACTATTCTTTCATAATTCAAAACACAAAATACACAAGAGCATGCCTGAATAGAAAATAGGTAGTATACTAAATTTAAGCGTCTCGGGGGGTGCCGGGCAAGAATTGCACAACACCATACCTTCCCCTGTGGGAGTAGTAAGACGCGACAAAGGGTAAAGATATAAAGAAGTTTTAAAATTTAGAAAATGTCTAAATTTTTTTACAGGCAAGTCTAAGGTACATTTAGCTCCCGACGGGCACTGAGTTGCGCACTAGTCCTGATGATGAGCATCTGTCATGTTCGAAACCCGGGTCGATCGAGTTTTTTGCCGGTTAGTGTATAAAATATAATAATGTGTGAAATTCACGGAAATTTCATTAAAAAAAACTACTTAAATATATTAAATTCTAAGTAATGTAAATAATTGATTAAAATTTAATAATCATATATTTTTACAGTTAAATACAATTTGTAGTTATCGCGTTTGCACTTGTCCTAAGAACTATATTCTAAAAGCTACATTGACATATATTCTTTTAATGTGTAGAGGGGATTGTTTTCAAAAAAGTTCTTAAGTTTTGTAAAGTATTAATTAAAACAAGGACGTTCATTTCAATTGACTTTTTATTTCTTCTCTTTCTAACCTGACTATTTTATATATCTACGTCTCATTCACACGATCCCTTACATTCCGAACTACATTAATTTCTGTGCACTCTGCCTCACATACGTATATTCCTTTCATTCTATCTCTTTCACACATCTAACATCGCCTAAACGTTCAAGCTATATTTCTACATGGTTACTGCTTACATTACAATAGAAGGTGGGTAGCAGCCTTCTAAGGAACTGCTATTTTACTGCGATCCCAAGCCGCCTGCCAAGCTTGGAGATTATGGCAAACCCCCCTTAGTGTGTGAGGTTGTGTTCAGCAGTGGGCGAACCAGCTGAGACAGTTCTTAATTTATGGTCCTTGAATAGAACACCTAGTTGGACCGTTACTGATTAAAAAAAAGTATTTTTTTGGTTCTGAACTCTACTCGTGTTACATGGCACAAAAGAATCTAATGAAATTTTGGTGTTGACATTTCTCTTGATTTGTGTGTGTAGTATCTTAATCTGTTGTATTAAAGGACTTTGATGCATAGTTATTATTAAATTATAAATTGAACTTACTTGCGGATTCCCCGAGATGAATTGATTGAGGAAATGCACGTACGGCGCATCATCGACTACCTCGTAGTATCGGATGTTCCCGTCCCCCTTGCCAGCAAGGTATACCTAAGAAATATATCACATAAATAATAGATTTGCCTGTTGTTTCACCAATCGGCATTTTTCTATGAGAATCCGGGACGCCCGAGTAGAGTACGTTTCGCTTCATAGTTGAATTTTTTGTGGTATTTATTTATTATGAGAATGCCTCCAAGTTGTTGGTAATAATCTAATAATTTACTATCAAAGACTACACTAACTTTCAAAGATTCTATGCATGTGCGATCATGATGTTTTTTCTCTCCGGACCGTGGCACGTGGGTGAGGTTCAAGTAGTTGAGACCTTCTCAGGTATTTTATTGTGTTTTTCATACGTCACCTTGGGTCCAATCACAATCATCAAGTATCTAAGATTGAAGAATGCTTGATTTTGAATTAGAACACTTTGTGGCTATCGACAGATTCCTTGCTTCTCATATGATAAGAATAATGTTTATAAAATTGAATCATAAAACTGTAATAAACTTAGACATAATCCTCTAGAAGAATAAGACCTCCTCAATTATTTTATTGCGTTTTTCAGACGAGTCCTATCGGGAGCAATATCTAAGGTTGAGGAAGGCTTAATTTTGAATGTAATGTAGAAAATCGACGTGCATTTTGTTCAAGTTCAATCCTTTTTTCGCTCTAGATACCGACAGATTCCTTGCTTCACATAAGGTGAGCGGCATTTCTATTAAAATAATTGTAATAAACTAAGACAATATTCTCCAGGAGTTAGGATAAAACTTACCATATTAGTATCATAGTCGTAATATGGGAACACGACACCGGAAGAACTGTCGATGGTCTCACAGACCAGTGGTTTAGACAAATCGTGTTGGTCCCAAACGGCGTATTGGCGATCGCTGTACCGAGAGAAGCCGGTGGTCAGCACTCGCCCCTGACTGCCGAGGAACGTGCATTTCGATGCTTTCGTACCTAAGTGGCAATGACCCTCCTGTAATGGATATTAAAAAATGTTACGATTACTTTAAATTAATAGTGAACGCTCACTGCAGATTCAAAGATTTCTTCGAAAATCTCCGAATAACTACTAGGAATAGTAGTATTAGGAATAAAAATAATAGTACTAGGAATAAAAATACACATTATAAAAACAAAAGTACTTAAGACAGTTAATAACAGTCATGAGCATTGCAATTCAATGGTGTAATGCTACCAGCATGCTGGGCACGCTCTGTGGGCACGCTCTGCCAACTTTTAGTGGGCTGGATAAATTTGTTTTTTTTTGTCGATGCACGTGTTTCTAATAAACTCGGTTCACCGTAAGCCTTCTGTAACGTTTTCAGTGGCTCCCAACACGAAACTCCATTGGCGATGCAAAATTTTTTTTTTTTTTATGGCTGATAGGTTAGCCTTTGACCACTATCTCACCTGATGGTAAGTGATGATGTGGTCGAAGATGTTGTACAGGCTAACCTAGAATTACTGGCTCTCAAGGACAGCTGCCGGAACACACCGTTAGGTGCTTGGCGACAGATTTTCAACTTGAGGGTGGTAGCTAGCCAGGCGGGCATTCGCAAAGTGCCCTACCACCATGCAAAATTAAAACAACTCTTTGTTCGATGTTTTTGTCCATTATGAAATTCGCAATACTCACTAGATATGACATAACTAAACACAGCTCTGTTTTTAATCTAAATAACAGATGATACTCAAACCCCACGCCCAAAGGAAAACAGTTGCGCCAATCTAACAACAAAAAAATATATATTGGGAACCATAAACAAATAATTCATTCCAGATACTTTTTTGACTGAATGTATAGCGTGTAACCACGCGCGACAACTGTCCTATAGAAATAGTTAATCTAGGTAGACTTCGAAAATCTTTATCCGTATCGCTTACCAAGAATTGAGGAGACAGTAGACAAAATCAACTCACAGACAACACGATCCCCCGCCTAGGCTCGATGACTCGCAGCTTCTTGTCCTTGCAGGTGGTCGCCAACAGAGATCCGTCACGGTTGAAAGACATGCAGTAGATCACGTCACTATGGCAGTCTATCACTTTCACCGCCTCGCCTTTACCCACATCCCATACGAAGATCTGAAACATATAAGTATTTTTTTAATGATATATAGTGACGAAACGCAAAAGTCGTAAACCTAAATGTAAGCTACACGCCAGTTTATAACAGTCACCGAGATTAAAATTGTTCCGCGCTCATCACCCCAATACATTCGTTCTTATGGCCCTTCCAGATTAACGCCTGAAGGTATTAACCTTCAGGTACGGCAAGGATTCACACGGTGAACTTTCATGAACTATCGCCAGTAACGGTTCTCTTAGCTCTAACTATGATATTGTAACTGCATATCAGACATACAAAACAAGTTAATAAAATAAAAGGACAAACAACCCTAGCAAAAATAGTTAATATGAAATAACTTTAACATTCCATTGAATTGGGATGTATAATTTATGTGGTGTGTTGCGGAAGTATAGATCATGATATCAGTATAAATAACTTTTCCCAATACGGCGGAACTCTCGCGAAAAATAAGAAAGACTGAAAAACGCTCCGAGTTTATATCTCGTTTATACTCTCAAAGATGCAGCATAAGAGATGCCATCTAAGTATTCGACATTGTTGTAGCTTAGATTAAAATAAATAGTTTTTTTCTGTCTATCCGGAAGCAATTTGATCGAATTAAAAGAAAAACTGAAAGACTAGACGTGTTGTTTAAATGGGGATACAAAATATGGCATTTATTTTATTATATCTAATAAATAGTTGAAGAGTCACATTGAATTTCAGGTTTTACAGTAAAAATACGATGCCCAAAAAATATTCATATAACACGCGCAAAACTTTTGCACTGCATTGCAGTTTTCACCCAAATAATTAATGACAATTAATTAATATAAATGTCATTGCAAATAACTAGTTATTCCTATTAATTATTCTTATATCGCATGTGCTTATAGGTGCGCTTAATAACCTACAAACCTACAAATTACTGTTTCGGATTCAAAAACAAGCATTAATACGGAACAGCACTTTGAGCACTGCTCGGCAGGTAGAGAACCTGGGTTACGTCCACGTACATCCACGTAACAATTTCCTCAACAAAATGTAATTAATTTTACTGCCGGCAGACAACACAAAACACCCTTTTACCTCCTAACACCCATAAAAAGTTTATATCTCGTCTCGCCAAATGAAAAGTGAAAGATCATTACAATCATCCGTAACCCGTAACCGACTTCTACTCTAATGAAAGTATTAAAAACGATACTTCCCGATATACTCGTAAATAACGGTGTACAACCAACGGTACAGTAAAATCGATTTTAAATCACGCGATCTTTAGTACAGTCGATAGAGTTTGGCGGTTAGTTTGCATGTTTCGCGTGCACAGAGGCAATGCTAATAATCATTTCGCTAATTCGATTTTAAATTTTACTTGTAAATGAGCTTCGTCATCACTTCTGCTAACATTTATGAGGTATCGATACAAAGTTGTTGGATAAATCTTAGACTTTATTTTGTAAATCATGTTCATCCAGTAAAAACTCTTGAGGTAACAAACAAAAAAAAATACAGACGAATTGAGTACCTCCTCATTTTTATAAAAGTCGATTCAAATAAGTTTAAACGGAGCAGTTTTTAGGAATATTTGTCATATTTGTGAATATTATTTGAACTTATTTACTGTAATAGCCGGATCGTCCACTGCTGAAAACAGCCTCCGATATTAAGGGAAAGGCTTGCCATAATCCCCACACTTGGCAGGTGCTTTGGGGATCGCAGTGTAATCGCGTCGTGAAATATAGCATTTAGTAAAATCAGTACTAGATATTATAAATGCGAAAGTAACTCTGTCTGTCTGTCTGTCTGTTACACTTTCACGCCAAAACTACTGGACCGATTTGAATAAAATTTGGTATGGAAGTAGTTTGAGACCCGGGAAAAAACATTGGATAGTTTTTATCCAGCTGCGCAAAAAGAGGTTAATGTTTTTGCGCGATAACCGACATACGCGCGGGCGGAGCCGCGCCCGGAAAGCTAGTATAGTATAATATTACAATTTTTATGAGCAATAAGGTAAACTGAGTTCTCTCTCCAGGTATAACCAGATTAAATAAAGCACGTAATCTGAAATGGCGCCGAAGATCATCATCTGTCACTTGCACGCTATAAACATCAATGGTGTGGTTACGAGAGGTATTATCTTTATTTTCTGCCCCGTAGAGTGCCGGGCTAGAATGTCACCCCTCCATTACTACCTATGGGTGTCGTAAGAGGCGACTAAAGGTAAAATACCAGAAGGTGCTAGCAGCCCCTTCTGAAGAACTACTTCCTTACATTGCCCTAGACGCTTGCCAAGCATGGGAATTCCTGGACAAGTCCCCGTTTAATGGAGAACACAGCCTCTCCTTAATGGAGAGGCTGTATTCGGCAATGGACAATCCGGCTGATAAAACACAATGTATTAAAGTTGTTACTTGTAAATGCAATTTTTAATATTTTGATTGATTTAGAGGTAGATTATGGAACCATGCACACTAAAATTGCAAGATAATACGAATAATATTAATATAAGCTCGCCAATAACATGACCATGGTATGGTTACCAAACCTAGCTACAGCACGATATTTTTTTTAATGAATTCCCATCGCAGACATCAATTTCCAACTAAAACCAATAAATTCTGATTTTAAATTGGTACAATAATATTTAGGTGACGATCACTTGAATATAATAATAATAATGACCCTACGACCATTAAATGACAGACATTTATGCATCGTCGGTTTTAAATGAGTAATTCATCTATTTTCATTACGTTTCATAAGACTCAATAAAGAGTTGCGTAAGACACCATTTTCGTTTATAGCAATTTGGTAATTGATCTGTTTGAATGAATCCGCTAGTCATTGAGCTAATATACAATAAGTATAGGTTTTATGTATACTCAGCTTTTTTGCCGTGATCATAAAGTTATGAGTAACGGAATTATATTCATTGCTTTTGGCTAGCCTTAGGGCCTGTTTCAGAATGTTCGAGTAAGTTCCTGTTTTACTACCCAGAATATATTTATTAAACAAAACAGTATCTTTACGTTACACAGCCTATTCATCCTATCCATCGGTTAAAGCTTGAAACGCGCTGCATGTTAACTGTCATTTTTATCTTTCAGTTATTTTATGTGATGGTTAGCAACCCGAAACTTTATTAGGATATTCTGAAACGGACCCTTAGACTATTATCTCGCCTATTTGGTTAAATGTGTAGGGATTATTGTTATTGCTTTTGGCTATTCTCTGGCCACTATCTCACACATTGGATCATATCGGTGACGATGTGGTCTAAGTTGTTTTAAGTGTTGGGATTATATTCTGTGCTTTTGGCTAGCCCTTGACCAATATTTCACCTGTTAGGTAAGTGGTTATGTGGTCGAAGATTATAATATCTGTGCAATTTTTATTGCTTTTGTCAAGCGTGGACACTTATCTCTCCTGATGGGTAATGTATGTTCTTAGATGTTCAGCTAGCTATATGGTCTTAAATGTTGATCAAGATAAATATACCGACACACAGACCGGATTATGATTATGGCTACCTGCTAGCTTGGAGGAAGCATGTGTGGTTCCTCCAAGAGAAGAGGTTCCGGCTTTCCGGCTGTTACAGTTATATGAAGAAATATACCAAATAATCGAAGCCGGCGCTTAGCAGGATGTTCTCGGCGGTAGGATGCCACTCGACGTAAGCCACGCGGCGCTTGTGTCCATGAAGTTCCACCAGCCAATCGGTCAGGTGCATAGAGAGACCGCCGTCTGGGATGTGCCATAGTTTCACCTAGAAATACAGTTAGATTTATAGTGATAAAGTTCTTGGAGATATGGTTTTTTTGTTGGGTTGTGACGGAACACGCACTAGGTCCACCTGATGTTAAGCGGTAACTTCTGCGTATTACAGATGGATTGCGTTACAAGCGATAAATGCACTGCACCCCCTAGTACATGTATGTACAAGTAGCATGTATGTCCAATAAATTATATACACATGCAAAGTCGCATGTGCCTGTAATTTACTGGATCTCAAGGACCTCTGCCGCAATACACAATTAGGTAATTCACGACAGATTTTCTACTTGAGGGTGGTAGCTAGCCAGGCGAGCATTCTCAAAATGCCCTTTCACCATGCGGTGAAGTTCAAGCCGGAGGCGGTAGGGATCGCACCATGGACATGCGGCACAGCAGTCCATACTATTATAGCTTTGCTATCATTGCCGTTGGAGTAGATGGAGCTTGGCAAGAGATACATATGCCCGTGTTAAATCACCTGTATATTTCAGTGTTTGTTGTGAGCTCTTCAATACAAGCATCATTGTTCAAGCGCTGAGAGAGTCATCATCTCCAGATGACGCTTAGAAAGGAGCGAAACGAGTACAAACATTGTTCCGCCTATGTTACGTCGTCGGTTCGTAAGTTCTGGCGCTATCAATACGTAGTTTTTTTTTTCGCCGTTAGTACTAGTGACAAGTTTATTGTTCATTAAAACACACACATACATTATACAAGACTGGCATAGCCCTCACTAAGAAAAATCTTGAATCGAGGGTGTTTGCTTCCTTCAAGTTCACAATATTGGTAGTTACCGTGGAATGCATTGGTAAGTCCTTATTTTAATTTATCCAATATATATAATAATAATCTATGAAAAAGTTGTGAGTGGGAAGATTTGTACGTCTGTCTAACTCTTAAAATGCGCGCTCCTCCATTATCTTTACTTTTACATGCAAAATCCATACCAATATTATAAATACGAAAATAACTCTTTCTATCTATCTATCTATCTATCGGTTTCGCTTTCACGCCATAACTACTGGATAGATTTGGATGAAATATGGTATGGAAATAGTTTTAGATTAGGGGACGGACATAGGATAGTTTTAATCTAAATTCGCAAAAAGTGGTTCATGTTTTGCTCGATAACCGACATACGCGCGGGCGGAGCCGCGGCCGGAAAGCTAGTAATGTATATACGCAATACAATGGACAAAACCACTGGTTACATGTAGAGGTCCGCGCCGCGGTCATGAAAATCGGCGGCGGCGCGCTGGTAAACGTACCCCGCGCGGCGCGGCGTAGCCGGCGTGATATGATTTTTTTTAACCTATATAGTGGAATAGAAAAATTAAATCTGCTGTATCAGTACTAATATTATAAATGCGAAAGTAACTCTGTCTGTCTGTTACGTAAGTACCTACTCAAATGAATTAGTCAAAATAATGAAGAAACAGGATCTTGCTACCAACCGATACACAGACTTCCACGAAAGCCCAAAATAGACTGGCCTAAGTTTATGAAAACCGCATGAGAGACTTCAACTTACTTACAAGGCCTGTCATAACTCCTAAAGAAGTTGACAATCTTGCAGAAGAGATCACTCAATGCATACAGAAGGGACATTTCGCCACAATTAAAGAAAACCCCTAAGGAGAATCGAGATTGCCCACCCTCCCCCGCTATGTAAGAGAGCTCATAAAAGAAAAACGCATGCTCAGGAAAACCTGGCAACATTCACCAGACCCCATCCACAGAACTGGGCCTCACTCCACAAACTTTGCAGGCAACTTAGGAACCACCCAGAACCGATTAGTTGTCTATTCCACGAAAATGGCAACTTGAGATACAGAGCAGAGGACAAGGCAGAAATATTTGCCCAATCCCTTGAGAACTAATTCAAGCCCCATCCCACAGTGAACAGAGAACACTCAGACTCTGTGGTACAGTTCCTCGATGAATACTTCAGTGTCCCATTAAACACAGAAGAAGATCTTGAGCGGAGATCCGTCAGCTGCCCTCTAAAACCACGGCAGCCATCTCGCGCCTGTTTAACGGGATCCTGCGAACGGAGCACTTGCCCTCTCAATGAAAAATGAGCCAAGTGGTTATGTTCCCGAAACCCGGCAAAGACGTTTGGAGACCCGAGAATTACAGGCCTATCAATCTACTGACAAGCATTTCGAAAGTCTTTGAACGCCTCTTCTTAAGTCAGTCACATGAAGTTCGGATTCCGGTTGGAGCACTCCACCACACCTCAGCTATCCAGGGTACTGCACCTCACGTCAGAAAACTCTAAATTAATTTTCGAAGTCGGCGCGAATATGTACATGACCCGGCGGCGGCGGCACGCCGGCGTGGCGCGGATCTCTAGTTACATGTCATTGAATTGTGTGTGCAGAGAGCGCGGACAAGTCCAAGTTCACAGTAAAAAAAAACCTACCCTTTTAGTGTCCCTTGCTACTTACGGGATCGATTGTCATTCACAGGCAATGACTATAATATCATCAAGATAAGAAAAAGACTTTCAGCTATCGGAATGTAACTCAAAAACGGCTTGACCAATTTTGATGAAATTTAAATGGTACCATATACACGACAAGCATCGGTTATCAAATAAAAATAGAAGTATCAAAATCCGTTCACCCAGTCAAAGTTCTGAGGTAACAACCGTTAAAAAAACTGTCGAATTACGAACCTCCTCCTTTTTTTTTGAAGTCGGTTAACAAGGCCCTTACTAGGTGGACTGACGACATCGTAAAAGTCGCGGGTAGCCAATGGATACAAATGGCAATACCTGTTCTTTGCATAGGTATGTTATAGCTTTAGATGCATTTGTTCAACAATGGACGTTTTCCGGCTGATGAATAGAAAGAACTAACATCCACCGTTGTTTCGGTTTGAATTAGAAGCAAAATGATTGCCGTATCTCATTTTTCATTTACAAACTTTCTGTAGGCAGAAACATTATATCTGGTGTTGTTATCAAGCTTTGGCAAGCGTCATGCACGTACTGCAGATGTTCTGGTTAGATTACATTCCCGGCTGACAATCCGACATCGTGATTGTCGTACTTTACAGTCGTTATTATTACGTTCAGAGATCGTTGCTCCAAATCTTTGTTTCAGTTTGTTCTTTTCGACTTTCATTTCATCAATAGTTAAACATTTTAAAGAAATAACAACGGGCTAACGTCCATCAACATTAGGTTCGATATTTAAACATTTTTGTTATTTATTTTTATTCCTTAAACAAAAGATCGACTATTCCATAAAGGAAGACTTCATGGAATAGTCTCAAGTAGTCTAAATTATGTCACACTTTCATGAGAAATGAAAATATATTTTGTTATTTAAAATTTTTGGTGTCAAATTAATAAAGTGGTTAATACCGCATATACTGTAGATTGATAAATTATAAAATATGTAATATTACAAATTTACGAGGGAAAAAATTATAGTCATGTGCGGGATTCGAACCCGCGTAATATGTTATTAATTTAGATACATAAGGTACCGGATTGTATTCCTTATTGTATATAAATATAACTTGTTTAAAAATACATACAGCACCCAACATAAGTAAATATTATATATAAAATAAATATATTTTAATGAAGCTGATTCACTGAAAACATGTAACATTATATTGCCTTATAATCTTAAGACTAAATACTTTACAAAAAAATTTAAATAGATCAATATTTAAAAAAAAATTATCAGCCAAAGGAAATACAGTCTTCATCCCCTTGCCATTACGAATACTGATTTACTAGTAGCATTACCTAATGGAATCGGTTACCTAAAACTCAACCGCGAATATATTAGAAATCGATAGTAGCAATAACCCTTATAGATAAGATAGTGGACAAAACACCCATAGTATGACAACAGGTGTACAAACACCATTAAATAAAGTGGGCTTCTCTCCTCTGTAATCCTTAAAGTGCATTTTATTACATGTATTTTTAGTAGAGCATTATTTTAATATCTATACCTAGATGTCGTAAAGGCTGCAAATACAGACCGTATGGACAGCATGCCGTTACTCGTGCAGATGTGAATGGGACGATGCTGCACACTGGGCGTAAAACAGCGCTGATAAAAGTGCCTAGATCGAAAGGGCATCTTAAAGTACTGATACCCGAAAGGTAGCGCGTTATACTAACAACGAAAGCAGCAAAAGTTGGCGTCAGAAGGCATAAAAAGAAAGTCATTACTTCATATTCTATGTTCATGTCTTGTGTGTTTTGTGTTTTTAGAGAAAACATAGCGTACCTACCTGATATAGATTGGTATAGGGTATGAATGCGATGAATGTAATTTATTAGGTCAATGTTAGTAACTTATATTCTAATTATATTTATTATTATACTGATTCCTTAAATCAGTATATAATAATTTAAGGAATCAGTATAATAATAAATATAATTAGAATATAAGTTACTAACATTGACCTAATAAATTACATTCATCGCATTCATACCCTATACCAATGGTAACTTATTGGTTAAAAATTTTTAACAAAAAATTGAACCGACTTCAACACCCAAAAGTGTGAAATAACTTGTTGAAGTCGGTACCATGATGGTTCAAAAGTACGTATTATCACAATATTGTGTCCATGGTACCGACTTCGACAAGTTATTTCACACTTTTGGGTGTTGAAGTCGGTTCCATTTTTTGTTAAAAATTTTTTTTCAATCTTTTTAGTGTAACTCAAAAACGGCTTGACCGATTTTGATTAAATTTAAAATGGGACCAAACGACAAGCATCAGCTTTCAAATAAAAAAAGAATTTTCAAAATCGGTTCACCCAGTCAAGAGATCTGAGGTAATAACATAAAAAAAAAAAATACAGACGAATTGAGAACCTCCTCCTTTTTTGGAAGTCGGTTAAAAAGAAGTGAAAAAAACTTCAGCCTCCAATGAGTTCTGAGTCCAATTCAATAATCTGTATAACATGTGATGAGTAGATAGTGGTCACTTTTTCACTTAGCTATCAGCAAATTATGAAAAAAGTTACGTGATACGTCTCAATTTACTCATCTGATGTCTCGCGTTTCCTCTATCATAGACTGAGAATCTTCCCGTCCATTGACACGTTTGGATTAAAAAATCCAACGAAGAGGAAACGCTCTCAAAACCAACATACTTTCATAAAGCCATATAATTTCATACGGATACATCGAGTAATAATCGGCAATTATCGATAAGTTGCGTCGCAGCGCAGAACAAGAGAGCAATGATACAAAAAAATGGAAGAGCGTATTACCGTGCAATCATCGGAACAAGAAGCGATGATGTTATCGTTGAACGGGTTCCACTTGATGTCTAACACTGGGCCTTTATGTCCGGTGACTCGGCTAGCGTTGAAGTCAAGTCGGCCAGTCTGAAAGAGAGAATAAATGTCACTATGCATCTGCATGAACATAAACTTTTAGGCAGACGTCTCGATTCTTAAACCAACTTATAAAGTTTTTGCTGCTGTTCAAAATGCAGTCCCATTTTGAATACTTATCAGATAGAGTAACCTAATTGGTGAGGAACTTAACAGGATCAACGTGCGTTCAACATTTTCTTTTAGAATCAAAGCTAAGAAACATGTCCGTTGAACGTGGGTCTTGACCTATTTATTGTTTGGTGTAGAGACGTTGGGTCCGAGGGGGCCGGAAGCTCATCTTATTTTCCAAAACTTATCAGAGCGCTTGGTCGATGCGATGTGTGATAAAAATACTGGCACTTATTTGGCTCAACCAATGTAACCTTTATAATCCAACGCGGCAATACTAATAAACTGTAGTGGCCTGAAACTTGGACTACTGAGTTCGTTGTAGTAGCTGTAGTGTTGTCAATAGTTTGTAGTGTTTTGTTTACATTCATATACATTTTGCAGAAAATGTCAAGGAGTAACATAAACTGTTTTTTTATGGTGTTGTGACACTTGTGACGGAACAAGCACGAGGCCCACCTGATGTTAAGCGGATTAACCTCTGCATACAACAGATGCAATGTGGCAAATTGCACTGCACCCGTCACGTTGACACATACCTACAGTTGTTAAATCTCATATGCCTGTAATTTCCTGGCTCTCAAGGACTGCTGCCGGAACACACTTTTAAGTGCTTGGCGACAGAAATTCTACTTGAGGGTGGTTGCTAGCCAGGCGGGCATTCGCAAGCCGGCGGTGGACAACGAACCAGGGACCTGCGGCACGGCAGGCCATAGCGCTCGGCCATCATTGCTTCAAAATAGATTGTGAGAATATATATTCTTTAGATATTGTTTTGCTGCCAAAAATCTCTCAAAAAAGATTGTAAGAATAAGGATACTTTAAAATTTAGATATTGTTTTGCTGCCAAAAATGTCTCAAAAAAGATTGTAAGAATAAGGATACTTTAGAATTTAGATATTGTTTTGCTGCCAAAAATGTCTCAAAAAAGATTGTAAGAATAAGGATACTTTAGAATTTAGATACTGTTTTGCTGCCAAAAATGTCTCAAAAAAGATTGTAAGAATAAGGATACTTTAAAATTTAGATATTGTTTTGCTGCCAAAAATGTCTCAAAAAAGATTGTAAGAATAAGGATACTTTAGAATTTAGATATTGTTTTGCTGCCAAAAATGTCTCAAAAAAGATTGTAAGAATAAGGATACTTTAGAATTTAGATATTGTTTTGCTGCCAAAAATGTCTCAAAAAAGATTGTAAGAATAAGGATACTTTAGAATTTAGATATTGTTTTGCTGCCAAAAATCTCTCAAAAAAGATTGTAAGAATAAGGATACTTTAGAATTTAGATACTGTTTTGCTGCCAAAAATGTCTCAAAAAAGATTGTAAGAATAAGGATACTTTAGAATTTAGATACTGTTTTGCTGCCAAAAATGTCTCAAAAAAGATTGTAAGAATAAGGAAATAAAAAATAAATACTTTAAAAATTAACTTTTTTTACTTTTGAAATAAATACTTTACATACTATTTAAGATGTTGTCAGCTGTGGCAACACAGTGAGCTTTTGTTAAGCTTAGACAACTTAGTAAAAGATACGTTAGTGTCGGTTTTGAATGTTGAGATGGATGATAGGGCTTGGGTGCAAGCTTCCCTCCCTGTGAGGTTGGGGGGCATAGGGATACGCAAAATTTCTAGTGTGGCATTACCAGCTTTTTTGTCTTCTGTACACAGTACACACAAATTAGTAGAAAAAATTCTTGCACGATCTTTAGGCTCTTTCGATGTAGCATATCTGGCTGAGGCCAAAAACACATGGAGACTGGCTTGTCCAAATACTGAATTCCCAAAAATGTTGTCATCTCAGAAACAGTGGGATCGGCCCCTATGCGAGCTAACACGGAAAGATCTTTTAAATACGTGTTCTAGCATCGCAGATCGTGCTCGTATTCTCGCTGTTTCTGTGTGGGAATCCGGTCTTTGGTTACAGGCCATTCCTTCTTACAAAACTGGTAGCCTTATAGATCCATCCGCTTTTCGTCTAGCTATTAGCTTACGCTTGGGTGCAAGGTGTTGTGTTGCACATCACTGCCAGTGTGGTACTGCAGTTGATCAACTCGGTCACCATGGCCTCTCCTGCTCTCGAAGTGCTGGTCGAATTTCCCGCCACGCCAGCCTTAACGATATCATTCGCCGGGCTTTTACCAGCGCCAATGTTCCAGCTATTCTCGAACCGAATGGTCTGATGCGTGACGATGGTAAAAGACCTGACGGCATGACTCTGGTTCCGTGGAAGTTAGGACGGCCCTTAGTGTGGGACGCTACGTGCGTGGACACTTTAGCGCCGTCACATCTTTCTGAAACCAACGTGAGGGCTGGCGCTGCGGCTACTTCGGCGGAGCAACTCAAGCGGCGCAAATATGCTAACCTCGGTATGGGTTACATATTTGAGCCGTTTGGTGTAGAGACGTTGGGTCCGTGGGGACCGGGAGCTCATCGTATTTTCCAAAACCTATCTGAGCGCTTGGTCGATGCGACGCGTGATCAAAATGCTGGCACATATTTGGCTCAACGAATAAGCATTGCAATTCAACGGGGCAATGCTGCCAGCATGCTGGGCACGCTGCCAACTGGGAGTGGGCTGGAGCATTTGGACTGCCTATGAGTCTGCTATGACTTATAGGTGTCTAAATGCTTTTATTGTAGTAGCTGTAGTGTTGTATATAGTTCATAGTATTTTGTTTATTTAAATAGTGTTTTATTCGTTTACTTTGTACAGTGCATTTATTTCTTTAATAGAAATGTTTAAAAAAATATGTCTTCAATCGAAAATAGTTAACTTCTGTGAGTTTTTAGAATAAGGATACTTTAAAATTTAGATATTGTTTTGCTGCCAAAAATGTCTCAAAAAAGATTGTAAGAATAAGGATACTTTAGAATTTAGATACTGTTTTGCTGCCAAATATCTCTCAAAAAAGATTGTAAGAATAAGGATACTTTAAAATTTAGATATTGTTTTGCTGCCAAAAATGTCTCAAAAAAGATTGTAAGAATAAGGATACTTTAGAATTTAGATATTGTTTTGCTGCCAAAAATGTCTCAAAAAAGATTGTAAGAATAAGGATACTTTAGAATTTAGATATTGTTTTGCTGCCAAAAATGTCTCAAAAAAGATTGTAAGAATAAGGATACTTTAAAATTTAGATATTGTTTTGCTGCCAAAAATGTCTCAAAAAAGATTGTAAGAATAAGGATACTTTAAAATTTAGATATTGTTTTGCTGCCAAAAATGTCTCAAAAAAGATTGTGAGAATAAGTATTCTTCAGATATTGTTTTGCTGTCAACAATGTCTCAAAAAAGATTGTAAGAATAAGGATACTTTAAAATTTAGATATTGTTATGCTGCCAAAAATCTCTCAAAAAAGATTGTAAGAATAAGGATACTTTAGAATTTAGATATTGTTTTGCTGCCAAAAATGTCTCAAAAAAGATTGTAAGAATAAGGATACTTTAAAATTTAGATATTGTTTTGCTGCCAAAAATCTCTCAAAAAAGATTGTAAGAATAAGGATACTTTAAAATTTAGATATTGTTTTGCTGCCAAAAATGTCTCAAAAAAGATTGTGAGAATAAGTATTCTTCAGATATTGTTTTGCTGTCAACAATGCCTCAAAAAAGATTGTAAGAATAAGGATACTTTAAAATTTAGATATTGTTTTGCTGCCAAAAATGTCTCAAAAAAGATTGTAAGAATAAGGATACTTTAGAATTTAGATATTGTTTTGCTGCCAAAAATGTCTCAAAAAAGATTGTAAGAATAAGGATACTTTAAAATTTAGATATTGTTTTGCTGCCAAAAATCTCTCAAAAAAGATTGTAAGAATAAGGATACTTTAAAATTTAGATATTGTTTTGCTGCCAAAAATGTCTCAAAAAAGATTGTAAGAATAAGGATACTTTAGAATTTAGATATTGTTTTGCTGCCAAAAATGTCTCAAAAAAGATTGTAAGAATAAGGATACTTTAGAATTTAGATATTGTTTTGCTGCCAAAAATCTCTCAAAAAAGATTGTAAGAATAAGGATACTTTAAAATTTAGATATTGTTTTGCTGCCAAAAATCTCTCAAAAAAGATTGTAAGAATAAGGATACTTTAAAATTTAGATATTGTTTTGCTGCCAAAAATGTCTCAAAAAAGATTGTAAGAATAAGGATACTTTAAAATTTAGATATTGTTTTGCTGCCAAAAATCTCTCAAAAAATATTGTAAGAATAAGGATACTTTAGAATTTAGATACTGTTTTGCTGCCAAAAATGTCTCAAAAAAGATTGTGAGAATAAGTATTCTTCAGATATTGTTTTGCTGTCAACAATGTCTCAAAAAAGATTGTAAGAATAAGGATACTTTAGGTATTGTTTTGGTACCTCTCAAATGTCTCAATTTCAATGCCTTTAGAAATAAACCTCTTAGTCTTATCTTTCAAACTTTTAACAAACATTACGTAAAAACAAAAAGTTCGAAAGAAATTTCTGGAGTTCCGCAATGACATAAGGTTCCCTATATCAATACATTTCGAAGTTACGTCGTTGTTGTGATATCTCATGCAAATCATTCATGTGCCACGTCATTGTATTAAACAAAATGACGCAAAATTCTAAAAGTGAAACCTTATGTCTTACAACCAATGCTACCTTTGAAATCTGAGATAGAAACAACTATAAAGATTTTCTCACGTTCATAAGACTTTATTGTCCGTTGTTTGTGCCTCATCAATTTATTAACACTAGCATTGAAGTGGAGAACAATATGTGCAAAGATATAATGACTTCATCGATAAATGCTGTTCTGTATTCATATTGGCGACCACAAGGCCGACACTTGCAAATGAAGACACTTATAGACAAGTACTGTTTAAGCTTGCCTATTTCAGGCTATGACATATAACGATGTGGGGGACTTCGATATTAAGGTAGGGTAATCATTGTTTGTCTGGTAACAACGATAAAACTCAACCTTGTTTGACCTAACATTGGCAGCCCTGACCTACATACATAAGTTGTACACCTCCACCCACTGGCTGTTTTATGCTCCATAGATTCTCTGAATTTTGGAGCACTGAAGCCACGGGGAATTGCTCCAATAACCCCAAGGGCCTGACTAAGCCTTCGACCTCTACAGCAGTATTGAGGAAATTTTCAATGATCGCTTGGTAGGCTACCACCAACCCTAGGAAAATTCGCTAAACACGTTTATGGGCTCTCCTAACGCTTCTTTTTTTTGTATTGCTGTTAAGAAGGTTATCCTTTGACCATATCTTATCTGAGTAAGTGATGATGCGGTGGAAGATGTTTGTCAGACTAACCTAGAATTAGTGGCTTTCAACAGCTGCCAGAGCGCACCCTTAGGTGCTTGGCGACATATTTTTCACTGGAGAATGGTATAGTTGCCCTTGCGGGTATTCGCAAAATGCCCTACAACCGTGATAGCATGGATACGATAAACCATAGTTCCCGATTGTTCTCTTAGGATCACAGTCGTTAAGTGTAGTTGCTTCGTATCCTCTGAAGCACGGAATAGCTCAGTATTAAATGCCAGTGACGTTTATCAATTAAACTTATGTCCGCAGTGGACGTAGCTTAACCTAGTTAATCGGTTAAGAACTATATATCTACGTTACGAGTACTTCTTACGTATATAATCTACTGAGCGATTGTACTACGAAGCTGTGATTTTGTAAGGTACCATTCGTACGGATATAGGCCTCGACATTAAAAATTTACAGATGGTCTCGATTTTGTAATTTTTGGTGAGAGTTCCGGGAGTTGTCTTTTAGAGCAATTTCCTAATCTAAATCTAGCCAGCTACCACGATCTTCGACCACGTCAACACTTCTCAACCAGCAGATGAGTTAATGGTCAAAGACTAGCCTATTAGACGCACATAGGTTCAGAGTAGGACGTATCTTAAATTCTTTTTAAGGCAAGTACGGTGTATGATAAACTAAGGTACCAATAACACGCATCAAAAAATCTAATAAAGAGTTATGGGATCAAATAACCACTTGAATGTATGATTTTATTTTCTGGCTGTGAAACTTCCGGTACGAATCTGATTCAGTCGGCAGGATCCGATCTCAGCACTCCACAAACGGAAGCGAGTTCGCTCCCAGCGACCGATATGTTGTGTACCAATGTAATACCTACGGTACACTACAGTTTATATGTATAGTCAATAGAAGGGGACGCCTGCCTCACCACTAGCTAGCTATAATTGTACCACATCATTCGATATTATTCTTGACATGGGTAAGAAAAACGAACTAATTTAGATGTTATTGACAAAACATCCTCAAGGCGTGAAACAGAAAGACATTCAAGACACAAGTTCAGACCGCATCGTTACGGGTGGATAAGGGTTATGAAGACGTGAGATCCACTTTACCATTTTCGACGAAATTCGGCATAGAGATAGATTTGAAATTATTTCTATGTCCCGCGTCATTTCCAACCATTACTGCCAGACTTGACGACATTTATTTTATTTATAATTGTACATATTTTACATGCTTTCTAAGTAATTATTTTGTTTGTATTATTGAAATTATGAAGACTACCGTCTATGTATTTTTAGTAAAATTTTGTCCTCCAGGTCGTCTGGAAGTGATCACTCTAAGCGATAAGACCGCCTATTGTTACATCATATTTTGTATTGTTATCTTTATAAGTTTTTTTTTATGGAGTCTCAATAAAGTGTTATCTATCTATGTACATACATTAGTTATAGAAATATAAATTAATTTAACCGTGCCTAAACCATTTCTCTACTTTTTTCAGCTTGGATACTTTCTTCGATAATTTGTCTTAGGTAAATAATTCTTATTTATTATATAAAATTGATACTCACATGATCCAATGGCAGCACCAAGAACGCTCCTCCACCAGCCACCTCAGTCACAATAGCCACAAATTTGGGATTCACCGCACAAAAATTGGAGTCGTGAGCATTCCTCGTGATCTTTATGTTGTCGTAACAACGCTCTCTTTTGAATGGCACTCCGTACACATGGCGGAACTTTGAACTTCTCACCCCGCGGAACCATATCTAAAACATTTAGAATATTAATATCGATGAAGTCCAAACATTACTGTTCTACACATACGTATTGATAGCTACAATTACTACTATTGTAATTTATTAATCATGAGTTATTTTATAACGGACTTAGACTAGTTTCTTAAAATATGATACCGATATACTCGATAATGAGAGCTATAATTTCAGTTGAATCTGATAATGATTTTCAAATGATTCTGTGCTTTAATCTTCATCATTTTGATATGTGCTTCACGAATCACGACTATATGAAAGAAAAAGAATAATTGTTTAGACTGAGTGTTAGTTTGTACTAGCCATAATTAGTATTTGCATTGTGTCATTGTGCAGATTACATTTTGACTATTCCGATGAGCTAGATTACACGCATACTCAATTAGTCTCTTAATCAGTTATGATTGTAATGTTGAACGAGCTCCTATTAATTTCGGATTAATTTTTGAATGATTTTTATATGGTTGCGTACTGCAATCTTGACTTTATCAAAATTCCTACTTACATGAGTTTAGTCTGAATGTCGGATTATAGACAGACATTATTATTGTAGTTTTAGTTCTGATAAAGTAGATGGATAACTCTGCAATGGCACATACTTAATTCTCGATAATCCGTAAGCACTGAACTTAATTGTAATATTTCTTTAATATAAATATTGTATTCATTAATTTAAGATTGAATAAAATTATTGTATATATATAATCATAACTAAATTGGGTATACAATTCAGTTTAGTGCTTACGGATTAACGAGAATTAAGTATGTGCCATTGCAGAACAGAACGAAATTTTGTGAACAGAAATCACGGATTCAATGAAATCACATTTTAACAAATTATAAACCCCGCATAAATTGTTTTGACTTAATCAGGGCGAAGTTTCTGACATTTGTTTTGTAATTAGCTGAGAGTATTAATACTTAGATAAGAATTGACTGTAATAACGACAGTTCAAATAAATCGGTCAACGATTCTCAGTCATTATAAGTGGCAGTGATATAAAGACAAATGAAAACCTTTAAGAACAGATTCAATCTACTACTCCTTTAAAAAGTATACTGGTCAATAAATAACTGTGTGTTAGGTTAAAACTTAGAGTGACTTGACAGAAAACTAGTGTTTCACCTGTAGTAAAAGAATTTACATACAACTTTCGCACAAGCCCGCTTATTTTCTACTTTGCTTGTTAGTTTGTCAAATGACATAGTATACTTCTAACAACTAACAAAACATCGACAAGGTACGAGTATGTCGTAGTGTAAAATCAGCATAATGCTGTAACGCTGGCACGCAATAGAAAATACAATGATTAGGAACATTCTTCATATGCACGTAATATTATGTGTATTACTTGGATTAACTAAAGAACTCAAGCAGAATATATATTAGCTCAACGAGGTAGGTAATGTTTTTGCCCTAGTTGAAATGGGAGCACGGCAGTCTCTTGAGAATCACATACTAGAAGGATTGTGTGACGGAGCAAGCACAAGAATGTAAAGTAGTAGGTAAACTCGACCTATGCTCAAAGCCTGGTATGATAACTTCGAACATTAATAGAAATTGATTTATCAGCCTTGACTGGTGGGTCCTTATTAAACTTGGATATTATAGATAATAAAGAATCTATCGACTTAACTACTAAAATATATAAAAATAAACTGTAGAATAAAGTGAGTTTATTATCTCTCTCAAGCTTTCTGTCCCTCATAAATAATGTTCACTTTCTCAACTTTTACTCCATCAAACATAGTTTCGATTTGCTTACCTACATTGATTTTTATTATCTTTCTGTCAAATGTTCCATGCATTATCGTTACCATCTTTAGTTTACTGTAACTCATGCTCGAGCAAGTAAAGCCCATGCAAAGGAGCAAGTATTATAATGATCCACTGAGCAAGACACTTGATGAGAACCTTGAACATTTTTTATTTATCTTCACTTGTTTTAAATCTCGTAAACAACTGTTCATGAATATATGTATTAAAAAGCCACGGTGACAGCTGTTTATCCATCTGACCTAAAGCTTTTTATTGCACCTGTGCGAAGCCGGAGCGGGTCGCTAGTACTTCATATATCGACAATAGATACTGACCACAGTATGTTCCTCACTACTTTGTCATAGGTAAGCCTTTTCCAACAGACCAATAAAAGCTCAGTAGACTTTTTGACCTTTGGGACAATTCTTTTCACCTATGAATTGCAAGGAAATTACAGTTTTTCTTGCATTTCATAAATGTATGAGATGTACATCCCATATTTTCTTATCACTCTCTTTCATATTCAATTTGCCGACAGCTTCTGTAGTTTATGCAGTCGTGTTTGATCTTTTTGTTTATAAAGTGGGATGATAAAAGCTTTTCACCAATCTCTTGGTACTTAGCCGGTATTTCAGCAAAGTTTCGAAGCAGTGATAGCTCAGTGGCTTTGGCTATGGACTGCCGCGCAGCAGGTCCATGGTTCGAATCCCGCCGCGGGCTTGAGCTTCACCGCATGGTGGAAGGGCATTTTGTGAATGCCCGCCTGGCTAGCGACCACCCTTAAGTAGAAAATCTGTCGCCAAGCACCTAACGGTGTGTTCCGGCAGCTGTCCTTGAGAGCCAGAGTAATTCTCGGTTAAGCCTGTTAACACCTTCGACCACATCATCACTTACCATCACGTGAGATTGTGGTCAAAGGCTTACCTATAAGAAATAAAAAATTTTTTTTTAAAAAAAAAGGTGATACTTTTGACTCGCTACGACGCGACGACGACGCTACGCCTTGTTCAGGTTTCAGCATCTCGAACAATAGCCTATTTTACTCCGCAGCCATTCCTCAGCACGATTTCAAATCTTTTAATGTCTTCACAATTTCATCTATAATCACTAATATTACTTTCATCACTCGTTCAGATTCATTCCCAATTCCGTTCACTATTGAGGCAGGAACTACTGCCCAATTCACTTTCAAAAAAGTACTTTTTAGATTTTTCCCTGCCGAACGAACGGATTTCCAAAATAAGACTTTATTTTCATCCATATACAGTACAGATATCTAATATTTTTAGGAATGTAAGTCAGTCGACGCATAGGAGGCTCCCGAGCTTAACTAATCAACTTTAGCTACTTTTATAAATCATTAATTTGTGATACTATCTGCAGATAGATTAAAATTTATCTGGATTAGGAAGACTCGTTACTTTACATACTTTCTTTAAATATTTTTTTTTATGTTGGACAAGACCTGTTCGCTTGTGTCTATATACTAAGGCACACCGATCAATTCTCACTTCGGTACAAAATATAACTCTATTGTTTTTAGGCAATATATACGTAGGTCGTTCATTTTAAAATGAGAATGAGGTACTTTTTGGAACCGAAAATAGTTAATACTGGCTGGTAAAGCAGGAATATTGATTATATTTGGAAGGAATTAATCAAGACTTACAGGATACCTTAGAAGCAAATGCTTCACCGTGCCTCAGTTACACGTTGGTGAGCCGAATTCAAATGTGGAAAACATCAACCAAAGATAACACTCGATCGGCTCACAGCGACAGTGACTGAAGAAATGATCAAACAAGTAGAACATATTATTTTAGTAGATCGTCGTGTCACGGTACGTTTTATAGCCGAAGAAACTAAGATTTCGACTAGTATTTTGCATGGCATTTATCATGAACATTTGGGGATGAAGCGCTGGGTCCCCATCATACTCACAGATGCACAAAAAAATTTACCAAAAAATTGAACGAATTCGACACCCAAAAGTGTAAAATTTTACCATGATAGTTCAAAACCTATTATCACAATATTGTGCGCATGTTACCGATTTCGACAAGTTATTTCACACTTTTGGGTGTTGAACCCAGTTCCATATTTTGGTAAAAAAAAAATTGCTATCTTTTTAGTGACCCTGGCTACTTACGGGCTCGATTGTCATTAATTGTCAACGACTATATCATCAAGTAAGTAAATATTTTTTAAGTTGTTGGAGTGTAACTCAAAAACGATTTTACCGATTTCGATGAAATTTAAATGGGACCAAACGACAAGCATCAGCTTAGAACAATAAAATAATTTTCAAAATCGGTTCACCCAGTCAAGAGTTCTGAGGTAACAAACATAAAAAAATGCAGACGAATTGAGAACCTCCTCCTTTTTTGGAAGTCTTTGGAACTTTTACAACAAGATCTTGATCGTTTTTTGTCTGGATTTATAACTAAGGATAAACCATGGCCTCACCATTACGATCCAGAAACAAATGACAGTATATGACTTGGGAAAGTCCATTTTCTCGAACCTCTAAGAAATATATGTGATTCGCCGGAACAATTAAGACGTGTGGTCTCACGGGCTCATTTGCCTTTTTATGCACGAGAAACGGTGAAATGGAACTGTTATCCTTTACGTTGTGGCAAAAAAAATTAAGAATCAAGGCTTCATATTTTAAATAAAGAAAATTATTATTTGCGTAGGCAGTGTACATAAGTACACAACGTACTTCAACGTACCCTTATTTTCATTTCCGCGCTCCACACTGACTAGGTTCGGAAAACCAGCGATCCAGAAAGGCGTTCACCGATACCACAAGAACACCCGAACAAAAGAGCCTAAAACTTTATGGACTTGCTGCAGAGTTGGAACCGGATGCAAAACTACAATAGTAATTTTCTTTTCTGGGATAGTAAAGTGGTAGTCATGATATAATGCCTCGATCAAGGAGCTTCTGTTACGGGCTCTTTGTATGTAGAACAAATTGCGTAACATAATTCGCGAGAAATGGCGAGACAAACTAGCAATAATAATTGTTTTGTTCCATCAAGATAAAGCCTCAGGTCACAAGTCCACCGTTACTACTGCAATTCGAGATGCTGGTTTCGAAATACTTGAGCATACTCCATATTCACCTGACTTTTCCCCTCAGTGATTTCTATCTATTTCTAAGGTTGATGGAATCTTACTAGAGGACACAAATGATCGAAAATGAAGAGACAGTAATCTCGGCTGTATACGAACTTTTAGGTACTCGGGATGAAGAGTATTTAAAAAAAGAATTTTAAGAGAAAAAAAAAAAGTGTATTAAACTATAAGGCTATATATAAAAAAAGAAAAATGCGCCGGCAACATACTCATTCTCACTTTTTATTGAACGCCCTTCGTAGATATCGCATTCACAGACGATATCATGACTCGAATTCAAAACTTATATGAGTACAACTTAAACGATGATACTCTTAATAAAGATGGAAGCATATCTACAACAAACTCTATCGTGGGTGTAAGAAACTGGCAAGTGATGAAGATTCATCGCCGATTATGTTATTAGTGTCCTACTGCAAACACTGTGTCAATTATAGCGTAACTTGCTAAATAAATACAAGGATATATGAATTGAGATTTATGTTTTTTCTCTCCAACTACATACATACATTTACCTGGCTACCTACTAACTATAGATGTCAATTAAGTACAGTGCTGATTAATTCATAGGAATCCCATAAAATCATGTGTCACATTTCCCATAGAATAGAGGAAAAGGGTGTATCGTACAATAAATAATTACTGCGATGTTAGATATGTTTTTATTTTATGTAAGAATTAATGTGTATATTAATTAACTAATTGATATAATAGGTTTTTAAATGCAGCGGTATTTTGTAATTTGATATTATATATAGGTACTACTAGCGGCCCGCCCCGGCTGCGCATGGGTAATTACGACTATAAATTGAGATGTAAGCTATCCTATCTTTTAATTCGGATCAAATTGCACACGGTGTGCAAATCAAATTTAAAACTGGTTCAGAAGTTTAGGAGTCTATCGCGGACGAACAACATGCCATGTAATTTTTATATATAAAAAATTATATCATACTGATATGGACAATGAATGAAATTTGAATTTCAGCTACAAAATAATGACAAACTTCGCGAATGCCGAACGACCGATACATTGATTACAAATTTTTAACAAAAAATGGGACGACTTCAACACCCAAAAGTGTGAAATAACTTGTTGAAGTCGGTATCATGATGGTTCAAATCAAACGTACCTATTATCACAATATTGTGCGCATGGTACCGACTTCGACAAGTTATTTCAAACTTTTGGGTGTTGAAGTCGGTTCCATTTTATGTAGAAAAAATTTTTTCCATTTTTTAGTGACCGTTACTGCTTACGGGATCGATTGTCATTCATTCTCAACGACTATATTATCAAGATAGGTACATATTTTTCAGTTATTGGAGTGTAACTCGAAAACGGCTTGACCGATTTTGATGAAATTTAAAATGGGAATAAACGACAAGCATCAGCTTTCAAACAAAAAAGAATTTTCAAAATCGGTTCCCCCAGTCAAGAGATCTGAGGTAACAAACATAAAAAAAAAACTAAATGAGGACCTCCTCCTTTTTTGGAAGTCGGTTAAAAAAGCAGATGTTTTTATCAATAAAACCTTTAAGCTTTATTGATTTTTATATCAATAAAGCCTAAATAAGCTGATAAAAAAATATCTCCTGGTACTGTACCAACCTTTATCCATAGATCGAAAGTATACGCGTATTGGTATAGTAAATCAACTTAGTCAAAGTAAACTACAGTTATACCATTAAGTAGACTATTGACAGATTAATTAAATCACTAAAATGATCACAGCACACGAGCACGTCTAATTGAGTACAGAGTCCGTGAATATAGTTGTTTTTATGCACGACAAGTCTAACGCTGGGGGAATTAAGACCAATTACAATAATTGCGTAACGGCTAAAATGAACCGTCTTAATACCGTCTGGTTCAAACAAGAACAACGGTGTAATGACCTCTATAAAATTTAATTAGTTTTCAACATTAGGGACATGTGTGTGCTTTACTAAGTAGCTAGATAAGCATTGTTTCATGTCGTTCCATATTGTATACTTTATTTAGTTTTATATTCATTAGATGGCCAATCCAGGTCCGTGGTTTATGCGCCTGGTTTCTTTTGCTCCTATGGTTATCGCTCCCGATTCTGTGTTTTAAATACAATTGGTGAATGTGTTAAAGTACCATCACACGCAGATGTGCTTTTACTAAAATAATGGGTAGCCAACGAATCCCACAAATCGTCAATTAATCTCTCTCTCATCGGACCCCATGTTAAGAGTGCGCCCAATGTCAGGAAATAACATGTTTCTCCCCCGCTTGTTCCATCGCACGAAAGTCGGAAAATGCACGTTTTAGTTGATGATTGAAGTTTAGGGTACAGTTTTTAGTGATGTTTTATGTAATTGTTCCAAATATAAACATGTAATAAAATAATTAACCGATTATTCGAGTAAAACATTAGTCTAGCTATTATTTTCATAAAAAATAAAGTGGGGTCGCTGATAATACTGAGCATTCGAATTAAAACAGTTTTTTTAGCACAGTTTCTGTAAATTTTGTTATGCTATGAGGTTTTTTTTAAACTACTATTCGATTACTGTACTTCTACAAGATTATCCCCTGCCTCCTGTATTTTAATTGTAAAATATACTTTATTTAGCATCAAAAAGTGTGTTTGAAAATACTTCTTTTGCGTAATTTTGGCATCGGGCCCACCCTTAAATTTGCGTGATTAAGTATATAAGTAAAAGCCACTTTTTTTTAATTAACTTGTAGGTAAGAAAAACAATCATACACAGAACTTATAGACCTTCTAGTGTATAATAATTTTATGAGCGTATTACAGTTTAGCTCATAAATATATACCGTATACTAACAGAAGGAAAAATCAATTTGCAAGTGACAAACACTTTGTTAGGCTTTCTTAGCCTACACAGTATGTGATTACTTAGACGACGAAACGCTTGAACAATTGTAAGTATAAAAACATCAAGTACATTTACATAGTAGACTAAAAAACAACGTAAACTACGTCCCTACCAAATGTCTCGTCTCTACCAAAATCGATCTAACGTGAGCATTGGACCTACGAGTAAACTACTCCAATTAAAAAATGTTCTTATGAAACTACCCCAACATTTTCATGACGTCTCATATTTTATATAACTATCAAATAAGTACTCAGTCAAAGCGACCACTGCGATCTAGCTGCGTGATTAAGGGCTTTGAAAATGACTCAAACCTAGGTTCAAAAAGAATTTCTACGATTAAGTCGGTTAGACTTCGTAATATATTATGTTCTTTAAATTATTCATGGAAGTAATGAAATTTCTAAACGCAAGATTCAGACAAACAAAAAGCTATAATAATTCTGAAAGAAAACGTAACATATAAGAATGGGAAAATCCTTAAGTTATAAAATTACATTACATAATTATACTTATTACTTGGTCTGATTTGGTAGGTAATTATATATAACTGTTAGAACATAACCGGTGCTTTCCTTCATACACGCACGGCGGCGTAGTACATAAATTAAAACGAATTTAAGCTAGCTAGTAAACATTCATAACCCAAAATTTTCCCAATTCCAAAAAGCGTCTTGCAAGCTGTAGTTTGCCATATAAAAATAATAAAAGCTTCAGATTTGAATACGAAAAGCGGAACCAATTCGGAAGATATTGCCATACGCCTCTATCTATCCATTCTCACAAACCTCATGCTCAAAAGGCACCAAACTACAACTCGCAAAAACAATGTGCATAATAAAATAACTAAAGAAACACATTACCTGTGAATTAGTCATCTCGTCTCCAGTCTACACGGGTGCAACAACAAGGCATGCACTACATAGAGGCGCACTCCAAAACTAAATAATCATGTGCATTTTGCGTATACATTCATGTAAACAAAATAACATAAAAATCAGCCGCCCACAACATGACGCACTTAACACTGAAAGTTACAAAAAAACAAAAGAGGATGCATTAAAACACGTGAATGAGAAAAAACATAAAAAATAAAGTGCACAAATAATACTGGTCACTAATAATGCACTTGTGCTAGGTCGATATGAAAAGATAATTGTGTGTGTATGTGTATGATTACGACAGCAGCGCAGGCGCAAACGCGTGTCTCGACCGGTGGCGAAAAAAAAGTGAAAAGCTACCTCTAGCAACTCGTTACTCAGTCGTTGCCGTCTTAGCTGATGCTGAGAGAAAATCAAATTCATTATTAAACCGACTGAACATCCATTACATACTAATGATGCAAGCGTTATGCAAGTTATTGAATCTGCAACCTTTGATATTGAGTTGACCTTTTGACATAAGGTAGGTAATCTTTAAATTATCTCAGAAACTTTTTTATACCACACTAAAAACTATTCTTGTATGTGATAAAGCTAGAAGAGTCAATGATATTCAAAGTTCACGTTTAATATACCAACCCTCACCAATTATATAAATACCAAGCTATGATGCCTTTTAAATTTAATTTGTATGTACTTATATTTTATATAAATCTACCCAAGCATTTCATGACAAAATAGAAAATAAATAAACGTATTGGTTACAGTGACGTATTATTTAATTGTAATATATATATTAAGTAATATGTTTATCAATAAGTTTAGTAATTGATAATATGTATTATCAAAAAGTAAGCAATAATAAAAGTAACCCTTGGGGGTGATTAGCTGGAATTGCACCCACCCATATCTTCTTTTGGGAGTCGTAAGAAGCGACGAAAGGAAAAATATTAGAAGTTCATCTGAAAAACTGCTTCTTATACTGACCCCAAGACGCCTGCCAAGCGTAGGGATTATGTCAAACCCCGCAATGGGGGATACATTTGTTCAATTATGGACGTTATGGCTATTACTAAAGAGTTGATAATTATGTTGTATATACATACATAAGAATCTTTAGTTGGTAGTAAGTAAAGTGCTTCCAGCTTGTTCAAATTTCTCGTTAGGATCAAAACAAGTGCGATTTTTCTTTTTCAAATGGCAACCGCAAAAAGGTCATCCACTTCGAATTGCACTAATTCGAACCGTCTATTTCGCAATCCAACACTTTCCCTCTACAAAGTTTAAATTATAAAATTGTTACATTACAACCAGCAAACCGTGAAAGAGTACTACATAAGTGGTCAGTTACCACCTACAGTTTGGTAGTAGGAGTTACCAGCAGCCACTTATGTCACAGTATACATACAAGATCAGTAAGAGAACTTAAAATGTTTTAGCTTTATATAAAACTGATAAAGTGACAAACCTATATACATAATATGTAACGATTTATTTGTTAA
Organism: Plagodis dolabraria; assembly: GCA_963854805.1. NCBI lineage: Eukaryota > Metazoa > Arthropoda > Insecta > Lepidoptera > Geometridae > Plagodis > Plagodis dolabraria. The sequence goes on from OY978450.1 coordinate 17,699,083, forward strand.
CATAATAAATAATAACAATATAAGTTGTAGTATGAGACCTGTAGGATTAAGTACACACATAAAAAGTGCCTAGGGATCACGTACTTTTCGAGTAAATCAAGTAAGTTTTAAATAGATCTCATTTGGATCAAGGGCAACCTCAATGCTCAGATTTATGCGGAGAGTATTGTTTCAGAAGTGATCATCCCTTTACGAAGCCGTTTGGATAATTCGTTGCGTCTAATGCACGATAATGCACGTTTACAATAATTAATATAATTTTACAATAAACAAAGCAAAAATCCTACTTTTTTCCGTTTTACTGCCAAACACGTCAGTTATAGTTCAAAATATACATGATCTCTAGACACTTGATGTGTGTGGTTAACTACACAATAGTAATTATAAGATTTAATTTGCTTTAATTTGAATTTAAATGTGGGAGATATTTTTTTAAATCCTCGATAGCATTCGAGCCTAATATATTCATTCATGATCAATGATTAAGTATTATGTATTCGTATATTGTAAACAGGCTTACCATAGAATGGAACAAGCTTTTAAGGACTATTGTCAAAACTCCCCATTATAAAGTGCTTGACTACAGATTTTCCCATAATTATTACCGTTGCGTATTAAATTTTTGTTTATTAATAGGCGGTTAGGAATTATCCCTGAGTGCTACGGGATATTTATTATTCTGATGAATATATAATAATATTTGAGCATAAAATCACAATATCTGTTATTCAAGTTATAAAAATGGCAATGCAGTAAAAGTAAGAGCAGGAGTGACGGGTGGGGTGTTTTTCATGGTGGCGGTTCATAGGGCTTTTGAAAATGCCCGCCTGGCTAGATCACAACCTCAAGTAAAAATCTATCGCCGAACATAACGGCGTGTTCCGGCACTGTACTTGAAGGGCAGTAATTCTAGAATGAACCACGACCACTACATCACTAATTATCATGTGAGATAGTGGTCAAAGGCTAGCCTATCAGCAATAAAATAGATGAGTAAGTGTGGGGTTTAAGGATAGGGGTTAATAAGGGCGTGAAGGTGAAGTTAGTCAGTGTATGTCGTCGTACCAGTTTAGGTTAAGTTTGAGGTCGAGTTGAGTCCCAGTAGATTCTACTTTTGAATGGACAAGAAGTAGCATCAATTTAGTTCAAGGAGGAAATCAAACCTTAGTTAACGTGTTACGGGTAAAAACAAATGCGCCATTGTAAATAAAAATAAGCAAATAATTCCTTATAATATATTCGTACTTTAAGAACTTTTTTATGAAGATAACTTACTGATTATTCTGTACAATGACACTTAAGTCATGGTTTGAAGATCTTGAATAACGCAAATGTTTGTGATTATTGTGTTGTATATTACATCATCACAAAATGTTAAGCAAACAATTAGAAGTCTTGACTCTGATGTGTTAATTTGTGTTCTAATTTTAGTTGTGTTATTTTGTCTTAATGGCTACTATAGATCGTAGGTTCTCAAATGCCACTGGGGTGCTACTTGGTCTTCTGATTCAGTCACTAAGCAAGCCTAATACAATTACGTGAGGCATCCATAAATTACGTGATGCAATTATGGCGATTTTTTGTTCCCGCCACCCCTCTTGGTGTCGTGAGATATGGCTTGACTCCTGCTCCCTAATCTCACTAGTTTTTTTTAATGCGTAGTGTCAAGATTTTAATATGGCCTAAAATTAGTTGATTGTATTGTGTACACTCAGTAAGTAAATCGACAATAAAGTACCGCTAATTCACCCCACGGGGACTCATGTATATTCTCAACAGCAACTACTGGGACCAACATGTTCATTGTCCATGTTATTTTCACTAAAATCATCTAATCCTTTAACTTCGCTCTGATTAAACCACTACTCTAAGCCGTTTACGCTTGTACACAGAAGATCAGTAGCTAGATTTTTGACATTGCGAGAGGGTCGCACTTTGCGCACTGGTGCAGCTAGTACACGATCGACGATGGCAGAACCATCGATGACCTCGACACGTAAACACGTTGTCAGCGCAGCTAAGAACAAGATATCAAAACTGATCCGGCACTATATCGACGTCCCGGACATCAGCTTACATACGAGAACACAATGGTTCTCGAATGGCTTATGAACAACAAGGTGACAAGTAATGACGGAATCACGACAGAATTTCTTGCGGATGGTGATGTGGATTTTAGTCCTCCAGGACTAACTTTTTCTGTCATCCTTGAAGGTAAATTACCAGAGAGACCGAAACTTTGAGCAGAAGTGTAATGGTACTGTTTTTGAGAAAAGGTGACAAGGCCTTGTTCAAGCACAACAGGCCTTTCTCGCTTTCAAACCATGTTTATAAGCTGGAGTCACTTGCTCGTGGCGATGTCGTCACAAGCCAGTTTCTGAAAAGGCTTTAGAATCACCACATAATAGACCACATCCCACGATGAATAATATTTATTGGCACATATTATGTAGCATGTCAGTATGGAAAAGGACAAATTATATTTTAATCTCAATTTAAGCACGCAGTTTTATTAGATCACGGTCTTAGAGGTAGCGGGTAAACTACCAATAAGAGCATTCTTAAGGAGTTGTGTTGTCTGGAGGTAAGTGAGGAGTTATTATCGAAAATGTTGTTGAGGCTAACCTATAGTTACTCTGAAAAGGACAGCTGCCTGAACACACCGTTAGGTTCTTGGCTACAGATATTCTACTTTAGGGTGCTAGCTAGCCAGGCGGGCTTTCACAAAATGCCCTAGCAACATGTTACAACTGCCATCCTGAAACAAAAACCGTGACCAAAACTTAACATGCCCTCCGAAGTACGGAAGTTACCCAGTTACCCATCAAAGTCACGGCCGCAGCGGACACTGCTTAACGTAATTAATTGGTTAAGAACGACGAAGTAAGCTCTGCTACGAGCGCTTCCAATACATATCCTATATCCGTGTGTTGTTAAAGGAAACATATTTTTGTAGGTTTTTGTCTTATCCTCTAAGAGTATGTTGTTATAATAGACATATTGCACCGACCCATATATGAGTTGGATAAGGATAGGTGATGATTTGTTCTTATAAGATCACGATAAATTATATCCTCACGCGGACTTGGCCGCGGGCAAATCATTTAACTTTTAAAGGTAAAAAATATTCTATAAAATCTATAAACTACGAGTACAAACTTATGAATTACGTGTACCTACAAAGTTAATAGAAAATGCCTCAACGCAATTTTCTTGCTTACTATGTGAAAGTTATAATTGAAATGTAAATTCTATAACGGTTAACAGCAATTCATCAAGCTCACTATAATATTGAATAACAGTACTTGTCACAAATGATGTGAATTATAATACTTTAACATTATTATGTGGGAATATGACCCTTGTAGATAGCATTAAAGATTACTAGGTATGTACTTAACTACACATAATATACGAAACGTGTAGTTTGGTACGTTTGGGACTGTGATGAATTAGTGGTTGAGATGAGTATTTTTGAGTTCTGTTCGGGCGGTCGTAAATACGAATCTTGGCTTCTTAAAGACTTTAGCTTCACGGTAGAGCATTTTACATAAACCTTGCAATCAATCTCCAAATTAAACAGACGAAACTCTCAGGAGAAATCTTCACGTTGATGTAATACCGGAATGGAGACAGCAATCTTCAGCTGATATGCCCAACTCGATCAAGCTCAATAGACGAATTTCGAAGGAACTGCGACAGGACTTGTACGCCTTCAATACAAAACGTATTAAGGACATATACCCGCCAGCCAAAGCGTGAACTTTTATATAAACTCAACTTGTTATTAAAAAAAACTCACATGTAAATATAGTGTATTATTAGACCTATCGTTTCTGGCTTAAATCCTTTTTCTTTTGGACTAATAATTAAAATTTTTATTATATACTGCGTTTTGCATGCATAAAAACGCAGTTCCAATCTCATTTTAATAATAGCGAATAAAACTCAATGTTTTTTACATACGTAATCACTATCCTAATATCTAGGTTTAAGGTGCATAAGATTTTCATTAAATTATACAGTTTTGAAATTACTAGCAAAAACTCGTAATTTTAGATAAAACTAAGCCCCAAATTTAAGGACCTCCCTTTCAAGAAAAAAATAGGATGTTTTTAATATTTCCATTGCACCACAAACATGGGGAATATAATGAACTTTCTATAATGGGAAGTTACATGTGTACTATATTTTTTTAATAATATAGAAACGCTATATACTAAACTTTGTAATTATTAGTCCAAAAAAAGGATTCAAATCGAAAACGATAGGTCTAATAATACGCTATATTTACATGCGAGTTTGTTTTAAATAACAAGTTGAGTTTATAAAAAGGTCTGTGCTTTGGCTGGCGGGCATATGCCCTTAAGTTCGCAATCGAGAGTAACCAAGGCTTCAAAATGTTTACGTAAAATTCGTCTATAGGGCAGATCAAAATGACGAAGCTAAAGATCGACGATGGCACGACAAGCAGTTGTCAGACACTTAAGGACTAGAGAGCCTAACTGGTAAAAAAAGGAATGTACAAAAGTGTAGTGGTACTGTTCTTCAAAAAAGTGTCAAGATCTCGTAAAATAACTAAAAGCCGATTTCACTTCATAAGCTGTTTGCGAGAGTCATTACGAATCGTTTAACGACTTCCAGCCTCCTAAACAAGCCGATTTCCGAAAAGGCTTTAGCACCATATACTACATCTATACGCTCCGCCAGATTATACAGAAGACTGAGGAGTATAATCGTCCATAATGTCTAGCGGACTATGAAAAGGGCTTCGATTTAATCGTAACTAGGGCGGTACTGTAGTCTCTTCAGCGATGCCACCTTGACTATAACGAAAACTTGAAGAATTAGGCATAAACATCTATGGCTAATACATCACACACTTTCGTTTCGCTGATGACATAGTCATTATGGCAGCTGCTTGGGGAGCATAGTAAAATGCTCAGCTACCTCAGTATAGTTTTCCAGCATGTGGGTCCAACTTCAACATAGAGGTTGCCTGAAGAATCTAACTTGAGTATATCCCGTGGAAGTATATAGTAGTATATATGGAAGCCACCGGCGGATGCTAGCACTATTAATATTATATATGTGTGTGTGTGTTTTTGTTTGTCACTACTCATCTTCTTAATGGCTGGATTTTGATGAAACTTGGTATATATATTCCATAAGATTCTGACATAGGGTGGTTTCTACCTATATTTCCTAAGTAGTTTCAGAGTGGGCATGTTAAAATTAAAATCACGGGTCAAGTAGCTACAGATTACAGAATATTTTTTTATGTTGCCGATTATATTACCTGTAAGTCGTATATTGTCGAAGGTAGATAGATAGATAAACTCTTTATTGAACACCTTAAACTATACCAAAATTAAAAATATTTAGCTTATAATAGTGAACAATAGGCGGCCTTATCACTCAAAGCGATCTCTTCCAGACAAACTTTGTTTAAACAACTTAGCAAGTTTTGACAAGGGATAGCAGTGTACAATATCCTTAAAAAAATTGATATTTATAAATATCTACAGTGTAATATACAATATAGATAATTAATGTATTCTTACATAATATATACATATACATACAAAAAAACATACATATATGTACAAATACAGTACGTAAATATGATGTTTACACGTATGGAGCTTATGCTAGCACGACCGGTAAAAAGCTTTAACTTTGTCTTTGAAAACATTTAAGGACGGAGCTTGTTTGGTATCAAGTGGCAATGCATTCCAGAGTCTGACGGCTTCGACTGAAAACGAACGGTCATAAAACGAGGTAGTGTGTGGAGGAAATTTAAGCATAAGATTCTCTGATGACCCTAAGCAAAGAGAATTAGAGGCATTAAGGTAATCAAAACGCTCTTTAAGGTACTGGGGTGAAGAAGGGTTGAACAAAATATTGTAGAGAAGAGATAGGATGTGAGCATTCCGGCGACGTCGTATAGGAAGCCACTTGAGCTTGGTGCGAAATTCAGAAACATGGTCGTATTTGCGCTAGCCAAATATGAACCTTATTGTAAAGTTTTGAAGACGCTCAAGTTTGTTAAGCTGGTCCTACGTAAGGTCTAAATAGCAGGCGTCTGCATAATCAGGAATCGGTAACAAAAGAATCTGTGCAACCGCAACTTTAGTGGCTGTTGGCAAAAAGTTTCTCAGTCTTCTGAGTGAACCTGCAGCAGCAAACATTTTACGGCTAATGGTTTCATAAGGTATTAACAGGCTTAACATAGAATTACTAGCTCCAGAAACACACTGTTAGGTGTTTAGAAACCAATTTATACTTTACCGTGATAGCTAACCAGACGAGCATTTGCAATATGTTCTACCACCATGCATAACATGGACAACCATATAAATATAAACATATAAGATAATTAAATAAAATAAAAAAAATATAGGGCAAAGAAAAGGTTAGTGATGACGGTGTGAACTATACTTCATAACAGTGAGAGAAAACAACAGAAGCTAAATAGGCCTTGTTATTAACTTAAACAAAAAATCACAAAAATATTCTGCTCATACAATTCTTTCTTGCAGGCATCATTACAGGTCACTGAAACCTGGATTATTATCTGCACAAAATCAAAGCATAGATAGTTCTCATAGATATAGAAGTTATTTTTGTAAAAATAACACAATCATGCATGTTCTACAGAACTGTCACAGAATGAATATATGAATCACAATGGAACCGCGCGAGTTATTCTCATCATATGCCACTGAGGCAACTATACAACCAATGTTAAGTCTTCTGCTATGCTAAGGAGTTAGGATGGCTTGTATAGAAGCTGATGGGGGTATATATATATAAAACTACCTCAAGTGGAACATCAGTGCTGGACTTGTCTCTCCAATTGTTAGAATTACATTTACAGTGTGGCCAGTATACAGATAATCTAAATAATGTAAAATATGTTTAAATATCTCATTTTCTAGTATCAGTTATAATCTTTATAATAAATAGAAACAATAAAATCTATTGTTATTTTGTGAGTATATTTGCATCAGCTAATGTTGAGCAGTTAAGGACTATCTTATAGATTCTTGTTGGGTAAGAAGGTGACTAAGGGTAAGAATGAAAACACATAATAAGCAGCATGCTAACACTAACTTAAATGTGAGTGGGGAGATGCTGCACATTGGGTGTATGATAGGGCTCTTTATTACTTTAACACCCTGATAAGCTAATAGAGATTGAATATACTACAATTGAGAGCATTCCCCAGAAGGGTTAGGACAATACCTCATATGCAGTTGTCGGTTAATCAAAACAAGAGGGAACAATATTTTTACACTAATTTATATCCGAATGCAACACTAGTCACTATGAAGTGTAGTTGCATTTGCATTTTAACAAAATGATAGTAAATACTCCCTCGCATTAATACCTATATAAACTTATCAATTAGGTAAATTACCAATATTTTGTTACCAAAAGGTTACTGAATGACACATTATAATGACTTGGTCTAAATGTATAATTTTCCTTATCAAATCATCAACAAAAATATTTTGTATCTATAGATAAAATAGTTAGATTTATATTATCTAGAAGTAGAAAGCAACTACAAGTATGTAACAATGTTCTTGCACTTTTACAATCTCAATAATTAGAACATCACCACGCTGCTGTGTAATAGAAAAATCATTTAATGACCAGAAGTGTTTGAATCTAGAATAATTAATGTTTAAAAGTAACAAAGGCCACCGCCGCTTTGATAATAAACTTAAAATCTTACCTTAGCAGCGGGCTTATTACACGCTCTCACATCAACCAAAGCGCTGTTTTTTGCGGGACTCTTTTCAGTTATATTTATGATATCCAAGCAATTTGCTTCCCTTATAGTTTCATCTTTTACTGGAGGCATATCCTAAGAATATCGAAATCAGTTTCACGTAATTATTTAACCACTAATTCAGCGAAAATATATGAGTACGAAAATACATACAACACTTCTGGAGAAAATCGAAACGACTCTGAGCCAGTGCTGCCATATGGAGAAGTCATGAAATATTTATTCCAAAAATCCGTACAAGTCTTGGCATAGACAAGAGTAATATACCGGAGGCTTGGGCACCAGCAAGGTCGTTTCACATATTATAATGATGGTATCGTAGCCAGTGGTTGTTGTGAAGTGCGATGCATCGCAAGTTTCCATCATACTTTTAAAATGTCTCTATAGTAAAAATATGTCTGAAAAAACTCCCTCTACCACCACAGTTTAGTGAGGAATAATTATTAACGCTGAGATGAAAGTGAGGTACGTACTTATATTAAAGGGTAATATCAGTTTCCATCGGTAAGATCATAAATGCAGCAGTCCACACTTTCGAGTATTCGTTATATTATGTCACCAGAATCCGAAGGACGCAGTTATTTTAATACAATCTTTGAAAGAACTGCACAATTTTAGATTCAAATTGTGAGTAAATGAATCTATAGATGAAGTATATAGAAGATTCAACTAATACCCTGTTCTTAATTTCGGATATTATTTAAATGTTCGTGGTTTTATTTCGGTACAAGAATCGGTATCTGCATGTACACTGCAGTCCGTAGAAATACAGATATATCAGTATATATGGCAACACTCCTAAAAACTGTGAAACGACATGTGAATGAAGGAAAAGCGAAATGACTGAATGTATGATATACGTTTTGACTGGGTTTTGACGTTTAACTGAACCTAAGAGCAAGTACCTGCTACTAGCATGATTGGAAGCAATATGTACTACGTTGCTTGTACGTATAATAAGTACTTATTACTTCCATGGCTCCTAGAAATTAACCAAAGTAGCAGTGGTAGGACCAACTCAAAATTTCAAAAAATTGCTACTACTATAAATTATATATAGCTTTTTTTCGAATCATTGAATATTTGTAGTGTTACATTTATCATCATGCATTATACCCACAGGTAGTGGCACTGGTGTCTAAGCACCAACATTATGCCAAATATGTTTTCAATTCATGTGAAACTTTTGAATGTATTGTATAATATAATTCAATCTAGCAAACTAGGTATAAACCCCCTTACTAAGATTTTTTTCTACTCTCTGCCCCCTTATCGATTGATCATGAAACATGTGTTCCTGTATATATGTTATTTAATTTTATGCAGTTTAATTTTGGTTGGCATGTTTAATTAATTTAACATGACTGCCCAAAAAAGGAGTGGTATGGTTTCAGGATTCATGTATCTATGAATGTATGTTTGCGAGTTTTTTATTCCAACATAACTTCTAAACGGCTTAACCAATTTTAATGTATGAGATATCGTTCTATTCATCTCGATAGCGCAAGTGACACTAGATATATAAAAACAAACTGGTGGTTTCGAGAAATCATATTGGGAGATTTTTTCTTCTTCCAAACCCATCGAGTTGTGTGTCAAAATGAAGGACTGTAAAAAACGATTTCATTAATATATATAAGTAACTTGTAGTTTTAATTTCAATGTAACGATATAAAGTTTAACGAAAATTAATAATTTGCAGTCATGTTTTTTTAATTTTTATACCTGTTGATGTTTTTGTCACCTCCCAAACTGCAATTCAGTATGTATTAATACACATTACTTATATAAATATACATGTAACATTATTGGTCTATGTCATATATTGACCTATTTACTGAGCTATCATAATATAATTTATAATAAGACCTTTAAACTCATAGATTTATATTAATGTATTATGTACATACTCTTAGTTATGGCTCTTTATGTCTGTATAACCCAGGGAGCCAAATCCCATCTTTTTACGAAATCAACCAGATTTCATACATATTATGTGGTATTTAGATAATTTAATACGCGCCTCAGGGAGAAATGTCTGTGGTGTAATATTTTAATTAAGTGGACTACATACTGTTTCTACTATTACATTTTTTTTCTTTACAAACACAGTATACCAACTTATATATTTTATATTAGTATATGAAATAATTATTTAAACACTACTAGAGTTTTTCACCTCATTAGTACCACCCATCAGAAAAAACTTATAGAAGCGGACGAGTTTGTCCCCGTCCAACTATGTCAAATGAATGGTACTTTAACTTCTATAAACACAAACTAGTCACGGATCGCAGGCCGTTGTTACACAAGACATACTCAGAATTAGAATACAATATAAGTATTACTGAATTATGCACTAACAAAATAAACTTTGGTAGCCTTTATTGAACAAAATACTATGAACTATATACAACACTATATTAAATACAATATACAACTATATACAGCTACTACAATAAAAGCATTTAGACAACCTGTAAGTCATATATATCTCATATTTCGATCGTTAAATTGATCGAAGGTTATTTATTAGCCTTTGATAGATTCAGATCTTTATCCAACAAAAATTTATTAATCACTAAACATCTTTTTATAATTTAACATTTTAAGGTCAATAATATATTTTGCAATTATACAAATTGGAATACAATTGAATAAAAACATTTTTTTTAAATATTTCGTTCTTTATTCATGTCACGATAGTCAACAATTAGGAATGTAAAAAATTAACAGTTATACGAACACAAAAATAAATAAATAATTTAACTATATCTACTTATGACCTAAAAATGTTACACTTAAAAATTGTGAGCTCTGTTTTCTAGTAGGAGGCAATCATAAGTAGAAAACAGAGGTCACTGTCCACGGGTAGAGTACCTAAAAGGCTGGCAGCATTACCCCGTTGTATGGCAATACTAATTCTCTGGCCGAGGTAAGCGCCAGCCCTTTGGTCGTTAAAACATATTATAATATGTAAGGTCTTTGTATAAAACATACAAGTGCGAGTCGGGCCTCGCTGATTTAAGTTCCGCATCAAGCTGTGGCGTTTATTACGCACCTTATTTTCATTTATTTGTATAATTCACTTTGTATGATTAATTGATTATTTAGAATATTTACCTACCATTTTAGTGTTCGTTTACAGTTTATTATTTTATATGTTTCTGAACGTAATATTTAAGTTAGCCATTATGGCATTTAATTTAAGGCAACTGGCAGCACACATATACCAGCCAGTGACGCGTTCGGTCGGTTACACATAAACGACTGCGCTGCGTATTTTTACATGTAATCTTTGTATTTTACACAAACAGTCTTATGTTTCCATTTTAACCATTTAACTGTGCATTAATATAACTCTGGTGTTAAACTAACTATTCTAATATATTTTGTGTAACTTTGGTGTGAACTTGTATATTAAATATTGTGTAATAATGTTCGGCATTTTCTTCATCGAGCTATCATCATACGTTAATAAGAACACGGTACAACAAAACTAAAAGGGTGATACGGGCTGTACCACTATCCGCCCACTCATCACCCCAAATTGGTGACCCCGACGTGATGAAGCATCGATCAACGGAGCTGAATAGTGTCGAAAATATTCTATTTCTACAAGTACAAGAAATGCGAAGCAGCTGACGCCGCCGTACTTTTCGACTTGGACTACCTCTGCATGACCTACCTACGAGCTGAACTGCCACGAGACCGGTATTAATTCTTCAAAAGTAACTATCATTCGTGAATTAGTGCAGTGTTCAAAAGTGTAACGGTCGCGTCGCGTCCCAGCCATAAAAGTGCCTACATTCCACAAAGCGCATCAATACAAAAAATCGTGAACACGTGCGGATCGGCTTGTTGGGCGTTGAAGCTATTCGGGACTCTCCGCGCGCGATTGCACGCTCGCGCCCCCTAGCGCCATTCAATGACATCCAACTGTCTGTGTCAACATCCATCGCAGCTGTCAAAGTCATCGAGTAACAGTGTCAGTTGAGGGATTGACAATCTTGTCCAGTTTACGTTCCGGTTCACGCAAGTATTTTTATGCAACTTTACGAACATTAGATCTGTTTCACCTAAAGTTTTAATTTTTTTGCCTATGGTGTTTATGTAGTGTAATGGTAGAAGTGTAACTTTTTACAAACTCTTTACTTGTTTTTCTAGTTTCTATTAGTACGCAACTACCTATTAATAAACTTTTTATACTTTAAACTTCTTTTTGGGAGTATTAGTTTAACGGTTAAGATATTTATCATGTAACTTTTATACACATTTTTTGATTTTTGGCTTGATTTATGGTAGATGCATTAGACATTTTATTTACACATTTTGACAATATTTTGTATTAATGTAATTACACTACCTATTTAAAACTTTTATTTTGTGATTTTTATTTTACTAATGTGTGTCTAGCGTATATCGTGTGTACCTATATCACAATTTTTTGTGTGAACGCACCACTCCCTTAGTTTCGGAAAAATATTTTTCTTGTTTTGTTAGTATATTTTTGTTTGTTTATTTGGATGATCTAGTGACATCTGATTTTCACATATTATATTTACATAGAGTACTATATTATATCATTCGTTATGGCTGATGAACTCCAAGCACGTTTGGCTGCCCTTGAGGCCCAGACTAGCTGTGAAAATATTATTTTCACTGAGTCATCACAGCCCGCGGTTTCTGAACCACTGCTAGCCATGTTATGGGAGATAGTCGAGGAACTCGGTCAACAAGTTGCTGCCTTGTCTTCGCCTTCATCAATACGCTCTCGATCTCGTTCTAGGACTAACCAGTCTTCGCGAAGTACGACGCCTGACCAGTCTAAAAAACGGTGCTGGTATCACAGGACTTTTGGTGAAAAGGCGACCAAATGTATTTCGCCTTGCAATTGGAAGGCGGAAAACTCCAACAGCAGTCAGTAGTGGCGGCAGCTGACTGCGACGCCGCTGGCCAACTTTCCAGCCGCCGTCTTTTCATCACGGATCGTGTCACAAAACGACAATTTTTGATTGACACTGGTTCTGATTTATGTTGTTACCCTCGCTGTTGGCTTTCAGACCGGAGGAAAACCTCCGACTATGAGCTCAGTGCAGCTAATGGTAGCAGTATAAAGACGTACGGTAGTATCAACTTGACACTCAACTTTGGTCTCCGGCGCAGTTTCGTGTGGTCGTTCGTCGTTGCTGACGTCACAACCGCCATTATTGGTTCAGATTTCTTGGCACATTACCATCTTCTGCCTGATTGCCGAACCAAGCGGTTAGTTGATGGCCTTACCAGCCTTTCAGCGCACGCCACTACCGCAACTTCCGAACAACCTAGTGTCAAGGCTGTAGCTTCTTCAAATTCTGCTTTCGCACATGTGCTAGCAGAATTTTCAGAGATTACTCGTCCTCCTGGTTTTCCCAGGTCTGTAAAGCACGACACTGTGCACTACATTAAGACAACAGATGGGCCGCCTATCTCCTGCCGTCCTCGCCGTTTGGCTCCTCAAAAACTTCTCTCTGCCAAAAAGGAATTCGAAGATATGGTTCAGGCTGGTATTGCTAGACCATCTAAAAGTGCCTGGTCGTCTCCTTTGCACATGGCTCCGAAAAAGGATAACACCTGGCGTCCTTGTGGTGACTATCGCGCTTTGAATGCCAGGACTGTGCCGGATCGGTACCCAGTTAGGCACATTCATGATTTTGCCCATAACCTCACTGGTGCTAAGGTCTTCAGTACCATCGACCTGGTGAAGGCCTATCATCAGATTCCAATCTTTGAAGAGGATGTTGCCAAGTCTGCCATCGTCACTCCATTTGGCCTTTTTGAATTCCCCTTCATGAATTTTGGTCTTCGAAATGCTGGTCAAACATTTCAGCGTTTCATCGATGAGGTCACTCGAGGTCTTGACTTCTGCTTTCCGTATGTCGATGATATCCTCGTCTACTCAGTAGACGAGGCTCATCACTGCGAACATTTGCGAATCCTTTTCGGGCGCTTAAGGGACTACGGTGTCGTAATAAACCCTTCCAAGTGCGTTTTTGGAGCCAGCGAAGTAACTTTCCTCGGTTACCACATCAGTTCCGAAGGCACTCGACCACCACCAGAGCGTGTCCAGGCCATCCTGGATTTTCCCCCTCCTAAAACCGTTCAAGGCGTACGTCGTTTTCTCGGCATGATAAACTATTATCGTCGATTCATTCCGCACGCAGCACAGTTTCAAGCTCCACTGATCAACGCCGTAGTGGCAATCAATGGCAAAGGTGCCAAACCATTTATATGGTCACCTGAGCTACTTGATCATTTTGAAGCTTGCAAAAGGAGCCTATCTAGCGCCACGCTACTGCAACATCCAATCAACGATGCACAACTTGGTTTGTTTACTGACGCATCCAGCGTCCACATTGGTTCCTGCCTCCAGCAACAAGTTGATGGCGAGTGGTTCCCCCTTGCGTTCTTCAGCAAGAAATTGACTGAGCAGAAATCGCAATGGCCAGCTTATTACCGAGAGTTACTAGCGGTTTATGAAAGTGTACAGCACTTCCGTTATATTCTTGAGGTACAACACGTGACTATCTTCACGGACCACAAGCCTCTGCTGTACGCTTTTATTCAACGTCGGGAAAAACTGCCACCCGCGCAATTAAACCAATTGTCTTTTATCAGTCAATTTACAACTGATATAAAATACATTAAAGGTGTGGACAACATCGTTGCTGATGCAATGTCTCGTGTCGACGCTATCACACTCGAGGAAGACTACGAAGCTCTTGCCGCATCACAAGAGACTGACCAGGAATTGTCTGACTTGCGACAGCAAGGCTCTAGCCTGCAATTGTCCAAAGTCATAATTCCTGGTACAAACATCTCTGTCACCTGTGACGTATCGACTGGTAAGCCTCGTCCGTACTTAACCTCTTCCTTTCGCAGAGCTGCCTTCAACAAACTTCACGAACTCAGTCATCCCGGGGCACGGGCTTCCACCCGCCTCGTTACTGATCGCTTTGTTTGGCCCTCTGTCAACAAAGATTGCAAGGAGTGGGCTCGCACTTGTGAGGCGTGTCAACGCGCCAAAGTGACGCGCCACAATTCTGCTCCGCTAGGCAATTTCAATTTACCTTCTGGTCGGTTTAGCCATATTCATATCGACATTATTGGTCCCTTGCCGATATGTAATGACTATCGTTACTGTTTAACAGCCATAGATAGAGCCACCAGATGGCCAGAAGTTTGGCCAATGCAATCCATTACCGCTGAGGAAGTTGCAGAAACTTTAACTCGCGAATGGGTTCCTCGTTTTGGCGTGCCATCAATCATAACAACAGATCAAGGTACTCAGTTTGAGTCTGATTTGTTCCGCCGATTGATGACACATTTTGCCACTAAGCGAGTCCGAACGACATCGTACCATCCTTGCGCTAATGGCATGATTGAGCGTGTTCACCGTCAACTAAAGGCTGCTCTCATGTGCCACCGCGATTCCTGGGTTCGTTCGCTTCCTTTTGTTCTTCTTGGCATGCGTTCAGCTTTCAAGGAAGACCTGAAAGCTACAGCTGCCGAGATGGTTTATGGAGAATCTCTTAGGTTGCCTGGTGAACTGTTTGTTCCAGCTTCTGGAGCAGACTCCATCAGTGACCCTGCAGACTTCGTTGTGCAACTCCGACATCACATGTCGACTGTACGCCCGATCCCTGCATCTCGTCACTCTCAACCTTCTTCCTTCATTTTTAAGGATCTCTCCTCAACGTCTCACGTTTTTCTTCGGGATGACACTGTCAGACGCCCCTTACAACCGCCTTATACGGGTCCTTTCCAAGTCGTTAATCGTGCCAGCGATGGAAAAACGATGACTTTGGACATTAAGGGCAAACGCGTTGTTGTAAGCATTGACCGCGTCAAACCAGCTTTTATTAGCCATCCTTCTTCATCTGAGCCTATTTCAAAGCTGGTGCAGTCTCTTCCGTCACCTATACAACTTACCAAGCCTGTTACTGCACCTTCAAATACTACCACCACCACAACAAAGAAACTGCCATATACCACTCGGTCTGGTAGACATGTTAAGTTTAAGGATTACCCTGATTTTTGTTAAAATCTGTTTTTCCTTCTCCGTAGGGGGGTGGTGTGGCGTTTATTACGCACCTTATTTTCATTTATTTGTATAATTCACTTTGTATGATTAATTGATTATTTAGAATATTTACCTACCATTTTAGTGTTCGTTTACAGTTTATTATTTTATATGTTTCTGAACGTAATATTTAAGTTAGCCATTATGGCATTTAATTTAAGGCAACTGGCAGCACACATATACCAGCCAGTGACGCGTTCGGTCGGTTACACATAAACGACTGCGCTGCGTATTTTTACATGTAATCTTTGTATTTTACACAAACAGTCTTATGTTTCCATTTTAACCATTTAACTGTGCATTAATATAACTCTGGTGTTAAACTAACTATTCTAATATATTTTGTGTAACTTTGGTGTGAACTTGTATATTAAATATTGTGTAATAATGTTCGGCATTTTCTTCATCGAGCTATCATCATACGTTAATAAGAACACGGTACAACAAAACTAAAAGGGTGATACGGGCTGTACCACTATCCGCCCACTCATCACCCCAAAAAGCTATCAATCAAGTTTTCAGTTTTTTTGGTTCGTTAAAGGCTAATACACACTACGGTTTAAATTACGCAAACACTGCTGTCAATGTACCCATTGCAAAAGCTCGGTTCATAACTGAAATACGAGAATATGCACTGTTTGCGCGCAAACGATGTGAACCGATATGTAGACACGCTAATAACATCTGCTAACTGTCAATTTGCTTATTCGCAATTTTCAAAAAATCACCTTCACGTCAATTATTGATAATAGAAGTATTGCACTTCAAGGCATTCTTTTGTAAACAGATGTTTGTACGTTCAACATCTATATCTATAATATAACATCTATTTTGACGTTTGTGCATACATTGCACTACCACTTTTCTGTGAGCGTTGTTTGCGGCTGGAGGTGACGTCATAGATGATGTCATTATGCTATCGTGGTGTCTGTTTAGCAAGTTATGCACCGACCGTTTGCGTGCATACAGTGCAAATAGCGCATATTTGCGTGACTTGAACCACAGTGACAGTAAAGAACTTTTTTCGAAGCATAATATGTCATAATTCCTGATTCTAAACTATTAGGATTTGAAAATCCTGTATGTAATGGTCTAACATTTGGAACTTTGAGGGCATTGACGCCTGGGAGCATAAGTTGTTCACAACTTAGGAGAGAAGCGTGATGTCATTGTCTTATTTAGCGATCTTCTTTTAGCCAATTGACTGGGTAGAGAACCTGATTCGTAAACCTACCCACTACGGTTTCGTTCCTGGAAATTCTCTGAATCGTAATAGATACATATATATTTGTAAGACAGACCAGGTGCAACAGGTTAAAATAAATGGAAAATATCTTCCGGGCGCTTAGTAAAAATGGAGATCCCTCATGGATCAATATAAGGTTTCTATTTCGTTTCTAAAGTGCTTCGTCGTATATTAAACATTTGCCTTGCCTGTTTTTGTTGTTTCATTGTAATTATTTTCAAGGTATGTAAATAAAGAATTTTCTATCTATCTATGAGTACATCATCATAACAATATCCCGACATCAGATGTATTAGATCGTATGTCCAAAACTCTTACTTTTCAGGAGAGCGAAACTAAAATTGACAATATTATTTCTTCATATTTATTTCAATCAGTATTTTATAATCTCAGTATGTTAGTCAGTATTTTTTGCTTTATATTTTGTTCTCCATAGTAAATTTCACTTTTAATTACAACCATAACTGTTTAAATCATCTTAATCCATTTATTTAATCCCGTACATTCGACCTTATGCTTTATATGTGATAGATCTTTGTTAGTCGTATACATGTATTATTGTTTTCATATAAGTACCTAGTTATTACATGCCCGTGTGTCACTTAGGTCTTGGCTTAAAACCGGCGCTGTAGGTTCGCCCACAGCATCATGCTGAGCCAGGACCTTTTGAGAACTAAGGTACAAGACGGCAATGATCCTAGTTTTAGAGTTCCGTACCCAAAGGGTAAAAACGGGAGCCTATTACTGAGTCTTCGCTGTCCGTCCGTCCGTCTGTCACCAGGCTGTATCTCAAGAACGGTGATAGCTAGACAGTTGAAATTTTCACAGATAATATATTTCTATTGCCACTATAATAACAAATGCTAAAAATAAAATTAATATTTAAGGGTGGCTCCCATACAACAAACTTGATTTTTTATCGTTTCTTGCTCGATATTAATAACGGTGATAGGTAGACGCTTTAACTATTCTCAGAATATGTTTTATGTTCTCTGTAAATATAATAAATGAAAATAAAATAAATAATTAAGGGGGTATGGGAATACAATAAAAAGTGTCTGTAACTTGCAAGATTAGGTAACAGATAATGGTACAGAACCCTCGTGCGCGAGTCCCTCTCGCACTTGGCTGGTTTTTTTTTATTTCTTATTGTTTACCTTAAGTTGGCTATTATGTTCCTTAAGTTTCATATAAACTCTTTTTTCTATATATTATTAAAATACCATGCTTTACACACTATAGCAAAAATAATAAAAATGATATACGTGGAGCTAGGAGGAAAACAACAAAATAAGTTTAAACAAAAAGCTATTGTCTTAATAATAATAAGCCTGTTAAACATCAAAAAAATAACCTAAAGACATCAAAATATTGGATGGTAACAAATTTAAAAGATCTTTGACTCACTGGCTTCTTATAAACTGCTTTTATAGTGTTAAAGAATTTAAAGACTTTTGTTAAATGTAATATTGACTGAATTCATACAACAAAAATTTGCACGTCTGCTTGCAGACTAAGTACAGTATCTTAACAATTAATATAAGATCTTATATGACATGTATTTTAGCAAATAAATTATTTGATTTGATTTGTTTATTTCCAATACATCTTAAATATAACAAAGGTTTAATTAGGGCAGTCAATAACATATTTGAAGTTAACTTTTTATAAATCTGAATTTACGCTTTTTCATCGGGTATTGTCTATATAGTCACAGGAAAATCAGGCTCATTGTCATAATGTTTCAGATTTGTATAAAACCGTAAAATTCTGCGGGTACCTATTCTAAGAGGGTAATTAAACTTTTACAATATTTTGCAGATAATATTGGTTTCTCTTCTTGTCGTACATTTGGTAAGCTACCCAGAATACAGATGACCATAGAGAAATTTTGCTAGCAATAATATTTCGGAAAATTCTACAAATAAATTTGTTTTACAAATTAGTATTCAAATTCATTTATTTAATTTAAGCGTCTACGACGCTCTTATGAAGGTCAATTACAAATTTTAATATTGAAACATTTTACATTGTTGTGCAAAGCTCAGCATAAAAACATATAGAGCCACTGCGAGAAGAACGGCCTCCCAGGCTGATCTGGCTTTAGTCGAAGTCAAACACATTCGGAGATTTTGATCTCTTTGCCACCTTTGCTTTTTTCGTGTTACAAATGTCCCATTTTATTATAAAAGACGAGGATGTCTTTGAAATACCAAAGCTCCACGTTAAATACTTCACAAACATTTTTCCTCCACACTATTTTATGCATTTGGCCCAATCTATGGATAACAATTTCCATTGTGTTAAGCTGTTTATTTCTCTGTCTATTCATGAACGTATTTGGTCCACTTCCATAGTATTTTTTTAATATCCGATAGACTAGCCTTTGACCACTATCTCACCTGATGTGCTCGAAGATGTTATTCAGGCTAACCTAGAATTACTGGCTCTAGACTGGACTTGACTTGGCGACAGATTTTCTGCTTGAGGGTAGCTAGCCAGGTGGACATTCGCAAAATATCCTACCACCAACTGTGCTGTAACGACTACTATCCTAAGACCTAACAACCGAGACCGACGACGGCTTAACGTGCTCTCCGAAGCGCTCAGTAGTTATGTCATAACTCATCAGCGGTTACCCATCCAAGTCATGACCGTGGCGGACGTTGCTTAACTTAGCTTATCGGTTAACAACTGCTAGGCAAATTTCGCTACGAGCGGTAGGAGTGAAAATCTATCACCAAGCATATTGTGTTCCGGCAACTATCCTAAGAGCCAGTGAGCACTCTTGGTATAGCATGTTGGGGAGGGACTTTTGTTATGAATGCCTGGAAGTTACCACCAGCAACAAATCTGTTGTCTAGCATATAGAGGACAAGTATCCTTATAATTGCCTGTAAACATTTTAGCTATTGCAAGGTCCTAGGATTTTTTTTATAAAATTCTGGAAAGCTACATCCATCAAATAACAAATCACTCGCCAAGCACTATATAGTTTAGTGGTAGCTGTACTTTAAAGCCGGTGAACATTTTAACTTTTACATGGTGGTAGGGAATTTAGTTAGAAACGCCTTGAAAGCTACGACTATCAAGGAACAAATCTGTTGCCAAGCATATAGGTATATAGGGAGTGTTCCGTTAATTGCCATCGAACATAAAATACTAGCCATTTGATGGTGGTAGTAAATTTTGTTATAATCGCCTGGAAAGCTAATACGATCAAGTAACAAATCTGTCGCCAAGCTCTATATTGTTTTGTGGTAGCTGTACTTAAAAGCCGGCGAATAATTTATTACATAGCGGTATATAGGCATTTCGAATTTTGTTGAAGTGCTTTTGGATAATTCCTAAATTAGTCACATAAAAAATATATTCAGTATAAAATAGTCCATAAAAAAGTCGATCTACTGCATTACTATGATACACTGCGTCGTCAATACCATGTGGCTGAAAGCGCGCCATACTATCTGCACAGCGTCGCTTAGCGACGCGTCGCTAAGCGACAATTGTTCGTTTTAATAGCACTTGTAAAATGCTAACATTTCCAAATACAAGACAAAAATAAATTCCAGTACCTATGAAAAGCACACAATATGGGTAATTGCAGGTTGTAAACATTGCTACTATCGGGGTCAGTTTATTTGATAAAATGTACATATTTGTAATTTTTTTTTATGACATTGTGACGGAAAATGCATGAGGCCCACCTGATGTTAAGCGGTATTCTCTGCCTATAATATCTACATTTCGTTACAAGTGACGATCCATCACCTGACTGCACCAATCACCCTGAGTCATACAGTTGTTAGTTCTCATTTGCCTGTAATTTACTGGTTTACTCTCAAGAACTGCTGCCGGAACACACTGTTAGGTGTGTGGCGACCGCTTTTCTACATGACTTGAGGATGGTGGCTAGCCAGGCGAGCATTCACAAAATGCCCTATCACAATGCTGTTAAGCTTAAGCCCAGATCGAACCATGGACCTACGGCACGTTGGCAGTCAGCTGTGGCAGTCCACAGTTATTACCGCTCAGCTATCATTGCTTCGCTTTAGTTGGATTGTTGTCTTTTAAAAAATAAACTGAAGTCAACCTTATTCTCAAAGTTGTTTGATCAAGCTATTTAGAGCTGAAGTTTTCATATTATGTCTAAGATGGCGACGACTATGGCGCGGCGTCGTCTTCTACCTAGGAGGAACTTTCTTCTAGTCTTCTACTGTATTTGAAATCTGTTGACGAACCGGAGATTGAAGTGTCACCAGAATGTGATAATAAGCTAACATACTGCTTGGCATTCATTAAGTCATCTGGGTCCTGAACTTTATTAAAATACATACATGCACTATTTTTTTTGTGTATTCCCGATGTCCCCATTAGCCATATCCCCATCAATGGGGACACTGAGAATTGAATAAAAAGAAATGTAAAACGTTCCTGCTATCCCCATCGCATGTATCCCCATCAATGGGGACAGCGGGAATAGACTAAAGCGTAAAAAATGTTGCCCACGGTCCCCACCGCCTTTTTAGTTATCAATGGGGACATCGGGAATGGAACAAATTGTGAAAATTAATGCCCACTGTCCCCACTACTCGTCTCACAGTCAATCATAAATAATATTATTAGCTAAAATGTTGTCATTGTTGCGACTATATAATTATTTCGTTGTCTCACATTCATAAAATACTTAGGGCTTTCACTTACAAAATCTTTCACAATGATTTTTAATTAGTGTAATATATAACTACAGTGTAAACTTTATATAATGACACTGAAGGGGCTGTGCATTTTATGGCGTTATAGAGAGTTGTCGTATAGAGAGAATAAAAATATTTGTGAGCCACTATGTATATGATGACGTATAGATAATCCATGACTCCTACTTAATAGTCAAGAATAGTCTAAACGTGCAAGCATTTTGTAAACTAAATCCCAATTCGTAACCAAAAGAACGAATTCCTTAGTAAGTTCGGTATGCATCATGCTGACAGTCGAGTTTATTACAAGTTAGGATAATAAAGCGACAAAAGAACGTACACAGCTGCACAGTTTTTACTAACTGTGGCAACTTAAAAGGTACTTTTTATTTTGTATTACTTAATTTTTGTAGTTATTGAGTGTAATGTATCATAAAACATTATGTTTTTAAAGTTTTAACTTAATTTATTTTTTTAAAGCTAATTTAAAAAATGATTTATATATAACTAGCTTTCCGGGCGCGGCTCCGCCCGCTTTTATGTCGGTTACCACGCAAAAACATTAACCTCTTTTTGCGCAGTTGGATAAGAACTATCCTATGTTGTTTCCCGGGTCTCAAACTATTTCCATACCAAATTTCATTCAAATCGATCCAGTAGATTTGGTGTGAAAGCGTAACAGACAGACAGACAGACTATTAGAGATTATAGTACAGATAGTACAGATTGTTAATTTATAGGTTTTAACTCTCCTTACATAGGACAATATTTGATTCAGGGATATGGAAAAATATTGTAATTATTATGATTCCGTGATAAATAAAAATTGTGATATATTTGATTCTTTTATTTTATAAAAAAGTTAGCAGAAATTATTTTTATTTCTTAAATATTTAATTTTGCTATATTTTATATCATTATATATTTTTAAATGTAATAAAAGAAAATGTTAATTAAGAAATAACAATTCAGAACAGAAAAATTGATAAATTTTTAACTAAGAAACTATGTTAATATATCATAAAACATATGTTTTTAAAGTTTTAACTTAGTTTATAAATTTCTAAAAAGGGTATATTTTTTGAATGAATACAAAAATGATTATTAAAGCTTGTTTAATTTTTTTCGTCATTTATGCCTGACCTAAAGTACGAGTATATATAAAAAAGGTGGGTGTCATAGTTATAACGAGGAGCTGAGATCCTTTCCAAACCGTGGTGTTACACTTGTAGAATACATATAATTATTTCATATTTATTATATATATTGTATTAAGTGTATTAAGTGTTTAATGGGGACAACGGGAATAAAATTACAAACTTCTTGCTGTCCCCATTAATGGAGACAGATAATGGGGACAACGGGAAGAAATATATTGACGTCTCGCTGTCCCTATCAAAGGGCCAGGCCAATGGGGACAACGGGAAGGAAAAGCACTATCGTCTCGGTGTCCCCATTAATGGCGATAAGTCAATGGGGACAGCGGGAACACACCTTTTTTTTTGGTTCTTTTTCTTTGAAAACAGTTAATGATTTGATATAATATATAAAACTACCTAAAACAGAGAGCACTTTTACGAGATATAGAAAATTACCAAGAGAATAATATTTCGAAAGAAACAACAGCGTTTACAGTGAAAATTTGTGCAAAAGAATTTTTTTTTTTATGCCTGATAGGTTAGCCTTTGACCACTATCTCACCTGATGGTAAGTGATGATGTGGTCGAAGATGTTGTACAGGCTAACCTAGAATTACTGGCTTTCAAGGACAGCTGCCGGAACACACCGTTAGGTGCTTGGCGACAGATTTTTCAACTTGAGGGTGGTGGTAGCTAGCCAGGTGGGCATTCGCAAAGTGCCCTACCACCATGCTGTAACGACTGCCATCCTAAGACAACAACCGGGACCGACGGCTTAACGTGCCCTCCGAAGCACGGAAGCGCTCAGTAGTAATGTCACCAGCGGTCACCCATCCAACTCCTGACCGCGGCGGACGTTGCTAACTTTGCTGATCGATTCAGAATGGCTAAGCAAACTTCGCTACGAGCGCTTCAAAACATAATTATGTAGGTAAGTGAAATTACACCCAAACGAACGCTCATCTTCGATCCGGTATCAATAAATTCGAGTGGTAGGTACAAGTTATTTCTTAATAAAGTCTTTATAAACCATAACCAAAAATTACTTTTAGGCCAAAAATCTTTAAAAGCCGAACACAACTGTGCGTATAAAAGATGGCATGTCAAATCGTTTTCATGCCTGCACTCAGATCGGAATTTTAGAATGGCCAGTTTTGTCATAATCAATGTTATCCCAGGTTCAAGTGTCTATAGGATGCCCTTGTCCCTAACTAGTTATCTGGAAATTTACCTCTGCTCGAAAAATAAGCATAAATTTGTAATCATCGTAAAATATTGCCATATTACGTCGTAGGTACTATTTTGTGAACAACCACGCAAGGTTGTATTCATAATAATTGCATAAAGAATTTTCATAATAATTTTCTGTGTCGTTGAAATTTAATAATATATCACTTACATATAATTAAATTTCATCAAGACAGAAAATTGAAACCCACAACCATCCATCTCTAGAGCACGGACATGATCTGGCAATTTAGCTATCGTGCGTGGTTGAAATTTTGTGAGCTGATGCATTAAGTAGGCGTTTATGCAAAGATTACGATGTTAAAGTAAGCAATATTAAATTTTATAAAATTATAAAATCAATATTAAAAAAAACCTCCGTAATTCAATTTCGTTTACTTGATTTTTTTTACGCTAGCAAAGGTTGATCATTAACTGAATTGAATTTTGTTCCTCCGTACTAACGGTTACCAAGTTAAGTAAGTATAGAACTCAACTAGTGGGGAAACATGCATGTTGGAGTCATGTTAGCGATCGTGTGTTATTAGCGAATATATTTTTAATAAATGTTCTTGTGTTAGGTAGGTATCATTTCTTTGTGGTTAGAGGAAACATGTTGAAACAACTCAATAAAAGCATGAGGGTCTGATTCTATCTTCCACGAGGGAGCCATGAGAAACATGGTGTTCTGAGCTGACCCATAATTTGGTACATAAAGGGGATATGTGTTGCCTTAATTGTTGCTATACTTACTTTATTATAATAACTCACTATCTTTATTTGTTCGATACCTATCAATCAGTCAAAACACGTTTAAAAAGAAATTTAAGAATTCGTGCGCAGTATTGTTTTATGTGTAACGTAGTGATAAGATAACTGGAAGAAATCGAGTGCAAAATCACACGCTTATACGGAATCGTGAGCTTAACAAACCAGTCTGTGGCAGACATAAAATGCAGGCTGAAAGCCTGTCTTGGATCTTTTCATACCTACCATCTATACCGAGAAGCGAGGGCCGAGAATTGCTTATTACTGCCACCGTATTTGATTGGATAAATAAATAATACGCACGCTCACGCTCAGTGCGATTTGATACGTTGAAAAGAGTGGACGTTATCGATATTTTAAAGTTAAAATGCCAAGCAAAGTGTTCAATTTTGGGGCAGGACCAGCCAAATTACCCGAAGAAGTAAGTTTTAATATTTACAAAAAGTTTAATATACTACCACGGCTAACCATTTTTTATATTATGAAAGTAAACCGGTTCTAGCCAACGACTGATAATATTATACTTTGTTATTTTGTAGGTGTACGAAGTATTGAAGAATGAACTTACAAACTTTGAGAACTCTGGTATAAGTTTATTGGAAACTAGCCACAGGACTGCAACTTATATGAACTTAAATAAAGAAGTCCAAAATGTTGTTCGGAGATTACTGTAAGTCAAAAAATATTGTTGTCAAAGTAGTAAATGGGTTAAGATTAAGGTTAGGAAATTGTATCAAAAATTACTAGTATTAATAAGTATAGCCTATTTATTTTAATTAAAGCTATTTTAAGTGCTACACTAATGTGGGTTTTAGATTAAACATAATAAGAACTATCATATTATTATAATATCATTTAAGTAAATTTTAAATTTAGAGTTTTTTTGTAGATTTGACACTATTGTTCATGTAGAGTAACATTATGCTTATTAAATGATTTTATATTATCATTTGTAAAAACTATAAGTTTTGGGTGGGCATTTTAAGATCTACAAAGTTATATTTATGCACTTTTAACCTATACATATAGTTTTAAATATTATCAAATACGAGGTAGGTACTTTGCTACAAGTTTTTTACAATTTAGTTTATTAAACCTGATTGAAAAAATATCAGTGATAAATAACCTACATTTTGTAAAAAGTTGTTAGTAGTTGTTTTCCTAGATTGTTATTTTGTTGTATAAAACTTTAAACTATAAACTTCACCTCTTCTGGTAGGTACTTTCGTAACATTGAGTGAGCGTATTTTTTATGTGATTGTGACGGAACAAGCACGAGGCTCACCTAATGTTAAGCGGACTAACCTCTGCCTATAACAGATAGATGCATTTCGTCCGAACTAATTATTCTGCACCCTTTAGACTGAAACATAGAGTTGTTAAGTCTCATGTGCCTGCAACATTTCTGGCGCTCAAGGACAGCTGCCGGAACACACGGTTAGGTTCTTGGAGGCAGATTTTCTACTTGAGGGTGGTAGGCTAGCCATGCGAGCATTCGCAAATGCCCTTCCACCATGTGGGAGGTGTGGGGAGGAGAGCAAACCATGGACCTGCGGCACGACAGTCCAAAGATTTTAATACAAATGGTAAATGAACAAACTACACGAAGCACATTTGAAACAAAAAAGAAAATATCTTCGATTGACGTTTGCAAAGAAAGTAGGTAAAGAAAAAGTATTTTTTTGGACTTGGGTCATTGACCTATTGACCTTATAAAATATAAATAATGTCTTATTAAATCGATTGTTTTAATACATCGCGTTTTCTTCGACTTAGTAAAGAAATCTTTGAAATAACTACAAATGAAAGTGAAAAAAGAAACTCAAAATATTTCCAAATAAATTATTTTCCATAGCGCCGCCGCCGCACTGCCTACGTTGTACCCGAATATTTTTTTTATTCGTAGTTCATATTCCTTACCTGACCGAATAATACTCTTCTCTAGCTTTTATTTAACTTTTCTTAACACAACAATGTTAGGGCGAGGTAAGAAGACGAAATTTAAATCTTTCAATATATATTCTAAAATATGTGGTGAAGCATAATTATTTCAGAGAAGATATCTCATAATTATCTCTATACTCTATACGTAATAATTGAATTTTTGTTTTTAGTGATGTCCCATCAAACTATAAAATTATATTCATGGCTGGAGGTGGCCTCGGTGAATTTGCCGCAGTCCCACTTAACCTGATATCGCGAACTGGAACAGCTGATTATGTTGTCACTGGTGAGTTTATTTTACGTGTACTAAATGAAATCTTAATTGATCAATTATATGGTGTCAACACAATAAACAAAAGCACACATACAGGACCTCATCCAAACAATACTAAGTTACTCAAGTAAGTATTTATACTTCTTTACATCAATTGGTCCCACTGAGTTGGCCAAATTACATTCTTCTACACCCACTGCGATCTTTATTACTCATTAATCTTATTATCTCAATATTCTCACATACACCCAATCACATTTTAGTTTTGTAAGGTCATTGCTGCGCTCTGAAAATTTTATCTATGCCACTTCTGCAACTTTCGGCATTACTCTGATATAAACATTTATAATTGTCCATGTTAAGTTACATTTCATGCGATGGGTAGTAGGTGCTATTGGGGTATTGGGTAGTATTTTGATGTCTCCAAGCCTAAATAAAAGCATACATGTATAATATAGAAAGTGACCTACAAAATAACTTGCAGCTCTATAGAAATAAGATCAGATTAATGCTAATCAATTATTCTGATCTTATCATTTGATACTTCAAAACCTTTTATTACTACTTATATTGTTGGCATTGTTCAATATGTTACCTGTTATGTATTGAATATGTACATAGTTTAGGATAATAAATGGCCTAATAGTATTAAAGGCTCTAAAAATTAATACTGACATTGAGAGATGTTGACTTTAAGCCTGCTACTCAATATATTGAAAGATACTTTTAATGAAAAGAAACAGAAATTGACATTAAGTGGGATGAATTATGGAAAAAATATGGTTCAGAACTGTTATTATAAAGATAGAATAAAAGCCCAGGAAGGTTCTTACTTGGAATATTGTGGCTTATGGAGTCAACTTTAAATTGGTTACATTTGCAGGTGCTTGGTCTGCCAAGGCAGCGAAAGAGGCGAAAAAGTATGGAAAAGTTAATATGGTCATACCACCCACGGACAAATATGTGGACATCCCTCGGCAATCTGAATGGAACCTTGATCCCAATGCTTCATATGTCCACATTTGCACCAATGAAACCATTCATGGTGAGTACACGGAAAGTGATTTAGAAACTTTTGACCAATCTTCAATACTCCAATTTACGTGGCTCTGAATACTCTTCTTAGTGATAAGATTGTAAACATACATTTATAGTTATGTGAATGTAAGGATTGTTCTTCTGGTCATCTTATATGTCATCCAATGGAAGGATCGATTGGATGATGTATGACTAAAGGAAGTATATGCCGTATTAGCAGCATTCCACCCAAAGTGCGATGATGTAGGGTGCTGATCTATATTTTCTCCTAAAAATCATAACACCCTAATTACAGGTAAAATACTGTAAGTGCATTTCTCAGACGGTATCATAAAGGTTCTTAGCCATTAAACCAAAGCCATTTTTACATTAGTGATGTCCTTGAGAAAATACATATGAAAATATGTGTTTTTAGCAGAAACATATTTCTAAACATGATTTCAAGCATATAACATTCTGTGTAGAGATATGTAGAGCAGAACATTTTATTTTTTAAACTGGATCCTAGATCTTGTATTTTTATGGAAGGTCTGCATTTTGTGTTTTCAACATTTGTGGAAGCATATTAAAACTAGCTGAGCTCACATGAATAGTGGTTTTGTTCATAGCTGGTAAATATTAAATTAGATCTAACTTCTGCTTTGGCAAATCATATTTAAGGTATCTTAACATAATTACGTTTTACAGCAAATAGATAAGAAATTAAGCCCGCTATGTGTGATTTTGACACCAAGCATTCTGTTCCTTACCAATACAATCTATATTTTTTATTTGTACCTATTTACCACAAAAATCATTATTCATCAATAATTTTTATGTATATACACATGTGTGCTTGTATTTATTACCAATTTTTACAACAGAGCAAAGGCAAACATTTTTTTTTCTTAAAGTTGGGACTCCCATTAATTTTTATAATTTTTTTGCAATTGATTAATCGTATTTTGGGTAGGTTATAAAGTTAATTATTTTTCAAAATGCAATGTCAAGGGTTGATATCATTTAATTCAAATTTTATTTATTTCAGGTGTGGAATTTGACTTCATTCCGGATACAAAAGGTGTACCATTAGTTGCAGACATGTCTTCAAACTTCATGTCCAAGAAAGTAGATGTGTCTAAGGTAATCTAGAATTTAATGACTTTGATAATCCCTGTATGGTGCTGGGCACCAACCGGAACCCCCCATATCATCCCATGGGAGTCATATGGTGATGAAGGGAAAAATACTAAAAGGTGGGCAGTAGCGCCTTCTGAAGAACTGCTATTTTACACTGTGAACCCGCAGACGCCCGCCAAACATGCTGATTATGGCAAATCCTTCTTGGAAGAAGGCAACTGTGTTCAGTGATGTCGTCGGCATGCTTACGCGATTCCGACTTGGACTTGGTTTTTGTTGTATGTTTTTTAACTATAGAATATCACTATAATGACAGCAATATGAAAAATTCCTTTAATTGGAATACATTTGTTTTTATTGCTTTTTGTTACAACATGCATCAAAATAATTCACTTTATGAGAACATTTTAACCGACACCCAATTATGAGGTCAAAAGATGCAGTGCTGAAAAAAGATATAGGAAGGACTGAAGGTGGGCATGGTATAGCTGAGAAGCAATCACTTCCTGACCTTTAGATGGAGAGTTTGATCAAAATCGCGTATTTGGAAGTTGGTTAAGTATGCTTAGTTTCTTTAATATAATAATTCTTCCAGTTTGGCGTTATTTATGGTGGAGCACAGAAAAACATTGGAACTTCCGGTGTTGCCTTGGTCATTGTTAGAGAAGATTTGTTGAATCAAGCTCTGCCAATATGTCCGTCACTCCTAGATTGGACTGCCAATGTCAAGATGGACTCTATCCTCAACACACCACCTATGTTTGCGTAAGTGACATACTTATAATGTTGGTTAAATATTTTACTTTATGTTGGTAGTATTGTAGATAAGTTATCCAGGCATGTAAATTTGAAATTTGGATGACAATGTTTGAGACTAGATGAATTACTATAAAAAAGTATGTCTGATATTTATACATATAGGTACATGTTTATCTCTTTTCCACTAGGGGGATACCGAATCAAGAAATATAAGTATCTTCACTGGCTATGCTCCCTCTTACATTTGTATATCTAGTATGCATTTAATGTTTTACTTCCCTTGGTTAACAATTTACTATTTTATGTCTTCTGTGCCTTTACTGTACCTAAGAAAATTTTCCTACACCTGGTAAAGGTTACCTATACATACACGTGGTTAAGTCTTATAAATATATGTACCCTTTACAGAATCTACATAATGGGAAGAGTCCTCCAATGGATAGAAAGGAAAGGAGGTCTCGACGCGATGGAAGAACTAGCAACGAAGAAATCTCAGTTACTATACAACATAATCGAACAATCCAAAGGTTTCTACTACGCCCCAGTTGCTGAAAACGTGAGGAGTAAAATGAATATTCCCTTCAGGATTGGAAACCCGGGGAATGATGCACTTGAGAAGGAATTCTTAAAAGGCGCGGAAGATATGGGGCTCATACAGCTGAAAGGACACAGGTAACTTTGTTAATTATTTTGATATGCTAAGGGCCCGTTTCAGAATGTCATAATAAAGTTTCGGGTTGCTATGCAAACCGTAACACATAAAATAACTGTAGGATAAAAATGACAGTTAACATGCAGCGCGTTTCAAGCTTTAACCGATGGATAGGCTAAATCGATGACTGTGAAACGCAAAGATAGTGTTTTGTTTAATAAATATGTTCTGGGTAGTAAAACCGGAACTTACTCGAACATTCTGAAACAGGCCCTAAGACTAATTTCAGACCGAATTGGCAGCGACCGGCAGCGCAGAAGGTTTGCTGTTAAACTATTTTCGGCTTTGCCTCTATTCATATAATGTATAGTATTGAATGACAGATTTGATTGGTGAAGGGCCGCTTGAATTTGCGCGGCCTCCAGCGGTCCCGCAGCTTATGCAAGTTCCAACCGATACTAAGCATTATAGAGACTGAGACAAAGTCGAAAATGGTTTGACAGTTAAAATGTCGCCGCTGCGCTGTCAGCTGCTGACACTTTGGCGTGGGTTTCGCAGACACTGGTCAAATCATTGATTTGTCAAATTATATGCTCGTCAAATCTTTATTTGTCAAATTATAGACAAGACAAATCCTCGATTTGTCAAACCAGAAACTGATCCAAACCTAAATTTGTCAAATACTTGATTCGTCAAGTTCTTAAATGTACTTATTCTTTATTCGTCAAGTGAGCTCTTTGTCAAGCACGCTTTGGGACAGTCAAGATGAAAATAAAATCAATTATGTGTATTATTTTATTGGAATAAAATAACAGTAAAACTGAAAGCGTTTCAATAACTCAAAACCTTACTTACACCTTCCTTAAAACCTAGTAAATATATCTAGTTTTTTATGAACTCAAAACTTCTTTATATGTTATTACAAAGAAATATGGACCAACTTTATCCAATATATTTTTTTAAGCATTGTATAGCCATTTTTGGCCCTTTCAACTTTAGCATATTAAATCATGTCATTATTTTCCTTTTTTTTTATATTGCGTGCTCCGACCTGTAATTGTTTTACCAAACGATCATACCGCGAGTTTATAATTTACAAATTGAAATAAATATTTATTGTTTTCAATTTTGCTACTAAACCTTTAATCCGATTTTATCCTAGAAAACCACTGTCAAATATAATAATTCCCGTGGCTTGCGAACAATTAAAAAAACATAATTTTTTCACACACATCTGGACAAGTGTTTAATCTTAACTGCGTTCATAATCGCTAGTTCATAATCACATATATATTTTATTATTTTTATCTGAAATATGTCTTCAAAATTTCAATTTTTTTTTATAAGTAAGTAATCTAGTTTTTATCAAGTAATAGACAGTAAAATACACAATTCAACATGTAGGTATTAAAAACAATTTGGTGAACAGATCTGGCACCATTTTGAAGTTGCCGAATACTAAAAACAGGTCTGTTTCTTTCTTCAATATATTTCTTATACGGGGAGAAGCACAAATTAAAAGTTGTTTTCATCATCAGACTTAAACAACAAGAATTCAGTCGTCAGTATACTTAGTAATACCACTTCATTGATGCATGTAGAATGTTCCCTCGTAGCTTGCAATATCTTCTTTATATAACGAAATGATAATAAAAACTAAAAAAGCGACATTTATGTAAGGCTTCAATCTTCGAACGTACATGGGGAATTTCTTGATTAGCCTAAGTACGTGTTGTATCGTAAATTTTACCGATTGACTTCGTTTTGGACGTTTTTTTCCAGAAATATATAATATATATACAAAACCGATAAACGCTTTATCGGTTTTGTTCCAATAAAAATCTGGGGTGCTTAAATATTTGCCTTCTCTAATTATGCTGTCCATTTTGTCATTCAATTTTGAAGAACCATTATTGAAATGATAGGTATTAATTTAAATATTTAGTATTTGGAATAATATAAACAAATAGGAGGTTGCTTCACTAAAGGGTTAATCAAAGATGAAGCACTTTAGTGTTCGATCTCACAATGACAAGATAAATCACGTATTTGACGTGTAGAAGTCTTGACGAATAATTGAATTGATGAATCGCGAAAATGACAAATTAAGCTTTTGACTTGCAAAGTATATGATTAATAAAGGATTTGTCGAATTGCGAAATTGACAAATTAAGCTTTTGACTTTTATAGCATATGACCAAACAAGGATTTGACAAGTGTCTGCGAAATCTTGGCGTGGAATGAGCCTAATAGTTCCTACTAAACAGAATATCTTGTCGACATATATTTATTTTCGTGGTCATCCTAATTGACCCCAATCAGTATAGCAAAATAGTTTAGCTACAAACAACCTGTATTGTTAAACGTTTTAGTAACTATCAATTACACGTCACGAGAAACGAATAGATATTTAACGTAAAATTGAAAAGCCAGGAACTCATTGTACAAATTAGTTTAAAGCCATAAACGTGTATGCTGGAATATATTTCACTGAGTCTGACTCCTAACTTTGTATTGCAATTTTCCTACCCTTATCTTTTTTGATTAGGGGTCGGTATATTATGATATCTCTGATTAGACCAAGGACGAAGCAAGATCAAAATTGTAATAAGTATTTGCTTTTGTTTTATGGTGCACATTGGCAGTCTTATCGCTAATAGGTATGGGCCTGAAAGATTACAATATGGTTCTATAACAACCGCTTGAATCCTCAATTAAAATACACAAATTCTATCATCATAATAGCGCTGGACATAAATACGATGATATTTGAATGTTAAAGTACTCGAATAATTTAGATGCAAACAATGCGTTAACAACTGTAATTAGTAAACGACCCGTTTAATTCATGCAATCAGACGAACATAATTAAACATATACCATGTTTTCATACTAATAAAATAATAGTAGTAATAGCAATGCCCTGTGGGGTTCCGGGTTAGAATTACACCTCCCCATATCATCCCGTGGTTGGCGACTAAGGGAAAACTACTGGAAGTTGGGTAGCAGCGCCTTCTAAAGAAGTGCCATCTTACACTGCGATCCCCAAGACGCCTGCCAAGCGTGGGGATTATGGCAAATACACCTTAAGGCTTATACAGTCGCCAATGGCCTTGAGCATCTGGGCCTAATCGAGCTTACTTTACCAGCGCATCGCCGCAGTTCATCAACAAACGTTCGGCGCTCGCTGCACAAATATAACGGTCAAAGAATATGCAGATGCGCGATACGCTCCGGTAACATGGCACTTTATATGCCTACCATACGATTCTAGTGAGTATCCGCAGTTGCAACTGCGACTGAGATCAGTACTAAAATTCATACCTACCTAGGTTTTTCTGGACGTCTATATTCCTGGAATTAATTAATATTTTGACGACGTCATCCAAGTGAATAAAGTTACTCCGATTTGGCTGAAATTCAAAATCTAGGTTGTTCTGGAAGTTTTTATTCAGAATTTGGAATTATTTTTCGATGGCGTCTGCCAAGTGAATAAAGTTACTCCGATTTGGGTGAAAATCGATATCTAGGTTTTTTGGACGTCTGCATTGCAAATTTGGAATTCATTTTTCGAAAACATCTGCCAAGTGAAGAAAGTTACTTCGATTTAGCTGAAAATCAATATCTAGGTATTTCTGATCTTATTGATTTGTCCATTGTAAAGTACCTACAAAATTGTCAATTTCAAGTTTTGATTCTTTTCATATGTGATAAATTTCAAATAAAATTTGTCTACAAAGTACCAATAATAAAGCGTCAACGCGCATACTTCACGTCGCAATCAAGTTGTCCCTCTGCAGCGAGCGAATCATTACACGCACACAGCTGCGAATCTCGCGTGTCAATGCACTAATACAAAGACAAGATCGTTGTCAGTCGAAAGCGCGAGCGGAGCTACGAGCGACACAACCTCCCCGTGCCAACGCTTGCGCAACACTGCCTCGGAACCGCCGCGCTGGTGTGCTCGTGTAAATTAGCGATAAAATAATTAAATAAATGAATATTACACAAAAGTAAAAAAAATAAAACAATAGGGATTTGTAATTATATGTAATACACCTCTTGTATTAATTTTATCAAGATATGTTGATAAATACTAGGGTTCCAACTGCTAGAAGATATTTTTAGACCTATGTTCATAATTTTTTTTTATCACGTAAATTGATTGTGATCATGTTTTGGGATCAATAGGAATCTCACAAATATGATCAAAATTTACATAATATTTTTTGTTTTACCACAAACGTAATAGTACGGCTCAACTTATTTTTTAAAAGAACCTTATTTGCCTCCACACCTCGTCACCTCCACCTTAATAAGGGAGGCTGTGTTCAGCAGTGGACGATCCGGCTGTTACAGCAATAGCAATTAGGCAACTGCCTCGTTAGTGTGTATGTGTTAGTTTCGAAGCAGTGATGGCCGAACGGGAATAGATATGGACTGCCGTGCTGCAGGTCCATCGTTCGGTGGCCGGCTTGAGCTTTACCGCACGGTGGAAGGGTATTTTGTGATTGCTCGCCTTGCTAGCTGCCACCCTCAAGTAGAAATCTGTCGCGAAGCATCTAAAAGTGTGTTCCGGCAGCAGTCCTTGAGAGCCAGTAAAATTACATGCACATGAGACTTAACAACTGTATGTCTTAGTATGACAGGCAATAGTAGGCAGTGCAATTCGTGACTTGTGACAAAATGCATAGGCAGAGGTTTGTCAGCTTAACATCAGGTGGCCCTAGTGCTTGTTCTGTCACAATAAAATAAAAATAAATAAATTTTGGAAGTTCTAGATTTAATAATTCTTGTTATATTGTCATGTTTTTCTGTGAAAATACCCTCCAAATCTGGCGACGTTTCGACGTGTATGTTTCAATTCAACTCTGCGTACCTCTTCATTTTTTTTTTTTTTTTTTTTATTATATTATATTGTTTATGTTAGTCTGTAAGGTATATATTTCTATGGGTCAGTGTTTATTCAATCCTGTTACCTGAAATAAAGAGTTATTATTATTATTTATAGAATACAATCGTGGCGATGTATTGTATATATGCAGTAGTTTTTAAGTATATACCCATACTTCAGTATTTTTTTATAAGTCGTGTCAAATTACTTATTATACTTAAGTATCATGAATGCAGTTGTAACATTCTTATCGTAAAGTGACTCGTATCTTAGGGTCGATGACCGTTCGTAATCTTTAGTGTTTTTCTAAGGTGAACGTTGACGTATTTCTTTATTATATAGCGGGAAATTCAAAATGTTATAACTTTTTTTTAATGTCCATCTTTTGAATATGAAATAAAATCATCAAATTGGGTATATCCTGTCAAAAGTTATAAGGTAACAAGTACAAAAAAATACTGTCAAATTCAGAACTTCCTTGTTGTTTAAGTCGGTTAAAAATAAAACGTTATCATTATTTAACACACATATAACGTACTCGCCGGTAATAAAATTAAAAAAAACACCACGTAACCTGCGAATGGCAGTTACGCTTACTGTGCCACTTCTTGACTTCGATATTGCCATGCTCACAGAAATCTTTTCTATTTTACAGAGATGTTGGCGGAATCAGAGCTTCGACCTACAACGCGGTAACACTCGAAGAAGTACAGGCATTAGCTAAGTACATGACTGACTTCCATCAGAAGCATTCCAAGTAATTCTCTCTGTTATTCTATGTAGCTAGAGTACGCCCTATAATATACTTGAAGTAGCTAGTATGTAATGCTATATTTTTAATTTAGTTTGTAAGATTATTTTTCAAATTATTTTGTATTACTTTACTGGCTGTGCGGAGTGAGTTTGG
This sequence comes from Plagodis dolabraria, assembly GCA_963854805.1. Classification (NCBI taxonomy): domain Eukaryota; kingdom Metazoa; phylum Arthropoda; class Insecta; order Lepidoptera; family Geometridae; genus Plagodis; species Plagodis dolabraria. The sequence goes on from OY978450.1 coordinate 17,735,670, forward strand.
AAATAAATTGTATTTTTGTATGAATATTTTCTGTGATTTGTCAATTTTTGACATGATCCGACAGAGCGTCGTCCTGCCCTTATCCTTCTTATGTGCAGTCGGTATGTCTTTTCTTAACATAGGAACATATGAAAAATATGTTTATAAGTACAATGCAAAGGTTAACCCTAGGTCATATTAATTAAAAGTTTTTTTATACTTGATAGTTTAGCCTTTGACCACTATCTCACCTGATGGTAAGTGATGATGTGGTCGAAGATGTCGTTCAGGCTAGCCTAGAATTACTGGTTCAAAAGGACAGCTGCCGGAACACACCGTTAGGTGCTCGGCGACAGATTTTCTATTTGAGGGTGGTAGCTAGCAAGGCGGGCATTCGCAAAATGCCCTATCACCATGCAACCTTTTGACCGTGGTTTTATGGCCGGCCTTTGTTATATTTTGATGTTTTTTTTTAACATTCGAAATCTGGTGCTTTTCTTGTAGTCCCAATTAAATATGATCCACAGTTTAAGAGTAGTATTTGAGTTATCCCTAATAATGCGTATATTATGTTTGAAGACTTAAAAAAAAAAAACTTTCAGTCAGAGTTATGGACATAATATGATACCTAAAATTTATTATTATTTGGGTTTTTCTGGTAAAAAAATTTTTAGTAGCAGTCTGGAGTTTCCGTGGTACCTGTGACCTGGTCGATGGCAATAGGCTCGACACTTACTACATTGAAGCAGAATATGTATGGTAAAACGGGGTGTTTAAACGCTTCTGGTGTGATAAATACAGGTGTAGCGACATTGTATCAGTCCTAATTCGTCATAAATACACAAGATTACTGTGACCTTATCATCAGAGGCAGACAGAATGCTTTGAATATTGAATCATCTCATATCACATGTAATACGGGCGTGGTCCACAGATGTCAGATGTCACTAAGTTATCTAACGTAGCTTATTTACGAGTACGTATCAAATAGCAATACGACTAAACAATTGACAATACAAGTATTCTGATACCAATAATTTGTTGTGTTTCACAATACCTACTTCTATCCAACTAGTAGGTATAATTATATTCGTAATCGGATATTTGTTATCGCGTAAGTTTAGCTCTTTCCATACGTAGTTTAGTAATATATTCAATGCTAAGTGTTCAGAATTTAAAATCGTTGAAATTTTGCATGCATGCCCTTAAGCCTCCTATCTATTTCAATATTTTTATTATTGCAACAACGCATGCTTTGCGGATTGCATTACAAAATTATAATTTTTTCTTTAGTAATCTTCCGGTTTGCAATTTTTTTCGATTTTTTAATATATTTTATGTTTTTTATTTGTATGTAAAAACAAGAATTCTTAAAATAGATTTAGCAGAATAATTTTGAAAATTACAATAATTTTGTGGAAAACTGACAAACCAGGAGCAAGGATTTTAGGTTCGAGGACAAGCATGCAATATTACACCGAGTTTGGACATTTGATATTTAAATACGACGATAGTATGTTTGTATGGAACTTACTTTAAGACCTTTAAAGGAAATTAATAGTTAGTATGGGCGTCGTTGGGGACCATTAATCGATTATGGTTAGCTCGTTAATGAGTTTACTGAAATACTTGTAATCTGTTGCCGGCAGACCACGGGATAGATAACCGAGGGTACCGTGCTACCAGATTTTTTTTTTATTACTGATAGTTTAGTCTTCGATCCAAATCTCACTTGATTGCAAGTTATGACGTGTTGATTCTCAAAGACATCAGACAGAAAACTGTGGTGCTCGGCGGGCGATGTTCTACTTCAAGGAGGTTGCTAGACAGAGGGACATCTCAAACAGTTCGGGATTGTTTGGTTAGTTCGATATACACCTGGCCAGTTCTAATGATTTGCTATTTAAATACAGCACATGGCAGATGATATACACATGTACTTTAGTTGTGGAGAAAGACAAAAATTGTGTAAAGCTAACAAGTATAATAAAACTACTCTACAGTATGATAAAGAAAATGATTTATGGTGTTTTTCTATGTTGTTTTAATGGCGTGAAGTGAGGTGGCGAAAGAGTCGCCCGTCTGATCTTCGTGTCGAAGATTCATAATTTAGATGGACGATTGCAAGTACTGGTCTATAGCCACCCCTAGTGATTTATTTATTTATTTTATTTATTTATTTCAATTAATACGGATTAACCATTTACATTAATGACACAAAAGTAATAACAATAAGTAATGCAGGAATTGATAAAATTATTTACAATAAATTGGAACAAAAATTAAATCATATACATATTTAACGCTAGAAGAACAAAAAACATATTAAACAGTATAAAAAAAAATAAAAAAAAAATATTATAACAGTAGAATTTCAAATAAGTATAGTCAATATAAAGGAAAAAAAAACAAGACAATAGATTCTACAAAGAACTTTTAAACAGAAGTTAGATGTCACAATAATTGAGCATTTACATACCTATTTATGTCAAATTAATATACATAATACAATAATCATAAGGTCAATTAACTTAATATGTCATAGTGAAATAATAATAATATTAATGTATTATAATATAAATAATAATAATTAATTTGGTCCAATGCATTATCATGCGTTCGTCTCGCAGAACTGCAGGCATTCCGACAGGATCATCTTCCATTCATCAGCAAACACATCCAATTCAGGTCTCGCATCAAGGAGTGCATTGAGTGCAGCAAGTGTTCGCGGAATGGGAGATTGGGCATGAGCGACCGTGTCGACATATGAAACAATTTGTGTTTTCTAGCGCGACAATAATTGTCAGGGGGCCAACTCCCATCTCTTAATTCAATGTTATTTTAACATTACATCTACATTTTTAATTCGCACCACCACATATCACTATAGTATACTTACATTAGAACTTCAACGTGAGAGCGGGATGCATGCATTGAATCAAGTCATTTGTGCGACAGAGGTAGCACTATATGAACATTATTGTTTCGTGACGGCCACGGTACCAACCCTAGTATCAATAATTTAAACTTGAAACAATGACGTTTGCTTTCCATAATAGTTTATAAAAGGTGGGAGTTGGGCCCCAGGACGTATAATTGGCACAGCTCGTTACTAAGGCAAGGAGCATCTACTTTCCCATGAAGGATTTTGATTATGATGACCAATTGATTATATGACCTTCTGACTACAAGTGAATTATAACCCAAGAAACCTAAGAGAAATTTAGTTGGGTACATGTATTGTATGGATAAAACCCTTGCATGCGCTTGTAGAGGTATCTTAAAAATGCCTTTTGTACTTTTTCCAATAGAAGTGTATAGTTGCTCTCATGCGGGTGCCACACGCATGCACTGGCCTCCAGCTTGCTGCGCACTAACGCGCTAAAGATGAGATGAGTTGGTGATGATAAGCGTCACGCCTGTCCATTATACTGTCATCATACTCGTTCTCCTTGACACTGCACTGCGCTCACTCCGAGACGTTCGTTCTTATGTCTTGTTTGAACTGTGGTTTCACTTGCTACATTGTGTTATAAGCCAAAAAACACGTGTTTGCACACTACTGCTTCGAGTCTGAATAACTGACGCGGCGGTGCTAGGTATCCACAAAGACTGACTCTTGCTGAATGTTGGGAACATCTATAAAACGACATTGACGCCTGCTAAGCGAAAAAGGAAGGAATATGACAAGTTTAATTTATAAATCGGTCTAAAACAAAATAATTAGGACAGCAATCTACATATGTAAATTTTAGGTTTGTAATTCCTTCTGTGAAAGTGCTAAAGACTCCTGATAAAAGGACGGACCGACGTACAGACATCAGAGTAACATTTACAAAAGGTTCTGTTTTACCCAATGGGTATAAAGGATACGTCTGAAAAATTATTATATTATTGAAGCGCTCGTAGCCAAGTTTGCTTAGCCACTCTAAATCGATCAGCAAAGTTAAGCAACGTCCGCCGCGGTCATGACTTGGATGGGTGACCGCTGGTGACATTGCTACTGAGCGCTTCCGTGCTTCGGAGGGCACGTTAAGCCGTCGGTCCCGGTTGTTGTCTTAGGATAGCAGTCGTTACAGCATGGTGGTAGGGCACTTTGCGAATGCCCGCCTGGCTAACTACCACCCTCAAGTTGAAAAATCTGTCGCCAAGCACCTAGCGGTGTGTTCCGGCAGCTGTCCTTGAGAGCCAGTAACTCTAGGTTAGTCTGAACAACATCCTCGACCACATCATCACTTACCATCAGGTGAGATAGTGGTCAAAGGCTAACCTATCAGATATAAAAAAAAAAAAAAAATACTGCAAAATAATAGAAATAAACCAAACAAACACTGAAAAACTGCCATTGAAGGCAAATAAACATCTAATTGTGCTACGTTGCTTTTAAATTCTTTATCATTGTTCAAACAATAGAAGATAGATAACTTCTGCTTATCTATTTACGAGATAGTAGATGTAGGTACTAACGATTGATATACTGCATAACAACACAATTATTTGTCACTTAACCGAGTAATTATGAAATCAGCAAAGTATCCAATAGTAACTGTTATATATTCTGTGACAATGGATATACCTAACCTAACGATACGAGTATCTAAGGTGACACTTTGTAAATGTGTTTGTGCTTATAACAGTCAATAACATTTTGTCATTGAGTAGCGTAGGAAGGTTTAACTGTATTCGTTTTATTATAACATTACAGATTTTTAAACACACTTTAGTCCCGTTAGGCTCGTAGCCTACGAGTCCCTATAAGTCATAGCAGACTCATAGGCATCACCCTACGAGTCGTAGGGTGATCTCTCCCTGATTTGAGATTTTAGGTCCAGAATTAAGCTTAATACCATTGATCTCGTCATTATCTAAGCTTGCATGATGCCAGAATTTTAAAAAGATAATTAAGTTGAAAGTTATGACTATGAGCCTCGAAAACATTATATGAAAATGTTTCGAGGCTCATAATGATACAAGCCTACATAATAAAGAAATCAATCGATATCATGCTTTGTTTTGGACCTAAATCCTCAAATAAGTGATCACCCTACGACGTTTGTATGGAGATCTTACCGGCCAGTTCAGCCCTTAAGAAGCTGTCGGTATGCACCAATAGGTTGAAGAGCAAACTGTAAAATTGTTTAGCTAGAACAATCGAGAAATCTAATCTTCTATTGCTATTTAGTAGTTTTTTTTTTATTCTAAATTTTTTTGAGGCTTTTGGTTGCTTAGCGACTATGTTAGCCCCGTTAAGAGTTACATATAATACTAAACACTAAACTGAATTAAGTACATCAAGCAACATTTTGCAGAGTACCCTAGCCATATCACTTAATGGATCAGCTAATATACCCTGCACTACTCCTATGTCATTCTGAGTCCATATTCAGAACTTATCAAAGATCTCATCGGCTGACTCCGAACACATTCCACCAGTAGATGATGAACATCCTCTGTGACTCCACAAGTATTACAGTTGGGTGAGTCAGCCACCCTCATCAGATGTTTGTGTTTGTTAAGTGGAATGTGGCCGGAGCACAGCCTATGTGCCAAAACAATTAAACATCTATGAGATTTCATATTTGCGCACCATGGTATACGAGGAGGTTCACGTTGTAAAATTTTATACCAAATTCCTTTTTCGTGTGATATTTCATTAAATCGTTGTTTCCATTTTTCAAAAAATAGTATAGTTAAAGTCTATTTAATGTAGTTAATATACGGTTGTACTCACGGAGTCACACAGAGCACAGAGTCGTCGCGTAAACTCACCTGATGAAGGGCAGCGGATATGCCCGAAACCTAGGTCGACGAACTGATTATAGCTGGTTATTCATTACTTACATCATGTGTCTCAAAAGTCACGAGATATTTCAAACATAAACATTAGTTAAAAATAAAAAAACCCGACTGCTAATTATTTATTTTCGTGAAGCGTTTTATCGGTCCATTCAAATTAAAACTTCAAATTTAATATATTTATGGAATGGTTTCTTAAAGCCATTCATTTAGATACCTCACTCGGTTGGGTATCAAAATGAAGTGGGGTTGGGAGAATATTGTTTTTCTCAAAATGGCGTCTTAAATCCGACAATTTGTTTTCTTTTTTAATTTTATATGTGTCACCTGGGCTATTAAGACGAATCTAATGATATATTAAACATTCAAATCGGTTGAACCATTAAGAAGTTATGGTGGAATAAAGAAACTCACAAACATACATACATGTACCCTGAAACCATAACTCTCTTTTTTTTAGGCAGTCGTGTAAAAATACAGTCTTTTTGTCTATAAATAATGCATTGAAAAATGAGTGTTATAGATTTAAAAAGCTTTGTTGTATTCTGTATACTCAACTGGGTTTGTATTGAAATAAATAATGCGTATTGTTTTAATATATCTTACGACATTAGCTAAAGGTTAAAAGAGTAACCTTTGCTAACGCATTCTCGTATTAAAACAAACTGTATCAGCTTGTTTTGATGTTATTCGCTCAATTTTAGTTTGACCCAGTGTGCGTGTTGTATTGTTTGATTGCTTACCCGATAAATAATTTCAAATTAAGGGCAAGACAGTAGTCAAAATAATTTCTAATTCGGGCGGAGCTAAAAGAAATAGGCGTTAACTTTTAACACATAAAAATATTCAGTCGCACGGCGGCACTAGTCGCCGTACCACGGATAGCATCGCTAAAATTGTAGAGTTTCGTGTGCTATTAGAAGCGGCAGAACAGAAGTGTACAACATTTTATCTTTTTTTTTTTTATTGCTGATAGGTAAGCCTTTGACTACAATCTCACGTGATGGTTAGTGATGATGTGGTCGAAGGTGTTAACAGGCTTAACCTAGAGTTACTCTGGCTCTCAAGGACAGCTGCCGGAACACACCGTTAGGTGCTTCGCGAATCTGCAGTTACTGCAAACCTATACGGTAAAAAATATCATCGCTTGTAAGTATAGAAATATTTAATAGACTAAGCGAAGCGTGGTTTCGGTGGAGGTCTGAGCAGTGTATATTTCCCAGTCATTATCTCGAATGCCTGATCCGATCTTCTTGAAATTTTGTTAGAAAGGTGCCTATCTTCCATATCAACATAATTTGCAAGTAAGTCTTAATTGTTTGGTGGTTAGCAGAGATTATAAGATCCATAAAACGAGCTTATAATTTAAAATTGTAGATAATATATTAAAAACAAAAATGGAACCGACTTATGTTCTTGATAAGTGTGAAATTACTTGTCAAAGTTGGTACCGTGTTAGTTCAAAAGTCAGTATTGTGCTCAAAAAAGTAGTTCGATTTCATGAAGCGGTACGAAACGTAGCTTGTATGTGTAGAAACTACACATAAACAGTACTACTACAGTAAAGACATTCAACCAATCACCGGGTTGGTGCGGATAACGTCCTGGAGCATATTTTTTTTTATTGCTGATAGGTAAGCCTTTGACCACAATCTCACCTGATGGTAAGTGATGATGTGGTCGAAGGTGTTAACAGGCTTAACCTAGAATGACTGGCTCTCAAGGACAGCTGCCGGAACACACCGTTAGGTGCTTGGCGACAGATTTTCTACTTGAGGGTGGTCGCTAGCCTGGCGGGCATTCGCAAAAATGCCCTTCCACCATGCGGTGAAGCTCAAGCCCGCGGCGTTATTCGAACCATGGACCTGCTGCGCGGCAGTCCATACCCAAAGCCACTAAGCTAGCATTGCTTCAAAAATATATTAATATAATAATTGTGCCTGTAGGACTTACATTGTACCTACACATGTGTTTTGTTGTTCTTATTCATAGTTCTATGTATACATTATGTGGTCCTTACTGCTCCAACATGTTAAACGTTTTTTGAAATAAAATTATTATTATTCATTATTATTATTATTATGTATGATAACGCTCATGTAGAAAAAGCGAAAAAAGTTTGTCAGTGTTTTGGTAAGCAGAAAGAAATGTGTAGACTGAAGGGAAAATGGTGAGAATGTGTATTTAATTTTAAATAACCTTGTTTACAAAAAACTGTCAAATAATTTGTGTTTGGGCTTACTGTAATATACTTACCAACTCTAAAACAGAAACTTAAAATTTACCTTATCATATTTCTATAAATCTATAGGTGAATAAATGTAATGTATAGGTATAATTTCAGTTATAGAAAGTCATTATTGCAATTTTAAAGTTTATTTACGAGATTTATAACTCACTGAACTCAAGAACTCGTTCACAGTTTGTGTTACTACAAGACGTTAATGGAGCACTTTATACTTTAGTTTATTTCCCATTGTATTACAAATCTAAAAAAAATATTACAATTACGTTTCTTATGTAACCATAACTTTTTAATTATTTGTTATGTACTTATATGCTAGCAAGTTTATCAGGCAGTGTGTCATTTATTTTTATGCAGTATGAAATAACATAGGTACAAATAATAATATAATAAAAGTTCAAATTTTTTATGCAATACTCAATACAAAAGATAACCGTAATGAAACCGCCATATAAGATTCACCCTACCGCTACTAAAAGTGGTACAGGCATAATCGTACCAAGTTTCTGAGTCACATTGGTTAAAGAACCCCTCTCGAAGGTGCTTCGGTTATCGCAGCCATTCATCATGGAGACATTGGAGATTTGGAGATTGGATTTTTACATTTGGAGATACGGAAAATACTCCCAACTTCTCAGCCTTCGGCCTTGCGAGTTACTGACTCGGCCTAGACTGCAGCCTCACCTTGCACTCGCCCTTCGAACTCACGCACCATCCGTGCTCTAAATGCAATATGATAAATAAGAAGAGCAAAATGGCAAATCCAGAATGATGTAATTCAAGATAGCCCCCATAACGTACTCCGACCACACTGAAGCTCAATCTTACTTCAGCGGGATCGCACTTCAGCACTTTGTATGAATTCTGCTATTTTGGATTTTTGTTGCGTGTCATTTGAGTGCTCTCTCGATTCCCTATGACATTTGTTCAAAATTTCTTTACTTATCTGTAACTGTTTACGAGATACGTCATCTATCTTCACTTGGCAGACGTCATTTTATGATTTCCCGTTATTTCTATATCATGAAAATCACTTTGTTATTTTCGGTTTAGAATACTTTCTTACCCCATGACTCCTTCCCATTGAACAATTTAAGCCAATGGTTTCAAACATCTATGTATGGCGGCCATCTTGAAAAATTACATCATAAGAAATAATTTCTTAATTCCGAATAACGACGCCCTATTTTCAGCTGGATCAGGGCATCTTGAATTTTGCCTGCCATCTTGAATCCGTCATTTCGGTTTTTGACAAGTCTAATTCGACTGCTGCCATTAAAAGTTATATACGGGAAGAATCGTACCGGGGTTCTTAGTCACTTTTCCTATAGAACCCCACTTATTATAATAATAATTATAGTAAAAAAAAATTTTAGCAAAAAAATGGAACCGACTTCAACACCCAAAAGTGTGAAATAACTTGTTGAAGTCGGTACCATGATAGTTCAAAAGTACCTATTATCACGCGTATGGTACTATTACTATGGTAAATATTTTTGTTTTGTTTGACCAAACGACAAGCATCACCTTTGAAACAAAAAAATCATTTTCAAAATCGGTTCACTCAGTCCAGAGTTCTGAGGTAACAAACATAAAAAAAAACATACAGACGAATTGAGAATCTCATCCATTTTTGGAAGTCGGTTAGTAAAATTATAATAATAGTTCAATAAAAATACGGTTCAAAAGTTACGGGCACATGTCTTTATAGGTAGGACGAAAGAACAGAGCAGTCATACAGATGTAACACAAATTTCAATCCGACTGACTACCTACTAAGTAACTTTTAAAGTCAAAGTTATAATAAATATATGACTTCCCTTTATTTGAATGATTGGATATCTAAATTCCTAGAAAGTAGTTGGTCGTCTCGGAAAGTGTGTTAAGTGCATTAGAAATTACCGACTTCAACAAGTTATTTCAAACTTTTGGGTGTTGAAGTCGGTTCCATGTTTTTCCTTAAATTTTTTTTTCACACATTGACACTTACGGGATTGGTTATCATTCATTTTTAACAACTATATCATCAAGATAGGTAAATATTTTTCAGGTATTTTAGTGTAACTCAAAAACGGCTTGACCGATTTTGATGAAATTTAAAATGGGACTGTAGATGCTTTCATAGCAAAAGTGATTATGTGAACTATTATTATAATTTTATTAACCGACTTCCAAAAAAGGAGTGAGAACCTCCTTCTTTTTTGGAAGTCGGTTAATAATATTATAATAATAGTTCACATAATCACTTTTGCTATGAAACCATCTACAGAAGTTACGGTTCAAAAGTTACGGGCACATGTCTTTATAGGTAGGACGAAAGAACAGAGTAGTCATACAGATGTAACACAAATTTCAATCCGACTGACTACCTACTAAGTAACTATTAAAGTCAAAGTTATAATAAATATATAACTTCCCTTTATTTGAATGATTGAATATCTAAATTCCTAGAAATTAGTTGGTCGTCTCGGAAAGTGTGTTAAGTGCATTAGAAATTAGTTCTCGTTTAATTGTACAGTAGCTTATAAATAACAAAATGAAATATTTTACTAAGGGTTAAAAATCTAGACACATACTAAAATAGAAATTAACAATGCCGTGTCTGAACTTTAATCAACTCGTTGTTATAAAGATTTTATAAATCAATATAATGAAAAGTACTTATCCAATATTTTTTTTACTTGAGTTTCAATAATTTATGACTTGCAAATTAACGTATGGTAAAAAAATATTGTATATTTCGTGAAATAAATGCACAAAAATGATGGCGAAACGAACGGCACAGATCCCACGTCCAAACGGCCCGAGCGCTGCGGGCAGACTGATTTTCGTTGAGATTTCTTCTCGCGATCACGCAATTTTGTGCCAAAAATTCATAAAAATGTTTTCAACACAAGTTGGTAAGTAGTTCATTAGAGTATAGTATTAGCTATTTAAAAAAAAAAGAAACGATGCAATTACATCAATTATGCCTCTTAAATTAATAAAAAACAGTCTAAAAAGGGTCGCCGATTACAATTTATTACAGAAGAACTAATAAGTTTTAGTAAAAACTAATCAACTAATTCACTCAATAAAGAATTAAATAATATGATATATTTTTTTCGCACTTTTTGAACGAATAGTTTCGGTAAAAGAAGATTCCAAAAGTGCGCGTTTCACTACGGTGATCACCTTAAATTATGTTGTCATTGAATCTGGTTATTTCTGCATTTTTGTTTTCAGCTAGGCCCGTACAAAGGTTATCAATTTAGGTTATACAAATACCGTTTCGTATCATGCCATCACGTTCCCATTGCTGGAACACGCTTCCTCTCAGAGAGAAAGAGAGAGGGGGCGCAGAATGGGCGTACACTACCCGGGTCAGATAATTGCAAAGTATTGTCAATATTATTATTTATGAGGCTGATTAATTGAATTTATTTCTTGAAGACTTGTATACATTACGTACTTTTTACCTACTACGTTATTATGAGTACATTGTATATGACCATGTATAGAGACATTGATCTATTGGCATTTCGCAACTCGTCTTAACTATAATAATAGTGACTCTTCGGACCAGGGGCTTATTATCTAATTAGAAGTTAATCGAGATGAACGTCATCTTAGCATTTTCCATTGAAAACGGAGCCCATTAAGTGGTTGAAATGTCAAAATGAATTATATTTTAATATCATTGCAACATAATAAGACGCCTGGTCTAAGAGCGTCAGGCCAAACTGCGAGGCCTGGATTCGATTCTCGACTCAGTAGTTGTTCCAAGCATAAAAGAACTTGTAAATATAAATATAAAGGAACTACTATCTATAGCCACAGAACTAGATAGCAATAAACTAGCCCTCATTACACGGACCCAAATTCATAAGGTATTTATAAACACATTTGACCAACATTTTGGGGATAATATAGGCTTATTGATTTACAATAATAAAATGCATTTATAAATATGTATTAAAATTTATTTCATTAAAATTTTGTAAAAAAACATTATTGTCATAATAACTAATGTGGTAATATATTTGTGATGGAATATTCGACCACTCACGGAGGATCCTTGAGTATTTTACACGTTAGACCACTTTCATACTTACATTAACGCTTTACATAACTTCTTTCTAAGACTATTAGTGCTATATAGTGGAGTTTAAAGGATATGTATAACATTCATAAATTAGGTAATACGTAAGTATATTTAAAATGTCGGATACAATGTATGTATTATGCATTAAACTTACACACTCCATACATACACATCACACACACTCACCCACTATGTAAATTACAGTCCAGTTTATAATACAGATTCATAAACCGATGTCTTAAAATTACCTACCTATAGACATAAACATTACCTAGTGTTAGTACTAATCTCTAAAAGAACAGTTTTACAAAAAACGAATATAAATTACTAAAAAATTTATGCCGATTAATACTAACACTATGAAATAAGCTTACAATTTAAACGGTATGGGCCTTTGTATATTCTACTTACCGATCTTATAAAATGTACGCTAACGAACGACTGTGTTCATCAAATTAAAAATAACATTGATGAAAAGGTTATTATAATGTGTAAATCAAGTCCCGTCTCTTGCATGTATAGCCCATACTCTTTATTTTGTGACTAAACTGACATAAATATACAAATACAACTATTATTATTATACTTATTTACATGATAAAACGTTGCTATCTTTCTGGAATGTAAGATTTAAAGTCCTTTTCGATTATGGCAGTGGTTGCCTTAAAATACTTGAGCATTTTGTTCGTAATTTCATTTATTATGGGACATCAACACAATCACTGTTTCTATATATTTTATTGCAACTCCTTTTCTAAATGAAATGTGTGTACTGACGACATTTTATAAATTAAAACCTCTTACAAGATAAATTATATCTTTTCCTTATTATTCAAGCATCACTACATGAATCATATGTTAAGGCAATGCTTTTAAGGTAATATGGTACATATTTTTATATATATATATATTTGGTGAGGGCTGTAACCTTAAACAGTGAGTGTGTTAATACACATTTCAAGTTATTAAATAAAACTAAAATCATAATAAAGCTAAAAGAATACAAAAATTATACATCGTAGGTACATTTAAATCTCGGGATTTCGCACCTATATACTGTGATTTTCAAGCCATACAAAGTAATCACCATGAAGTTTGGTTTAATAACTCAATATCAATATTCATTAGTGATTAGTGGGGAACTCATGCCACAACTTCGTTATCTCAAGCTATATTACTATTTTCTACTGATAATTTTCTATTAAAATAGTAGTTAAAAATTGATTTCGGTAGTGTAGGAAGAATTGTTATTCATTGCATGCAATGTAAACTTTTGAATGCGCAAAGATAACAAGAAGTATTTTTTTAAAAGACCAGTTATAAATCATGTAGGAAAGAGTACTTAAAATTGTCAGTTTCTGTTAATGGCATAAGTTCCCTTACTGAGTGTTTTGTAGGCACACCGAGAAATCCATACTAGTAAATTAGTATTATGTAAAGTTGACCAGAATTCGACATAACGCAGCTCCATTGCGTCTACTGACCTTCACTGTCGCTGTCACTCTTATCTGAAAACAAATATAAACACTGAATTTAATACACACTATTTTGAACAGTCAATATTTCATCATATACTTATCTTAGACATATTGGTTATTTCCATGCAAGTGTTAATATTGTGTTTATATATGACTTTGTTTGTAGTAGGTAAACTATTATGTTAGATCTTTATGGGGCGTATATTTTATGGGTAAAATGTATTTTTATTAATTACTGATAGGCTGCTTTCCCTGTTGATAAGATAGTTGGTTATATCAGCTTAGGGGAATACCGTATACGTAGATAATACATAACTTATTTTATTTTGCTATTGATAAGTTCCTGATTTGTAAAAGTATCGAGATAAGAAACATTAAATTTATTTAACGTTTAAATATTTAGGCTCAGTTGCACCATCTCTGGTTAACGTCAAATCGTTCGTCACGTCAATTATTACGATGAATAACATCGTTCAATTTAGAACCACTTGCATAGACTTAACCATAATAAAATTTGGTGCAATTCGACTCTTTTATTTTTTGCCTCAACGTGTAGTCTTGTACACGAAAAACTCGATAGTACAAATTTTCTTTCAGAGACTTTCCTTCAGAGACAATTGTGTTTTATGGTGTTTTTCACATTAATATGCATGTAAGTTCACTGGACAGAAGATTAACATGATCTGGATTGGAATTCTGGTCAGATTAGGGAAGGTTAGTTTAGCGTGTCTCGGTGATGGCACAGATGGAGGCCGCGGAGTAGATCAGGGAGGACGATGTCGGTGCGGACCCACTCCGGCGTCGACGAACGAGGGCGAAGAGGTTCACTTGCCTCCTTCCTTCTGCGGGTGGCCTTGGTGAGCAAAGTCGCGTACAGAGGCGTAGAGGTCCGATTTGGATTGGGCATACCGCCGGGGCGAGATGGTGACTGCTAACGCGACCTCATCTTGTCCCACCTCGGCGGAGGACTGCTCATCGTGGGTTTTTAGTGATTATACCGGGCAGTGTTTTCGGGGAGTCACATATACCTTACATATCACGTATAATTATATATTATTACATCCACGCGGATTTCCCCTAGGATTGTTGTCTTGGTTCCACGCAATAGCGTTATCTTATTTTAACACGCGCGCGAACTTATCATGTTTTCGATATAGGAAATATCTGATTCAATAATAACTATCAAATTAAGTATATGTATTTGTTTTTTTTTTAATTATTTTATCGCCAGTTAATCTTATTTATTTATCTAGGTCATGAAAAAACAATAATACGCAAGTAGGTATGCTAAAACGGTTTTTTTTTGAGACGAACGTTCATGAACTCTTTGTAAAGATAAATATAATTGATTTTGATAGGTATTGACTTGGTGATTTTTATAGTTTTACAATTAATATAGGTATACCATTTTTTAGACGCCTAAGTATGATATTTATCGTAAACCATATATATACTTAGTTTAACCTGCTTTTAATTTAGAAGTCGGATTGATAAAACATAAGTATCGCGTAGATTTCTGGTGTGGATTAACTACATAGTAATTTCTTCTGAATTACTGTTGCTATATCCACATCATAAACTGTTAAAATCATTTCTCAGACACTGACCACAATCGTCTGTAATAGACGCAAAAGGCCAATGATAGAATGAATGAATCCACATCATCATCATCAAAAGCCGTATTATCAAAGGCCTCCCTTTCAGCATCGTCTTGGGTATCGCAATGTAAGTTAGCAGTTCTTCAGAAGGTGCTACTGGCTTCTGTCTGATATTTTTTCCATTCGACGCCATTGACGACTCCCACAGGCTGATATGAGGGAGACGACATCGATATGGACACCCATAGTTCTTAATATGATTGATTTACTGCACTATTTGGGATCGAATAGGTTGATGCCTGTTTCGAGCATAGCAGATATTCACCACGATAGATTTAATCATTTATTCTCTTGACATTTCCCCAAGTTATTCTTACTGTTTGTTGACTGTAAAAAATTAGTCGTAATACTCCAAGGTGTTAGACCACATATCTGACTTCCAATTCTTCTGGACAATATTAGTAATTTAATTAGTATAAGTAGTATCGTTAAAAAAATTAAAGACAATCATGCAAATATAAAAATGATGCAGGTTTAGTTACATCGTAAACATTTGTAGGACATAATGTTTACACCACGCATGCAAGCGTAGGGATTATGGCAACCCCCTTTAAATTGATAGGCTGTGTTTAGCAGTGGACAGTCCGGCTATATAATCCATCGCTGCTTGTGTATAGAGCCCTTCCAATATTCATTACACAGATTTCACAATATTATCAGATAAGCTAACGTACATTCTGTCGCCTCGTGGCGTATTTTAATTTTATACGAGTAGAATGCTTCTGACCCTCATACCAATAAGATGTTCAGACGGACATAGTTAACATAGATGTGAAGCCAAAAATAGTCATGCTCCTCTCAATTTCGCCCCTTTCACGCTCTGCCTTTTGAGATGCGAGTAAAAGGAGGAGCATGGTTATTTTTGGCTTCACTTATATCGAGCGCTGTGCTCCCTTTGAACGTTATTGGTCCGCGTTCCGACTAAATAAAAATTAGTTACTCTTCGAAAAAAATATGCTACTCTACTAGGGATTAAATTGGATTGATTTAGTATTTCCACTTACTACTAACTATTTGGTTCAATTATATGTCGCTAAGGGCTCTGCTTGAAATTGTCGAAGATATTAAATAAAATAATTTACAGGAGAACGCCTATCCACTTTTTTGTCGATCAATTACGCAATGTCATCGCTGCATTTGTTCTAAGATTTTATTTAGTCCAGAAAAAATAATACATGCACTAAAAGCGCCAAAACCAGTGCAAAAGGCTGCATCCACAGACAAAGCGTGTCTAAACTAGGTGCTAAACTAATACCGACCTTTCTTACCCGGATACGCATGCCTCTTCAACCTGTCGTAGAGGTCTTCTTTAGTCCCGTATATGCTCGCGTTAGATCTAGCTAAACTGTTCATCTTCCCATTCATCCCATTGTGTAAACTTTCCTTCATGTAAGTCTCGTTGTAGAAGTTGGGCATCTCCCAGCCATCTTCTTCGTCGTCATAGTAATGAGCGTACGTGGAATGGTGTGATGGTGCGATGGACTCTGCGTAAGGTGTATGCGCTCCGTAGTAGAAGTTGACTTGTGATCCGTTCTGGTCGATTGCTGGTGTTAGAGTCTTCTTTGGTTCCTTCTTCTTTGATGATCTGTTGGTGGAAAGAGGATATGACAGAATTTAGATGAATTGAATCAAAGAATCAATGTTAACTGAAACAATTGTATGTTTTATAATTCGTTATTTTGAAGCAACGTTAGCCAGAGGGCAGTGTTGTGACCAGTTCGAGTCCTGCTGCAGTCTTAAGCTGCCCATGCATTGTATTTTGCGAATGTCGGTCTAATTTGCTGGTACCATCAATTATAAAATTTGCTGTTATGCAATTAAAAGTGTGTTTCAGCAGCTGCTCCGACAAATTTACCAAAACAAGTGATTTTAGCCATAGAACAGGTAACTACCTTCTTTAAATGTAATCCATATTTGAATACCTCAGTTGAATTTTTCTACGATAAATATATCGTTCTGTTCCTACCGTTGCCATGTCCTTATAGGGTCATATGTATTACACACACAAACACGTTAAATAAGACCTGAATGTAGCTACATATGTTGCAATAAATAATTGAGTGTTGAGTAAATTATCATCGCCCGCACAGAGCCTGTTCCCTGTCTAGGCTTATCCTGCATAAAAACTTTGACTGCGTTATCGCTTATACGTGTATACCAACCATCTCGATAGAAATGACTCGTCCGTTCACCCACCCATTGACAATTTATGCAAACTTTTCTTGACTCTGTCTCTAAACTGAAAGATCCAGAGCAGCGACTGTATGGCTCGCCGCGGGTGTACTGCATTGATTATATTACATATGACTTACCTCGCACAAATCATCCATACAAGCAGCACCAGGAATATGATGAAGATAACTCCTCCAGCCACCCCACTGGCGATGTAAGCGAACTCGCTCTTCTCTCGGCACTGTTTTCCAGTGAACGATCCAGTGCATCGGCAGGATGGCTCGCCTCGGGTGTCCTTTACGCATTCGCCGCCATTGTCGCAGAAATCGAGGCATAAGTCTGGAAACGATATTTGCTTAGTATTAACGACTATACGTAAAGACTATGGAACTTGGTGATTCGCTTTATTGGTCGTAGTGCATTGCTGGCGACTTCGGAAACATTTGGTGCATTTTGGACAAAAGTTTCTGGATTAACTACAAAAGGTACGTATTTATGAGGGTACTCATAAACTAATAAAATTTATTGTTGGCTTCGACTACTTATACTATCGCAACAAATAGAAGGGGTCCTCTTGAGAAATATCTGTTTAGCCAATAAATCCACAAGACTAAGTTGTTTATATTGACTCGCTGCATATGTTATGGTAGGGTACCAGGGTAGGTGAAATAGAGTCATTGTTGTGCTGTACAGTTCCCTGTTCCATATCCTCATTTAGGATATCCTGATAGGTGCACAAATATTATAGATAGTGCACCGAATGTGAACGTGCGAACTCCCCGCCACTCTTACGATGTTGTTAGTTCACCTAGGTCTACCAAATTTATATCTTCCGGTGTTCTATGGTAAGCACTCCAGAAAATTACTACCGTATCGGTTAACAGCTTGTCGAGCAATCCCCATTGTCACATCAACTTGCAAATTCTGAAAGCTATGTCGGTGACCTTGGTTCCTCAGCGAATTTCCTCGTTCCGGATTTTATCGCACAAAGAAACTCCTAGCCAAGCTATCTCCACAGCTCGTTGAGAGACTGAGGTGGCCCATAAGGGGCACGGTGTTAACCAAGTAATCACTGGCACCGGTTGAAGACTTTAGTCTTCAGGCTCTGCGTGATGTTAGATAAGAACATATGTCGTGATATCTTAGCGATTGTAAAATTATAGTTCAGAAATCTTGGTCAAAGAATGTTTTGTGGGTCTTACCTGTACAAACATGCCCAGTGCCGTTAAATCCTGGCTTGCATTGACAATTGAATTCACCAGTATCGGGTGTGAAGAGACAGTAGGCGTGGACGTCACAGTGTAGTATCTCAGGACCGTTCAAATCACATGGATTCGTGCATTCATCTTCTGATATCTGTTGGAGAAACATCATCAGTTAGCATTAGAAGACCGTTATTGGTGGTAAATAAAGATAAAAGGGAATATTTATTTGAATTCGTGAAAGCTCAAAGGTATTCAATTATTTTAATTCCGACATGCTAGACTTTGATCACAATCTCACCCGATGCGATAGTTGATTGTGATGATAGTCGACCTGCCGCCCCTGATTATTTTCTGATTAAAGCCCACCTACCGCCAACAAGTAGTAAATCTGCCGCCAAGCTATGTAAGCTAAGTTTCGGCAAAGATATATGTAGTATCGATAATCTTCGGTTCCGGCAGCTACAATTGAAGGCCATTATTTCTAGGTTAGCCAGATGGTGGTTGAATTCTAGTTCGCTAGTCTATCAGTAATAAAAAAAACACGAATGGGCAGTTCCCAGAAAACTTGTTAAAGACAGTTGCCGGAACACGTTATCATTGGCGATAGATTTAATACTGTAGCGTGATCGATATCCAGGGAGGAACTTGAAGGTGAGATTGCGGTCAAATACTTGCCTATTCGGAATAAAAAAAAAATTTGCAAATAACCTACTATGATGTGGTACACCGCATGAGCTTCTGCTCAAGCCGGTGTAATTCGAAACATAGACTTTATGCGAGGCTTTGCCACTAGGGCAACGGGGATTCAGAAGGTCATTTCGATTGGGGGTTAGTGAACTTGGGTTCGAGTACCTTTTGATGTTATGGCAAGCTGTTAGCTATCCTTGATCCAAATTTCTCATCATAAACTAAGCTGTCACCTTCCATCACATCAACAGTAAAATGTAACGTCATAATATACAACATTTCAGTTTAACTTACAGCGCCAGGTCCTTTTGTGCTGGTGTTAATCGGGCATGGAATGCAGACTGTTTGTTGAGCTTCCGATTGGTAAGTTCCCTTCCTGCATTGGATGCAGGTGTTCAGGGTCACGTTGAGGTATTGACCTGAAATTAGTATAAAATGGGTAAGCCGTTGGTATGCCGCCAAGCTACAAAGTCTATAATGCTACAATATGGTATGATAAAGACTTTGAATTAATAAATTCACATATTATAAATATTCGGTTGCAAAACGCGATGCGATGCCGCTCAACGCACACCAGAGAGGCAAAACCTAATAACAAGGTGCCGGAAGTTTTTTTTATCGCACATTTTATCGAATAAATATAAAATATGCTCCAGGGCTATTCGTGAGGTGCTATAACACTTAAAACTGAACCAAAAAGAAGCCCATTCGTATGTTTAGTAGAGTAGGTTTCGGCTGTTGCAGTATGTGGAATTAAGTGACATTATAGACATGTTTTAGGTAGTAGGCCTCTAGTAAGCTCTCTATTAAGGGTTTGTCTTGGTGGGTACCATCACAGTGTCACCCATCAAAGTTTTCAGGTTATGCATAAAACATTAAAAAACATACTCGTAGAATTGAGAGCCTTCTTATTTATTTCTAAAGTGTATAAGATGGTAATAGTGTTAATAGTGGTAACTGACCCGGTCTGCAAAGAGGCAGCGAGCACTGGTCGCTGGAGGCGGCTCCGTCCTCGGGCGTGGTGGTCCCGGGCGGGCAGGGCGCGCACGCGGCGCCGGCGCCGGTGGCGCGCCACGTGCCGCGCGGGCACGGCTCGCAGCCTCCCTCGCTGCTCAGTTGCTCTCCTGAAATATAAGGCAAACAACTCTTTTTGTACTGTCTACTGTATTTTTCTCATGATAAGCTGGTCCCGATCCAAACAAAATCGCGTTTGATTCACTAACTCGTCGCCAGGGGCGCTGTGCGTTGTCATTCAAATTTCTGTTAAGGTACTCGTGGCGTACAGTGTACAAAATACGTACTAGGGCCACTGTTTAAAAAAAACATCTATGCTCGCGAGCGTGCTTCATCGATCATTATAACGGTCTCGGCTCAGAGGGATCTAAGAACTTTGAATGACGGTCATTTTAAATCCGCCATTTTGAATTTGACAGAGAATGCCCTTGCCAGTAGCCTACAGTATAAAGTTGCACCATATACAGTGTCAATAATACTCACGCATACTATGGTGGGGATCACCATAGTATACTATGGTGGGAATGCGTGAGTAAAGATACTCTTTATATAACGTACTCTATTACAAGTACGTAACTAAATTTATATTACATAGGTACTTGTTTTTATTATAAGTTATTTGCAGCACCAAGGGCAATTAAAAAAAACAATCTTTCACTAAGGGACTACTTGGGTGGACCAAGGAAAACGAACTACCATCTTAGGTCAACAAACACACTATTAAGTATATGTTATAACTTTAGGTAATTAAAACATGTGAATTAAAACAGAAGTGTGATGAAAGATTTACTATTGTTCAGAATATAAAAATCCTGATTTTTTTACAGTACTGAGCATGCTGTGCTTCTAATGCTTCTTTATAGATCTGCCTGTGAGTTTTAGATTGTGTATGGCCAAACATTACTAAAGTGGAATACTTAGGGTTCCCTTTTTACTTATTACTGACCGGTTAGCCTAGCCTTTGCGCACAATATAACCTGATGGTGAGTGATGTTGTGGTTAAAGATCGAAAACAGTCTTATCAACCTTATCCTTCATAGAACAGCTAGCTGCAGGTAGGCATTCGCAAAGTGCCCTAGTGCCCTAGAATGTGAGCACTGAAATACATGTCTTGGGAAAGATAGGTACGAAATGCAAGGAGATTTTCCATTTACCTGATGGACAGTCGTCTCTGCATTCAGCAGCGGATACTGCTTCGGTGGCGCGGGTAGTCTGTCCTCTTGGACATGCGATGCAAGTAAATGCACCTTCACGGGGTTGGTACGATCCGTGGCCGCACGGTCGGCATAGCTCAGCTTCGGCGTCGTAGTATTTACCAGCAGCACAGCGTTCTGAAATTAAAATTACCATGACTAATTTTTGGATCAATACTTTTATTGAGAAACTGAGATTAACTCTGAGCTTCAGGGACAAGTCTAAGCGTGAACTATTCATCTGCCAAAATGTAGTGCTTAGCCTCATTTTGTATTCAGCGATGTTTAGAACAGGGCTTCAACTTGGCGCGTGCTATGCTAAGCCTAGTAGTGGAAATTGACTACTTAAACCTGTCTTAAAGCAGAAGTGGCGCCACCAAGCGAGTAATGTTATCGTTTTTACATTGAAACTAACTTTTAACCTTTTAATATATTTCAATCCTTATCTAAAAAAAATTAGGAAAGGTATTAATTTCTTTTTGTTATCGTTAAGATAAGTACCTTTACAATCAGCAGCGCTGCGAGCCCCAGTTGCCTGGGTTACCCCGGGTTGTCCAGCGATGGCAGGGCACGAGGTGCAGTGCAGCTGTCCTGCTTCAGACTGGTAGGACCCGGCTGGGCAAGGCTTGCAGGTGTCGCTGGCGGCCTCGAGGTATGTACCCACTGAGCACGCCACTGTAAATTAAAGTATTCCAGTCGTAGTTCAAAAATCAAACATGTGCTTTCGTTTTTACAAATTATTGGAGTACACATTTTTTTGTTCCGGACGGGAATTGAACCCGCGTCCTACGATTTCGCGTCGGATTCGGCCACCGGAACTTTACTCTTGAGAATAATTTTTATTGCACTAAAATTCGTTGTTGGAGAAGTAATGGTTAGTCCAAATATGGAAAGTTTATAAAGCTTAACTTAATCAGGCACTGAATGATAGATTTTAATATATTTATTCCTATCATTAGGTGGACTGACATCATCGTGATAGTGGTGAAGAGACGATAGATCCTAAAATCTAAAAGTCCTTTATTGTTGCTTTCAAAGTAGATTCTTATTATGTTCAATAGGCGATGTATTCGGGCTGACGGCATGTTGGATGATGAAAACAAGAAATGATTAAAATGAACGCTCACCTCTTTGGCAAAACATTTGTCTGATTTTGAAATATTTTTGTCTCGATTGTGTACATAATCGCTATACATATCTTATTCGCAGTAACCACATAATATTGAAGTATATTGAAAAATACATGTATTTCTGATATATTTACTTATGTAACATTTACTTTTTGAATTAATTAAATATGTTAGAGTAAACGTCATTTCTAGCAGTATTGACGATTTTAGGGGTGTACGTAACTTATGGAATGCGCATTAGTGTTCAATAACGTTTCAAAATATTGGCAATATTCTCTAAGTCACGGATTCAATGACAATACAGAACGATTACCACCAAATCTAGCTATAAGCGCGAAAAACGTATATTTTGAATTTCTCATCTAAGACGCGTGAGTTTCCACCCTAAGTAATAAGGCTTTACTTACCACAATCAGGAGCCATAACGACCTGTCCCATAGGACACGCGTAGTCCGACACCAGATCCAAACTAGCCGGATCCGGTACAGTATTCGGGAGAATATTTCGCACGTCAAATTGTTCGTCTTCGAGGATGAGTTTCTCCAGTAATCTCTGAACGGTCGATCGCTCGTTGTTGCCGTTGTGGATTACTGGGTCGCTAAAATGGTAAATGATTTTATTAGTCTGTTATTCTCACAGTATCATCGCGTCAGGTTTCCTTAGAACTCAATGTACACTTACTAATCGGTCTACAAATACTCGACACGTATTCCATCTATGTCATATCGAATTTGTGAATAAATATATTATTTTTCTAGTGACAAATTATGCTTATTAGTTGGATCCGCAATTAATTGAAATCGAGGTCTTGTTGCTCGTAGGGTGCCGGGCTAGAATGTCACGACTAAGGGTAACACACCAGAAGGTGGGCAGCAACACTTTCCGAGGTGAGATTGTGGTCAAAGGCTTACCTCACAGCAATAAAAAAAAGGGACTGATATCTCACACTGCGATCCCCAAGCCGCCTGCTAAGCGTGGGGATTATGTCAAATCCCCATATTGGGGGAAGCTGTGTTCAGCAGCGGACTACCGGGCTGATGCAAAGGTCTTATTAAAGGATTTTCAGCGTGAGCGATATTAGTCTTCGCTCTTGAAACCTATAGTTGCCATAATCATTATACATATGACTTATAATGAAACAAAAGTTTCCGAGATATTACTGTATCTGTTGTTGTGTTGGAAAAGTGAGTGCTGTTTAGTCCCTTATGGGTATTGTAGTGTAATAGTTCTGTACAGTACCCTGGGGGACTGAGATAGGGGACTTTAGTGGAACGAGCGGAATGACATATACCTGCAACTTTTTTAAGCCCTCAAAAATACTAAGTATTTCTCTAAAAAAGCATCTCATTAATTTAATGGACTTAAAAAGCTAAAAATAAAAAGCGTTGAACAGTGCAATGCATGCAAACAACTCACTTGATAGCCGGGAAAGAGATCTCCACGTTGTAAGTGTCACCGGCTTGTCTTCCCTCCCTACTGCTTCGTGTCCTAAGTGCGAAAAATACATGCAGTGAAGGACATGCTTGCATCGTTTATCAAACTAATAGTGCTAGGGAGGTCTTTACTGATTTTATATGGATACAGTTGTGCGAAGTGTTTTGCTTTACATTTTTACACATGCTGATGTGATGTGTCTATAGTTCTATTTACCATCTTATAACTGCTACGCCAACACCACTCCACTATTAGCTTAGATACTCTTGGCCATAGTCCGTTTACTGGCATAGCTGGGTAAAAATGCTACAATGGATTCCACCCTCTCACGAATCATGCAGCTATCACATCAGTTGCTTTTTGACTATAGGAGATTTGATTTATCCTACAAAGTAATCTTAACAATTTGTAAGACTGTACTTACTCTTCAACAGGAATAATTGCGTCCAACACGTATGTGTCTTCAGCTGTGGCTGTGGGAGGGTTGGATACTTGTCTGGTTTGCCTGACATTAGCTCGGTGGTCACATTTCACGTTGATGTCGAGCTCCTTACATTCCCGAGTACCTGAATGCAAGCATCAAATCGTAAGTCTTAAATAGTTTTTACTTTCAAATGTAGGCGATTATAATAAGTTTTAATATTACCGTCGACAGCGTATGAACAGAAGTTCCAATCTCGGTTCAGCTGGTTGATGGCACTGCGGACTTTCTGACGAAGTACGGCTTGACCAGCATCATTGCAAAGGACCGAGCTTGGGAATAGCATTGAAATCTTAAAGACTCGTTGTGCAGGTGACGCCGCTGTAGAAAAAATAAAACTTTATTATCAGAAATCCTATGGGAACACATATATAATATGAGAATGTACATACGTGAGCAAGCTGGGTAAGTTAAAGGCAAAGTTGGGTCTGTTGTTGGTCTCCAGAAGCCTTCAGCACCGCAAGTGTAGAATGGTGGAACGTTCTGTGAGAATCGTAGACCATCGCGGCAGGCAATCTCACACACCTTGAATTGACCACCCGCACCCCAGTCTCGGCACGATTGATAACCACCCAGAGGGTCAGTAAGTGGAGGACAGAATTCCGCTGTAAAAAGTTAATAGTACTTAATTGAATAGTAATTTATTATGTAGGTACTTAATATGGGATTTGTGTATTTTTTTGAATTAATCCTGAAAAAAATTAAAAGGTATACTTACATAGTACAGTTACTTTGAAAGTACAAGTAGCTGCATTGCCCGCCCCATCGTATGCGATGTACGCGATGTCATATGCTCCCCAGGCAAGATTTTGACCTGGTTTGTGTCCGGATTTTTCGACAACTTTGGTAACTCCTACATTGTCACTGAATACAGGAGCATCCCAGTTTACAATAGACGATCCATTCTTGGCAATGACCCAAAGATCACCAGGGCAGCGATCTACTCGCGGTGGTTCCTTGTCAACTTGCAATTGCTGGCACTTTGAACCAGTGTAACCGTTCGGGCAGACTCGTTGACCACAGTGCGATGGAACAATTCTTTCTACTCCACCGATAACATCTTCATATCCTGCCCACGTAAGGGTCAAGGCGCTGTATAGTACAGGCTCAGTTCTACAGTCGCGGACTTGTTTTTGAATATCGTTTGTGACATCAAGAGCTCTGTTCCATATTTGTACTTTAGTGAGATGGCCTTGGAAGCCAGACTCTGTATAAGCCTTCGGGTTATCTGATTGAGGCTTGCCCAATGTTACCCAAACACTGCAAATGAACATACATTAATACAAGTTCGATACAAAAGCAGATACGAGTAGATATAATTTTAAACATAGGACTAAGCTTACTATTGTGGTAGTGTTCGTCCGCTACCATAACCTTCAATCTTGCTGGCAATTAAACCTTCAGTGATCAGTGTCAGTTCTCCTCCATTAGTACCATCCCAAACCAAAGCAACATGGTGCCATTGTCCATCATTGACAGTTGCAAATTCGCCGAAGCTTAGATAAACATCTTGAAGTTCAGTAAACAAAGACACTTGAACTCCATTTGAATGCATTTGTATAATTTGTCTTCTGTTCAAAGCGATATGCGAATTGCTAAAAGAGATCAACACAATTTTAGTTATATCAGTCTTTGGCAATAGGACTCATGTAATGAATTATTCAAGATGATTAGACATTTACCTAACACTGTAAGCCGTGAAGAATATGCCACCTTCATCCTGTTGAGTGTATTGTACCCACATCGCAATTGTTAGACTATCAGCAGATGATGTGTCGAAAGGAACAACTTGAGCTGCACTTGATCGCATTGGATCACTGAAGTAGAGATCGTAATCGACACTGATTGCTGTAAAGCAAAATAATTATCAATAGCAGGGCACGGCTACATTTATATCGATGCAATAATTCAAAATAAACTACTTACTTTTTCTGCAGTCGTCGCCTGTTAGATTGAAGGGACATTGGCAATAGAATCTTCCTGGTAGATCAATGCAAACTGCTGAAGGTGGGCACGAGTTTTCTTTGCAATCAATTATGTCTTCATCGCAATTCTTTCCCTTAAAACCAGGTGCACATTTGCAAGAATAGTCTTCGCCTTCATCGATGCATGTTGCTCCATTTTGGCATAAACGTGCCTCGCAAGCATCGAATTCATACTGACAACCGATGCCGGTATAGTCTGCTGAACAGGTGCAATTCAATCCAGAACCAAAATCTTGACATTTTCCGCCATGCATGCACGGACTTCCGATACATCTTTCTGGAGCAGTTTCGCATTGTTTGCCATCTGTTCCACTTGGACATCTGAAAAGATATTTTAATAGTTTGTATATATACAGCTTTCAATGCAGTACATACTCATGATATTATTAATTCTTATATCCTCTAAATATACTTACACGCAGAAGAAATCTTGGAAAAGATCGATACACTTTGCGTTATTTTGGCAAGGTCCGTTCATACAGTTTCCAATGTCCCTTTCACAGCGCTTTCCAGTCCATCCCGGTTGACAAACGCATTTGTAGTCTCCAATTTCATCTTTACAGGAACCCCCGTTGAAACAGGGATCAGAAGCACAGTCATCTATATTACTTTCGCAAATTTCTCCAGTAAAACCTTCACGGCACACACACTGGAATTTGTTGTCTTGGTCAACACATTTTTCAGTACCGATAGCATTGCAAGGTTCGGCCAGACATTCATCTATAGCGGTTTCACATTGTTGTCCTACAAATCCTGGTCGACATTTGCAGACAAAGCCGTCAATTTGATCAACACAAGTAGCACCATTAGTGCAAGGATCTGAAGAACAGTCATCAATCGTATGTTGACATCTCTTGCCAGTGTAGCCAGCTTCGCAGTTGCAAGTGAAGTCATCAATGCTGTCGATACATTGACCTCCATTTTCACAAGGTGAAATGACACATTCGTTGATATTAATATCGCACGATGGCCCAGTCCAACCAGGGTCACAAATGCATTGGTGAAGGAAAAGTTTATCTACGCAGACGCCGTGTTTGCATGGCTCATTTGAGCAAAGATCAATTTTTTCGTGACAACGTTTTCCTGTAAATCCTGGTGGGCACGCACAACTAAAGTCGTTTACTAAGTCGGTACAGGGTGCTCCTAAAAGACAAGGCTTTTCGATACAATCGTCGGTATTACTTTCGCATAACTGTCCTTCCCATCCTGGAAGGCACTCACATTTAAATCGACCTTGTTGAAGGGCAATGCAAGAAGCACCATTTGTGCACGGATTTCCATTAGCAGTGCATGGATCAATCTGAAAATTATAATACAATATAATTCCTAACCTTTGAAGTATAACGAAGCAACATTTAATACAAATTTAACATAATACTCGTACATACCGTGACATCGCAATCAACGCCAGTATATCCAGATCTGCACAGACAGGTGTAGTTATTAAAACCAGGCTCATCTTTGCACATTGCTCTTTCCGGGCATGTATCATTTCTACAGTCAGATTTTTCTTCTTGGCAATTAATACCACCATAGCCCGTAAGACATGAGCAACGATATCCTTGAGGAAGATCAGTACAAGAACCGCCATTATAACAAGGCTGGCTAGCGCACTCATCAATATCAATTTCACACCTACGACCAGAGAAACCAGCTGGGCAGTAACATTGGACGCCATGCCCTTTAGGCACACAAAGACCTCCATGTTGACAAGCGCTGTTCGAACATTCAACAGGAATACATTCTTCCAATCCAGTGGCTCCCGTCCCAACTGTCTTCATGTTTGTTGGACATTCACTGCAACTGGTTTGGCCAACCAAATTCTGGTAAAAGTTTCTTGGACACTGAGAGCACGGCGCCAATCCAGTTGGTGAATAATTTCCAGGTGAACATTTAGCTCTACATTTGTCTCTGCCAGGAGCAGCAGGCTGATAAGTGAATGTGTTTACAGGACATGCTTGACAGTCTTTAAAACCTCCTACTGGTGGTTCTCCTGTGTAACTATTTCTGGGACATTCCAAGCAAGGCACTAGTCCAGTGGGAGAATAAGTACCGTAACCACATACTGGTACACAATCAGTGACGTCCTTAGACCCTTCTTCTCTTGTAAATGTTCCAGACGGGCATTTGAGACATGAACCCTGTCGAGCTTGGTTTTGGAAATAGCCGCGTGGGCACATGGTACAAGATTTTTGTTTCTCGCTAGCAAATGTACCAGCTGGACAGTGTACTGAAATATTAATTAATTTCGGTTAGGTTAGAGGGTCTTAAGGGTAAGAATATTAATAAATTTTATTGCCTAGAGATACTTACAGCACCTAGGCACGTCGTTTGTGTCCATATTCAGTACTTCACCGACACTGCACGTAAAACCTCTTGAAATTGTGCTCTTGATTGCTCTTAGTGGTGGACATTGGTTTCCAATGGATGAAACATTAAGAACAGGCTCAATCAGAGCACTAGCATATGGCACAGATAGATCGAAAATAAGATTTAAGGTTGTTCCGCAAAGGTCATACAGTTGGGTTTGTCTAATTGCGGGTGTAATAGCCAAGACGAAATCCATTTTAACCACATTTTCATCAAGAAGCGTAGGCATTGCTTTAACGAATGTAACGTTTACATTGACATTGATGGCGGAACAACGTTGTGATAATCTCTCATTTAGAATATTATCGTATTGCGCCAGTAAGTCTTTGTACTGTGGCAAGCAAGCGTTAGATACAGCACCAAGAGCGCGATATTGAACGCTAGCAACGACGTGGTACGCGGCTTGTTGAGTATCTGAAATCAAATACGAATACAATATATATATATATAAATAATAAACCCAAGCATAGCGCACAACATCAACATATTTTGTAAAATAAAATAAAATGAATGAATGAATAAATAAATAAAAGTGAAATATATAAATAGCTCACTTTCAGAAACACAATCGGGCACGACAGCGGTGGGGGACCATGATCGTTTATTTTCGCAAACGAATGTTTTAACTGGCTCGCCATCTGTAAATCTGAAGCCGGGGCTGCAAGTTGCAATGCATTGAATTCCACGATCACCGGGCAGGCAATTCATAGCACCATGTGCTGGTGGCATCAATTCCCAATCAACGCAAGGTGTGGCCTGAACAGACACCTAAAAATAGCAAATAGGTATTACAGTCTGGTTATGAACGCCAAATTAGTAATTAATAAATATTTGACCATAGTACTATATATATATATTGATTTCATAAATCATACATACTTGGAAGTGACACTGAGCTTTGTTGCCATATTTGTCAGACGCAATAACGGTAACATTTTCGTAGCCTCTAATAGGAATGACAGCACGTTCCGGAATAAACTTCAAGAACACTTCTCCCGAAGCGTCTGTCGCGTTTATTCTTCTTCTAGTATCATTAAAGTTTACTGCATAACTGTCTTGTTTATCGACTAGCTCGATGACATAACTCTGTGGGCAGCTCAGTTTTGGTGGAGTGTAATCAGGTACTGTGATGTTAACTTCGCAGATGGCGACATTTCCATCAAAGTCAAAGGCTACGTAACGTACAACCAAATTGTGGAATACTTGAAGAGGTGTTTTGAAATGCTGAGGTGTTACTTCCAATCTAGCAATGGCACCAGAGTTGTCAATAGCTGTTGGTTCCGTAAAGTTTACCGGTAGTAAACCGCCGTTTACATCAGTCTGGACCACAATTGGCTGTTGAGGACAGTTTTGGAAAACTGGTGGCTCATTATCTGAAAACATAATGTTATCGTTAGTATTTTGTATATTTGGATGATAAAACCCTAATTTCATATTAATGTTAATGCTTACCAACGCAAGGTGAGTAGCCGTAGTCGTATCCAAGCAAGGGCTCTGTTGCTGGTTCATCACATCCCATAAGTTCAAACTTCAGACAAGCATTGTCCATGAAACTTACAATACCCAAGATAACGAATCTAGCTTGTACATATTTAGGAAGTGTTATCATGGCTAGTTCACCATAATTACCAGGATCTCTCATTGTCAGATTGAAGTTAGGGAAGTAGACAACGTAATTTTCGTTCTCAGCCTGCTTGTAAAAGAATCTGATTTCCGTCGGGCGACCGACAATATCTGAAGTAACGACACCCTTCACGAGGATAGCTTTGACTCTGTACACTTTGCCGAGGTCAACACTCACGTAAGTAAATGCTTCCTGTTTGCCGCACCATCCAGTAACTGAATTTAATCTGATGTTTTTAGCTTCGTAGTTTGGTCTTTCTGAAGTAGCATTGATGGCTGAGTCAGGAATTCTTCCTGAAGCCAAACCAAGAGGCCTGATGACTTTACATTCGGGTTCGCGCATGCACGTGATCGGGCGGGGATTTATTAAAATGTACCCTGGTCTTGAGCAACCGAATAGTACTTCAGAGCCCTGCTCGTAGCTTCTAGCAATTTGATAACCGTCAGCCGGTCTGCCCGGATCTTCACATACAGGCCCCTCGCATCTCAAGTCTCCGAAATCCCAGATACCGTTGGCTTGACACCTAACAACGTTGTCATGTTTGCTTGTTTCTCCAGCCAGCCTGAAAGTATTCTGGCATCCAAAGAAAAATGAACTCTGATATCTGGTGTCAAGATATTGCCCATATTCAGCACCAGGTGTAGGCATTGGCACACCACAGTCTTTCCTAGGGCATTGCGGTTGAGCTCCAGAAAGCCAGTAATCAGGTAAACCCTGTGAAATAATATAATATTGTTATGATAACACAACAATATAAAAAAACATTTTGTTTTTAATATGATCGAGCATTTCTTACCGGTTTGGGATCATAAACACATTGTCGAAAAGATGATGTTACAGTATTTCTTAGTTGTCTTCCTGCAGATGTGCAAGTTATCGTAACATTGTCTCTGTACGGTACCAATACGCTTTCAGAATCCTCTCTTATTACTCTTAGACCATCATTTTTGTCATCGGATAAGGTCACACACCGAGCATCTAAAAGCACACAAAAATAAAATGAGATATAAACACATTGATCTTCATATTGTTCACCACAAAATCAAAAAGCTTTACTACGTACATTGGCATTCTGGTGCTGTGCCATTCCAAGTACCGCTTGATGTACAAAGTAGAGAAGAGAATCCAGACATAACAAATCCAAAGTCACATTGGAACTGAACAATATCCCCGAAATGATAGGCGTTTTTAGTAGAAAGTAGTTTTCCATTTTCAGGGGAAACAAAAGGTGGACACATTACTGGTACGCAAGATTTGTTCTTCTGATAAGTGTCTCCATCGCGATCACCAGTTTCCGATAGTTCAATGGAAAATCCAGCAGTGCCATTGGTTGAATATAATTCGTACCCAATGTTACAGGCACATGAGAAGTTTCCAGGTCTGTAAAAATAGAAGTTAAGTTATAAAATTATGATTAAATTATATCCGACTTTTTAAATCTTATCAACAAATAGCAGCTCACAGTCTATAAGGTGAAGTAAACTTTATTTTCTTAAATATAATGGTATGAACACTTAGAAAACACCATCCTATCTGATTTGCCATAATCCCCACGCTTGGCAGGCGTCTTTGGTATTCAGTTCCTCATAAAACGCTGCTGCCCATCTTCTGGTGATACTCTTAGACACCCACGGGTAAAGAAGGAGGTGACATTGTAGCATATAAGTGTGCCCGTGTGAAGCCCGTGGGGTGCCGGTATTGTAGCACACTTATATGCTAATGAATATTACCTAAATTTTACGGTATGATTGATCTATATATTGTTATATATATAGATAATAGATATATATATATATATATATCGGATAATTCTGAATGTACAAGTGCATAGGCTTAATCGTTGGTTTTGGGAGAATTGTGAATAATACAGTAATTATTGGTGGTAGCATATATGCGAATATGCGAATGGACATGATGTACATTTTACGGTATGAAAGGTTTATGTTGAGATCCTGAAAGTACGAGTACATAGGTTGAAACGTTAGTTGTTTTGAGAGAAGTGTGAAACTAAACAGTCAATAGATGGTAGCACTGAAGGAATACTTTATATATAGGGTAATCTTTTTTAATTCTATTCTTAGATAACTTACGTGTTAATGCATTTCTGATCACAACCTCCGTTGTTTTCGTTGCACTCGTTGACGTCTGAACAATCAAGCCTGGCACATCCCATAATCTCAATTTTAAGGCACGGTGCGGAAACGTAGTCTTGAATTTTAAATTTCACATATTGTGCTTCAATGGGCATGGGCAAGTTAAGGACTGATAGAGTTGGTTCCAAAATGCGGAATTCGACAGCTGTGCCGTCTGGGTTAGTGTAATCTTTGAAAACATCCGTCAAATCATTGGTATACTGGATTCTGATAGCAGAAGTGAAAGCAATGTTGCCGTCAGCACGCATCACGCTCATTGTTCGAAATCCTCTGATTATAGTGGGAGCTCTCAAATCTACAAGAATCCAGTTGGCTCCTGCTTCCAAGTTGTTACCACACCAACCACCGCCGTTGTTCAATCGTACCATCTGTAACACATTGAAATTAATCGTTAGTACTTGCTGATAGAATTAATTTGATAATGAAGCTACTTCTTATACATACTCCTTTGGAATATCCTGGTTCTGGCACAGATGTGGTAATAGATTCGTCGGGAATAGCTCCATTGATCAACCCCAAGTCACCGACAGGTCGGCAATCCAAATTGGGTGAGAAACCGGGTTTGCAAGGACAGGAGAATCCACCCTGTGTATTTTTGCACTCCGTTGAAGCACTATCACATTGACTGCTTATACACTCATTGATATCTTCACAAGTAGGGGCGGGATCAAATTCTTGGTTAGTTCCACATCTTAGTACGCTAGGGCCTATGAGTTTGTATCCTAAAAATATAGGCAATACATATTTTAAATTGCCCTATATTAACTATCCAATTGAAATCTATTCAGTTATTTTTAGAATATGAAGTTATACCTTTAAAGCATTGAACGCGAGCTTCATCTCCGTACATGTATACTCTAGTTTGGTCTACGAAGAAACCGTTCTTGATTTCGGGGAATTTCGGGCATAAAGCTTTGGTGCACGAAGGGACGTCGCCTGACCAGGTTCCGTTGCTCATACAGAGAAGGACCGGCTGGCCAGACCTCACGTAACCAGGTTCACATTCATATCGGACTATAGTACCATAGCTTCGTCCTCCACCGTTCAAGATGGTAACATTTGCGTGTGGAACATCGGGGAGTGCAACACATTGCGAGGCTGAAATGTCATAACAAAGATGTTAAGATCGTGTCAAATTTTGGTATATAGGTTGGAATATTGACGTCTTCATGCTGGCGTACCCAAACACGTTGGCGTTCTTTCCCATCGCCCATCAGATAAGCAAGATATTCTTTCGATGGGTTGTCCAGTTGGGAAAGCGAAACCTGCGTAGCATTGGTAGGTAGCGACACCGCGATAGGTCACGTTTGTCGAACCAATTGAGAAACCATTGTCAATTTGTGGTACGGGACCGCAGTATACCTCTGTAAAAATAATCAACTGTTAGCTACTTTGTATATGTAAAAATACAGATTACATATGAATTTTGAAATTTTGTCATTAACCAAAGTTTAGAAGTATGTTCCAGAAGGTTGAGAGCGCTGACATCTTAACAGAAAATTCAAAATTGATAAATGTTTTTGATTATGTAGATATTAGGTTGGCTCACTCTTTGTACTTAATCATGTAATACTCGAGGGCCAAATAATGTTCTGTACAGTTGTATAGATTTTTACGGGTAAAGATATTTTTAATATTTTAGACGGTTTGAGGAGTGTGTTAATCATGTTCATAAGTGGTTGAAAAAATTATTAAAATATTATAAAATACATTATTTGAATGTCGCGAATTCCGTGATCATGTAGGTAAAATAACTATTTTAACCTAGCAACAAAAGTAAAAATCTGTAATTTTTTTAAATTTATCGTGCAGACCTGAGTTTTTGCCTGTAGTACCACTTTTTAAAATAATATTACCTTGACAACTTGGAATGTACGTAGTTGACCATTTTCCTCCATCAAGGCAGGTAGTGATGATGCGGGATTTACCCGTTGCGAATTCCTGGCCAATAGGGCACGAGAAAGTGACAACTGTTCCAAAGGCGGTATCTCTGTTCGACGCTAAAGCACCTAAACCTGATTTTAACGGTGGGCAATCTGAAAATTCAAAAAACCACTTGTAGAATAAAATATCACATATCTACATGTAATAGAAAAATAAACATGTGTGCTGCACATTACCTGCCGAGAATGTCGCCTTCCAACCTTGTCCATTGTGCAGTGCATCGGATACAAACCGTATTAGTATCTCGCCACTGGAGGCAGTTAGTGTGATTCTAGGCTTAACAGTGAATCCATTTTCAGAATGTAATCTAAGTCCATTGACGCTCGTGCCATCAAAAACTTGTACAACGTCTGAAGGGTGAATACTGAACTCGTCAAACTTAAGAGAAAGAGGTCCTCCATTTGGGTTCTTAACTCTGTACAAGCACTCTTGGTTATTGGGATAGTTGGCTAACCCATAAGCTGGCGATGTAAATGTACCATTTGAGGCAATGATCGTTGCTCTGCATCCCTGCGAGTATCTCATGTTGAAACCCTTTTTGGAATCTCCAAGACTTGTTCGGAAGTACATGTACAAATGATTAGTCGTTGATATAACAACTTTTTCGTTTTCTTCGCCAGGTCCTGTAAGCCTAGCAAGTACTGGACTAGAAGGAGTATTACCATCTTTGATGACAATGTAGTCTCTGTTCATTCCTAATTCCAAATCGTCGATTTCTAGTGAAACTATTCTGCCTGGTTGAGCTTCGATGATATACATGCATTCTAAGCCACCGGGATAACCGTTAGGGTAACCTGGAGAAGTAAGAACTTGACCTTGTGGAGTTGCCCTTAGGGTTCCGCCGCAATTTGAAGATTCAGTTTTCCACGCAGCGCGGAAGCCTTTCCGTTCTACAGAGCCATCTGTACTGAATTTTATAACCATGAAGTTTGATGCAGATACGTAGATCTTGTTCGATAAGTCTTGTTTTCCAGAAAGCGTTGCTAGATTAACTGATTTATCTTCGGTCCTGCCGCCAACTAAGATTTGAACAGTGTCGAAAGACTTTTCAGTTTCAAAATCTTGGAACTGTAAGACGATATTTTGACCTTGTGGGCCTTCCAGAGTCCATTTACATTCACTGAATGGAGGATACTTATGAGGATAGTTGGGACTCTCCAGGACGTCTCCGCTGCTGGCCATATAGAAGTGGCATTCGGAAGCACAGTCCATTTCATCGGAAGCATCTCCGCAGTCGTCTTGCTTGTCACATTTGAAGGCCGAATTAATGCATTTTCCGTTAGAACAATGGAAGGTCCCTTAAAGAAAAAGAAACATTTTAAGCATTGTTTACAAACCTTAACATTGAATTATACCTAGTTTCCGTTTTGAGACTCGTAACGGATCGATTGTTTATGCTACTTACCAGCTGGGCAGGCGTTTGCTTTGCACATGAATGGTAGAAGCGTCTCACATGTAGTGAGTTCCCATGACTGGCTGTCAGATGTAACATGCACGTCCACGCATTCACCATCCTTAGGGTTTGGTTGCCTGAGGTCCCAAAAACCCGCGTATTGAGAAACCAGCGCTCCGGCAGCTGATTCGAGGGTGTTCGTTCTTAGGTCGTCAACGCTTGCTAAACCAAGCCAGTAGTGGTTGTTGCTAGGACTAGATGGAACCATATTGGCTGTCATATTATTTTCCGTGTAGGTGTCAACTACCATAAGTTCGCTGCCGTACCTGAAAAACACGGACGTGGTGGTTTGATTAATTTATTTCTATTAGTCTACAGATTTTCTTGTTGAGTATGCTTATGCGGAGGCTGAATTAGTGGTTCGATGACTCATATCTCAAATGTCTAAAATTGAAATAGAATATAATTAAATAAGCTTATGTATCTCTGTGCACTTTGTCATAAACTTTTTAGAAAAATTGTTATTTTAACATTTAGAGACATACTCGTAGATTCTTATTGCGAAGTGAAGTGAAGTACTACACAATTATTTTTTTTCACAAGCTCACAAGCGTGGATATGTGTATATTATCATTCGAAATCTGCGTGGACAAGTTTTTAAAATTCAAACCTCGATAAAGGTTCCAGAGAAATGAATTTACTCTAAATATTATCAATTTTTGAATTTTACTTTTAATTTTTATCATGAATTGAAACATTTACTACATTGTTTTAGCTGTTATTCTTTTACTTTGTATTTTCCCCGCTAGACGCAGGTGTAAAATTGTGTTGCGCTCAGCAGCTAAGTTATTTTGCGTCTCGTATATTTGAAACCTTCTGTACGCCCAGGATTCTATATTTTGAACTACTCGCTTTTGGTTCAATCCTTAAATCCTTTGATTTCTCAGATTTCAATACAAGTACTGTGCGCCAAATAACAATTGTGGAGCCTTGCATAACAAATAACTATTATTTGATACCTACCTCCGACATAGCTCTGCCGCTTTTTCCCATGAATGCCTGATGTTGAAGAATTTGTAACAGTGTAAACCTTTCAGCTCCCAACCTGCGAACAAAAACATATTATGGTTAGAACTGATCTTATTCCTGTAAGAAATATTGGCTGTTCTTATTTACACTCGAAATAAAACTTGTACCTGAGTACGATTCTGTTCCTTTAAACTTTTTCTATGTAATTTCGCAAGTATAGCCTCAAAATGTATACATGTATGTCAACAAGACCGTAATAAAAGGAAAACTTTCACCTAGAGATTTAAGCACTTAGGTAGTAGACACACATAAAACGTGTAAGAGTTATTTTGTTAGCTTTGCAAATTACCAAGTTTTGCGACTGATATGTGTAGACTAGGGAGAAGGTACCTACATTGTTCAAATAGCTTTCACAAAGGGTTTGGAGTGAAAGTGGGCCCTTCTTTTCACTAGTAGGTAAATAGAGGTTACGGAGTAAAGTGATTATGGGATGATCGCGTAACCGAAAACAATTTCACGACAGTTTGCGTTCAGTGTTGTAATGGACTTAATCGTGTCGTTTTTTTTCTAAATATCGGTGTTTGTTTTGTCTTAAATTGATAACTAAGTGACGAATAATGTTTTTTTTAGTCTTGCCATGCTATTACAATAACATTTCGTCATTTATTTCCTGAACCGGTAGGGAGAGATGTCTTGACATGCATGTTTCAACAGAACATGTTGAAGTCTCAGGTAATAGAGATATATCATATTGGTGTTTATCGGTAGCGGTTTGTAAATCCGAACTTCTATTAAGAATTTCTTGGTCAGAAAAATCCAATAACTGTATAACTAGTTATCGAACTTGGTCTTCAAGTTTCCAAAGCGACGCTTTCGTAGCTCTACCATCGCGCATTAGGATGTAACGAAGACAATAAACC
The DNA here is from genome assembly GCA_963854805.1 of Plagodis dolabraria. Classification (NCBI taxonomy): domain Eukaryota; kingdom Metazoa; phylum Arthropoda; class Insecta; order Lepidoptera; family Geometridae; genus Plagodis; species Plagodis dolabraria. Next base: position 17,773,644 of record OY978450.1, read on the forward strand.
CAATAAATGACAAAACGTAGTTTAGTACTAAGTACCAGAAACTAGTACCTAAAATACCAGAAGGCAGCGGTGCCTTGTGAAGAACTGGCATCTTCCACTGCGACGTACAAGACACCTGCTATGCGTAGAGATTCCCCTAATGCGGGAGGCATCTATTCTCCGAGTTCCCAACCGACCAAACGAGTTGTCCGCCTGATTGGTCAGTAGACGTCTTCTAGCTGTTCACGATAGTTTACTTATGGTCATGCCTGTAGGTGACCACGATCAATACAACTTCGTTGAACGTCACGGTAAATCCAATACAGAACAGTCACATCTTTGTGGGGTTTAGTTTTTAGTTTTTTTCACATGGGTTTAGTCACAATCTCGCCTATGCAATCAAGGGTGGTAAACAGGCTTAAATGCCCTATCACCGTGCAATGACCACTGCCATCTAGCACGGAAGCGCTCTGTAGTCTAGATCTGTAGCTATTGGTCACCCATCTGTTAACGTGAGTACGTAACATAAAGCAAATTGAGAGATTTCAATACTTTAATTTAGTAGGTAATATTAAGCAGAATAGGGTTCCTATCAAGTTGGGACTTTTAAAATGAGAATAACGGCTACTTACATTTTACCAGTTTAATGTCACTTCACACACAATTATTTTCGATTACACCACAGACAATTATATTCGTAATAGTACTTCACAATTTGAACGCAGAGAACGAACTGCCTGCGAAGCACTGGCTCACCGTGCAGGAAACATCCCCTCTTCTTTTTTTACTCCCTCCGATCACGATAGATCGGTGAGTTTTCGCGCCAAGTCTCTGATTGGTCGGTGAGCCAAACTCGTAGGCAGCTAGTACTTTGGTGAGTCAAAACCACAACTTATAAACCTTGTTTTTCTTAGACTACAATATATTAAATATTATAACATATATTATTTAGGATTGCTAACACATCCAAGTCATGACTGCAGCAAACGTTGCCCAACCTATTAGTTGCCAATCCCTAAGAACGACCAAGCAAGTCAAGCTCTGCCACGAGCGCTTTAAATGTATTATACCTCAAGTTCTGGTGCATACTTTGGGCACATGAATAATACGGTTATTTACTATGTACTTTGAGCATTTGCAAAAATAAATGAGAATCGCAAACAAATTTTATTTTCTTAATGTTCGCCGGTTTTAATTATTAATCCATTATATAAGCGTAAAAGCATAAATCTTATTCTAACCCTTAGTAACGTAAGTTCTTAAACAGAGATGTCACTTCTGTATAAGTATTTCTGTGAATTTAATGGTAGAGTACACTTACGTCCCTAAAGTTGGGAGCTAAGTAAGAAAGTTTATACTCAGTAAAGGACATGGAATTGTGCTTAACGTAGGTAAAGAGGGAATACGTAGGTAAAGAGGGAATACGTAGGTGCCTTATTAATTACGACAGTTGAGTGTTAAGTAGATACCTCACGATAAAGTTTTTGCCCTTTGATGAATGTGCTCATTACGTCGAAATGGGTAGGTAATAAACGAAGTTCAAGATCTTGTCTGTCCTCAGTTTCAAGGTGGCGAAATACGTCCAAAGGATCGTACAAACATTTTGTACCATTAGTGATGTAGAGGTGTGTTGCATTATACGTATACACATTATAATGTATTCTCTTTTTATAATCTCAATCTCACCTTATGCTGTAGTTAAAGGTGTTGTAGGGAAGGTAACCTACAGTTACTGGCTCTCAAGGCCACCAACTTGATAACAGCTTTTCTACTTGAGGGTACCTAGCTAGGCGATCATTAGCAACATGCCCTTCCCCCATGCGGTGAAGCTCAAAACCTCGGCGGGATTCGAACCTTAGGTATTCTGCGAGGCTCTATAGGCATGGCCATCACTGCCACTCTGACTATGATCCTTTATTTTGTGTCGTACTCAATCATATGCAAGAAATAACTATTAAAGCTTACATAATAAAGAAAATACTCTATATATATCTTAAAATATCAAAGCGCATCATGTCAAAAATGTCTATAGTAAAATAAAACCTTTATACATACGTTTAAAAATAAATATATATATGAATCGTCAAACCTTAACAAGTCTATCTGTATGTACGCTTAGTACTTAGCACAACACTTGCTTGAGTTTAAATTATTTTGGTAACATATTTTGTAATGTTATGGAACAAAATTCACTCCGATTATGTGCTTCGAAACTATGTCAATAAATAAACTTAATATATTTTTTCCGCACTATTTTGCTTACAAGAGCTGTTTGTATTGTGGTGGACCGTAGATATTTATCACTACTTTCATTTAAATTGAAATTCTTTATGGATTCAAGGTATCAACTTCGAAATAGAACTCGCACATCGCAGTTGTGTAGAGGCTATGCAAATACAACCTCAAACGTGAATATCGTTTTGTTATTGATCCCGAGTAATGAAACCATCAGAACGTTCGCCTATCCGCCTATTTCACTTGATATCGAGTACACATATAAGTACAAGTTCATTACTCTCCTACTCCAATCATCATGTGGAAATGTTAAAGGGCGACAAAGGAAAAAAAAACCAATGGGCGGCAGCGCATTCTGAAGAACTGCCATCTTAATACTGCCATTCCCAAGACTTATTATTTTTCAATATTATGATCAAATTTGGGTAAGCCTTTGTGCAACGGTGTCGGTTGAGACTGTTGATGATTACTTAGTAAAATTTTGGATAAGGCAATAAATAACAATTGCACCATGTTCCTATGAAAAGGACAGACCTTTTTCAATGTATTTGCTTTACGCATAACTTTGGCTTCTAATTAACCCTCTTCGGAATACAATAAAGTGAATATACTTCTTGGAGGCTGAGAATACTTCGGAATCTACCCAGAAGGAATTCTTCACCAAGAAGTCTACCACCTAAAGTGCGACAGCAAGATCAAAAAGGCATGTTTTAAGATAACACTTGCAACTGGCGGTGTCGCACATCTTCAGATTTCCATGTACGAAATCCATTCCATTCCAAGTCATGTGAATCAGTGAAACCCATTTCTCCAACAAATAACACGTTGTAAACTGACGAGCAGCCAATGTGGTGTGATCGATAAAAAAGTAAATAGTCGCAAATAGAGCGTGCGAGTTTGACGCTGCGCGCGCTGTGGAAGCGAAGACCGCGGATGCGCTTCGCCGACGCACCGCAACACGATGCAATGTGTTTGACCCACTTTGCACGCGGTAATATCGTAAAATATGCACACAGACAGTTGAACGGCATGTAGAAGCAATCTGTATGAAGATGATAAATTATGAGTGTGATTACTTTTTGAAAACAGTAATTACCTACAATATAATTCTGTAGGGAGGGACATCAGTACAAGAATTGAACGGTTGTCAATAAAATGATGTCTGTAATATAATAATGGTATATTGATAAAAATATGTTTCATGAATATGAGTAGTTTCATGAATAATTCCCAAAGGGAAGAAAAACTGTTTAATTTATTATTTTCCATATTTTTTTTTATAGTATTATTGTATTGTCATTTTGTTCTATGTATAATCGTTATTCACTAAATCAACTTCAGTACCTAGTTCTATATTATTTCCGGAAAAATATATGGGTTGAAAAATATCACTTTAAGCTTTTCTTGCTTACCAGTCTTACCATATTTAAAAGAAATGCATGGAATCTAAATATCAGTAATTTTTTTGTTATTTGGGGAAGTCTGGGACATATATGTATAAACTTTTATTTTTCGAGTACAATGGGCTTTAGAAGTCTGGGAACAACGCAAAGTTTCTAGTCTCTAGTTCAACGGAAGACTAGTTTAAATCAAATGCAAAATTTGCACCGAACAAGCTAATGGACAGACAGATAAGAAAGCGAGTATTCAAACAAAAACGTGTGAAAAATACTTTTCAATGAGCTTATTAGCACGTGAAATATTTTTAAAGAACGAGCAATTCTTGTGGCTTTTATGCTTAAGGGAAGTGTGCAAGTAGCGGTAGCGGTTTCCATACTAACGTAGTTTCGCCATATTTTAAATACCAAGTGCTCAAAGTCTACAAATACAAATTAGCATGCATATCCTTAAGCCTAATATATATGCTTCTGGTTTTCCGGTTTCCCGTAAAATAAAGCATTATAGAAAATATTCGGAAAATTAGTTTTCTTATAGAAATTCTAATTAGTTTTCTTATAGAAATTCTAATTAGTTTTCTTATAGAAATTCTAATTAGTTTTCTTATAGAAATTCTAATTAGTTTACTTATAGAACTTCTAATTTACATATTTAAGGATTAAAAAAACATAAATCATTAATTTGGCAAACTAGAAGTATAGACATTATCAGACGTTCAGGCATATGTATGCAAAATTTCACAGAGTTGAATACTTGGTATTTAAAGTATGACGCAACTACGTGTGTATTGAAAGCGATACTCTAGCCTTAAGTTCATTCTTTGTCGATGGTAAAGCCTGCCTTTATCAGTTTTAGTGCAACCAAGACCTACTACTATCTCCTGGGCCCTGCATGATAAACCGTACAGTGGTATGGTGGTATACCACGGAATTTTTATTATAATCCATAGGTGGTCAAGAACCATACTGTATGATCTATATGTACTTCTTATCTTGAATCTCAATAGCAGAAGCCAAATGGCCAAATCTTTAATCTCCGCAGTCTCTACCCCGCTCAGTGAATACGATTTAATTTAATCACTTTGCCTTTACTCTTACTTAATTGCTTTAATGAATACGTGCTCTCGAAATATGAACAAACTAACATTTAGGTAGAGCGGTAATTCAAAACTCGGTGTTTGCGTGGTTTTGCTCTATTGTTGAAATACACTCGTCTCGTGAAACGTTATCATGTCGGTAAAGCTGTGAGTCGCGTTATTCAACATTGGTGTTAGCGACTGTCGGTTATTCAGCGACGATTTCGGTCGCATTTAGCTTTTGTCAACTGTGATTTGTGGGTTTGTTGTATAACAGATGACGCTGTGAAATTAGGTTTTGCATTTGTTTGTCTAAATAGTTGACTCGGGCGCGGCTTGATTCACGCAGGATTTAGTTAGGTTTATCGAATTACTAAGACAATTTAGAAATGAAACTAACGATACCTATATTATCCTACTGACACATCTTTTGGTCACCCGTGTAGTAAGATTGCTTTTTATGCATAAATGTATAAAACTTTTTAAACTTTTAAGAGGTTATTTTGTAATATATTTAATGCAGTTTGCCTGAGTCTCTAATAATATAAGAATACTCTCTTTATAGAACCAGACATAAATTTTTACCGAACCTAACATATTAAAAATAGGAAATTGTTACTGTTTCAACCACTTATAATTAAGTGAGGTAGTGCTCAAAGGCTAGCATATCAGCTATAAATAAAAAAAATATCATTGTTGAATTTCTTCGCAATTAAAGTGAAAAGTCGTGTGTGTAAAATAACTCGTAATTGATAACCTTTTAATCCTCGACTTAAATATCAGCTATTGCCTTTGACTCGGGCTGTTAAACATATCGGCAAAAATTACTGGTTTTATGCACTCGTTGACAACCTATTTCAATACCTTTTAGAAAGAACTTTTAATTTTCTGTATACCTAATCAACTCAATAACATTTTCAAATGTAAAAGTTAAAAAGTAAGTAGGCGTCTACATTTTGCAACGTTTGCCGAAAATATTTCATCTTCTTTCAGACTAAATTAGGTTCATGTTATTAGCATGTAAAGTATCTTGCTCGAAAAATCCTCACTGTTTTAAGTGAGTAGGTAAAAAAAGGGTCGTGACCCACTTGAAATTCAATAGAACATGTAGATGATACGAATGCAAAAGTTAATTATTCCAATCTAAAGTAAAGTACTTACTACTACTTCCATACTACAAGAGAGGTTTTCGTCGTTTATTTGCTAAAAATAATAATAATGAAAACAGGTAGAAACTTAAAATATTCACCGAATATTTAGTTGTATATTTGCTTTAAAAATAAAAATTAGTGAGATCACTATTTAGGGTTCGTATTAGTTCGTAACTACTTAGAATAGGAATCTACCTACCCAGCTCAATCGGACACTGCGAAAAGTGCCTGTAACTTACAAGATGAGGTTACAGATAATGGGACGGAAACCTTCGTGCGCGAGTCCCACTCGCACTTGGCCTGTTATTTTTGTTTTATTGGAATTAAAACACTTTCATATTGGTCCCATAGATATTTCATAAAAATTGGTTAAATAGTTTGGTTTTTTTATATAAATATAACTGGAAAGAAACAGTTCATCCAAGTAAACAAAATTACGTAAATTTCTTACTTTCAGTGTCGGAGGTCGGTTACGTTATATTTTTAATATATGTCATTATTAATTACTTATTTCAATCGAATACAACATGATAGCACCGCTTCATAAAGCCATAAGTAACTAAATATATTGTCTGATTGGTATCTTTTAACTCAGTAGGTAACAGATCCTAGATTTATTATTCACAGAAAAATTAATCAAATTAAAACCATAGCCTTTCTGTCAAGTTGCTGGAAGAATTGTTAAATAAAAATTATGTGTGCGAAAAACCACTTTTCGATAAGTTACAGTAACGTCCATGAAATAGGTGTTTTACGAGCACAAGTGTTTGAAAAGAATAATGATTCGCAAGGGCCATAAGTTGATAGTTCCATCATTATTTTCCCATTAATGTTTAGGGTTTTTCTTTTACAGACATTGGAGTTAAAACGAGTTATTTTCTTTACATCGAATTTTCGATATCCCATATTTTATTTTATGGGAAAAATCACGAGGTCCATCAGGTGTTTAGCGGTAACCTCTGCCTATAACAGATGCAGTTCATCACAAGTGGCGTACTGCATTGCACCCATCACCTTGAGAGGCATTTGGAGTGGTAGAAAGGCGCCACATGTATTCACAAAAATTAGAAAAATCATAGAAATCAATAAGCGAAAGATTTTTCTGCTCCTTCAATCTATGGAATGTAATTAAAGACGCGGGCTAGATCTGTGGCGCCCTAATGTTCACCGATGAAGAAGTGCTTTCCCTGTTATGTTGCCATAATCTCCTTAGGCGTCTTGAGGAAAGCAGTGTAATGTTAGTTCTTGAGGCGAAGGCGCTGCTGCCTACCTTTCAATCAATTATTTATTTACTGAAAATGTGTACAATGAATAAGGTCTTAAATATGACAAAGTGAACCAACATTTTCAACCGATAATAGGCGTGCAAAATCAGTTAAACTTTCATTATAAATAATTTTTTTAACACCTTTTGGTATATTTCCCTTCATTGCTTCTTACAATCCCATTGTAATATATATGACGGTACAATTCTAGCACGGCGCATGCACGGAGATTTGTATCTAAATCGAAATATTTCTAGATCTTATAATTGTTAAACATATCAGAGCTTGTTTTTTTTTACTTTGAAATGGAATGTTGTGTATAGACCCTCTTAATATAGGTAACAACAGAAAAAATGCTTATTCTAAAGAACTGCAGATGTAAAGAGAACGACTATCGAGATTTTATTATCATAAAATTGCCATATTATTTTGCCTATTTGTTTTGTTTACATATGTCTCATTAAAGTAAATGGAACATTTTTTTATCTGTAGTCTGAACTATTGAACAAAGAACTTTGTAGCCTTTTATTTTTCGAACTGTATTTTCTATGCTCGCAACGTGGCAATTTTAATTTATCATGACTACTAAATAGTCATGTCAGTTAATTTTTAAACGCTTTTGTAATAAAATCTTGCCATAGGTGTATATATGAGGGGAAAATATGTTTTCAGAAGCTATTCGCCTGTATAATGTATATGTAAACATATGCACTCGAATATATATATATATATATATTGTAACTCCATTCAGTGAGAGAGGATCATATGTCAAAGTAACAGGTATTCGCTGAAAGCGTATAATTCCCATGCCTACAGTCATGGCTGACTTCATTGTAACTAACCCTTGGTTTCCCGATATGTAATTTGATACAAATATTCAATATTTTTATAGGCAGATATATAATGGTTACAATGTAAAGATTCGCCTAAGATAAGAATTTGCACGGCAAATTCTCCTTGACGAAAAATCAACGCCATCTCTTAGATTTCATGGACACTTAGTACAGCTTCAGTAAAGCGTGCTGCAAAAATAGTAACTATTTTCTTATATGCGGTATGGCAAACCTCTAATGCAGTTTTTATATAAAAGGAATTTAATACAAATTTCAAACTGTGGACTTATCAAAATGCTACATTTTTACTGCTGTTTCAAGTAAATCGTGCAACAGTTTGGTATTTAGTACTCCAGTGATCGGATCGGTCTTACGTCCCTGACTGTGCCCCCGTCGTTTTATTTTTTATTTTATAGGATGAAAAAGGATGTTATTTGCCGCTCGACAATACAACTCGACCTCTAGCTCTAATTGGCTAATATCTACTTTCTTTAATAGTTTCAGTTTAATAACACATTATACGTACACTAATTATGTGTTACTAAAATGATATTACTACTATCGAAATAATAATTTGTTTTTAGCTGACTACTGAATAAATGCCAATGTTCATAAACATTTTTTTTTCTGTCACAGAGATCAAGCTATATTTTATGGAGTAATAATAAAGAAGGATAGGCATGGAAGTAATAAGTACTACGTACAACAGGAATGAGCTCTATCTGTGCATCATGCAGCTAAAATAAAGAAAATAAAACCTTATGCTAAGGTCATAAGAGTCTTGTTGCGCGCAAAATAAAAATGAAGCCGAGTGAGAAGGCAACCACTGAACCCTGTGTCCCGTTCTAACAGTGACTTGAGTTGCCAGAGTTAAGTCGATTTCAATCCTTTCGTTGTTTGTCAAAAAATATGTGATTGACGTAATGTAATGAAATAAAAACATTTACTTCTAATATGTTTCTAAACATAAATAATAATTTAGCACCAACATGTTTTAGCAATAATATTACTAACGCAAAAAAATTGCGATTGGCGTATAGGTTTTCTTTTATTTGTATGAAATACGGACACCTGACTTGACAACCCCAGATGAAATTGCCGACTCGGTCGTTAATAGCGGAGTGGTTTTTGATTTCGTGATATTTTAAAAGAATTTTAGTAAAAATGTGGAGAATTTGTGTCGTGGAGGCTTGCGGTGGAGAGTATTATCCTGATTGTGGTTTATCTTTTCACAGGTAATAGTTTTTAACATAATTTGTTAGTGAGAAACTACGGTGACCATGCATGACTATCCAATCCTAGTTCAAGAACAAATAAATTAAACACCTATGTATTTTTTATTCTTTTCTCTATTAAAATGACTTTGTTTCAATTTCAGATTTCCTAAAGATCCTAATATTAGTTTAAATCATAATGCAAAATTAGAAACAATGAAACATATAAGAAATAAGCTGGGTTTGCGGCAGAAACTTCACAAGACTGTTTTATTTAACAATATCTGATTTAGAATTACACTTAAATGTAAACTTAACTGTTTTTTCTTACCTAATTAATGAAATATACCACAATAGGTAGTTTATCGTAATTTTATCTCAGTCCAACTGCATGTCGTGTACCGCAAGGACCAGTAGGTAAGTACCGCAAGGACATACCTATCTGACGCGAGTGTGAAAAGCAAGCAAAAACAGGCAATATACACTGCCGCAAAGGGCAAGTTTATCATTAGCATCTTCGATTAAAATCCATCTGAAGCAATGATCTGCTGACGTCGGATCACAAATCTTTTTTATAATAAAATTACTGTCCTTAAATCATATTTCAATATTGTATGTTATACTTCTTTTACCAAACATATCATCACTTACCATCAGGTGAGATTGTGGTCAACAGACAGCCTATCGTTTATTTTATGGTTTTGAAGTAAAGATTTCATCAAAAGTTAGTAGTCTTTAATTCCATTATCAATAGCATTTTCCTGTCAGAAATCAACAGATTTTGGTATTTTATTTCTTTCATAGCTCGTAACTTGTACACAAGGTAAACTTAGAAGGCTTCTTTAGTCTATAAATGAGAAAAACTCCTCTTTGACTTTTTGAATGAAAAAATCATCAAAGAAACCTTCCTCGAATATGAATTACATTCGAGTGAGCGCGAACTTTCTTTTAAAAATATTGTTTTGAGAGGTCGATCCAGTTTGGACGATTAAACAACTTAGTGAGTTTTTGGGAGCTGTGGGTAGGTGTACCAACTTATTACTTGTTGCAACTTTTATTGCCTATGATTACTTTTTCTAATCTTTCGTAAACTTTTTCGATTTATTACAATTTGCTGCTGAGTCAAAACTTAATTTATCAGCTATATGTCATATAAAGATATAAAAGCAATTAATATCGTAGATTTTCTGGAATATCATACGTGCCGTAAAAGGTATATATAATTAAAAAACTTAAAACAGATATTATAACAGCATATTTGCTTGTTGCATTATGCAATAGATTGATAAACGGCATAGCAGGCATGTTAAGCTGCAATAATATTAACTGTCTTCATCTTACCTGGCCCCAATTGTGGGATATTTAGCAAATTTTATCATAGCATAATAACCACAATATAATTTACATACTTTCTTTACTAACAGTAATCGAAATAGCACGGATATACATGTTTTACTTTCAACTTTGTGCTGGTATTTACCAACCTGTGTCTATTTCATCCGCATAATTTTCCCTTAGTCAACTTTTACAATCATCTGATTTGAGGGATGAATGACTTGTAGTCCCAAATGACAGTTACGATATCGGTGTTCTGAGAGGCATTGCAATTTATAACTATCGAAGCCAGTGTTTTATCTAATTTACATCTGACACAACACGATGCAATGTCAGGAACAAGCCTATGCCGCCCAGTAACCCGGCGTCCTCTCAATTGTCTACACTCGAGGCTCTCAGCAAGGCATGGCAAGGACTTGTGTAGGATCCTGACACGCTCGCGCACCGGAGATTGACTTACCGACAAGCTAAACATGTATCTAGCTAGTCACTTGAGTATAGGTATAAGACAGAGATTTAACAATATACTTTTTGGGATTTAATTCCTTATTCAAGAAAGTATACGGTTTTTAAAGAAAAATACGATCTAGCTTATCTAAAGCTAGATAAATCCGACTTTCGACCATATCCGGTGGTCTTTTTGAAGGAGGGTTCTGCATGCTTGCGCTTTACACTGAAACTATATTCAGATTTATCTCGCTACGTGAGTAATCCCATAGTTTTTCTTTAGCAATGTATATGGTTATACAATTAAAATACGAATTCATTGATATCTTTATGACTGATAGGAGTTTAATCTTTGACCACAATTTCTCCTGATGGTAATTAATAAATGGTATGGTTGAAATTAGTAAAAATGCCTAGAAAGGGAACTGTCCTTCGAGAACAATTTACCGGAACACATAAAATATGCATTAGGTAAATAGGCGAAAGATTTTCTATATGAAGGTGGTAGTCAACAAGGCAGCGTTTTGCAAAAACACCCTACCACTTTACGGAGAAGCTTATGACCGTGACAGGATTAGAATCAGGGAACTTATTTGAAATAATTTTGGTGCATTTTCCTTTGAAATCGAGTACCATTATTGTGAATTTCAAAATGAAGATCATTAATTACCATTAATTATTATCATTAATTATTATTATTTTAAATTAGACAATGAGGCCTCAGGACCTTCTGCGTTGTAATCCATATTTATTTGTTGCCACTTGGCCAATACTCCTTTAAGACGAGAATTTGAATGTATCGCCTTTTTACCTTATTTAACGAAGTTAAGATCTTTTAAGAAGAATTATTTCGCAGTTATGATTGTTATGATAGCAGTCCCTACTAACATTAGTTGTTATCTCTTGAATATGACTGGGAGCATCAAGACTTTGAGTACTGTTTTACACATGACAGGTGTTAGAGCTACCTATGTTTGTCGGGCACTTGAAATAGGCTCGGCATGTATCAGTGACGTGCTTGGGCTAGGCTTTGTGTAGACGAGACGCGTTTGACGGAAGCGGAAAAGGAAAAGTTCGTGCGCCGACTGTGAATACGAGCTTTACAACAGTTGGGGCACGTGGTGAGTCTACATTTCTACTCAACAGCGCTACAAATAAAATTTTATTGCAGTTGGCGAGCAACTGTTAACATAAAACAACAAAAAAAAAAAAAATGTTGCATAGGTTTCAAAAACAAATAGGTATTATGTAAAGGTGTAGGAAAGGTAATTTACACGGAGTTAAACATATTTCAAGTGCATGTTTTTCGGTGTTTAAAGAAATATAGGTAAACATTTACCAATTTTAGAGCACAGATTTTTTCATATCGAGTGGGAATTGAATCCGCCTTCCTTGTTAAGGCACCACTGGGCTATCGAGATTGGCCCGATTGATCTATGCCAGTCGAAAAGTCATTTACTATTTTAACCGTTATACCCATACCCATAGGGGTGCCCAGACTGGTGCCGGGCAGAATGTCACCCCCTATTGCTACCTGTAGGTGTCGTAAGAGGCGACTAAATGTAAAATACCGACAACCACCGAGCAACGCCGTCTGAGGAACTGATATCTTGAACTGCGATTCTCTTGTCGTATCTTGAGCTTAGCGCGCGTTTGTAATAATATTTAGAAGAAATGTAGGTAAGCTTGAAATATTGAAATACCAAATTTAGAATCGGATGCTTTCAGATCTTTAGGTATAAAATAATTTATTCCTTTTCATAACCGAAGCTAAACTAAATATCCGTTTCACCGCTCGTCCTTTTTCATCAAAAACCCCTACATTCCTGAAAGTGTTTCGATGCCAATCGATGAAAAATGACATGAAAAAAATGATCAAAGATGTACTTACCGAGGTTAGTTTTAAAAAGTTCATTCAAATATTGTACATAAAATATTTAATACCATGTATTGTATCTAAAACTGGTAGCATCTTCGGATAGGGGAAAGATAACTTCTAGCGGCAGTTGAACCCCAGAATACCTTCCCGTTACATCACCAATTATTCTATGGAAGCGGTTATTGGATAGTCAAATTTTTACCATCCTAATTTTTTAGCTCCTTGTTTATTGGCAGATGATAGATCCATCATGTCATTTTTTCTCACTGACTCTATCCATGATGTAGGGGAAGATATCTTTAGAAACCTACCTATGAAAATGAAACTTAGCAATACTTAGGTATTTATACCCAATAAGCGCAGGGTAACAACAATAAGAAAAAAATACAGAATTGAAATTGAGTCAAACCGATAGATTATACGTAAAAATTTAGGTTATTTGAACCAACTCATTTCCTATCCTATGTTCGTACTTGTCTCGTATATAATATAATGTAATCTCGTCTACCTACATCTGGCGAACCAAAAATCTATTCAATAATTAATACTTCTTCTATAGCTTTTACCTCAACGTCTAAATATACCACAAAGCACTAAAACGTTATCGAATCATACGCTAGAATCAATTCTCGTCATGGTCTACTTAACTCATTTTCATTTTTACTGTTCCGCACGATTGAGGAAAATTATATTCCGGCTAAGATCTTTACTGAGAGCTTAGAACTAACGTAACTCAATCATCAATAGTAATAAGAGGCTTTATGACCATACCCATGAGTATGGAGGCGATTTCCTGCACTATGCCACTATTATGTAAGTATCTATTGAATGACCAATGGGTTTAGAAAGCAAAGCGAAGTAGTTGACAAATAGCCTTCATATTAGTAATAGCTGTTAGGTTAGCTCTAATAAGGAACCGTAAATGCAATCGTTATAATTACGCCTATATAAATAGATTTCTTAATGACAATTTGATGCTTAGACTATTAAGATAACTTATTTCAACCAGTTGAATGACCTTAAATGTTAGCTTCTGCGTATTTAGTTATCCACAAAGAACAGCTGATTAGTGACGATTCAAGTCCAATTAGCTCTATGTCTCCACATCTCTATACTGAGGCACATAATTATATACGCATACAGGCACACCTACTTATATTAACATTAAAGTAATATCTGCAATCATTACATTTGTTACACCTATTTTATAAAATAGACTCCTTCGTTTCTAATTGATACTTATAATATTTAGATAAATTATTTGAGCCAGTTGAATGACCTTAAATGTAGCTTCAGCGTACTTAGTTATACACAATAAACAGCTGATTAGTGTACGATTCAAGTTCCATGTCTCTACGTCTCTATATTCAGGAACTCATACACCCATACAGGCACACCTACGACCGCATATTCGCATATTAAAAGTCATCTGTGAGTCACGAGCAGGCTTGCTCGCAGCTCCTTTCACTCATTACGAATGTGAGCTTCAAGGTTGTAACTCGCTTTGCCGCTCAATTGGCTCTACCAGCACAAAGCGTGTATTGTCTGACGAGATAAAAACTTGGTCAATCATTAGCTTTACATATTTGTCGTAATCAGCCTTGGCTTGGAGCTGCTAATATTGTTTTAATCTACTTGGGTAATTGTTCTTGCCGCGATCTATTCATACGTATGTAACCCTACGTATCCAAGATGATAGCACTTATAGAATTGTTAGAGTTAAATAAGATTTTGCCTTCTAAGCATAAAATATATATTCTGCAGTCTTGTTGATCACTTAACTTGGCTAAAACACTGTGTACACGAGTAACACATATGAAGAGTCTGCGAACAACTTCGTGTATAGTAGACAGTTTGTTGAAATTGATGAAAGTCAAGAAGCTACGCTAACATAAGTTGTTCACTTAGTTTAGAACTTTACAAACTCTGCGTAGAGCTATTTATATCAAAATATGCCAACTATATCGTTAGACGGATAAGGAGCTTGAACGCCGATACTTAATTTAGTGTTTAGAAGTTGCTTATTAAAAAAAGTGGCATATGTGAATCAAAAGATAAGCTTTATAACAAAATCATATTTGTTTTTCTTTTGTTCTATTTTTTGTACTCAGTACCGAAGAGTAATTATAATAGACAACAAGAACGCGTGCGATGTGTCAATGTTAATTTCTATTTTTCATGGAATACTTATTTACACGACTGGCCAAAAAAAGGAGTGTTATGTTTTCAGAATTCATTTATGTATGTATGTACCTATGTTTGTGAGTTTCTTTAATCCACCAGAACTTCTGAACGGCTTAACCAATTTTGATATATGCTATATCATTAGATATGTCTTGATAACCCAAGTGACACTAGGTACATAAAAAATAATAATAAAAAAGTAAATATTAATATAATTAGTCGCCAAATTACGAGACAAAAATGTTTTTTCTTCCAAACCCTTCGAGTAGGGGTATCAAAATGAAGAGCTTTAAAAAACGATTCCATAAATATACATAACTTGCAGTTTTAATATCAATGGAACGATAAAACCCTTAAAGAAAACATATAATTTGCAGTCGGATTTATTACTTTTTTAATTAATATCTACTTGTTTTTAATAAAACAACTTCCTAAAATGGTTTGTGAATATGTCACAAGATGTTAAAGGTGGCCCCATGTTCCACCTAATAAACGTATCGGTCAAATTGCATCGGCTGTGGTGACAAGATTAAGTAGGTTCGTACCACTGTCAGTGCATATCCATACCTCGCAGCATAGTGAAGCTTAATTGAACAATCTGAAGTGTTATTGTTAGCAGTGGAGGCGAGCATCGAGCTGCCTTACTAAGCAACTGACCCAGATTGTGATGCTCCAAATGTCATGTTGCGGCCTATGCGTGCCAAGTTTAGAATAAACTTTAATGTGTGATGTATGTGTAGATGTGTATCAGGCAAGGTTTTATATGGATGTTCTAGGTTTTCGAATCTACGACAAAAGCAATGCAATATCTGTTGGTCATAACTTAGATGTCTAGCCTCTTTTCTACCCACTTACTTTATAATGCTGACAGCTCGTCTAAACATTGTTCATAGATGCAAATTTAAAGCCGAGGCGTGGACACATACCGAGGGGTTTCGTACCAACACAGAATGTACATTTTTTTTTAAATTGATTTCGTGATCCTTAGTAGGAGCCTGACTCGCAATCGGGCGGATTTTTTATTTGTTTGTATTATACGTTAGATGTAAAACTATTATTATACCAATAATTTTGATGCTTATATATCCTTGTTTACGGATCAGTTAAAACAAAAAATCTTGTATGGGGAGCCTTATTTTTCTTAACTGATTTTTATTGATCATTTGTAAGGCAGTCTGCTGTACTAACACACATTCTGTGAAAATTTAAATCAGTTACCTATTACCGTCCCAAAGATACAGTCCTTTAAAGGTCGTACGGATGAACGGACATCCAAGACTTAGCAATAAGGTCCCGTTATCTAGTACGGAACCCAAATATTACCGAGCGAATTGATTATTTATTAAAGTAGGTATAAGATCAAATTTGGAGATAGTCAATATAGAATTCATTTCAACATATCTACCTCAAGTTGGTATTATTATAAGCAAAGTGGCCTATAACGCCATGCTTTCATCATCTTCTTATCCTGGATTCCTTTCAACCCATGGTTCGAATCCCGCTGCGGGCTTGGGCTTAAGGCTTATGCTACAAGGCTACCTGTAGGTAGCCTTGTAGGCATTTTGCGAATGTTTCCTTGGCTAGCCAGCACCCTCAAGTAGAAAATACTGTCACCAAGCATCTAACGATGGATTCCGGTAGCTTCTTTTGTGAGCCAGTAAATCTAGGTTAAGTCAGATAACACCTCCGACCACAGCATCACTTACTATCAGGTGAGATTTACATATCATTGACAAAGGCCTATCAGCTATAGAAAAAAAAATATGTATATGTTTTCTCAAACAATATAGAGATAAATTGTTAAAACTTTTGGCTTCAGATTTATGGCCGGCCGCATTTTGATGCGTTGTAACGTTAATAGTAATACTATTCAGGTTATCAGGGCGTCGTCGTGCATTAAAATAAGTAAGAAGCGCTTTTTATGTCCACAATGTGCAACAAGACCCAACTTATCAGCGTGGGTAATATATGCCGTGTGCTTCATAGGCGCGTTTTCTTATATTCACCTTTTACCAACAGGAATATATGGACCAGTCATATATTATTATGCAGGGAACTGTATGGCTATGTAATTTATTACGTCCAGTGTCCACGTGTTGAAACTTTATATCGAGCAACAGAACATCCCGTATATGTAAGTCTTTGTTATGTCGTTAATTTTATCGGTCAGGGTGAAACGTCACGGTGTCGCGTTAAGATAAGTGCATGATTCCTTGTGCTCATTGTTTACCCACAGGTTTATTGACTACGTCTTTTATGACACATGGGAGTATTTTATGTCTCCACTTAATGTAGCCTTAAAGGGTTGCCTGTCCTGTTACCACCTTTGCTAGCCTATATTTATGACGTTATCCGCCAGGTTTTTACCACAGTTATGCGGCTATATCGGAACCAAAACGAGTCGTGCGTGATGAAGGTAGAAAACCGGATGAAATGACTCTCATTCCGTGGAAGATGGATCGGCCTTTGGTATAAGATACAACTTGTGTCAGCACCGTTGAGCTTTTCATTCTTTCATGAATTCAAATTTGGTCTGGTTTGGCGGCTAATTAAAGGGAGACTGCAAAAATGCAAATTTAGACAGATAGATCTAGGCAGCGGCTACATGTTTGAGCTTTTTTCCCATTGGTCCGTGGGGACCGGGTGCTCGTGGCTTCTATAAAAACATACCAAAAACTTTGGTTAAGGCTACCTGTTTGTATTATATATAATACGAGTATATACAATCCTAATCTAAAAAGTAGTTTCTGGATTAGTGAAACAGCATATATTATGTATATTATATATATGTTTCATTAATTTGTGTATTATAGAATTATCAGTTTCAGTTTCTATACATTGTTAACATGACACATAGTTCATATTATTACTTACCGTTGGGTGCCGGGATAGAATTGCACCACCCCATACCATCTCGTGAGTGCCGTAAGAGGCGACTAAGGGAAAAATGCTGGAAGGTAGACAGCAGCGCCTTCCGAAGAACTGCCAACTTACACTGCGATCCCCAAGACGCCTGCCAAGCGTGGGGATTATGGCAAATACCCTCTTAATATGGGAGGCTGTATTCAGCAGTGGACGATCCGGCTGTTACTGTACAGTACAGTTGGGTGAGGTTTTGAACAAAGGAAAACAAACATACCAGCTATAAAAAATACTTGTTCAGTTATTTATTCAAAAATTATACCGTATACCGCATCGTTCCAACTGAAATTAACATGAAATCTTAAATAATTATGAACAATTCGACAAAGACATTAATTTAAATTCTTTATCTACCTTAACTAACGATGATTAAATAACTTGTGTTATATAAATAATGATAGGTACCAAGTAGTATTTGAGGAAGCATTGTAAAGGTCAATTTATTAAGCAGAATGATGTAACCAGCTAAACAAAACATTTTTTTCATGTTATTACAGCTAACAATGGACTCAGCAATAAGAAAAATAAATTGTTTGAGCTTCTACGTCAAAATATTTTTGTGGGGTTTACAACGTTTGTTCCTATTAACTTGAAATATTAGACGAAAAGGAGAAAAAAATGTTTGTTGTTTTAGGCGTGTTCTGATCACGTATATTTTTTTAATATTTGAGTTTTTGTATATTTAATGGTAAAGGAATTCAAATTTATTTTCCTGAGAGTATAAATGAGTTTTATATACATGTACCGTGTTGGTCGTGAACCACCTCGTCATGATTTGTACTTTATACGTCACACCTATTCTGTCTCTCTGAAAATTTCTTTTATGATCTTATATTTAAACTCTGATCCCAAATTAAGCTTTAGTTATCGTCAAACATGAACATACAAATATATACAAATGGTCAGACCCCAATCTGCCACAAAGTCTACGACTAAGTTCGCTGGATAAAAAAGCGCCCATAAAATATACATAAAGTACCTAAATAGCTCATTATAAATGAAAAATAGAAATCTCCATCAAAGGACATAAGATTCAAGTCAGCATAGATCTTTTGTCTTTTCTTCCAAACACGATCACAAAACAATCATCTAATCTTTTAAATTATATGATGTTGATATATCTACTCTTTTGAAAGTATTATGCGGCCCCTCCCCTCAATGTAGGCTATAATGTAGGTTTAATCAAAGTTACCTAGGAATCTACTTGCATCAAGAACCGATATCGCAACTCTGTCCAGTTACTAGCGGTACTTGTTTAATAGGTTAGTTATAACTTGCATACAGCATACTTGTGGTACCTAGTGATTAGCCGACTTATCTTATCTAGCCTAGAACTAACGGTGGCTTAGATCTGGTATAGAAAACTAGAGGCTGCAATTACTGAAGATCGACAAAGCTGGATTCATGTGGTGAGTTTTGCTGTTTAGACGGTACGACTGATGTTTGCGGTGATTCAAATGTTGCTTTTTCGATTTGCTGCAGCTGTAAATTTATTGTTGAACTACTTTTTGGACATGGAGTGTACGGTAAATAAAGTCTAGAACTCTCGAAGCGTACTTTTATGTCCAATATGAAGTACCAATGTCGTTTAGATAAAATCTCAAAATTCTTGAACGCTATTAAAGTATATACATATATACCATTCTATTTTTCACTCTGAGTGGAAACATTTCGTTACAAAATTACAATGAGAGGATAAATTATAGTCATGTGCGGGATTTGAACCCACGCCATCCACCCCTATAGCCGGGGTATGCTCTGACAGCTAAGCCAACATGGCATATGACTCATAACTCTAATTTGTATGTGTAAAAGTATCTAAATGTACTTTTTTATATGAAATCCAGGCGATATTTTATGTACCATATGTACAGTCAAATTAATTCAATAAAAGGAATCTAATTGTGGTTGGCTAGACCAGGCTGACCATAAAAATACATTTGTGAACAAGTTGTCTTGATTAGTAAACCACATATTATACTGAACTGTGAAATACTTCATGGGGCCTGAGAATAAACCACGAGAAAACGGCCCTTTGTATTACCTACCCACGTTATATATGTATTAATATACATACTTAATTATACAGCCTTGATGTCCGTGTGGCATTAAACGCAATATGCAGCACATAATCACAGAAGTATCTGTGCTATAGGTCGCGTGTAGGGGTAAATAACTAGTACCTACCTACGCCCCTATTCTATAAAATGACAACGGTGAAGCTTCGTTGCTGCTAGATATTCATTCTGAACTGGTAAAAAACATATATCTACTAACCATTATTTTGTTTATAGCTTAAATATACATATAAATTAAACCCGGGTTAGAATATTCATACATATTTCGTCTGAAACATTATTATCATATTTTTATACGTCTGGAAACATATATTATCTGAAAGTGCATGCACATTGGTCCCTAATTTAGATCTACATTAACTTGAATATAATATTTTATCATGCAGTAGAGGTACCTATTTAATTCTAAACGACTCATTTAGTTTTCATATTCATATTTAAAATTCACTCCACATTAATTAAAGTAAGTAGGTGCGTATTCATCTAGAAATAATTAATTCTGCTTCATTACTTTACTTTGTGCCTAGACCATTAGTGAATTTAACACCCTCTGAGTTTAGTAACATTAAGGTTTATTAAAATAATACGTCAGAATAGGCATAAATAAGTATTTAGGTATTAAAATTTAAATTATTTCGTAAAATTGGAATTCAGTGTCTTCTTTGTAATGTTAATTTTTTCGGGTTTGTGCAAGTTTGCCAGAAACAACTATACGAGAATGTAATTATAATTAATAAATTCTAGATTAACTTTAAAATAAGTCATTTTTTAACAAAATTATCAAGGCTTTATTTTGCGGATATCTATAGGTACTTATCTAATAGATAACTCCAATTATTTTTATTGATATTTAGCCAAAATTTTCGTTTGTGACGGAATTCTTCTTCTCTTCGTTGTATTTTTCATGTCCGGGGATAAGTAAAGCTTGCACAACTTGTAATCTTCTGCTACTCTGTTCTTTAATTTGTCATATCAGTACTACATTTCATATTCATATGCCTGCAGTCCATGCACCCCTTCTACGGCTTTCTTTATCCCCTGCATAATTCCATATTTACACCTAACACTCTTTAAGTATAATATGTTTTTCATCTGTCCGCGTCTTTTTGCCTAGCTCTACATCTTTTTAACTATACTATCGATAAGTAAAATATGTATTAGCTTTAATTTTAAACTCGTATTGATAAATGTATCGTATAGTTGAGATCCATCTTAGGATGCAGTCCTTGACAGATGTTCCATATATTAAACGTCAAAACCGCATCTTTAGATCAAAATCAACTTTAAGATGCATTTGTAGCCATAGTGTGTATTTAACTTTATATGTTTTCTTATATATCTAACATTGTAAAAGCAAGCATTTCATCCAGCTGCATTTATCTCGAAGCCTCATAACTTGCCCCGACCGGTGAAAGCGATGGAATTCCAGCTCCTTATTGGACAATAGCCTTCTCTAGCCAACATTCGAAGTTCATTTTCTACGTTCAACTTACGTACGTATTTGTTTTATTAGTTTCGACAAGGATTTTACGGAACTGAACTTTCATCTTTGTATTTCAATTTTGTGGAACAATGTTGGCACGTTATGATATTGAAGATGTTTGAATTATTTGTTTTATTGAACTGAGGGATAACTTTTTGTAGCATTTGCTCTGGATTTATTGTTATTGATATTTTTGTTTGCTTCAAATCTCATAGACACAATATATCATCTCATATAACAATAGGTCTTACTTTCGTTTATCTTATAAAATTTTGTGGGGGACTCATTGCAGCGTTTTATTACATAAGCTATTCCAATCAACTCTCTTGGGTGAGTCGTTCGTTACGACCTCTTTCATTCATGTCTCTACCGCGGAACCCATAATATACAATAATAAAACCACCAATTTTATATTTAAATATTTGTATTACGTTCTCGAATTCGCTAATGTTTTGGATAAAATTTTCACTAAGTTTTCGTTTAGATTTCGTTAGAGTTAATCTATCCATATTTTATGGAGGAGAAACCTCAGTATCCTAGTCGTCCAGATTTCAAACATAGTCAAATTTGTCCATACAGTAATTGGGCGTAGGGTTGCAGTTTGATATTTGTAAAACTTTGAGTATAAACATAATAACAATTATTTAACTACTATAACTCTTCATTTTGTAACCAATACCATGCTAAAACTGAAGATTAGCATATAGATCAGCGATGGCACTCGGTATGACAGGATCTAGCATATGTAGAGACTCAAATCGGCTTACGAATGTATGTAGTCTCTTCGGAATATCACATAAACGTGTTCTCTCGAGCCGTGAACTTATTCTGTTTCCACTGACAGACTACATGTAGTCTATATAAGCCCGAAAGCTTTTGATTTACAATTGCTTCTTCGTTATAGTCTTCACGACATTAACATAGATTTAAGGTGTATTACGAGTATTGTATCCCCAGAATATAACATTGAGTGATCTCGAGCCACTAACTAATGTTATAGACTACATACTAAATTGTGCTTCATTCACGAAACGTTATATAATTCCTTTAGATTTACAATTATTGCTTTTCCATCTTAGATCCATTTGATTTTAGATACTGGATCGATGGTTTCATGGTTGATTCCAGTCGGAAAAAACATAGTCAGGTTAGGTAGTTTAATAAGGCCTATTTGACTATACCATCAAGGCTTAATTAGGTATAGACCAAGGGAACATATACCAATATCATATAGCATTCTGTCAATTTCTGCAAATGACCAGCGTTACCAGGCTATCCGGTCTATACCATTAATTTGTATCTCGGCCTAACTGTTTTCATTGACGGTATGTATACGTCAAATGAAATTTTTTTCTGAGTTTTAACTATAGCTAACGCAGTTATTCAACGATTTACTTAAAAATAATGATGAAAGACTTGCTTCAATATTTTTTTGGCTCAGTTTTGAAAAAGTTGTTGATATTGCTATCAATTAACTTTATCAGTCAATTTTCTCGATTGTACATAACATATTATTTCATATGCAACTAATTCACACTTAGCAGAGCGTTCAATCTTCGATTTAGAGTGCAGTTGACATGTGACAATGAAAACGCACTCAATTCGAGGACGACATCGTATGCTGGAGAGATGGTTAAAACCAAATGGGTTTCAAGACAGTCGAGCTGCGTGACTGAGTTGAAGTCACATTCTAATTGATTAAGTACTCTCCCAATAGATCTTCCTCCATAGGCATACTATGGATCGCAATACTACGTGGTTATCATATATGAGTGGGATGAACGACCTTAGTGTTGTGTTACGCAAACAAAAGGGAAAACACGCATTTGTTGACCTTTTCATGGCACATCTCGTGGGTCGCAAATTGAATGATCTTTTGTTCAAGTCATTGTATTGAGTTACAAATAAATTATGGTAATTTTAAGTTGGTTTGTTATATCTTATATGAAGTTCATATGTTTGGTATAGTTTTATGATTCTTTGTCAGGTTGTTTTGTATTAGAAAACGAGACTATTAAGCCTCGCCTGTCCGTGTATTTGACCTTCAAAGGCTTGTAGCTCTTGAACCGATGGGTTTCCGATTGGATATTTAAAAAAAATGATGTCTTTCATTACGGCAAATTGGAAAAACTAATAATTAAGAAGGTCCCAGAGAAACATACTTTATATATTTTTTTTCACTATCGTAAATACGGTAATACATACAGGCGTCAACCTTAAGTATGATTATAGCAAAGGCTCCAAAATAAAAATAAAAAAACACACATCACACGGTGCAGATACCGAACTATATACATTCTCTTAACTCCTTAGCTACAATTTTTTTTGGCAAAGGAGTAGTACCAAGTATCAAAAAGACTGACGATAGAAGGAAAACTAAAAAAAGTTGATGCATAAACTTAAAACAACCATTTTAATTGTCATTTTCAAGCTATTATTAAAAGCTATGTCTGGTACGAATAAATAATTATGTCTGCATACATTTGCAATTTTTTTAATCTCAATGAAATTTATTCTAGAGAATGCAGGTAGTTCGATAGCATCTGAAAATATACTTATCATATCGATCCGTTTTGTGCATGTAAGTAGGCAGGGAGCTTAAGCTCTCCAGGATGCGCTGTCTTATATATTATGTCTTATGTAGTTATAATAAAATTTGCAGGTCACATTCACATAAAAATCTAACCTTTTCCCACTGCCATTATGGACATAGAATACGTGCGAAATTGGAGGACTAAAGACAACCCCAAAGAAATTCGTATACACAATACCTACTAACTTCGTTTATACTAAAATAATTACATACCAGTTTTTCTTAAACCTCTAAAACCACGGGATCTAAGCCGCGGGAGAACCAGTTCAAAATAAAAATTATTAAAAGCCAGAAAATCTATGTTTCTGGTTTTGCATAATTTCTTCATGCATTGGGATAGGTCTTAGTCTTATTGGGATAGGTCGTAGATATAATTATGTTACCATGATTTTATCATGTCTCTGTTTGTTTCACGCTTGTAGTGTAGATGTCCTGTTGAATAGGCACTTATCTATTCCTAAATTTAACGACACCTTTGATATACATATAACGAAGTCAATATTGCTACACTGCAACCCATAGCGAGGGTAATATATGACTACATTGAACATAAGAACATAGACACAGCAAATGCCGAATACCTACACATCAGTTCATTCGTTAGTTGCCATTCGAATCAAGTCGGTGATTCGCGCGAGATTGAGTCAATCCATCTGCAGCTTACCGCATTCTTGGATTGAACGAACACTTAATATCCTGAAGGTAAACAAACGTGGAGGGAAGATTGCTTTTCAATTACATTGTTATTTGCGCTTCTAAGCGGATGAGATCTCACTCCGGCGTAATGTTTTAATTAGCAGCTTTATTGTGATAAACCCCGTAGCTGGTTGGAGTTGATTAGTTAGAAACTATTGATTCGCTTTCAATTTCATTTGTCGCTTTATACTTTTTATCCTCGACATAAAACATAGAGTAGTTTTGTAAAAGGTGTTTATAGTAAAAATAATTTGGCGGTGGAGAAAGCTTCCATATATCACAAATTGACGTGATCAACGACTGCTTATTAAAACTAAACGCATAGCTTTCCACTCCAATATGTTCTCGCCACATTTATCGCTTCGGTTTCCGTTCGGTGACAAATCTCAAATTTTAATGACGTAAAATTAGATTCATTTATTCTGAGAAATTGAGCTGCATCCTGTCCATTGATCACCGGTTTCGTGGTAGTTTCGCAGCCCAATTAGTGGTTAGATAATTGCATATATCAGCTTGAAATATGAATGTTGAATTAAGTGTAGTAATAAGTGCTGGACAAAATTGATATAAACAGATAAAGAAGGTCCAAAGCGCAAGTTGATTGTTATAACTAATACCATTTAGAAATATTTACTAGTATAACTAAAAAAGATTGTGCTCAGTATTGTCGATGTAGTAAAGGAATGTTAGGACTGTAATATAAGTAATGATTTGTGCAATTTAGTCATATATTTTTTTAACATACTGTGTTATCAAAAGTCTCCTTACTTTTTTGCTAAGTATGTTACAAACTGTACGTTATTGTATCAACCGGATTGTCCACTGCTGAACAAAGCCTCCTCCATTATGGGGAGTTTTAATCATAATAAAACCATAATCTCTTAACTTGCAGGCGTCTTGGGGACTGCAGTTTAAGATAGGCGCTGCTGCCCACCTTCCGGTACTTTACTCTTCGTTGCCTCTTACGGCAGCCCACGTGGCACGTGTTACATGTACTACTTACTAATAAATTTCATTCTTTAATCAAAGCAAATAAATTTGGCTTGCTAAGCTAATATTTCTTGTCAAATAGAGGTTCTTATAATTATCTACTCTACTCTAAGTAGAGTAGATAATTATAAGAAGAGTATATCCATACTCTACGTACGATAAATAACATTCACGTAGCTGACTTTAACTAGGCACTATACATCCTGTAGCCACCGACGGAAGTGTCTCAATATTTTTTGTGGGTGACTGTTGCCACACTGAGTCAATCTCAGCGCGTGAGAGGCAATTTCCTTAGGGTAATTACATTGCCACCAAAATCAAGGAGGTAGTGACCCGTTCAATTCATTACCCTAACCTAACCTCATGATGCCGTGGTGAGACGTGGCCTATTTAGGTAGGAAGGCAACGGTATATTTGATAATATTAGAAATAGAACAATAATATACAAATATAGTTACTGATAGTGTTGTGGCACAGAACATTTCAAAGTAATGATATGACTATGACTATGTGTGAGTAGAATGTAGAATCAATCACTGTAACATTTTCTAATTGAACTTTATAAAACCGTCGTAGGGGCCTAAATATATTACATGATTTTGACTTTGGATGTAGTCTAAATTTTCCAATATTGCGGGGTTTTTGAATAACAATTGTTAACAACATATGAGGGTAGGTCGCCCGTGGGATGCCAGGGTAGAATATGCATTACCCCATATATTCTCACGGAAGTCGTAAGAAGCGACGAAGGCCTTCCAAAAAAGATTATGACTAATAAGAAAAGAGAATAATGAATTCTGCAATCAGAATACATTATTCTCTTTTCTTATTAGTGATAAAACAATCCGTAGCTTCGCACCTATTGGTTTACGATAGGTTGACTATTAAATTTTAAACTTTAGGGCCGTTACAATAATTACTTTGTTTATTCATGATCCCCTCTTATCTCGACCCTTGTTCAAACGAATGTATATATTAGTAGAAATATAAACACAACACTCTAGATAAAATAGTTTGTAATTTAAATATTGTGGTTAACCAAAATTGCTCTTCGTAAAGTTAAATTCGCCAAAGTTTGGGAGTGTATGAATATGTATTATTGAAAATCTAGATCTTGGCCTGATTAGAATTTATAAGTCAATTTTGTTACGGTTAATCTATTAAGTTTAAAAGGAATGAATTGAATCACTTAAATATTAAAAAGATTCATTTGCTATTTAAAAAAACATAGGTACCAGAAGATGTACCGACAATTAGAGCAAATTTATTGTCTATTTGTTTTTTGGCTTTTACATTAATTCTCATTATATAAAGTTCTTAAAATTTGTTATATTGAAAATACATATAATTTGATTTCCAAAAGAACAACAACACAAATGTAATTCAATTCTAATAGAACTCAATAGTATCACTGTACATTTTACATTCTGTGTTACGGGTAGGACTACCTACCAAGCCTAACGAGATTGCCCTGTAGAATAGCAATGCCAATTCTCTGGCCGAGGCAAGTGCCACCCGTATTCAAATATAGGAATATGACATATAAAACCTATAATTATATTCGGTTTTTTTTTTAAGTGATACAACACCAAAAATCTACCAAGTTCTGGGACCAACGAGGTTTGTTTTTCAGTTTCTAATGGTACTTACATAATATTATCATAAACATACAGAGAAAAACAAGAAAGGATAATTTAACTCATATACGCGTATAATCGAAGATCACAATCGGGTACAATTCTGATTGAAATTGCTTGTCTACTATTTTATTAATGGCCTAGGAAAATTAATTTCCGATGAATAAATGAGTGACAAAAATTTCCATAATTGGAGTACCGCGGACATCGAACGTCAATAATAAAACATTCGAGGACAAATTGCCCAAGCCGAGTATTTTTGATGGCGTTTATTTACAATTCATGTTTCAAAATGGGTACAGGAAATTTGTTTTATTTACGGGTAATGTGTTCATTTGAGTGTTAATTTTTTAGGTCTAAAAGGGGTAGGATTACTGGATTTTTGACTGCGAACCTCGTCAAATACATCGTGGCTTAGGTTAGTTGTAGCAGGTATTTAATAACCATGGGAGGTGAGTGTTGAAAGGACTCTGCCAATGGCACCCGCCATTGGCAGAGTACTTTCAACACTCACCTGTGAGTAGAAGTCACCTGTGAGTTAAAAAAATATCTTTATCTTTTCTAAAATACAACTTTACACTTGCAACGCAGAACTACTTTTTACTTAGCATTGTAATTAGTACTGTAGAATTTTCTGTAAAGAATGTTATTATATTGTATATTATCTACATTTTATCAACCCGCTTCCATAAAAAGCTTTAATCTTGGTATATTCGCATATTTTTGATTGCCATACTAGTGAAGTAGTTCTTATCTGAAATAAACTTCATGCCATAAATCATGACAATAGCAATTTTACTCAGAACTTTCAGTGCCAAAGCTCTGTACGCCAATACGTTTATCCGCGATTCGTGTAAGGAACAATTTCACGAAAGTGCTTTAGTTTTAATTGCAATACTTACACGTTACTACTTCATGGTAGAAGGTAGGAATATACCTACTTACCGAAGCTGCGAAGGTAGGAATATAAATGCAATGTCTCATAATAGAAATTTGCTAGAGGCGAGTTTAATTTCTCAAATCAATGAAGTAGGTCTGCACTGACTTCCTATGCCTTGTCTGTAAAAGAACTGCTGCTAGTCAATTGATAGACACATTGTCTACATTTTACATCACTTTAATGTACCTAGGTCCAATATTACAGCTACTGTTCGTTTTGTAACTTTGATTAGCAACTACGTAAAATGGATCGCGAAGTATCGTTGATACCTTCGACAAAGTTTTACTTTGTCGTAGTTCGTACTATATTACGCTTTCCAATTTCGAAAAATCATAATAGTTCTTCATGATATATATCAATGCATTCATTACTATTAATACTTCGCGATCCATTTTACGTAGTTGCTAATCAAAGTTACAAAACGAACAGTAGCTGTAATATTGGACCTAGGTACATTAAATTATCCACATATAAAAACCTATATCACATACCCAAAACTATTTGACTGGTAGAACCAAAAAACTAGACCGCTAAACTGCACAAGGCGGGCTAAGGCATTAAGAGCAATTTTCAACGCTAACCACCTCGTCAAAATGAACGTTCTTTTGAAATACAGGTGTAACAGATTTTAATACGGTTAAATTTTATATCTGATACGGTTGTTAAAACGATATTATAGGCACTTAAACGTTTAGCTCTGATTGGTTAGTCTGGTCTTAGTAATGTTATCGGTGTTTAAATTTTGCTAGACATGGTTCTGCCATGTTTTTGAAATTCAATGTCGCAAAATAATTCGGTTTGTATGACTTAGTACCTACTTATATTTGAAACTTAGTTGGGTTGTTAAAAAAATACTGGATGGTGAAAGGAATGATGTTCAAAAAACAATTTGTTAAATGATTTTGTTTAAGATTTCCTCTGTTATGTATTTCGCATTCATTTCGCTGATGACATATAATTTAGAAATGGTTATGGGTGAGTTAGGGTTGCATCCTGTGTAACAGCAAAGAAGGTGGTTTAATAACATTTACCACAGCTAAAAAATACAGATGATAACTTTCAATAATGTCGTATTTGTTTTCAGTTATTCAAATGCACAGGTACTTCAATTAAAAGTTAAAAAACTGTTTAAAGTAAATAGTTGAAATGATCAATGGGAAGCGTAAGTATGTATTTAAAATAAAATTAAGCCTATCCATTGCAGATAATTTCGATATTTTCTTATGTTCTACATTTCGTTACCATTGTATTATTATGACAAAGTGACAAATGCTCTTTATATTTCGACGAGTGAATGTGAATGAATAGACGACGGATATGCGATGAGCCAGGGTCATTAGAAATCGAACTGTGTGAAATGATCTCACGATGTCGGTTCTTGTGAACATCGCATACTAAAAGGTCTATGTTTATTCATCATTTCTATTTTGAATTCGCTGAATCTTAAGTCATTAATGGAAAGGTTTATTGACATTATGGTCATGGTCATAACATTTTTGAAGAATTAAAAAAAAATAATTTAAAAAAATTAAGCGCATAGTTTAGTGTGAATTTTCATTGGAAAGCAAAAGAGCTTATTAAAAATGTATAAAGTTTATGAATGTAGCTTTTAACAGAGTTATTATTAGGTCCTTGCTATAATAAATCTTCTTGGGATTTACTTTTTTATGTTATAAACTGACGAGACATATAAGCTGCCCGCCTGACAGTAAGCGTCACGCTTCTCCGTTATAGTTTCAGTATCGCCGGCCTTGTTTTACTTGACACTGCCTGCACTCGTCACTCCGGGACACATAGTTGTGGCTCATATTCATCATGTGTGGCTCATTCGCCCAGCAATTTCACTTGCTATAATTCCTTTATGCCTAAACACAGCAGAGTTTGTACACTATTGCTTGGAGGCAGAATATCTGGCACGGCAGTGGTACACACCAAGACGGCCACTTAGTACACTTACATAAACGTAGGTCTCTTTAGCAACTATGCCTCTTAAAAATATTGTGTGGACTAAATTTACATAAAGGTACCTACGTAGATCTATTTACAGTCTTATCTTCTTCCTCACCATTTCTCATCTATAAGGTTCGGATGTTGTTTAATACGTCTTACGCTAGTGGTCACATGATTTGATTTAGGCTTTTGTGTTATTGCCAGGCGACTGCACAACACGAACGCTCCCTTTGAGTACTCTTTGGTAGGATGTCCTCTGCTAATACGGACTCTAAAAGTGACGTAATATGTGGTATAACCGGGATGTATTCGTGATTCAAATCAATAAACTTCGTAGTAGGCAAGACTTCAACATACAAATTAGTTGGAGAGTTTCAGTTCCCTTCGTTGTATTACGAGGGAGGACTTCTACATATGAATTAATCAGAGAGTTCCCTTGCTATTGTTTGTTTTCCGAAGAATGGATCCACTAACTAGCGGCTTCGTTTGTAATTCGTTGAAGTAAACATTTGCATTGTTATTTCTAATAACACGAAGCTTACTTCAGCGCAACGTTTTGATTCATTTGTTAGCTTGAATTTTGGAAGCCTGGATGAGTTACTTTGTACGTATAGCGTGGTAAATGACTAGTGTAATGTAACTATTATGTGTGTTATTTGGAGATAGAATCTGGCAGGTAATACAAATTTTGCCTGTGAAAATTAACTAGTGTCTGTGAACTGAAGACATCGTGACTAAAATATGTTTTGTATTTACATTTTCAAACATAGAGAAGTGTTTAAAAATGTAAATATTCTGCATTATTGAAAAAAATCCATCAAATGTAAGTATGGTAAAAAATACTCAACCTTGACGAAAACGGCTGGATATCTGCCGGAAGAACAAACGAAACCATTTTTTCCGAAGCTGAAAAGGGGACGCTTCGCTCGAGCTTCGCGCTTGCTTGGTTTATAATAAACAAATAAGTTTTAACTCCATTTTTGAACCTAACAAAACCAGGGTTTAATTTTAAAACATCTTTAAATAGTCACCGATATCTAATGCGTGCGAGGGCTATACATTAACCTAAATTTAACTATGATAGAGATATAGTTCATTGCTGCTGTGCAGTCCAAAAATGCAATGCAATTGTGAAAGCGACGCTAAACCTCATGACCCAGGAGATTGGTTGCTTGTTGCAGATGATGGACCAATTAAATGTATTTAAGTTCCTTCGAATATATTGAAATACTTATTATTCGAATACCTGATTAGGTACATATTTGCATATTTATTAGTATCTATTTATAGTTTAATCTGCGAGAATGTTCTAAATTCAAACTTATTCCAATCGAATAGTTGAATTGACAAATGAGTGTCACACCCGATGGGTCTAACTTTGTTCTGCAGGCACTGAAAGTTTTCACAGCTATAACGATCTTGGCTTGATAACGATAGCAAATTCGCTCAATGAAAATACAAATAAAATGTGGAAACTCAGCCTAACTTATTTCATTTAGCTACGTATTATACAAAAACAAGTCATGACCTGAGAATTTATGTCGAGTACAAGGCACATTACCTCCATAGTAGAAGCAGACTATTATGTACGTATATATATATGTAAGTACCTACCTATTGTTCTCTATCCCAGCCAACTATTTGTTTGGTTGGCAGCTCGAACAGTTATTGCGTGAAAATTTCAGTTAGGAATTCCAATTCCAGAAACACCGCTAACTTGAGCTGTGCTCAGAAACTGTGGTTGTGTATTTTCTTGAGACGTACGCGGTTCTTTATTATATTTTCAAACTGGTTATGTTGGTCATAAAAGAATTGTTTCCTTGTAACTTTCATAAAATTTCAGGTGATGTTTATAATTGAACTTTTCTAAATTTCACCAGTTATATCTTCAATGAAAAATTCTAGTAGCAGATTTTTGCCTTCTTTCGTACAATGCGTTTTTATGATAATACCATTGTATAATAATATCTATACGTTTGAAGATATACAGAAAGAGACGTTTTGAATTTCTACGTATCTTTCTATGGCTGTCGATGCGATAGTAAATTAATATTGGAAGCCTTACACTTGGTAATCGACCCTTCAGGAAACATTTGATTTTGAATAAGTACAAATATTTTAAGAAAAAATTTAAGTAATATTTTAATAAAACACTTAAAAATATGAAAATATAAAATAAATTTCTTGATCTTGCGCTCGTAGAGTCAAGACCTCCTGAGGATGCTTTGTGGAGAAGCGACATGCGTCAAAAATTCTTCCGGTTTGGCTGCGTGGCGTTTGTGTTGTCACGTCGGCTTAACAGGAAAATTAGGCAGAATTGTCACTAGAAATATTTTTACATTTTTAGGTGTTTTATAAAATATTTTAAAAATATTTGTTATTATTAAATATGGATTTCAGCAAAGTAACGCCTGAATCTATTTATTAACTAAATATTTAAGTCTGTTATGTAATAATGAAGAAGAAATATACACTACAGGTATTAGGAGTCCGTCTTGGTGGGTACCACTGCAGTACCAGATTCTGCCTCAAAACAGTGAATGTGCAAACACTATACTGTAAAGAAGTGTAGTTGGTGAAATTACTGTGCGAGCTAGACATGAGAACTAATATCTCGGAATGACGAGCGAAGTGCTACGTGACATTGTGTACCTGAATCACAAATATTTAAAGGAAACATTTAATTAATACTGTAGAATCATTTAAAAATCTACTGATTATTCCACCAGAATGTCTAATCCGACGTGACGATAGACACGCCATGGAGTGGAGCCGGAATAGTTTAAGAAGGTTTTCGATTTTACGTGAAGCATCTTCAGGAGGTCTTGACACTTCACGCGCACGATTGTGAAACTGGATTTCTGATCGTGAAAACAGTAATTGTAAATTATTGATTTTGGAAAAGTGAAGCCTGACTCTCTGAATCATTTTGGGTTACCGAAATTTTGATGGATAGGATGGATTGTCATCCGGTGAGTCACATATTCATCTTGTCCTTGTGATCCTGCCAATCACTTCCAAAATACCATAAAAAAAGAAACTTATTATGGATACCGAAACATGCTTTACGCAGCATACCATTTTTAGGAAAGCAGCCCGAAGAGCAAATCGGAGCGGAGATGAACCATTTATAAAATTATATGTCACATATTTAGTTGTGTCTAACGCAGTGCAGAAGCTTAAAAGAGTCAGGTCCGTATTTAATATACTAGATTCTCTTAATATGTTATATATTGGTTAGAACGAGCACTTTTCAACCACACCAGAGGACTTAAGGACAAATATTAAATGTACAATAAGATTAAAATAAATCTAAATAAGTACCTATTGAATGAGAATTAGATACCATGGGTATAAATTATCACTGTATTTTTTTTCATATTACACTAGAGCACTTTTACTTCGAGATCGGCATACATAAATACCCCGTCACCTTTCTACCCTTATGTGGGTTCGGGTATACCGTACAATATGTTTTTTCTACACAAAGGACAATACATGAACATTTTGTACAAAGTTTTGGCTTCGATTTTATGGTTTTACGTTATACGAGTACATACGTGGAATAAAGGTTGGGTTATGGAAGACGATGATGAAATTACAATTTAAAAGCGGTTTTGTAACAATTTTTGTGGAATTAAAGCGTTGTCATTAATTAGTAGTAAATATTACTAATGCTGTTAGAGGCACTTGTAGTCTAGGCTGCATGGCTAATATTCATAGGAATTACTAATTTCTGCATAGGATTTCAGGAACTATCTCATGCCAAGCGAATATCACATTTGGAAATTATCCCATTTTGGAATCTACTGTGAATTTGGACTTATTGCGTTGATTTTGACACAGCTCCAATTGTTTTCCTGAAATATTAATTTTCTATATTTTTTTCTAGTCATTGTAACTGAAAAGTTAACTTTGTTGGCAGGTTCAGCTTCTTATGGGAACTGATTATCTAAACACTTTTTTAGACTATTACGGTTTTGATCATAAATATTTTTTCACTTACGGGATTTGTACCGTGGCGATTTTTATTTTTGAGCCACGGTACAAATCCCGTAAGTGATAAAAATATTTATGACTATCTAAAACACACCATTGGGTGCTTGGCGACCGCTTTTTTACTTGAGAGTAGTAGCTACATGAGCATTAGTAACATACAGATAGTGGAGGTTTATGTGTGAAGTGTAGGGTGGCGATGCATCAGTATAAGTATATCTGGAATACACCGAAACGTTGCGTATATTTTACTTACCATTTGGACAAGTAAAGATGTTGCTCTGAAACAAAAAAAAAACATAATATAAATACAAAAAAAGGTCTGTACTAGAACACGTATGCAGATAAACTAATTCCAGTTTAAATTTGCTCCTATCTAGACGATACTTATAAAGAATTTTTTTCACATATTTTACGAATAAACATTATTATTGATTCTAGTAATTCATTAAGTTCATTTATTACTTCAAAAGACTCTGTCTATCCTCTCTGCGATATAAAGGTATAATTTGCTGTTTGTCAGTAAGTTATATATATTATACGTTTTAAAAGTCTCTCAAAGATTTCCTCAAAATACGAGTACTTATATGTACAAAAATTATAATTTGAGTTAAATCGATGTTATATATTTATATGGTAGTGTGTGAATATATGTGTCTTCTGATAGAACGTGAAAAAAATTAAACGTTACTGCTGTTCACACATTGGCTATCACATGGTAAACTGAAGCGTTTCTATTGCGAAAGCCTGGTTCAATTAACAATACAGATTGGAATAGCTGTTGAAACAAAAACGCGTTGATATTCCATGACCACACCCCAGCGGATTGAACCCAGCGTTTGTAGATTGTATATGCATAAAGTATCTGAATGTTTTCACAGTTTTCCATTCGGAAATTGATATAACTGGACGATCGTGACAGAATGAAACGTTTCAAGCGCGTTGCCAAAGCGGGGAAAGTGAGTTAGCGAGGACGTTCGCCACCCGTGACCGCACTGAAACTGTATTAAACCAAACAGGGCCGTATCGAGAGAGATTAAAGGGGCTCAAATTCCCCGAAAAATGACGGTAGTTTTCTGAAAAAGCCGACTAAAATCTCTCCCGTTAATTGAAGCTTCGTCTACACGGTCCTCAGTGTTGCGCAATTTTAAAGTAGTAATTTATCCCCGTTAATTTAAATCCTGGGTACGCCCATTTAACAAGTTTATTTAATCTGAATTTAATATACGGTGCAGAAGACATAATTATTCTATTAAATTTAAGAAAGATTATGGTTGTCACTTAACCTAAAACTAAATAACCAAGATTTATTGAACGAAACAAGCCCGTATTTTTACTGATAAAAGCTATTGCTAAATTATGATTGGAATAATTTCTACTAAAAAGTCCTTAATCTTCAACTAACACGGTATGTCTGGGCCATAAGCGCTTTGAATAAAATTATTAAGATTTTAATTTGACTTTAGTAGAATTAAGCTTAGATGATAATCTGATAATGAAATTCCACGAATAAAGGCACACGTTTAAAGATGAAAAGTTTTTTGACCTATTTCTTAGTATCAGTCGGTCATTAGCTTGCATCAAGTGGTTCCTATTAATTTAATGTTAGCATGCAATATCGTGCAAGAAGTTATGCATCTAATTATGGATGTTTACTATGTCAATGGCACGCACATTATCACATGTGTCATAAAAAGGTAGGTTAGGTAAATAGTTTTATTAAAGTGATTTAATTTAAGATATGGATCTCGGTTTACTTACTCATTTTTAACTTGAATGAATTCTGTGATAAAAAAAGAAATGAATTATCTACAAAACGTTTAAATAACATTCGTTTTACGTCTGTGAGTGAAACATACAGTATTCATGTACCTACGTACCTAAAAGCATTAATATTTATTTATTATTATCTGATCGACATACAATTTAATATGAAATTCTACATTCTCCCGCCGCGCTCACTTAAATAGCAACTGCAAGAAGAACGGATGAGAAAGACTGGAAAATTATTTTTAAATGTCTTTCAGTGTTTCATGTATTACGAAATTTAATTGCAATAATATTTATTTACTATTCATCAAAAGTGATATCTTGTTGGCAGTAGCATTTTACTTGCAGCTTTGTCGTCTAAGTAATCACAAACAAGTGTAGTAAGCATTTTAATTAACTACATAAAATGTTTGTCGCGGTAAGTAAATTATATTCCCACCGCTACTTTAAAATTACACAAGTTAGGTTCATTCTAGGCCTAGCTTTGAAGCGCTCGTAGCGTAGTTTGCTTAGCTGTTCTTAATCGATCAGCTACGTCTGCTGTGGCATCATTTGGATGGGTGACCGCTAGTGGCATTAACATACTAAGCGCTTCCATGCTTATTAGGGCACGTTCAGCTGCTGGTCCCGGTTCTCGTCTTAGCATGGCAGTCGTTGTATAAAGGTGGTAGGACATGTTTTGCGAATGCCCGCTAAGTAGCTAGGCATTAGCAAAATGTTAGCTAGCCAGGCCCTCATATAGAAAATGTATCGTCAAGCATCTAACAGAGTTCCGGCAGTTGTCTTTAAGAAACAGTTATTCTAGGGTAGTCTGAACACCATCTTCGATCGCATCATAACTTGATAGTTTCAGATAGTAGTCAAAGGCTGGCCTATCAGCAATAAAAATCTACTACATTGAAGCTAGCTTCGACATTTATTATATTTTGTCAATGGAAACCAGCTGTCAAGTGCCAGTGCTCAGGTTAAACTACCAAAAATACCTAACCCATAGTTTAACAATGTTTCACATAGATATAATAAATAATTCGCAAAATCCTAGATATAATACCTTGATCTTAAATTTGATTCTTAATTGTAAAGTTTACACGATGCTTCTAGATATTAAATGATTAATTTATGCGCCGAATCTCTTACTTAAATCATCTAATTTATGTATGCTAAAATCAACATGATGAGGAAATCGCATATTCAGTTACCAACTTACTCTATGATATTATGAAGTCTCAATCGTAAGTTGTCTCTATCTCGCTACTTATCTCATTGAGTCGGATCATAGTTTCTAAGTGTAATCAACTCGTAATCGATTACGTACAAACGAATTCCATGGAACGTAATTTACTAAGAACAGTTAACTCTGTTATGTAACTGTTACGTATTGAGACAGTCTTATGTTATGGGAATACTAGTGGTTACGTTTTAGTATGGTGTTCTTTTTTATATGGTTTTTAGGTACCGTACCCAAAGGGTGAAAACGGGACCCTATTACTGAGACTTCGCTGTCCGTCCGTCCATTTGTCACCAGGCTGTATCTCAAGAACGGTGATAGCTAGACAGTTGAAATTTTCACAGAAGATGTATTTCTATTGCCACTATAACAACAAATACTAAAAATATTATAAATATTCACGGGGAGCGGTAAAAAAAAACAAGTTTGTTGTATGGGAATACAACAAACTTGTTTTTTTTTACTGTTTCTTGATCGATACCAATAACGGTGACAGGTAGACGCTTTAACTATTTACAGAAATTTTAGTTTTATGTTCTCTTTAAATATAATTTGTTAAAAAAATACTATACCATACAATAAAAGAGGTTTTCGCCATTTATTTGCTAAAAAAGAAAACAGGTAGAAACTTGAAACATTCTCCTAATATTTAATTGTATATAGCTATTAAGTTTAACCTTTAGCTCACTCGCCATTTTTTTGCAGTTTTTATACGTAGGTTCATCCTTATCAAGTTCAGTTCAAAGAATTGTGCTGTCATATGGGTTAAATGGTATATTAAATCTGCACGGTCTTCCTGGCTTTGAAAATAATAATATTTTTAAAAACAATACCTACCCAGCTCCATCGGACACTACGAAAAGTGTCTGTAACATGCAAGATATGGTTACTGATAATGGTACCTGCCGGAACCCTACCTAC
The DNA here is from genome assembly GCA_963854805.1 of Plagodis dolabraria. Lineage (NCBI taxonomy): Eukaryota > Metazoa > Arthropoda > Insecta > Lepidoptera > Geometridae > Plagodis > Plagodis dolabraria. The sequence continues at coordinate 17,811,843 of OY978450.1, forward strand.
AGTAGAAATATTGAAAAAATGAAGAAAAAACAGAAGCATATTATATATACTCCGAGACATTCAAACAATATTATACTATTTTTTTTTATTTATCCAAACATTTATATAATACATTATGTTTTATATTAGTAATGTCTTAAAACCTATGTTAGGAGTTAAGTTTGACCATTACTATTTAAAATATGTAGAAATTACGTTTGTATTGAAAACGCTAAAGTACACTCACCTTAATGTTAGTGTGATTAATCATATGAATTGGATATTTCGAAATTATACTTAATTAAATTACAGTATTCTTTGAAGTTTCAAGTGAAAGATAATTATAAAATTCAGAGCTAATTAACACAGCTAAAATTTTATTTTTTGAACTATAATAAATTTTCTCAAGGTATTTATTATGATGGTATTTTTTTTTAGAGGATTCAATTCTCACAGTTGCCCTAACTTAGTAGGATTAATTAAGTATATGCACACTTAGTTTATTTATAAACTTTCTTTTAGTTTTATGCTAAGGTACAGGAGGGTAATTAGGTTTATATTATTCCAGATGGATATAGTATTTGCTCACAAATATTTATTAATTGTATCATGAAGTTGATAAGTATGGCTTAATAATAACTTAAACGTACATTTAAATTTGCCTTTCGTGCAATGTTATTCGTACTACAATATAAACATTTTAATTTTTTGAAATGAAATTCTCGTGGGTTTCACATATATTTAAATATTATAAATTAAACTGGCAAAAAACACTCACGCTGGGGATCGAATACCGTCGAGAGCTGCGCACTTGCCCTGATGATGAGCATCTGATATGCTCGAAAGCCGGGTCGACGTATTCGATCTCCAACGTGAGTGTCTCCAACGTGTTGCCGGTTTAATTTATGGTATTTAAATATTAAGAAACTGTAGTACGTTGCGTAAAAATCGCGTCGTTTTTTAAGGCCACAATGGTCTGTTCGGGAAACTATGACAAAGATTGTTTATAATTCTTTAAAAGTACGTGTATAATTATATTAGTTTATTATTTCAGGACGAATAACTTTTTAAAGAAAAATAACATGCACTTATGACTGATTTAAAATGAAATAGGCTTTGTAATCTGATGCACATAGACCTTATTAAGCACACTTTCGTATATTGTTAATATATAAGAAGTAATAAAATGGTTATACGTACTCGTGTAGTAAATTCAATATTTTAAAGAGGGCTTTACCTCAAAGCCTTATTGCCCTCAGGTACCTTAGCTATAAGTTGGCAATGGAAATTTTTGAGATGACAAGGTTTTGCTTGCCTGTATACCAATCTACTGGATTAAGCTTTAAGAAGTTTGCATTTTTTTTATCCCTTCTAGCTTACCTGATGGTAAGTGATGATGTGGTCGAAGATGTTGTTCAGGGTAACCTAGAATTACTAGCTCTCAAGAACAGCTGCCGGAACACATCAATGTACGAGAAAATGTCAAAAAACAGACAGATTTTCTACTTGAACCCTGAAGTAGAAAATCTGTCGCCAAGCACCTGACTGGTTGTTAGCCAGGAGGGTATTCGCAAAATGCCCTACCACCATGCTGTAACGATTGCCATCCTAAGACAACAACCGGGACCGACGGCTTCAAGTGCCCTCAAAGCACGAATCGGTTGAGAACGGCTAAGCAAACTTCGCTACGAGCTCTTTCTATAGTTCATTCGCTTATTTTTGTTATTAAAGTACATATTTACGGTTTCTTGATTATTTTGTTTAAATGACTATTTGCAAAATTTTATGATTTTAGACCAACGGGAAGTGCCCAGGTAGGTTTTAATTCTTTTGAGGAATCGCAAAATATGCGACATAAAATATACCATGTCTTTTGATCTTTTTGACTTACCGATTTGAATTTTTCACATCTGAAAGAGACCGTAGACATAGTATTTGATAAAAACTGAAACTTCATAACATTACAGGTGGATAACTAAGTGATCCTATATAGGTTCCCTTTTCCTTTCAAGAAACGGAAACTGAAAAAAACGATCGTGAGTTATCGTTCTAATTGTCAATTTCATGTCAACAACAACAAAGGCACTATTATATCTAAAATAGGAAACATTTCTTGCCTGGTTTTTGTAACAGGTACAGATAACGTACGAATAAAATGAATGGATAAAGCGGTGGTACTCTTCAAACCTGCTAAGCGTGGAGATTATGGCAAAAACCCCCATTAGTGGGGAGGCATGTTCAACAGTGGACAATCTGGCTGATACAGTAGTCTTCAAAATGTCTTACTTCTGATGGCGTCACGATGATTCATGATATACGAGAACTAGAAAACTTCATCCAAGAAGTACGCAGTAACGAGGTATGCAGTAATAAATAAGCATAAATCGATAACACCACAAAAAATATAACACAACTAGCTACGCCCCGCGGATTCAGTTACATAGACAATAATGAAAAGTGATGATGATGAAGAGAAAAGTATCCTGAGTAAGTAACTTTCTATATACTTTCTATTTTCTTTCTATATTTCACCCTTGTTTAGGAATGTTCTCGTTAGCAGGGTTCTCATGTCGGCAGTGGGGAGCGTACCAAGGACCAGCGGCACGTTAGTCCATACCTATTACCGTTCGGCTGTCACTACATCAAACTAAACATATAACAACTGTTGCAGGATTTAAATAGTATTCCGTAGATATACTTAAAAATATAAAGAAGTCTTATTAGCCCTTTTGTAATTTTTTTTACAGGCAAGTCCAACGTAGGTACACCTAAAACATATTTATACCACTTAAATATATTAAATTCTAATTACGTATATGTAAATATTTGATTCAAATTTAATAATCGTAATATATTTACACTTAATACAGTAAAATACCATTTGCAGTTATCACGTTTGCACTTGTCCTAAGAACAAAGATTCTAAAAGCTGGATTGACATATATTCTTTTAATGTGTTTTAGGGATTGTTTTCAAAAAAGTTCTTAAGAACAAAATTATATTTCATTATTTTTTTATAATTCGCTTTTCATTATTACGCAGATTGTAAGGTAAAACTTTTACCTGCTTTTATGGAATATTCCTATCTTCATGAATTTCTAATTCCTAATTCTAGGTTAAGCCTGTTAACACCTTCGACCACATCACCACTTACCATCAGGTGTGATTGTGCCTTACCTATTAGCAATATAAAAAAATGGGTACTATGAGATATTTGAGGTCAGTTAAAAACAATACGGACATTTTGGCAGGCTAATAAAGAGCACTGTCTGCAGATGGTGATTGGTAAAAGTTGATTATGACCGGACAATTGTATTACAAAATTACGTTTGCGCAATCCTGTTATTCTGCTTTATTTGTTTACCATACAATGAGATGTATGATTGAAAACAAGACTCCGAGCATCCGTTTTTGAAATCAAAGGATGTGTTTCATCTGTCCGTTTATATTTTAGTTTTTTGAATAACGAATATCATATCTATCTGCCGTTCATCATATGAAAAATAGAATGCAGAATAACTCGCGTCGCATATAAAATTGTACGTTCATTTGAACTTAACAGTCGTTGTTACAACAGGAGCTGCAAAGAAGCCTCATCCTGTGATAAAAGTTATTACCTACACCAAAATTTAGTTTGAAAAATAGAGTAAAACGAAAGGAACATTATGTTGAACCGGCAAGCAGACGTGCCGCAGGTGCCGCGTACATTAAAATTTAGACTAGTTGATCTTTCAAATGAAATTAAATGAAATAACGTATTTTTTTCCAAAAACGTTGGATTTTCTAATTATCTAATATTTGCAATGTGGATTTGAAAACATATAACAAAAGCACTTCGAGTCTGAAATAAAAAAAATACGTTTAGATCTAAATGATAAAAGGGTGCAATAAATTATCTGACGGCTTAAAATAATAAAAGCTTTTATGGCAATAAACGTAGAAATGCGTTGTGAATAAAGTTGCTCTGAACTCAACACGTGTTGGTTGGTTTCACATTTTAAATTAACTTCCACTTGCTCTGAAATTTTTCGTCTCAATATAAGTGTAGTAAAGAGAAAAATATAAAACCCTCAGATCATAGAAGACAAATGGATATGACAAGAACAAACAATGCGAAATATTTATGATGATGTTTCGCGACAAAAAGCATACATAAACATTTTCATACAGCGATGGCAAAAAGAGCCTCTTTTGATGGTTGTCTATAAGGAGTACTGTATCAGCCGGATTGTTCACTACTGAACACAGCCTTCCTCATAATGGAGAGCTTGAATGGCAGGCATCAAGTGTGAGATATAATTTCGTCAGAAAGCGCTTCTGCTCAACTTCTGGTGTATTACCCTTAGTCGCCTTTTACGACACCCACGGGAAGAGATGGGAGCTTTTATTCTAGCCCGGCACCCGACGATCAAAAAAGAGTACAGACGGTGTAATGTAAGTGACTCTGTATAGCATTCGCCACGGAAAGTGTTCTGATGTCTTTATACGCTAATTTTTGAGCGCAGCGGTAGAAAATTCAAACAGTAATTTTAAATAATGTTTTTCCTTCATAGCGGTTAAAGGACCCGAATCATAAAGTCTGAGGACGTGGGATCGAATCCCGGTAAAGACGAAAATATTGTTCTCAAAAATTTGCAAATGCGTTGTTCACTTCGCGATAGCGCTTGAACTCATAGTAAAAAATTACACTTACAGAGTTAAGTACTGCCTATTACGAAAGCTATATGATCCGTACGTGTCTGAAATTACAACGAATTAAAAACTTTTCTGCTCTAAATGTAGATTAGTTAATTATATTCATCTTATTATCTTAAAAAACGATTAAGGCACAATTTAGTTTCATAAAGCCCTCGTTAATAAATTACAATTAGCTAGCCTCGTTTCTGGTTAATTATGTAAAAGCATAATAAAAAATTTGACAACTTTTCGTTTTGCAGATGTTCGCCGGAACGATAGACGTCAGGTGGGCAAATATAAATGGCGTCCTCTTCACTTTTGTACAGCCCTAGTGAGTCACCCAATTTTTGGCAAATAGCTGGCCGTTTATTCGCTTTTTCTTCGTCAGGTTGATCTTTTTTTGTTTTTTTCTAAGGCTACGAGCGTAGTTTAATAAGTAGTACCGATACCTATTCGATCAACTTATTTAAGCAACGTCGGCTGCAGTCATAACTTAGATGACTGATAGTGCTAGTGGCATTTCCGTCCGCGTGGAGCCGGTTGTTGTCTTAGGAAGAAAGTCGTTATAGCACGGTGGTAGAAAAGCAAGGTGGCTAGCTTCCACCCTCAAGTAGACAATCTGTCGCCAAGCACCTAACGGTGTGATTCGTTGCTATCTCTCTTTGAGAACCAGTAATTCTAGGTAAGTCTGAACAACATCTTCGATCGCATCATCACCATAAGGTGGTTAGCCTATCAGCAATTATAAAAACTCATTGTCGCAGTGCGCTAGCGTGTTCTGAATTGTCTCATTCAAAGTTACATGCATTATTAATTTTCATCATCGGCCTAGTTTCGTATGCTGTTTGCCACGATTGATATCTTCAGCTTTAACAAGTGGTAGGGAGAGTTGCACTCAGCCATGCAGATTGCCTTCAGTTCTTACTTAGGTACGTGAGTGTTGACGGCAATCTGCCTGCCTCGTTGAACAACGTTGAATTCACAATGACGTAAAGAGAGAAGACGGACGCCAACTGGCTCCAAGGCATCTCTGAGTAATGAGTATCAGTCTGCATCGATAGAATTTAGAACGAAATGTTTCATGTGACTAGTGTACATAAGCCGAGAATTATTTTTTGTCGTGAGACCGACGGCGTGACTTCATTTTTAGGGTTCCATTATTGAAAAGTTGACCCTATTATTAAGCTTGTCGAAGGCTTTTCTATGAGCTGTATCTTTGGAACGGTACCTGATTGATTTTTACACAGAATGAGTTAGTGGTAACCATAGCAGCCCCAAATTGCGCGGACAATATTTAAAATGAATTACGCTATAAGTTCGAGTATGGTGCTCTCAGTACTACTACATCACCTATTTTCCAAATTCGTTGAATCCATTTCATTATTGAAACTTTAGTCGAGATTGTGAGGTTTTGTTAATTATCAAACACAAGTAGATAAAAATGTATTATAGTTAAAGAGTTTACGACGTAGTAAGCCAACTAAAACAGTATATATATATCACTAGCACCCACCCCGGCTTCGCACGGGTAATTACGAATATAAATTGAGATGTGAGCTATCCTATCTTTAAATTTGGACCAAATTGCAAACGGTATGCAAATCAAATTTAAAATCGGTTCAGTAGTTTAGGAGTCCATCGCGGACAAACAATGTGATACGTAATTTATATATATATAAGGATTATATTTCACACATATTATAACCCAACCCTTCAAAAAGATTTTAATGAGAAGTTATTACCCCCACGTATCTAAGTAATGCCTGTGGCTGTATGCTTACCTCTGAGTGTGTAGGCGTTGCAGCGAGCAGTAGCACGACGGCACAAAGTGCCGCCGGACACCTTATCAACATCGTAAATCTGTGGACAAAACATAATAACAGTTTAGTTCACTGCAGAAAGCTTTTAGGGCTGTCAAACAAGAAAACTTGCTATATGAAATTTTTAATTACAGTACAGGATCATTAAAGAATCTTATCGCTATATTATATTATTAAAGCCTATATAAAACGAAGGGATAGCCCTTTATACAGGTGTCTAAGCAACCACGTTTCATCAGACATGTTTTGGTCCACGTACAGACTTTTCAATTACGAAGTCGCGCCCTACAATATATTTTGAGAATCAGAATCAGAAATCTTTATTGGCCATTATAACAGTAAACGTTACACTAGGCAAGTCATTTTACACTAGGTTGTTAGCATGATAATATACTAGAAAATTATGATAACAAAGTACTTAATCTAACATGTTATAGGAAATTAATAATTGCAATATGATATAAGAATGACAATATGATGACATAACAATTTAAAATGAATATGCATAATATATATATCTATGTAAAACAAAATAAAGATTAAGATGATGTCAATAATATAATAGTGTGAACTATATAATGAGTGTGAACTACAGTGGTAGTTCGACCCAATTAATTTAATATTTTGTTGTTGTACTGAACGTGTTATTAGCATTTACACCCACAAAAAAGGATGTAGTTTAGAAATTAAAACTACGTAAAAATGCCCATCAATAATTAATTGTGTAGAACATTAAGAGTATGCCTTCGGTTTGTAATAGATAATGTAATGCCACCTAAGTGGCACAGTTTAAGACTCCGGGCAGCTACTGAAAATTTCTTTGTCATATAAACCCAATAACTTGTCCGATTTGATCGAATACATGTCCGATTCATTGTCTAAATTTCCAAGTGGTGCTTTGTAACACAAACACTAATGAGGCAGTCTAATAATTTATAAGTTCAGAAAATACCGTGTGTACAATAAATGAAGATCTAACATCATTTACGAGTCTAACGGTCTACTGCTATAGTAAGCAAGAAGGGAGATAATACGTGACCGGTCTTTGACCATTTTATTTCAACTGTGGTCAGAGGCCTAGAGAAATAATACTTTTCATTTATCTATGTCAGAGGTAAGCCAAGAATGGAAACTGCGGCTGGCATAGACAACAGCCAGATCACACCGTTAATTGTTTGGTGATCGGAATTCTACTTGAGTTTAAATGCGGCCTCTTTCGAGGAAGCCCATACTAACTGCGTCTGTACCATAATAGCCCCAAAAAACCGAATCAGTAAATTTACTAAACCTGTTAAACAGATTGTTAAGAGTAAAATCCTCCTTTTGATAGATTTTGCACGGACCAATTAGTTACCTCATCATCATCAGCCGGAAGACGTCTAATGTTCTGTTCAACAAAAGCCTCCCCCACAGCCACAATTGACTGCTATCTAAGTACTATTAGTTAAAATTTGGATGATAAAATCAGGCATTACATATTCCAACCCAGGTGTAATCCATGTTTGTGTAGAATTTACACAACTCTAGAGTTACATAGCAACCCTAGAGCTACGTGTAAGTGCTTGGCAACAGAAAACAAGCGAACCAAGCTGACCTGCTGTTTTATTTCGAGTACTATTTACTGCACGGAAACCAGACGAATAAATTCTATTTGTACCAATTGAAAACAGAATAGACTTAATAACATTGCTGTATGTTTGTTGTCTGTCTATGCGCCCGCGTGTCATAGATCTCACGCTCGTTGACGGAATGAGTCCCTCGATCTTTAACTGAAGGTATTATTCCAACTAACCCTTTTGCTTTGATATTGCAGATGCTTGAATTAACATCACGTTGGCCCAATCTACACGATATAATGTTCAGGTGAAACACTTATTATTCAATACGCAAAATTACTGTTTAGTTAATCAGTGTCGGTAAATCACTATTCATTGGTTAATTACTATTCTGTTTCCACTGAAATTCACGTTAATAACGTTCGTCAAATTTTAAACAATTGATATGAAATCCTGCATTAAGTGAGCAAATTTAATTAATAACTTCCCATCATGACGGATGCCGGCATCGCTTTAATCTTTATTTGTATGTAAACGGTAACGCAACTAATTAATTACAACCATTCGGTGCATAGTATAGTAGAGAAGAAATATTTGACACACTGCAATGCTTGGTGTGCGTCCATAAAATAAAATCTCCTTTCAGCGTCACCGTTTAATTTCTGGAGGATTAAAGGATGAGGAAATCACACAAACGGCACGTATCACTATGGTTCTACTTTCATCATGTGCATTGCTGGTAGGTACCTTTAATTTTTTGTCTTGAGTCTTTGATACTAAAATAGCCCGATTTTTACTGTCTTCAAGTCACGACCGTAAATGTATCTTCGCGAGTATAATCCATCCCCGATCGAATTTTTCGGATAAGGGAACAAAAATTACTGGAATAAAATTAATATTTTATTTTATGTTCATAATGTGATTTGTGGTTCTGTAACGTAGGTAATATCTGTCTATCTATAATGTTAGTGTAACAATATAAAATATATTATTTACGAAGGTCGTGCTGAACTGCTGACAAAATATCTATATCCAGGCGCCAAAAGCGTCTTAAGTAACTGTCCTATTTGGTTGGTACCTCTATGCCTGATTGGATAGCCTTTAACCGCTTTCTCGCCTGATGGTAAGTGATGATGCGGTCGATGATGTTGTTCAGGCTAAAATTATCACCGCAGTATCAGATGCAAACAAGTAAAACTGCAGATTGCAAATACTACTATGTTGCGGCGCTAAAAGGCATTTAAGTTAGTGAAATTTATGCGAAATATAAGAACTGATGTGTCGGAGTGACAAGTGCAATGCAGTGTCATGCAGAACGGTGATACTGCAAAAGTGACTGGAAGGCGTGACACTTACCATCACCACAAAAAAGTACACCTACAACTGTCTTAACTTTTAGAACAGGTTAGAGTGCATGGGAATCGAAGAAGTGGTGCTCTAAAAATGTATGCATGATAGGTTAGGCTTTGACAACTATCTCACGTGATGATAAGTGATGATGTGGTCGAAGATGTTGTTCAGGATAATTTAGAATGACTGGCTCTCAAGAACAGCTGTCGGAACACACCGTTAGGTGCTTGGCAACAGATTTTCTACTTGAGGGTGGTAGGTAGCTTGGCGGGCAGGCATTCATAAAATGCCTTACCACCGTGCACCATGTTCGGACGAGTATTTGGACCTCTATTAGTTTTTGTATCCGATGTTGATACCCGTAAAAACTCTTCGCTATCAATGCAAAATCCGTTTGATTCAATATTATCATGAGCTGAATAGGTAACGAGATTACAGACTGTTTTAATAAGATTTCTCTTAAATAAAGGTACATTTTCACGAGTTTGTTAGTTAATTATTAATGAGGTAATACTGATTAATTACAGTATATACAGATTTCACATTTATCTCCCAACTACTTAACTGTTGGGGCTTTAGAAGAAATATAATAAAATAAGTTTGTCTTCTCATTTTCGCCTTGTGATCGCTGTCTTCGTTAAAAATCATATAAAACACTTTTTTGTATCATTATTGCCCATACCAACGCTAGTTTATTAGGTACTCTTTAGCTTTCCTGTCACTGGTCCTTAATTTAAGCTTCCTATGATACAAATAAATTCCTATGATAAAAATACAAATACAAATGTTTGATCTTGTGCTATTTACTTATATCAAATTACACACATATCAATCTTAACCGTCATACTTCTGTCACATGTATGCGTTCTTATTTCATCCTCCTACCCCTTTCCATGCCCAATATTCAGAAACCCTCCAATGGTCATAGAACCTATTCAATCAAAAAAACCCTGAGGAAAGAACACGGTTATGAAAACCGGTACTCATGGCACTAGCAACAGTTCCATAATACCGAAATATAATAAAAAAAGAATTTCTCAAGACGTCTTTGAGTTAAGTAATCGTGGAACAATCATAAAAACGACTCTTCTTTTCTTGACGTCGGTTAAAACAATAAAATATACTAAAATCCCGTTTATAACAGTGTATCACCAAATATGCATAACACGAGTTAATTTTCGTTCTTCTGATCTTCGATTCGACACTCCAATTTGACCAAAAAACCCTTGGATACATTTTCATCTGCTCTTAGTGCTGACCATCCACTCGCATAGACTTCAGTTTACTCATTATCATGGCGTTTGCAACAGTACCGAAATATCGAGGTCTCAAAAACAATAGAAAATACGGCAAATATCCCGTTTCTAATAATGACTATAGTGTTAACGACAGTTTATAAACATAAATGAGTCTGTATATTGCACATAGTTGCCAAAGTGCAGATATGACGTGTATAAGTGCCCGCACTCAAGCCCTCTCTCTGCCAAGCTAAGCCTACCAGTCGACATGGTGTACCAAGATGTAGCCGCTGCATGCTTCGGGCTTATTGAAGATTCTATTGCTTTACTTGACATTAGTAAAGAAATCGCTAATACCCTTGTACGCGACCACTGCAATTAAATATGTATCTAATGGTGTTGTTTTTTACTCACAAAGAGCAGATCCACAACAGATGCAGGTGCTCAATTGATGTCACTTATATTTGAAGCCTGGGAGAGTTCACAGGATGCTATTGCCGTATTCTGTGACCTTTCTAAGGCATTTGACTGTGTAGAGCACTGCACTCTGATTCGAAAACTTTCACATTATGGTATTCGTGGAAAAGCTCTGGATCTTATAAAGTCATATCTGTCAGACAGGCTACAGAAGGTTAGAATAAATGGCAATACTTCTTCCGGGTCTTTGGTAAGAATAGGCGTACCGCAAGGATCAATTTTAGGACCTTTTCTGTTTCTAGCATATATAAATGATCTGCCTTGCATGGTTAAAAATTTCTGCGATATAGTTTTATTCGCAGATGATACCTCCCTAATTTTTAAAGTAGATAGGAGGGATAGTGAACTTATTCATGTAAATAATGTGTTATCTATGATCTCTAAGTGGTTCGCGGCTAATAATCTTCTCTTAAATTCAAAAAAGACCAAATGTTTAAAGTTTTCTTTACCAAATGTTACTTATGTTGAACCAAACATTAAGCTTGGCCTAGAAAAACTCTCTTTTGACAATGCGACAGTCTTCCTGGGAATTAAAATGGATTCAACTTTACAGTGGAATCCACATATACATGATCTATCTGGAAGACTTAGTTCTGCTGCATATGCAGTTCGTAAGATAAGACAGCTAACAGACGTAGCTACTGCTAGGCTCGTTTATTTCGCGTATTTCCACAGTATTATGTCTTATGGTATATTGCTGTGGGGAGCTGCTGCTGAGATAGAGACAATCTTTATCTTACAAAAGCGTGCAATTCGAGCCATATATGAAATGGATCCTAGGGAATCCCTGAGAGATATTTTTAAAGAAATTGATATTTTAACTTTACCAAGTCTGTATATATTTGAAAATATTATGTATGTTCGTAAAAATTTGAGCAAATTTAAATCAAACAGTGACACTCACGATTATAACACTAGGAATAAAGATAAAATAGCGGTGCCAGGTTTTAGATTAGCAAAGACAAATAAAAGGTCCTTCTTAGGAAATTGTGTGCGGTTTTATAATAAATTGCCCAAACATATTACAACGCTCACAGAAAGAAAATTCAAGTTGCATGTGAAGAATATTTTGATAAAGAAATCTTACTACACAGTTTGTGATTACTTAAACGACAAAAATGCTTGGACTGGTTCGCCTCTACCAAGCTAGCGCCTAACACCTACGTAATGTAAATTAAGTATTGTAATAATTTTATTATATAGTATGTACCAAACACATTTTTAAAAAACGTTTAAAAGAATGGCCCCGAGTTTCTTGCCCGTTCTTCTCGCAGTGGCTCTATAATTTTTGTTTGCTGAACGTGGCAGTACAATGTAGTATATTTCAATATTAAAATTTGTAATTGACCTTCATAAGAGCGTCGTAGACGCCTAAATTGAATAAATGATTTTGACTTTGACTTTGACTTTGAGACTTCCAAAACGAGAAGCTCCTTAAGTTATCCTGATTTATTTAGATTAGACATTTCTTCTTACTGGATCATTAGATTTCGATGATTATTTCTTAAACTCTAAACTTTTTCTAAATAAGTTATGTAAACTGGTATTAATGAAATAGAACTAGCTACACTGTAAACACTGAGCCCTTTGTATCATTCCTTGCAAACAAAACAATGTACCGCATTGTACAACTATAAAGTCCAAGAGAATAAAGCACGGTTCTGTCCACAGACAAGAACAATGTGGCTACAGTGGCCAATATTTAATTACTTTATCCTTTGCTACGTACTAGAGGCACGATCTCACAGGCTACAAGTACTAAGCTGTGGGTACTGTGGTAAAGGAAGCCTTAGAATTTGTTACAAAGAGTAAGAAGTGAAATTGAAATTGGATGGATTGAAGTCTAAAGTTTCCCATTTTCTGTTATTTTAGAGTATTGTAATGATTTTTTGCATTCAATTAATTTATAAATTTTGAGTAAATCAATACAAACAACTGACATACGTAAGTTGCAATAATTATTAGAATCGTAATTTCTCAGTTCGGATATGTTTCAGGATAGCATAAGTGGCGTTTGGCAGAATGCTCTTATTCTGGTAACACACAAACAGAAAGTTAAATCATTTTAGTGATTCTTTTTTTTTTATGTTTGATAGGTTAGCCTTTGACCACTATCTCACCTGATGGTAAGTGATGATGTGGTCGAAGATGTTGTTCAGGCTAACCTAGAATTACTGGCTCTCAAGGACAGCTGCCGGAACACACCGTTAGGTGCTTGGCGACAGATTTTCAACTTGAGGGTGGTAGCTAGCGAGGCGGGCATTCGCAAAGTGCCCTGCCACCATGCTGTAACGACTGCCATCCTAAGACAACAACCGGGACCGACGGCTTAACGTGCCCTCCGAAGCACGGAAGCGCTCAGTAGTAATGTCACCAGCGGTCACCCATCCAACTCATGACCGCGGCGGACGTTGCTTAACTTTGCTGATCGATTCAGAATGGTTAAGCAAACTTCGCTACGAGCGCTTCACACGATTTGAGGCTGTTGTTTTGTATCAAATGTATCATAATTTGCTCAGTGGAAGCAGATAGCTGCGTAGTTTGTATTTGATCGCTCATTTCATATTTATATATATGAGAAAGTCAGCTGCGAATAATTGGAGGCTATATCGATTTACTTACATTATCAAATTTATGTAAACGTAATCTAAAAGCATGATATAGGGGAAAAGTGCGCCATAGTTGTTCTATTATAAAATACGACTGTTGATAATATGTTTGATATGAATGCTCCTTTATTGTGCTCTAACTTTTATATGCTCAGCAGGATATTTTTAATTCAAATTCAAAATTATTGATTTGCTTGAACACGGGTGTATAACATGTGTACTCGTATAAGGTATTACAGAATTTTTTTTACCAAAAAATAGAACCGACTTCAACACCCAAAAGTGTGAAATAACTTGTTGAAGTCAGTACCATGATGGTTCAAAAGTACCTATTATCACAAAATTGTGCAAATGGTACCGACTTCGACAAGTTATTTCACACTTTTGGGTGTTGAAGTCGGTTCCAATTTTTGTAAAAAACTTTTTTCACTCTTTTTAGTGACCCTTGCTACTTATGGGATCGATTCTCATTCATTGTCAACGATCATATCATCAAGATAGGTGAATATTTTTCAATTATTGGAGCGTAACTTAAAAACGGCTTGACCGATTTTGATGAAATTTAAAATGGGACCAAACGACAAGCATCAGCTTTCAAACAAAAAAGAATTTTCAAAATCGGTTCACCCAGTCAAGTGTTCTGAGGTAACAAATATAAAAAAAAACAGACGAATTGAGAACCTCCTCCTTTTTTGTAAATTGGTTAAAATAGGTAGTGCTCCACTTTATTTAGGGACTGCCATGCATAAATGGATTATTTAGACTCTTAAACCAAAACTGCTCAGCTGCTATGTAATCTTTGAATAATAACGTTTTATACCGTAGGACAGAGAACATAAATAGTTCAGTAGTTGTTAGGGTCGCCGCTAATGTCAATAACCGTTTTTTTTGTTATGTTGCAATTTCTGATGTACCAACTTGATTACAAACAATACGCGTCATTTAGATCATATTTATTAAGATATCTTATCGTATAATACTTATTGAATTCACTACATTTGTTAAGTGTGAACGTAATTTTAATTTTTTGGCTGTTTTAGGTGTAATTTATGGAATCATGTGCATTGGACCCACAGAAAAGATCTCTTTGATTGGACCTCAACAACATTTCAAGATAATACATTTTTGTTTTGAACTCACCACCCACCATTATATTGTACAATGGATACCAAAGTATCTAAGTACAATGTAATAAGAACGTGTAAATTTTTAATTTTCCACCACTGCAGTGACGTAAGTTTACACCATAATTGAACGCGGTCGAAACTCTTGACTCCACCGAAATTATTTCATTAGTTTATAATTTCATCTTACGAGTTAATATTGCATCAAGATTCTTTTTTTGTATGCTAAATGGTCGTATCGCTGAAGCTCGCATATATCACGTGGAGGATAGTGCATAAGTGTAAATATAACGAATAAAAATCGGCCAAGTGCGATTCGGACTTGCGCACGAAGGGTTCCGTACCATTAGCTATACAACATTAGACTACATATTTTAACCTTTTGTTTTAACGTGCGCGAGTCCGACACGCACTTGGCCAACTTTTTGTATCTGTTGTTATAGCGGCAACAGAAATAGATCATCTGTGAAAATTTCAACTGCCTAGATATCACCGCTCTTGAGATACAGCCTGGTGACAGACGGACGGATGGACGGACGCATGGACAATGAAGTCTCAGTAATAGGGTCCCGTTTTTACCCTTTGGGTAGGGAACCCTAAAAAGGTACATTAAGATCATAGAGAGTTGCATCACAGTTCTCGTATCATGAAATCTTAAGGCACCATATCAAAATTCAACGACCGTAAAATATTTAACACCTTTTCGCAGACAACAGGTAATGCATAATGTAGAATTCCTCAGAGGCACAGATGCGTCTAAAAAAGTTACTTATACGGCCACCATTGGGACCACAATAAGCTGAGCTCCGCGTATTTCGCAATGACTACTATTTTATGTATCATCTCAGAGTGGCTCTCAGGATAGAACGAGAATAGTTAAACACGTGCATTTCTGAAAACTTTGCCTCTGTTCTTTGCTATTCGATTGAATTGGAAGCAACGTTGTAAAAGACGGGACTACAACGCTGACAAGTGCTAAATAGCTTTACTTGAATAGATTTTTAGTAAAATACATTTAGTTTTTAGCAGTAAGAAGACTTTATGTTAATGCTGATCATATTTTGTAAGGCTAAGAAATCCTTTTCCTTAAAATTATCTGGATAGAATAAAATTGCGCAGTTAACCCTAATTTACACTTTTAACGTCAATATCTCAATTATTTATGTATGAATGTGTATGAAAATACAGGAATAAAATAGCAAAACCTTATCAAGAGGGACAAGAAAAGTTACATTTTCGATTTACGTTACAAGTTTTGTGTTATTAAGCTTTCTTTCGGATTTTATCTAAACTCATCGAGATTTCACCATCGCTGCCTCTTTTTCACTCTACGCACACACTACGCAGTTCGATAGTGACAAAATTTTAACAATTGACTGCGACTTAATATACTCGTACCACAGAATGATCACAACCGAAGATGTTTGCCTTAAAACACTTACCGAAGCTACTCATAAATCAACAATACTGTTCCGATTAAAATTTATAGAGGACGTGGAGTAAAATATAGGTATGATAATAATTCATCACTTGGAAGTTGGACACACCTTAAAATAAGACAACAGTCGTTTGTTTCCCTTCGAGAAAGTTAGGGTAAGCATCAATTTTCATGGGGACAAGTAAGATGTAGTTGGGAGGTTGGATTGACCGATCGAGGGTTAGATGCGGAACAAACGATGTTGTTATCTTTTAGATTTGGGTCTGCGAACCGATTGAAAGTGTTATTTATGTTAAACTAGCCGACTCAACAGCGGCTTCGTTGACAAACGAGACGTTCGAGGACTTAATATATAGTTTTAGTTCACGTGAGATTTCATAGTTATAAGGTATTTCGCTCGCATTCACATATTCATGTAAATTTTTGAAGCAATGATACCTAGCTACCACCGTCAAGTAGAAAATCTGTCATAAAGAATTAGATGATAAGAGTTTCTATGTGTCGGCAGCTGTCCTAAAGAGCCAGTAATTTTAGATTAACCTATTTAACTCTATAAAAAGAAATTTAGAACGTGATTTAAAAAAGCAAGGAGGCATAACCGGAAACTTAGGTATTGTATCTACTTATGAGTAAGGATCTATGGAAAAATATGGTGGTTAAAGAAGAACTATGGTGTATTTTGAATCGTATCTTTTAGTAAGCTATGTTAGCAATTTATTATGCAAGATTTCAATAAATTTTCTCAAACATTCTCAACAATTGCAATCTAACTAACCTTATTGCTAGTCAGCGTTTTGAGTCACGACACGCTATGACAAACAGCTCACAAGCACGTCGTGTGAATGGTCGCTGGTAGCTAAGTGGTGCTAATTCCATTCAGCAGACGAAAGTAGAACAAGGGCGTCAACGGTATCTTTTGATTTGAGAATTGTTGAAATTGGTAATTAGCACTTTGACGCTTTGACGCGAATTTGCTGTTGACAGATTTGAAAAAAATCTTGTTCACTTAGTAGAGGTAGTATTTATGGATTTTTTCTATGACTTTGGATCGTAGCTGTCTATCTGATCATAAAATCGATGGCAATACTTTTTGCAATTATGTCAGTTACAGAAGATATATTGTACCTAACAAACCAACCCTACATGACTGTGATAAACGTAGGAAGATGATAAGCGGCATATAAAGCCTGCTTCTACCCTTAAGACGTGGGAGTGTGTATTATATGTATAAAAATTGTGTATATTAAATTATCTGGTATCAATCAATAATTATTGTGCTGAAGATTTCTTAAAATATTATTATTTTTAATTATTCTTTGAATACAGTATAATTACATAATTGGCTTGCTCATAAACAAGAATAATTTAATAAAATTACCAAACTTACATAATTATACAAATAATTTTCCAAGAATTTTATAATAATAATAATTTTGAAATATCATATTTATATTACTAAAATAATTTGTATTGTGTCGCCCTAACTCTCACAGTGTATGATTCCCTGGGTTTGTAAGAGCTAGTTGACTTCAATTTGCCTTATATCGTATGTAGCAATAAATCACACATGAGACATGTACATATACCTATAGACTACCTGTATAAATATACTGTACCTAGTTTTGATCGAAGGAACCCTTGTTGAAATACAAAGGTACTTTTGTAGCATTGAAGTCAGTTTGCAAGTTTTATTAATGCAGGTCGTCTTATACACTTTCAGAAACAAAACTAGAGTGTAAGTGAAATTTCATGACTGTTTTTGAGCATAACGACCTAACAACACAAGTTCAAATGGCCAAAGTCATGAAAAGTGAAACATTGTCAAACTTTCTTTCAATGTTAAGTGCGACATTAATAGCAACATTACTTGTTAATTCTACTATCAGTAGCAACAAGTCCGCAACACCGATTGTTATAACAGCATCATTGCAATCTGATGGAATCTTTAACGACAAAATTATACTTACGTCGTTATTAAACGGTTATATTATAATATAACAGTTGAAATGGCACTATTATGGGCACTTCAAATGGCACTGTTACGGGCACTTTCGGTTTTCTTTATTTATAAACCGTGTCGGTATATTGCAAATGCTAGGTTAACGGTGCTTAATTTGTGATATAAACTTTTATGTCGCTGTGACGTCATTTTTTAATATTGCAATATATGAGTAAATAAATGTATAAATAATGAGCATAACACATAGTAATCCATTGTTGCGAAAAAAAATATTAAGAGGTAAACAAGTAGCTTTAACTGGCTTTCAATAGTTTAACGACTGCCTTTTTGGTTAAGTTAAGGATCTAGAGGTCTAGATCCGACGTGATAGGTTGGCCAGATTTGGATTTTCTGGAATAGAAATTTTCAGTAGCAGCTTGTAGTCTGGAATTATGCCCTGTAGGTGACAACAGTCTCAACACACCACATGAGACCAATACATATCTGGCAAAATGTGGGGGATTGTCTCTAACTACTGCTTGAGTCTGCGTTAGTAGTAATGATATGAGTGACTGAATAATGAATTTTACGTATACCCATGTATACGTATATGCCATTTCCCAAAACATAAAAAAGGATAAATGTGCAGGGAAACCCAATGGTGATACACTATAAGAATACCTAAATTAAAATCTAAAATACCCTCAGTATTTAAATTTTAGCTATCATTAAATAAATACTGATAAAAACATTGGTGTAATGCAATGGCTCTAAAGAATGCATGCTTAGAATCGCTACGTGACTATATTTGACTCATATAAGTACAGCTTAAATTAAACTTATGTAAAAAAAAAATGCATTAGCAATTTAGCACACGAGGATCCATAACCAACTAGAGGTTAGCCAACTATATTTTTGTTTATGATTCATTTAATGTGCATTGGCACAGACAGTTTTGTCCGGATATTGACTGAGGTAGTTGGTTGATAATGAAAAATAAGAAATTTATTCAAACATTGATACGTTTGAGTGGAACACCGCATGATTCTATTTTTTTGACTTTACATACAATTTAAAAACAACGCATAATATTTACTCAAATTGAAACATTTTTCTTCAAATGTATAAATCACTCACTATCCGTGTTCATTCACAGAACTATTACATAAATGTTAAAAACATGTAATTAGTGGATCTTATGTCGGGTTACGTGTATAGAAAAATATAATTAAATTGTAGAAAGCCATAAAATAAAATAACTTGACTATTTGGCTTGGCTTCAAAGCTGTTTTAGAAGAGAGAGAGATCGGCGCGCCTTAAGGCTACATAGACTAATACAAGCAATCATGAAATAACAACATGCTTTGATAATAATGTGATATTGTAATGGACCCACTAGCAAGATAATGTGCTTAGGAACATTGTTGCTGTAGGAATCTGATACTTATATCTTAATCGCAAGCTTAGAAGTTTATACATATTTACTTCAAACTAATGAATGTTTCTTTGTTGTGAGCAATTAAAAACTATTGTGCACCTTATTATAAAGTAAACAACATGGTTTGCGAGAGTGATATGTAAGTAAGATAAGTGTGCTGTTGTGGAACATAGTAACTGCTTGAATCTACAATACCAGCGTTCTAAAATTCTAAGGTAAACTAAAATATGCAATCACTTGGATTACTGAACACATTACAGTTGTCAGTACATGGCACGCCGGACAATTAGAACGTAAATTCAATCGGAGTTATATCTGAGTCTGTTATAATGTAGAATCTTTTAAGTAAAAGGGTCTAACTTTGTCATAGACAATGCTGCTAACAGCAACGATTTGCTATGAGTCTCTCTGGTTATGTCAATGTAGAAGAAACTGATTGAATTGAAGAACTTAGCACTCGCTGTGTATAGTAGAGTGAACGCAACGCAGCACTCTAAAAACTCTAGACTGCTTGCGGTAGGCCCGGCGCCTTAGATCTTAATTTAAGCTGAATACTTAGGAGTTTAGGAGTTGAATTAATATTCTTGCACTGAGTTAATTAATGTTACTTTGTTCTGAACAATGAAAGTTTCGTGGGCAACTTAGTACAAAATAGTTATAAGTAAAGGGGCGATGTCACAATGTATTGGTGTTAAAGATGAAGTAGAATTATTAAATGGATATTTGAATAAGTACTTCGTATTAAGATGAAACTGTTAAAGAACAAACATTGTATAAGCGTACTTTCATTTCATTCTCTTGCTTGACTAAATTACAGAACGTACTGTATTAAATTGAATTAATTTAAGACACAAAGCCGTTTATGTACACACAATACTAGGGTACCTTGAATATGTATGTCGTCAATGGCCTAAACATAAAAAAAATGTTGTCACTTGTCACGCCTGTATTCCCTTATTGTTTCCTCGGAACATTTTCAGTCCCATCTTATAAAGAACGTACATATTGCCATCTACCGGACACGTTCAACTTAAAACACTAATATAAAATGTATAATAAGAAACCGTTGTGACCTCCCGACCTTCATTGATGATATCACCTTGTGTCCGGTTTCATTTGTTGACTCGTAAGCAACTGTTATTGATTCTGTGTCCACAAACCTCAATCATAATAGTTTTTCGATGAGGTAATCAGTTAAGCAATTGATTGATAATTCGATTTAGGAGGAAATATCTAACGAAGTTAATTAATACTAGCGTCCCGGCCCGACTTTGCACGAGTATTTAACAGAAATGTCAAGTTCTTTAAAATCTTCGATAGCCTATGTTCATGAGAAATAATGTAAAATTCTAATGGTGAAAGAATTTTTCATATCGGTCCAGTACTTTTTTAATTTTATTCGTTACATACAAAAATACAAATCTTTCCTCAAATATAATATTAGTGTAGATAAGTTCTTTAGTACAAAAGGCGGTTACAGAAATATGTGATTATGCTTGACTAAAATTAGTACCTACCTACATGAAGTCACCAGGAATTCACGTCTTGTATCAAGGAAAGTACAATGTAGACGTCTAAAATTTAACAAAATGTAAATTTGTTCTGAATTCTCGTTGAGTCATTTATAAGATGTAAGAATTCAACTCAAATACAACTACTTTGTTCGTATTATTCAACTGGTTCTATGAAAATAGAAATATTGCTACCTTTACGTCACACCGCAAAATATTATAGACTCATCAAACATCATCATATAGTACAGACTATAAGCTGCTTCCTAGATGCCAAACAAGGGTTTATACCCATTGATAGAAATTTGTGAATGCCTAAGATGCTTCGTATCATGTATTTTATCTAGCCTGACAATGTTCTTTTTTTGAAAAAGGAGTTGCATTATGAAATTTAGTACAACATTATAACGCTCCTTTGGCTGATATTATGTGTACTAAGACACAGGATGTTTTAATGGGGGCAATAAGCTAGCTGTTTCAGAAACTCTTATTGAGGATGCATATCATGGGTAGATGCAGTCTTGTATGCAACTGTACATAATTAGATATTATTATACAACAGTTTCATAAATAATTATTAATTTCGCCAAATTACCATGGTGAAATTCAACCGCAAATAGACAACAGCCTAGGCGGAAGTTTTATTTTAACACATGTAATGCATACCCCTTTAATTCAATTGTTTTGGATTTTTTTTTTTTTTTTTTTTTTTTAAACCGGCGGTATGCCTTTATTAAACAAAATACTATGAACTATATACAACAATACAGCTACTACAATAAAAGCATTTAGACACCTATAAGTCATAGCAGACTCATAGGCAGTCCAAATGCTCCAGCCCACTCCCAGTTGGCAGCGTGCCCAGCATGCTGGCAATTAAATCAATAATAATTATCAATTGTTTTGGATTGATTATGGAAGAAGAATTTAAAAAAATATGTAAACAAACGTTCTCACTGTAGAAGGAGTCTTAGGAAATGATGAAAGCATCATCAAAAGCAAAGGAAAAACACGAACGGGGAAAATCACGACTAACCAGGATCAACGTGTATTCGGAATTGGAATAAGTTATTTATCTTAAATAGTAATATTGCCAACTGCATTTCAAACTTCATGACGAAGGATTCATGCAATATTTAACGACGTCGTTATTCCAGAATTATTTTTCATAAAATGGCATACACACATTTTCTGAATTAATGAAAAAGTAAATAACCCGACTGAAAATTATTTCAGTATATTAATTTCGTTAAGCGTTTTATTATTCCATTGAAATTTAAACTGAAAGTTATATGTATATTTATGGAATAGTTTCTAAAAGCCCTTCATTTTGATACCCCACTCGATGGGTTAGGAAGAAAAAGTTTTTTTTTGATCTCACAATATGTCGTCTAAAATCCTTCAAATAAATAGAAGTTATGGTGGAATAAAGAAACTCACAAACACACATACATGAACCCTGTAAACATGACACTAATTTTTTGGCCAGTCGCGTAAAAAATATAATCAATTAACTCCAGTCGAATGTCACACATATGTCATAGAACATAAATATCACGATTGTTTCCTAAAGGGATAGTCAGAGATCTTATCTAGAGATCGAATCTAGACATCCAAATTTTGCCAGAGATGTTTTGGTACCGTGTGATATGAGCCAATCTATGTGGTACATACAACTCTATAGAACCAGACGGCTACTGAAATATAGGGTTTTTCAGAAAAATTATAACAAATAATGGTAATATACCGCAATAGCTATAAACGTGCTTTTAATTTGATCCCCGGGTTCAGACTCGACCAATTTCAAAACGAGGTTATTATCTACAAACATTATATTTTTTAAGTGATATAGTATTGTTCGTAGAAGAATTAATACATTTAAAAAAATACCTACAAAACAACAACAATTATGCTACAATTTAATGATTCCTAGCGTTTTCTTTTCGTAATACAGGAAACCGGTGCGATGCTGTTTCTATAACAGGAGGCAAATATAAGGATATTGCGAAAGTAACGCGTTTGTTCCAACCTTCCATATCAGTTTCACTACTGATACTGTTAGTTTAATCTCTAGTCTGATAGTATAGCACTATTGAAAATAACAATGTTGGCTCAACAGTTACTAACGGTGCTTGCATGCGTCAATTCTGCCCGTAGGAGTCGTAAAAGACGATGAAGGGCAAAAACGCGTGGTATGGGCATTATTTGAAGAGCTCGTAGGTGACATTGCCTAGTTGTTCTTAACCGATCAACTAGGTTAAGCTATGCTCACTGCGGCCACAATGATGGCCAAAATTACGATGGATAAACGCTAGTGTTTGAACTGACGAGACTGACGAATCGCCCACCTGATGGTAACTTTTACGCCTGTCCATTACAGTTGCATCGTCACCGTCCTCGTTCTGCTTGACACTACACTGCGTTCCTCACTCGAGACGATGGTTCTTACGAGTATGTCTCGTTCATCCAGTAATTTATATTGCTTCAGTGCTCTCCACGCCTAAGCACTGTAGAGTTTGCGTCCTACTGCTTTAAGGCAGAATATCTTACACTGTGGTATGGTACTCATGTTAAGGTAAATTGTGTATAATAATATATGGTACATTTACTTCTGAGAGCTTCTATGCTTGGTTGTTATCTTAGACGGCTAGCTACCCTCAAATAGAAAATCAATCTCCAAGCTCTCAACGGCGCATTCCGCCAGCTGTCCTAATAAGAAATAAATAAGAGCCAGTTCCCATTGAAGTTAAGCCTGTTTATCATCTTCAACTACATCATCATTTACCATCAGGTGAGACAGTGGTCAAAGGATAACAACGATAAAAATAAATGCCTCTACTCAAATCAATATCAGTGAGCTGCAATCGGGGTGTACAAAAAGTTGCCTCTCCATCTTAAAGCCTTGATTAGACTTACTCTTGAAAGTAGCGGATCAAAGCAACAAGAGCAGTACCAGACCAGTTTCGAACTTATTTGAAGTTCTTCGTCTGGGAGTCACGATTGTGCACAGCGTCGAGCGCGGGCCTCAGCACGTAACAGGCGTTGAGACGGTTGCGCCGCAGCTGTCAAAGTCAGAATTTCTACGTATGAACTGTCTAACTTCTGTCACTATCACTGTGATTGTCACTGTCGTTTTGGTAGGTAAGGGAATGTTGACACACTACACTTGTACTATCCTCTTCGCGGTTCCACCCCGATAGAGATAGTACAAGTGTAGCGAGCAATATCCGGTAAATATTACGCGAGTCCTAGCCGGTTACTAAATAATAATTATGGACAAAACTCGCGACAGTTTCTTAGCTCAAATTCGACTATGGTTGATGGCCGCACCATCGAATTCCTTATGAGCGATAAAAGACAATGAGAGTAAAATACTCGCACTTCTGCTATTGGTCTCGTTAGCGGTAATTATATAAATCGTGGCTGTGATATTCATTGAGCGTGCTAGAAAATCATATTTTAAAAAGTATCTTAAAGATCTTTGTAATACTAACTATATAAAGCAGACATATTCAGCATGAGGCAGTTTTATTTAAATTTGCCGTCTTGAAGAGTCTTTACGGATCAGTGGGTTCAGGGTTTACAGCTCGTAAAAGCTTTGCGATGTAAGATTTTCAGGGGCATATATTTTCTCATTTCACTTGATAATGTAAGAATATGCACACGTACGTCAACTTTAGAATAAGTGCGTGCTCAGGTTCGAGCTTTAACCAAGTGTTCTGAAGCAACAATAGCCGAGCGGTAATAGCTATGGACTGACGTGCAGCAGGTCCATGGTTCGATTCCCACCGCCGCCGGCTTGAGCATGGTAGAAGGGAATTTTGCTGAAATACATGCCTGTCTAGCTAGCCATGTGACAGCCAGCCAGGCCAATGGTAGCCAAGCACCTAACAGTGTTACTCAGTCCTCAAGAGCCATTAAAGTTTATTGAAATTACAGTAACATGATTAAACATTGTATGTCTAAGGGTGAATAGCGCAGTGCAGTTCGTCACTTTTGAAATGAATATGTTACAATAAGAGATGCCATCACAATCCCTTAAATAAATAAAAAATCGTTTAGTAAGTAATATAATTAGTGTTACAATTTACATCGTTTTAAATATCTATGCCATCACAGCTCGGATGTTTGATTGAACAAAAAAATACCACCATTCCTGTTCTTCAAAAATATGTATACATAATTATATACATAATGTATACATAATTATATGCACAAGCGAAATAATTGTTCAGAATTTGACTATTAAAAAACTTTTTATAATAAAATATTAGATTGCCTATAAATGCTACAACCACAAATTCAAACTACGTAATATCTTTAGTTTCTCAAGCGAACCAATAAACGGCAATTATACCATATCGAGAACAAAACATCAAACAACGTTTACCTAACGGGAATGACAATAATGAATTGTGCCTGTGTTACACAACTGTGGTACAAATCTCTATTTCCAGCAACAATAAGGAAACAAGTTCTATAGGAAGCTTCTCTACTTGTATGTTATTGGTTATGTCTGCCCTCCTGGCCTGTTCTCACGCGTGTTGTCTGGGGAACCTCCCACAAGTATTGTCTTCGGTATAATTCGTACACATTACTCATGCTTTAATACAGAAAAAGGTACCTATACTGTACGGAAAAACAAAAGTTCCGGCGGGAAGCAGGAGTTGTTTTTTTGAGTTCAGTGACGTAAATGGCAGACAGAGTGTATGATTGACAGAATATGAAATGTGGCAATGCCAATACATTGTTGATATTGATGAATATTTTTTTAAATTACCGTATCAATCATCGTTACTAGGTATATCTTTTAAGCCAACTTCAAAACAAGGAGGACGTTCTGAATCAATTTGTATATTTTTTTGTATGTTACATACCGGATAAATCTTTACTGGGTGTACAGATTTTGATTATTTATATACGAAAGCTGGTGTGTCATGTGGTCCCAATTTGATTGAGATTTGAAGAGTAATATTTTAGTTATCCCTAATAAAGCGGATTGTGTGTTTTTGGATGTATGTTTATATATTATTAAAATAGTCTAACTTATATAATAGTCTATTTTGTAGAGAGATACGTAATTTTTTTTACCACTCGTAACGAACTGCGTCTTATATAGGTAGAGGTTACCGCTTCACACTAGGTAAGCATCGTGCTTGTTTCATCAAGATAAAATAAAAAAGAGTTAAAATAACTTTTAAAAACATTTTAACATTGATTCGTAAGTTTCGTAACTCGTAACAATAAGAGGGTATTATTTTATGGAATTGTGAAGGAACATGCACGAGGCCGACATGAAAAAAGCGGTAACTTCCGCTAATAAAACATGCATTTCGTCACAAGTGACGAAGTGTTAACATATTTGATAGGATTTGTTACATTCCAATTAAACCCACCATTTTCTTATCACATATTTTGTTTGCAGGCTAAAAGTTATTTCATTTACAAAGATAAACAATTTCTTTAAATAAGAATTTCTATTTAAATGTTCCTAGAAGCTGGTGTATACGTTTAAAATTGACGTAACATTAATTTGTGTTGTACTATACGTAGATTAGGCACATGATGAAAACATATTGACAATACAGTTAATGTTTGGCTGACAAAGCCTTGTTCTTCTCTAACAATATTTAAGCCAAAATCCACAGAGGCCCGTTCCAATAGCTAACAAAATATTGGAACATCCAGATTAAGAGATTAGTCAGAATCAGAACAACTGACACTACCATTGTTTTTATCTATGTAACTTCAGCTGCGGCTGTCTCCGAGATAACAACATTACCCAATGCGGGCAGCCATTGTTCTCGCGGAAAGCGTACTATTGCCATTTTAATTAGAACAGAAATTCATTGAATGTCATTATTTGTCGAAAGTTTGCGGTTGTTTCATTACGAATTAATTTGTGCTCTATTTGTATATGCCGCTCATGTTAATGTGATTTCACCGCATTATCGGGAAGCAAATTAATTATATTGTTTGTTGCAGTAGCTTTTGGGATGACTTGATATCCGTTGGTCACAGTTTCGAAGCTTTTTTCTAAGTGCAAAATAAAGAATCAGAATTATAATACATTTCTATACCTATGACCAATAAAATCACAATTTGATTATATTAAACCCGGCAACTTAATATTTCAAATAAAACACATATTAATACATTCTACTGCCGCATTCAGCAAAATAATGTAACTTATAGAAGTTTGGTCTAATACTTTATAATTATTATTAATAATGCTTATAGATATTAAAATTACGTGTCACGTTGTTGATGGACTCCTAAACCGATTTTAAATTTGATTTTTCACACCGTGTGCAATTTGATCCAAATTGAAGGATAGGATAGCTTACATCTCAATTTATAGTCTTAATTACTCGTGCGAAGCCGGGGCGGGCCGCTATTAATAATATAAATTTATATAATATGTAATGTAATAAAAATAAATATTCACATTTATTGGTAGGGCATTTTGCGAATTCCTGTTTCGATAACTACCATCTTGGACCAAATCATTAGTTATCATCAGGTGAGGTAGTTAGTTAATCATCTATAAAAATATCAGTGAAATAAACATACAAAAGCAGTTCAATCTTCGTTATAGGTCCTGTGTTTTGTAACAATTGGTTCCGCTTTTGGACAAGACCAGAGTATAGTAGTTAGCGATAATTTCGACTTGTGTGAATGAAGATAACTATCTGTTTAGATTTTCTAGCGTCGATAGTGAGGTGTGCCTTTTGTAAGAATTTGGAGTTTTTCCCACATTCCGTTACGAAGGCGCTTGTAGGTCGAGAACTCGAGACGCTCTACTTAATTGACCATTGTTTGTCACAATGAGAAAATTACTCCGCACTGGCCTGCTTATGATTTTTTCATACGTTTTTTACGATTACCCACAGAAATAACAGGTGTTTTTCGAAATAACGTCTCACGCTTTTGTATTAGCCGCATAGAGTGATGCAAATGGCGAGCGTTTTGTGGGTAAATTTTTAATCGATGCCACTTTGCGGTACCATAAAAGTGTTGAGCAAATATTCTTTGGTATAAAATTGTTAATTTACTGCTCGTTTGTACAGTAATTAACTGAAAAACTAACAATTTTATATTTCTAAATATGATTACAAGAGCATTATCGCGTGCTAAGCGAAAATCATATCAAACAAATTATTGGAGTATAATTTTTTTTTTTAATGCCCAAGGCGGGTATCGATCCCGCGTCCTCCGATATCGCGTCGGATGCTTAACACCATCTCAGCCACCTGGAAATTGGCATTTCTGCTGAAACTTTGTGCTCCAATTGTATTACTTTAATCGTCATAGGGGACGGTGCGCGGCCATCAACCAGACTATTAGACTTCATCTGATCGAAAGAAGTGTTTTTTCAACCACTTAACTCTATCCTTCTATATTTCTAAATATGATTACAAGAGCACTATCGCGTGCTAAGCGAAAATCATATCAAACAAATGGGCATAAAATTTTGTACTCCAATAATTTGTTTGATATAACAATTTTATAATTCAGTTGAGCAAAAACTAATTCAAAATAAAATACGAGTACCTGGTGGGATTCGCATTCCTATGACTTACTTATTTAGTAGTTTAGCGTTGAGTTTATATCATAAATTAGTTTCAAAAAGAACACTTTTAAAATACCGAATGAGAATATCTATGTATGTCTATCTTTATATGCGAATTATTCCATGTCCAGCTATGTCGCGCCTAAGCCCGCGGCCCTGACTTCCAAACGACGTATTTTTAGATACCTACACTTCTATCGAAACCTATACAAGATTTAACACAAACATTTATTCGTATAACAGGTTTCTATCTAACAGCTTTGAGAATTCGTAGAATGGAATGTCTGTTATATACTATGGCATTTTACTTTGAATACAAAGCGTCTCTCAATATTAGAAATTGTTCTTTGATTTCTAAAAAGCTTTGCATGACGAAGCAAATTTCTGAATACATATTTAATGTTTAATTCGGTCTACTTTGGATTGATAAATTATCAACTTATAACGACTCCTTGGGTAAAGCGTTTGCAATTTTAATTAATAACCCAAATTCATCAAATTCTCAGTTTAAAATCACCATTTAGTTTAATCCTCACAAACGGAAAATAATTTGTGATTTCAGACAAAATATACCTACCTACGTATTATAAAGATAAAATAATTATAGCGTATTTACATTTCGTTGAAAATTGGAATCTTGATTATATATATCACTTATAAATGCAGATAAGCGAGCTTTAGTTAGTCAGTCGAAACCACTCTTTTTTAAACACTAGATGTTTTATAAATTGCCACATCAATGAATCAAATATTTGTTTTTGTCATAGAAAATATATATGATGGGTAATTATATAATGTAATAAGATTTCTGGACTTCTATTGGTGTACAAAAATGCTGCACACAATCTTAGGGTCCTCAGGTTATAAGACGGTATTGCGTGCTTCTGCATGTGTACGACATTTAGTAAAGAAATGCGGAGTCTAGAACTGTGCTGTATTATGGAGATAAGGAGCACACAAAACAAACATATAACTAAACATACCTAAAAAAAGGTGAGTGCTTACACACGTCAGATAAAGGAGTGATGATATGTATAAAAAGAACTGCTAACAATATGATTTCAACTCCCGAAATCCTCAATCACTGCGGATGGCCTGTGATTATATTGACAAGTTAACAATAAATTTCTATTGTTATGAATTAGATACGAATTGTAAACTCACGTGTGTAGCAAAGTTTGGTAATCATTCTATATGATTATATAGTATTCGTAAGTTCAAAATAATAATGCTCATATTATTTTGAAAAGTTGTCGAACACTAATGCACACGATTCCATAATTGCCCATAATGCGATTCCATTGATGATTGACGTATGCAATAACCAATAACTGCAATAAGCAATAACTCAATAACTATTTAAAAACGATATGTATCGTTATAAAATATTCTCCGAATATCGCGTATAACGTGATTAAGTACAATAGTTAGACGACTTGGCAACCCAACAAAAATATGTTTAAATTTCGAATATCTCGCTTTAGACGTCAGCGTTCTTTGATATCTAAGGCCCAATATCACCAAACTAGGATTTAGTTAATCCGCAGATGACTTCATATTATAGACCATCAAAATGTTATTAGGCTTTCGCTACCTTAAAACGTCAAACTTATAGTGCTAGATTTTTTATTTGTTCGCTTTCTGTCCACGTAAAATAAAACTATTTGTAAATCTTGGATAAGGTTATTTCTTTTGCTACAGCTGTTTGCCTGATGTAAAATTTCATAAAAGTCATCGCAAATTTAAAAGTACTGCATCATTATTGAACTTCTAATGGTTATAAAGGTCTATCGTATTTTGTTGGTTACAGATATTAAACTTATCCTCGTTAACTATAAATATATGCAATTTATAGTTTGGTGAAGTTTGCCCTAAGTATAATATTGGTAAGATAAAAGATCTTACAAAGACTGTTCATTGTAACCGCTATACCGGTATAAAGTTATCTGCCCGTTTGCGGTTCGCCGTTACCTCCCAATTCGAAGTTTAGCCAAGGATTAAATGATAGTTAGTACGACAGTCTAGTCGTCGTGGCTGAGCTGCTTAAATCTTATTACACCTATTTAGGACGACCTGCCTCGGTTCTATTAACTGCTTCGCCTGCTCCGAGAGGGGACGTTTGAGGTTTCTGATATATACTGTTAGGACATCTAGCTGGAACTGAATTTGTGGGGATCTTTTGTGTAATTAAGTACTTAAATTGCTTGAATATAATTGTAGTTTAGATTCAGTTTACTTTAGATAACTAGTGTTTTAAAGAGTTAATCTTATACTACGTAACTTATTTTGTTGTGTAAGCGACACAACAAAATTGGACGTCTAGAATCTAAAGAAGTTTCAATATTAAAATAAAATAAAAAAAACTATTCAGGGCTTTGACAGCTTTAAAATATTAAACATGAATTTTGAGTTATTGTCAACCTGTCCATATTCCACTTAGGGGTGGGCGCAATATGTTAACAACACAATTATAATTAAAAAATATGGTTTTGCTAGACACGAAAACACAATGAAATGAATTAAAAAGTTTTATGCTTTGGTTTTATGACCGGCTGCTTACCTGACACCAATCTATTTGGGAGAGTTCTCCGTTATACGCTTTACTTTTTGAGTTATCAGGGCGTATATAGGTAAGGAACCCTGTACGTTACAAGTGGAAAGGCACTTGAGAATGCCCGCCTGGCTAGCTACCACCCTCAAAAAGAAAATCTGTCGCCAACACATGAGTCTTAACATCTGTATGTCTTAGAGTGACGGGCACAGTGTAGTCCTTGACTTGCGATGGAAATGCATCTATTATAGGTATAAGCTGCCGCTTCACATCGTATGGGTCTCGTACGTCTTCCATTACTATCCCATAAAAACATACGTGAATTGTGGCGTGCTATCATTCTAGGTTAGCCTGAACAACATCTTCGGCCACCTCATCACTTACCATCATGTGAGATAGTGATCAAAGGCTAACCTATCATTCATAAAAAAAAAACATCGGTCGCATTTTTCTGGCACATACGAATCAAACGTATCACTGGAAAAGATGGGTGGATGCGAGTTCTCGTCCAGAATTGTACGAGTACATAACAAGATATCAACATAGAATGATATCTATTTGTTTTTTTTACTAAAGTACCTATATTATTGACGCTGACTGTCTATTGATTATCAATAACCTACAAAAATTGACCTATAACCACGATCATCGATACTTTGACACTTAATTCTAGCTATGTGGTCGTAAACAAGGTATCGGGGCCAAATATTCGATTACCGCCCGTTATGTGAACAAGGACCGTCAACAACGGTATACCATCAAAGTCGTCCTGAATAATAATTCACATCGACAAATAAAATCCACCCGTGCACGTTATAGCCTGTATTTACCGTTATGTATTTTTGTCGAGTTAGAGTCTGACCGACATGCGACATCAGACAGAAAAACCTAACATCAGGTTTTGTTACTTAAAAAGCTTCCTATCATAACACGCATATCTAAGGAAATAAGAGCAAGGTTGCAAGGTTTTTTTATGATATCAAGTGATGAAATGGTTACACAAGTTATTCGTCTGATGATATGCGCAAGAAATACTCCCGGAAATAATAAGAATTAAATTATAATTTTAAATCATCACTTTTGTCCTAAAAGTTTCTGAAATCAGAACTTAATATATCCAACCCATGTTGTCAACATCATATCTTGTTCATACCTTGTCGCTTTCAATCTCCAATGTTTGTAACTTTATTATAAGAAATCTAAAATATTCAGGTGTGAAATAGGTTATGCATATTTAATTTTGTTTCCAAAATATCTCTTTATTGCATATACGATGTGTTCCGGCAGCAGTCCTTGAGAGCCAGTGTAATTACAGGTATATGAGACTTAACAACAATGTCTCAAGGTGACGGGCGCCTGCCAATTACAGGCCTATTTCAGTCACTTCCATACTATGTAAGACGTTGGAACGTGTACTGAACCACAGGCTTCTGGCATACCTAGAAGTGAACGATCTCCTCAGTGACCGACAATACGGATTTCGCCGAAACCGATCTACTGGGGATCTTCTAGCATATGCCACTCTCATCTGGAGCACGGCCATTGAGAACCACGGAGAGTCGCTTGCTGTCTCTCTCGATATCTCGAAGGCTTTCGACAGGGTTTGGCATGATAGCCTTATTGGCAAACTTCCTTCATACGGCCTTCCCACTGATTTGTGAGTTTGGATATCAGATTTCTTGAGGGATCGGTCGATTCGAGTTGTCATCCATGGCCGTTCTTTCGACCAATTGGCCATTAATGCCGGAGTCCCATTTAGTACTCTCTGCAACGCTTTTTCTGCTGCACATTAATGACCTGATCAAACCCGGTATCTTTGCGTACGCAGATGACAGCACCGTTGTGGAGAGTTACATATCGAACGCACGAACCAGTGCAATACAAATCCAGTCTCTTAGGGAAGCGACGGTTCGGCACTTGAACT
Source organism: Plagodis dolabraria (assembly GCA_963854805.1). Lineage (NCBI taxonomy): Eukaryota > Metazoa > Arthropoda > Insecta > Lepidoptera > Geometridae > Plagodis > Plagodis dolabraria. Next base: position 17,845,047 of record OY978450.1, read on the forward strand.
CTTCCTTGAAGGCAGTCTCCGATTGGGGCGATGCCAATCTGTTTAAGTTGAATGCTGCTACAACCCAGGCGTGTCTTTTCTCCGCCAAACGGAGCCCTTTCCAGCTGGCTCCTGCTTTCAGGGATGTATCCGTGCCGATAAGTAACATCTAGAGCTTCTTGGCATCTCTTTAACACCAACTCTTAATTTCAGCTCCTATATTGAGTCCAAAGCCCAGCTTGCCTCAAATAAGCTTGGTGTTTGGTTAAGGTGAGAAAATACTTCACACCGGGACAGTTGCTAAATCTTTATTAAGCACAAGTCCGGACGTGTAAGGAGAAAAAATATTTAAAAAAAAAACAAATTGCGTATTGCATACTGAATGAAGCCGGTTACGTTTTTCAGTATTTTTTTCTTTTTTTAATTATCCCGATAGTTAAAACGTTTTGCAGTAATCACGGTCACCCCGTGACTAGATATACGCGATTAAAACCGTTTATTTTAAGTTCTTAGACTCCTATGAAAGCTAAAAAAGCATTATAATATACGAGTACAAAGCTGTAACTTAAATGTCCAAACTTGTTTATTTCAGGGGCAGGGCAGAAATCAAACCTTGAATACAGATTCGATTAATTAATTTTGATTTATTCAATTGCCAATCTAAATTGACGGAGCGACGCGACGTCTAATTTTATTCCGAACACACTATTTGTCTTACTTTCTAGAGACAGTCTCAGGCAGTGGAGTACTAGAAATGTTTGAGGAGAAATTTATTATATGTAATCTTTGTACGCCATTCATATTCACGACAGTGTTGTTAACTTAATATCTAAACTTGTGAAGTAACGCAATTGGCTTACAGATAAAACTATTAAATTTAGGACATAGCTATCATAAAACTACTATAGGCTCTATACTAGCCGTAGGTGTTCAATTTCTTCACGTTTAAAGTAATTAACGTGATTTTGACAGTCTTTCTTAATGTTATTGTCAGTTTTTTTTATTATTTCATTGTGATGGAAGAAGAACGAGCCCCACCTGGTGTTAAGCGGTAACCTTTGCCCGTAACAGATGCAATTCGTCAGTGACGAATAGCACTGCGCCTATCACCCTGATACATAAAGTTGTTAACTCTCTTTTTGAACCAGTGATAGCTCAGTGGCTTTGGGTATGGACTGCCGCGCAGCAGGTCCATGGTTCGAATCCCGCCGCGGGCTTGAGCTTCACCGCATGGTGGAAGGGCATTTTTGCGAATGCCCGCCTGGCTAGCGACCACCCTCAAGTAGAAAATCTGTCGCCAAGCACCTAACGGTGTGTTCCGGCAGCTGTCCTTGAGAGCCAGTCATTCTAGGTTAAGCCTGTTAACACCTTCGACCACATCATCACTTACCATCACGTGAGATTGTGGTCAAAGGCTTACCTATCAGCAATAAAAAAAAAAAAAAATGTGCCTGTACACCGGCACCCATCCCTTCAAACCCGAACACAGTTATTGCTTGATAGAATAGATATGGTGATAGTACTTCCTCGGACGAATTCGCACACTGACTTTGTTGTATTATAGGCATTTTCATTTGAGCTAAAATAATATACTTACTATTTTCATTAGGTGCTTTATAAATTGTAGTACACAAGTAATACTAACATCAACTTTTCAAAAGGATTTTTCTACTTATTATAAAAAGTATTTAATTTGATAGTTTGTTTATGGTTATCCAAACGACTGAGGACGAACTCTATACTTGATAAAATAAAACAACTGTAAATTATAGGGACTAATAAATGCCATTGCAATCAGTTGGACTTAATATAAAGTTTGTATGACAGCTGATTGACAGTGTTCCAATCAATGACTGTAATAACTAGAAGTTTATAAATGGTATGTGAGAAGCCGTATGCCGAATATTGACTTTCACATAGCACACGTGGGCCTGAATCTGAGATGTAATTCGAAGAAAGTGAGAGGCCACGCTTTTTCTTTACTCAATGTGTTTGGGCCCGTCTGGCTCACTACTTATGAAGTTATACTTGCCTGGTTGAGGTTTCTTTTATTTCCTTTTACACCCTTCCTTAGAATGTAGAGGGCAATTACCTGTGAACAGAAAAAATAAACCTGTAATGAATGAGCTCGCTTTTTACTAGCCCTGAAAACCAGACTGCTTTATCGTAATTAAGGAAATGAATGGTCAAGTTTGTATGTACGTGGAGTTAAATCATATTTGTTCCTAGCTCAGTATTAGTTGTCACAGATTGTTAAAAATAATTATTAACGTATTTGATGATAAAAGTTATCTCTTTATTAAACGGTACATAAAAATATAAAACTAAAGACCCTGTAGTGACACAAGTTGCTTTAAGGTGGAAATTGTCGTCTGATGCGGGAAAAACAAAAGCATAGCGTATTGACGTCAGTGTTCGTTTTAAGGCAAGGTAAAAAAAAATTGTAATATGTATCCAGAATTGTTTGTGGTTAATTCCTGAATATATAGTTACATAATGATGCCTTAGATTAAGATTATTCAGCCACGACATAATGTAAGCCTTCTTTCAAAAAGGCTTTCTGCCTCATTTGACGGAAAGACTCTTTACAATGTTGAAGATTTTATCAATACCGGTAACAATAAGTTAGTGCCTATTGAGTTCTTTTATATTCTAAAGGAAAGGCTTTTTAGACTTCACTTAATTATTATTATTGCCAAAGACTTTTTTTATTTGTTAATAAATGGGAATTGGCTCTCAAAGACAGGAATACCAGAACTTATCAGGCGCGCATTCAAAATGGCCGACCACAATATTGTGAAACTGAAGTTGACAAATTCTCCTTCTTCTTCGTTGACACGAAGAAGAAAAACAAATTTGCCTCAGGTCAATAGTGAAAAAAAGAGTTACCAATATGTAATAGAAACCAAATTGGCAGGAGTGCAACACATAAAAGGCCAACTTCAGACCAAACATCACATGTTTAATATATGGACATAGAACATACAATAATACTACGATATGGACATAACATGTGGCATCGAATGCACCCGTTGTCAGCTGTCATTGTACATCACGTGAGTTGAAATATTTTCAATACCAGGCGCAGGCTGTATTGGAAACCAGCGAATAACTTCGTTAGTTCAATGTTTGTTGACTTCACTACTACTACAGTTTACTTTCAGTTTGCCAATAGATCATAGAAATTTAAATACTACAAGCGGATATTAAGTTTTTCACGCTTAGTGTTGTTAAAACTATTAACAGATACAAATATACTCGTAAAAAAATATTTGCTCGCTTGGAGCAAATTATGTACATCTTATAACATTTATTTTTATTATTTGAGAAATAATTTAAAAGAATCTTTTAAAACGGATTGTAAATCCATCTACTGAACTAATATAAAATGTGCCATCAAAGTTACATTACAAAATTACAAATTTACGAGACGAAATATTTAAGTCATATGCGGGATTCGAACCCGCGTCCATCCACCCTTTTAGCCAGGGTATGCTCTAATCCAATTGAGCTAACATGACATTTGGATTAAATCAAAAAAATTAGATTAGAGCATAACTCAACCGGTGTAGTCGAGTTTGAATCGCGCACATGACTTAAATTTTTCCTCTCGTAAATTTGTAATGTAATCCGCAGAGCATGCGTTATTGCAAACATAAAAATATTAAAATCAAAGTTACATTCTCATGACATCAAAAGGAAATCGGATCGGTACTGCCAGCACAAATTAATTTGCTGCAGGCAGTGTTCAACATGTGAAGTTTTATTTCCGTTTTTTGTTGATATCTGCTCTCGGAAAAATCCTCAATATATAAAGAAATACTATGCAACGCAAAAGCCAACAATGTATTTAAATACATTCGTTAGTTTAGCTTTGATTTTCGATGCATGTACCAAGTTATTTTTCAATATAGTATGAAATATTAATGTTCAAATTTCATTGTGTTGAATAAGTGTGAATATTTGACTAAAATTATGTTGTCAATAAATGCCCTGTGGGGTGCCGGGTTAGAATTGAACCTCCCCATATCATCCTGTGGGAGTCGTGAGAGGAGAGAGATTAGGGAAAAATACTGGAAGGGGCAGCAGCGCCTTCTAAAGAACTGCCAACTTACACTGCGTTCCTCAAGACGCTTACCAAGCGTGGGGATTATGGCAAATACCACCTTAATAGGGGAGGCTGTGTTCAGCAGTGGACGATCAGGCAGTTACAGTATGTTATCAATATGCTATTTAAAATATATTTTTTTATAAAATAAAATTTAATTATGTAGCTCTGATGATAATAAAATAAAACGTTTGCTGTCGTGCGAGTCTTCTGATGGGGTTGGTAGGTAATAGAACCAGTTATTGGCTATTAAACTACTGAGTTTGAGGTCATTTGCATGAACAAGTTCTAGCTCCATTACTATCTACCACTGTCACCACCACCCATTGTAAATGATGAGGCGAAATAATATGTTTTTTTGTTTTAATTGATGGTTGTAATTAATTTTTATCTCCTAACCAGGTCGGTTTCAAGAGTAAATTTTGTCAATCTCAATCCACTGTAAAGCTCATACCTAGCAAGTATGTCCTCGCTTGGCTACCCACAGCAAATTACTGATTGTGATTGTGACGGAGCGCATTCGATTGCAACATGGTGGAATTAACAACACCTATTGCCTACTGTCTTATATACATATAGACATCTTATTCAGAGTCACTTTTTAAACAGATTTTATGTGTCATTTAAGAAGTAAAGGCAGGTATTTATTCCTGTTCATTTTGATGTAATTACAAGAGTTAATGCCAACAGAATTTCAGCCATTTCTGTTTATTTTATCATCATGAAACGTGCCAATAGAGATAATATAACCAATTACATATTAGTTTTGTTGAAAATACGATATTATGCTACCATTGAACAGATGTGGCGACGGAGCCGGATGGTATGCTCAAAAACTCGGTAAGAAAAAGCCATGCTTGAGTTTGTTGAAATTGCCTTGACATGTAATTTGTCCAGGGTCTACGGTGTTTAAGACTATTAAGCAATTAATGATTTTATTTGGAATTTATTCATGGTAGTTCAATAATATATAAAGTTCTACCTCGCTAACATAGCAACTAATATACTTATCTATTTTATGGTAAAATTAAACGCAATATAACCGACAATTTGTCACAATAAATCTTCAACGAATAAATCCTTGGCACGACGATTCATTTGTTTGTCTGTTTGTGATGCGGTGGAAAGTCACTACGTGTCCAAACGACACACGTAGACCATACGTGACGGACACCTAAAACAGAACGCCCTTTCATTGTCACAGTCGCTCGTCCATTGACTGCTTTACAGTTACAGCCTGTTTCTATCTCCCCCCAAACATGGCCATGGATGCGCCATTAATATTCATACTCGCAAAGAGAAAGAGCGACCGTACACGGAATAGTTCATTTAGTTCCTTTTCAATTTACAGAGGGCTGTCTCATCCCTAGTAGCAAAGAGAGTAATTAATGACTAGAAAGCTGCTAGTAGCGTCGTCTCAACTAAGTAGGTGTTTCCGCAGACTTAGGTCTGAAGGACTTTGTCGGTCAGTGTGTCGTTTTCCCTTGTACCAGCTTACTTACGTCGTAGTCTTCTTAAGTAGGTAGGTAGTGAACAATTAAACTGTCTAGTATTCGGAAGTTGAGGTTATGACCACCGTGGGAAAGTTATCGACTCAAAAAGCTTCATTGTTCTCTAACTTTCATGTTTACTGTAAATAAAGAAGGGCTTGAACGTGGCATGTTCGTAACTAAGTGCCTTGCATAAACATAATTTTCCACTGGCTGAGTGCAATGGCACAGAAGAAGTTCGAGCGAAAAAATCTCGTTAGAAAATGGGAAGTCAACAGTTGGAAACTAGTTGAACGGGTATGATCTCAGTAAAAGTATTTGAAATTTACTTTATATGCGAGTAATGTAGGTAACGATACTGGCTCGTAGTTCTTCAGTGTTATTTTATTATGGGTTATACTGAGTTTATAATTACTTGCTTGGTCGACTATGAAATTTTATTCTACAGATAGGTACCATATATCATACCATGTACTTGTTAGGACTTGAAGTAGGCAACAAAGTGCCTACTTGTCATGATTCGAGAAACTTTTTGTGCCATTGCCACTGTTATCTTTTTGTTGGGTCACGACAAAAAAAGTAAAAGTCTGTTGTACAGTTTGAAGCGAGACATAACGAAAGTTTAACGTAATAATTGCTAAAGAGGATTTATACTAAATCGTGCTAGTTACTTCGCCGAGTGGTTGAACCTAGATTCGCAGAAACTCGCTAAAAATCCGGTTCTAGAAACACGTATTAACATTTTGCGGTCATAGAGACACGCATTGCTGATGCCGCGAGGAAACTTAAAACATCGTGTTATTTTTGAATTAGGCATTCTTCTTGTAGTATTATTTTAGGTTTTTTTTTTCTAATGGTTATGATTTAAATTATCTGATTGGGTAAGTTAATGGTAATTATTAACGTGTTTTAATGATCAACAAAATGTTTGTACTACTGATTTCTATGGGCATTAAGTCCTTTTCAACACCAACCGCCTTTGTAAGTATGTATATATATGTACTTAGAAATAGGAAGTTTTCTGTAGATAATCATAATGGTTAAATATTTTGTTACATAACACTAATACTTTATTTTGAGAGTACGATGCTATGTAGGTAGTTTCCATACGTGGAGAGCAAAACAAACGCTTGGTATCCTCAAAGCGAAGTCGCCAGCACTTTAATTCACTTACTTTACGGGCCCTGAAGCTAACGACGTCAGATTAAACAAGGGTTCTTGCTTTGGGGTTTCTCTCTAGCATTTCCTGTAGTCAACATACGAAGGTTACTTACTACATGACAACACAAGGCTCAAACTTCCCCTGCAAAACAGGTGGCCATTATTATTAGTAGCACCACTTTCCGTTCATTGAACTGACACCGTTAGCTCTACGCATTTAGCTCTCGCCGACGGCATACGACATGACATAAATAACAATTGGCCAATTGGTTCTTTGATATAGGATAATGTTAACGGTAGAGCATTAACACATGTAATGATGACGTCAGATTTCATTTACCTTATTACAGTAGGTACCTATACATACTTAAATGCCTACACAGATTTTGTAAGTAGGTACCTATATATCACCAGACTTGTAACGAATACCTGGCTAAGCGTATAAGACTAGCTAATCAAATTTATTTTTTCAAATGAGTTACATAGTACTTATATACGAGCGTAGTAGGTACGTGAATAAGTATTTGCTTTTGAACGTTACCTGTCCTGGAGCCGTCATACCAAGAAACTACATCCAGTGATACACCTACAGTTTATTTTTTCTGTGTGCCAACTCATTTAACAAGCCAACATAATAAAGCGAGGTGTAGCGTGCGAGTAAAAGCAAGATAATACTACCTACATTGTTATTCAGATGCGACAAACATGGATGTATCCACGCTCGCGATTTCGCGCGTTTTTGCAGACGCCATCTTGTGTTCCTGTTGCGGTGAGGTTGCGGAATTGGCTTGTTTTATGGAAAAAGTGAAAACGTGATGACACGGAAGGTTGAATGACATTTAACGGCTGCGGGATGCGGTCCTGCCTTGTTGATAAACGCAATTGTGTGAATTATTATTAATCTGACTTTCTCTACTGATCATAGCCGTTAAGATAATTCTATTAGTGCTAAAGAGACCTATGAGAAGATTGCTTATGAAAAACAACTGAATGATAATAGAATGGAAACAGAATGCAATATTGATTTTAACTTTATTTTAACTAGACGTTTTTAATACTCTTTAGAAGGTCAATTATAAAATGAAAACAATATTTATTATATTCTTTACTTGTTACATAGAATTTTTTTCTAACCTAATGCCTTATATCGTCCTGTATTATTAAATAAGCTATTAGTATTACCATTTTAAATTTATATATATACACATTTTCGAAAAAGGCTTTAAACCGCTGTAGGGATTTCGATGGCGAAAAGTCGATCTAGGCCCTTATTTGCGTTAACACGTTACACTTAACGAACGATACTCCTCTGGCGTCCAGACGATTTTTAAAACGTCATATAAATATCTGTAGGCAATGGCAATCGTCATGCATCGTGTCCAATTATTGTAGGTATACTAACAATTGGTAATCAACTGTTTATAAACTGGCGATCGAAATTAGCTTAGCTAGATATGTTTCTTTTTGCATCTAAAAATAATGATGTTTTTATAGATCGTAAACTGGCCTAACCTAGATGCGGAAGTGGCTCTTAAAACAGATCTACCTAAAATTTGGGCGCTTGTCGAGTCCATCCTAGCGATTCGAAAAAAATCTCTACCACCATGAAAATTGTATTGCATGGGATTGCTCTACATCCCAATCTAGTTTCATAAAACCTACCTACCTTATTTATCCTCTTCAATTACACGATAAGAGATGTCGTTATGATCAGCCTTGGCACTAGACTATATAATGGTTCTATATAATCGTATTAATAATTAACGGAACGTATGTTGTCACTCAATATGAATATGAAGTGTTTTTGTATCAATTAGTGGAAGAGGGGTTTATGTAATAACTTTGTGTTAAAATTACGCAGGAAAGCAACTGTGTTTGTGCTCATCACGGATAAAAAAATATTTTTCACACTTTGCTTTTTTATGAGGATCAAAAACTGTAGTACTGTAACCTACTTAAATTATCTACAAAAATGTATAGATCAGCATCACCTTCCTACCCATATCCTTCTTTTGTGGGGTTAAAAAAATAACAAGCGAGTACAACACAATAACAGTAATCGCAGAAAAAATAATATTAATAAAGTAGAAACGTCATTTTTGTTTAGTAATATAAAAATAATTAAACTATGGATTAATTTGGAATCATAAAGTTTTTAACAAAGACGTAAATTTTGTTACATAGAATTAACTATAAATATAATTCTTAAACATAAACTATGCTTAATATCCCTAGGCTTAATTGATCTAAACATATTTGATATTTTGCTATTTACTCATAAGTGTTTTTACTAATGAGTGGCACACAAAAAAATGATGCTGTGATAACATTAAAAGTTGGAAACCTACATAGTTATCCAATGTTTTAAGCTTGTTGGACTTTTTATGTTCAGAAACAGGTTCATTCCGAGACATTAACTCGAATTGGTGGCAAGAGATTTCTCAGAACTTGTAATATCAAGGTAGTATGTAATGATGTGTTGGTGATTATCTCGAGACATACTCTAATTCCTTAAAAATGTTTTTCGTAGCAGGTTAAATTTTCTCTTACAACTACATAGAATTTTTAAGAGATGTTGATTGATGTCATAAAAAATGCGGAAATGCACAGCCGATCATTTAACCCCTCAGATTTTATTTATTAAGAAAGGTATTATGTTCCATACATTAGCAGTTTCGTAAATACATTTTCTTGTAGGTACCTATATCTTATCAGCAGGCATGTTACAGCGTTGATCACGTCATCTCTTTCTACTCTTTGAGCATGGTCGAAGGTTCTAGGGTGTGGACAGGGGATTAATTCTTGGTATAATAGTGAAATTGCGGAATTTTACTGAGTATTTATAATATTATTACATTTGCTGTTGAGAGAAGCACACATTTCCTAGTAGTTACTTTAATAAGTATTATCATATAATTTTTAACTTATAAACGTGTTGAATAGGGGAAAGTAAGTTCAAAGAACAAGTCACCTGTTATGTTACACAAACCACCATTGACACAAGCACAAAAACCGATAACGACTGTCTACATTAGTCACTTCTTTTGACATCCATCCATATCAACCACACAAAAGTAACAGTAAGTATGGCCTTTTACCTGTGCCAATGAGTCACCAAAGAAAGATCCTTTTGTATCGTAAACCGTGACTCCGGCATGATCCGGATTTTACGAAAAGGACTGCTTCTTACCTGTTCATGCATTGTAATGTTGTTAGCTTTAAAACATGTTTTCTGATAGTTGAAAAGTTTTGTGTGGTGTGTGCGAATAATATGCGAGTTTACTGGAGCAGGTAGCTCTACTGAGTTTGTTTGCGTTATTATTGAACTTGGTATCTTTTTCTTATATGCATGTTTAAATTTATCGTTTATGAAAACTATTGGATTACAAACGAATAGTTAGGTTAAATTTAGTTTTTTTTTATAGCCGATAGTGTTATTTTTTACCACTATCTGATGATACATTCGAAGCTGTAATTTAAGCTACTTATATAATGATTTACTCTCAATAAAGTTCTACGAAATACGTCAGCAATATGGTCCTAGGGGGAAATTACTTTTCCAACCTTACTATATATAAGCACTTTATTGCTTAAAATGTTGTAAAAGCTCAAATCATAGACTATGAGAAATGTCATATCAGTTAATCTTACATGCAAATCAGAATGTATTGTCTAAAAAAAACATGAACTGAAAAACAAGGTCCAAGTTTTATCACCTCGTGTTTGTCTTTGGGATTTGAAGCTACAAATATTGTATTATTATATATTCGGCAAATAAGTGATTCATACATAGAAACTCCTAGTATTACTAAATACACAAAAACTACTAATACTTCGACAAAAGACGTATTATAAATACGGAGATTTATTTGATTTTATTGAATAAGTATATTTTTCGTGTGAGGAGTTTATTTTCGTCATCTGACAACACATTTTAATAGAAATCGTTTATTACTACCGTATTAATGTTTCTTTGCCAAGTCAATTGCCAGGTAAATTTAAAAATAAAAGCAAGAGGCATCTGGATTTTCCAAATGTAAGGTGAATCGTGAGCGGTTCTGGACAAGGCAAACTAGTTTGCAGACTTATAAATAAGGCAAAAAGATGAGTATGTACAGTTCGAATTCTTTAAAATATATTAATTTAAATTTAATAAAATTCGTCCAAGTGCGGGCTGGGCTGCAAACTGAGGGTTCCGTACCATCATAGAACTTATAATTATATATATATAACGATATTAACCAAACTATTGTTATATTTATCATACAGATAGAGATTATTGGCGGGAGTCCGACCGGCACTTTTTATTTCGGCGGATTTGTCAATAGATATATTTTTTAAGCTTTTTTCTAAAATGTTATTTTAATGCTATCCTAAAATATTTTTGAATATTTGTTACTATTAAATATGGATTTCCACACAGTAACGCCTGAATCTATTTATTATCTTGAGGTTTAACGTTTCCTTTGAGTCGTCGCGAAGGGAACAATTGCCTCCCGTTGACTGACTATGTAAAGGTAACGAGGTTTCCGATGCATCATCCACATTAATCAATGTCCTGTAACATTGGAGTATCTATCATCTGTGTTGACACCCGGGAGGTCGGAAGTATTCACAACACCCTGCAAATAAACAGTACCTTTTTTGTTACTTGCAAAATAAAATAATTCCTACAGTTGGTTCACAAAATAATGCTATACATACTTTTTCATTCGTTAACTTGGCATGCAGTCTTAAATCAAAATTAAGTTTATAATATAGAAGCGGCCCGCACGGCTTTGCACGGGTATTTGACAAAAATTATAAATTGAAACACAAAAAAGTACTATTGTGATATAACTGTAATAGTTAGCTACATAGTATTCAAAATTTTTGTAGATATTGATGTCCTCTATAAAATTGTAGGACATCACTTTGCTCGATTGTCAACAATTTCCGCAGCGTATGCGATACGTCGATTTTATTGGAATTATTTTCAAACTTTGGGTTACATTATCGAACTTTTCATACGGATCCCTAATTTTATTTAAATAATCTATGGCGTATGTTTATAAATAATAATGTAGAATTCTAATGGTGTAAGAAATTTTCAAATCGGTCCAGTTCTTTTTTATTTTATTCATTACATACAAAAGTACAAATCTTTCCTCTTTAAAATATTAGTGTAGATTGTCTCATGTGCGAGTTATTTGATATTTCACGGTACCCATACCCTTCAAAGCGGAATACAGTAACGCGAACATTACTGCTTGGCGGTAGAAATACGATTAGGTGTGGTGGCAGTAAATCCCTGGAAGAACTAGTTCACAAATAGTTCTACTCCTTCTCAGAACTCAATAGAGATACTTTAAATATTGATTCAAATAGAGCTTACAGAAAAGCATGACGCAAACATCCCGTTAGATTGTAGCATGTTTTAACTATGTAATCTAAAAAAGTGATGCCATAAAAATTACATAGAATCCTCACAAAAGCCAAATCAAAAACAGAACCGTACTTTGCAATTAAAGCGCTCGTCCTTCAGGCCAGCAACACAAGCTCTACAAAACAGGGGTGTCTCGTTAGCTTCATTCAGGTTCGCCTGGGAGGAAACTAAAGGACTTTTTGATGCTTGTTTTACAGTTGCCATTTTATTTACACAACCCTAGTTGCGCTGTCGTTTACTCATTCTGTTGGACAGCTGTACGGTTTGTTGAATCGGTTGATGTTTGAAAATCAAATTGTCCATCTTTGATATCAGTCGATCAATTATACTTCAGTGAACGCTGTTTTCTATTTGATTAAAAACCGACATACCTAATATGAACAGTATATTATAATACACGTATTGTTTCAGCTTTAGAACGAAAAGCTTAATTATACAGAGTATACTCGTAATAAATGTTCCTTGTAGTGCAGTGCCCGACCTGCCCGTGGCAAAATGTCAAAAATATTTTAAGACACTAATATGATAGATGCAAATGTTTGTGAGTGAGGAAGTGTGTGGGTTTGTTTGTTACTTCTTCACGCTGAAAGGGCTAAACCTATTTGGATGAAACTTGAAACATATATAGTTTAGGTACTGTACCGCATAGACTGTACATCATTGTATATCGATAAAACCTCTTACGTTGTGACGTGATAAACTTTTGCAGTTCCTATGCGCCAAGTCAATAACAAGTTTGGCTTCAAGTCTGCACTGCTCTCATCATCTGTTTTAGGCCTGCTCTACCTTAGGTCAAACTCTTCTAAAATTTAGATTAACTTAGACTCAAATAGATCAATTCTATAATTGCCATAAGATCGATTCGAAATAATTATAATTATAAAATAATTTCGAAAACACTATAAAATAACCGTTTTAATACCAGCCTGGTACAATCATAAATCGAAAACAAACAAATAAATTTTAAATTATGATAGAGATACGTTGACATGTTCCCTTAAGGCTCGCATATTGCGGTTCTTTAGCCTTTATGCTACATTAAGTAGGTACATACATATATGTATACATAATCGGGGTCATAACGTTTATTTATAAACCTATTAGCAGTTCTATGTGTATGAATCATGCTGTACAATCCTGATATTCTAATGACATCAATACCTGTATTGTCTATCGTTATCATAAAATAACTACCTATTGCAACTTCAAGGTACAGCTTTTAATTCCAAATACATTCTTATGTTTATGTTGGTAAAGGGTTATTTTCATCATACTCGGCTTTACTTCGGAATATGTATATTGTAGTTGGAAAGATTAAGGCCTATAATTTCGGTTTATCATACATGATGTTTTGTTCTGCTTTTATTAGGTTGCTTTTACAATAATTAAAAGAAAGAAGTTATAGGTGATCAGTAATTACCTTTACTATAAATATTATCTATTGTTCCTTTAAACTAAAATTATCATTACAAGTGCTCAAAAACTCAGTTTAATTATTCAGCTCATTTGTCATACATTTTTGAACTGTTTACATACACATAAAATATTTTTATAGTTTGAAACATAAAATATTTTTAAACCTACTAAAATAACGTAATTGTAAAACGATTCGACATAGCAAATATAAAACTGAAGATATAACAGCACATAAGTAAACAAGTTTTTTTATTTACCTTAGGTAGACGTAAATCGTAGTATTATTTTAAGAGTGGTTTCGCAATGGACAATCGCCTATATCTTTAACGTGGGCTAAAGTTCAAGGTTTTGACAGTGTACAGTCCGTCTACACGTCCTACTTTTTAAGATATTGAATATTAAAATTGGTGTTACTGGCTTTTGGTTCGCAGCTATACGATACATTGAAACTTGTATCTTACGCTTTGAAATTATGATTTTATTCAGCATATTTGTACATAATCTGTTTTTATTTTTAGCTGACTTAGTAATAGGATGTTCTCCATTCAACTGTTTATTATTTCTTGTATGTATCTAATACGATTATATTATATCCTATTTGGTAGGTCGTATTTCAGGTACCATATAATTTTATCAAAATCAGTTCATTGGTTTGGTTTTTATTTCATAACTACTGGAATAAATACCTGCGTCGTCCGAGTAAATAAAACCATATTGAGTTTTATACTTATCAGTCGTGGCTGTCAGTTTTCTTTATGAGTTTCATTGAGAAATAAAAAAATACAATGGCTTCAATGAGCGACGTTTATCAAACTATTGACTTCAGTGGTGAATTTGCATAATTATATTTCACCGCTCAAGTCCGCAATGGTTTTGTTATTATATATATTTTGTTATACAACAAAAAGTTAATCTATAGCTATAATTTAATCGCTTCTAAAATTTGCTCCTAGGGAACGGATTGTCGATAGCTCTGGTATCCGCTAGCATGGAAAAGGTTTTTGGTAATCGTACCCTTTTAACAGTTAAAAAAAAGTTCAATGTTAACGATTATAGAAATATCACTTTATTTTCTCTTTTGATTTACTCGCTGTATTGAGGTGCTTTGAAGTGTTGCGCTTGGCAGACTTTCGCTACGCTCAGGATTTTATTTTAAAACCGCTCGCTTTGCTCGTGGTTCAATCGTAGAATCCTTCGCTTCCTCAGGTTTCAATAAATTAGAGTTAAATCACAACTTTGCAGTCTTGAATAACAAATAACTATTTTTATTTTATAAATACTTCTATCTTCTTATTAACATAATTGCACTTTTAAAAAATTATATAAAAAAACTCCTTCAAAGACGACAGCTTCATATAATGACACATGATATCACGATTATATACCTGACTCATGATGATACGAAACGATCATCTCAATCAATTGATTATGCAAAGTAATAAATAATAAACGAATAAGCATAATGTGATTATGCAACACTTATAAACATCGACAAAGTCAAAGTCAGGCCTGGCCTTGTGTTTCTTCCGCATTGCAAATGCATCAATTTTGTATATAAGTAATAATACCTACAAAGTTATTGTGTTCGATCGAAGATTCGACACGTTTTGTTGACTTGGATAACACCCGTGTACCCGAAGTTCTTACACTTATGTCTTGTCTTATGAAATCTTAATAAACATAATCAATGAGCGTTAATATCGGTTTTATGAGTGTGTTATAGCTATATATCTATTAACCTATCTGTTACAGGAAGGTATGAGAATTTTTATACTTATGCCCTTAGTGAAGTTTATTCATATGTTAATTTGTATTGGTGATACGTAAGGCTTTGACTAAAATCTCACCAGATGGTAATTGATGATAGGGTCGAAGGTGTAAACAGGTTTTGACAAGAGGTACTGGCTCGTAAAGACAGCTGCTAGGCGGGACTTTGCAAAATGCTCTTCCAACATGCAAATTGCCTGCATCGAATTACAGAAAAATATAGGCCGAAAAGTTCTTTATAGATTGGGTAAAGAATATTTATGTGTATGAAATGGGCGAGTACTGTGGTGATAGAGTCGAATAGAAGAAGAATACTATGTTGTACCGACTTCTTTTCGGAAAGAAGAAAATAACAGAGAGGATATTAATTAATAACAAGAAGTAGAGTAGTATAAGAGAACTCTGATCTTTTTTATTCAATTTGCCCAAACATGGACAGTTTTTATCGCAACATTAGGAAGGTACGCCATAAAAAAAGTACAAACATGTACAGAGTGGAACTACAAAACAAGTCAAGTATGTAAAGTTTTCTGCACGGGGAATGTTCTACTACAACTACGTGTAAAACAGTATGGGCTTCTTGCTTTTTTGTACACAAATTATCTCTACTATGGCTATGTTGTCAAAATCACATAATTTTAATACAATACAATATAATACAAAAACTCTTTATTGTTTACCAAGCTAATTTACATTTTTTAATACCTCTTCAACTGACTTCCACAAAAAGGAGGAAGTTTTCATGCCGCCTCGTATATGTTTTAATTTTTAAATATGACCAGGCACAACTTTTTTCTGGAACATCCAATCACGATGATACTTTTTTTGTTGGGTAGAGTATATCTACCTTCAAGTTGGTTCCATTTTAATTTCAACAACATTGGCCAAGTACTTTTTATATTGTACTTTTCAGTGTTAGAAGTCACTTCTACGTTTAATATAAATTATATTCACTCAAAAAACCGACTTCAAACATAAAATACACATAATTAGGGATAAATCAAATACTTCTCATCAGATCTCACTCAAATTTAAATGGGATCACATGGCAAGCACCAGCTTTCGATTATAAAAAGATCATCCAAATCGGTACATCCTGTAAAGGGTTATGAGGTAACACAACACACACAAAAAAAGCAGTCAAATCGAGAACCCCCTCCTTTGGTTAAAAAAACACTATAGTAAGTTAATTGAACAGATCGCAGCAATGGAAATCCTTTGTTGCTTGTGGTAATCAAAAAGATTCACGCAAGTAAAACTCTTTACTGTTAGTACAGTGCGATTCCGATCGGGTACAAAGAGCTTCAAGATTCCATTGAGGAGCAAAGGTGCATGAGGTGGAGGTGAACCTGCATTCAAGAGTCGATTGCATACAGGTATAGGGTTGCCAGCTATACAAAACTCAAATTACGATATTTGTATTACTCATTTCCTTTTTATTAAAATAACCCACAATATCATGATTCACGTATGCGTTGCGATTGATAAATTTAAAGTATTATTGCATTTAAAATTAGGTATTTATTTTTATGTGCCAGGTGCTTTCAATCTGTTTTAGTACTCATTAACTACTATTTCACCTGTTTTTAACTGATGTTGTCGAAGATGTTGTATTTAATAAACCAAGCTACAGATCTAGCTCACCAGCAATAAAACAGGTGCCGCCGGCATGCACCGTTAGGTGCTAAGTACCTAAGCGACAGATATTTTACTTGAGGCTGTATCTAATAACTGGCTAGCAACGCAAGTATTCATAGATGTGTCTCTTAAAATTTGACAGTTCAGCATGCTGCCATTTTGGTACTGAGCTTGCCCTAAGGATAAGCCAGAATACGCCAGTAGTGTGCGTGTACTTGGAATTGACGAATATCATGGGTCTGAATTACAGGCATGTCTTTCCCTTATCTTTGAATAATGAGCAACAGAAATTCAAAATTGCTGCTGTTTGTCAGCAAAATTTTTAAAAGAAGTTAAATTTTGATCCTCAAGACGATGACACCCGCTTCTTCTGTATACTCGTGACCACGACCAATGCAACTTGATCGAAACGTCGAGGTTAGTCAAAATATTTTTATTTTGATATTTATACCTGCGTGAATAGACCCGGTAACGATTAAGACATATGAGTTTAGTTTACGAAAGATTAAAGAAAAGTAAATGTTAAACAAGTTGATGGTACGTACCTATCCAGATGTCACCCGTCGACCTCAGTAGGAATCTTAGTAACTAGCGCGGCAGTTTAACGACATGTAATCTTTGAATTGCCACGACTGCGATATGCTATGCTGGGACTCAGACATGTCCCAGATCAAGATTTTTTCCTACACATATACAAAATACTCAAACAGTTTTTTTTATGCTTGATAGGTTAGCCTTTGACCACTATCTCACCTGATGGTAAGTGATGATGTGGTCGAAGATGTTGTTCAGGCCAACCTAGAATTACTGGCTCTCAAGGACAGCTGCCGGAACACTCCATTAGGTGCTTGGCGACATATTTTCTACTTGAAGGTGGTAGCTAGCCAGACGGGCATTCGCAAAATGGCCTACCACCATGCAAAAAATCGGTATGATACATATTTCTCAGCTATTCATGATCATGTTTTCTCTCCTGTTCTGTGTAATGTAGATACAAACAATTTACACCAATGTTTATTTTTGTTAAATATAGAAGAGCGTTTCGTAAATTGGTTGCTACAACCATTTTGTGAATTAATTAAAATTGAAAAATTTTTTTAAACGAGGTTGTTACTCAAGTTGCAAAAAGTTTGTTTCTGAATTGTTTAATTATTAAAATATACAGGAAGGCCGTTAATTGAAGCAATCTGTTTCAATATTCATATTCTGTTATTAAATTGAAACTAGTGGTTTTATTTGACCTGAAGCCATGGCCTATGTTTATGTTATAAAAACTGTCAAGTGTCAGCCTTGCATGGAGGAGGGTTCCTGATCGTAAACCAAAGCCTTGCTTTCTTTTTTTCCTTAAAAAATCTGTTTCGCTTCAATATTTCTGTATTTTCTTTTTCTACGGTGTAAATACTACTTTCGTTGTGTTTTTGGGGTACGTATGCTCGCTTTTGCGTATTTTATACACAATACACTATGCACATTACATTTATCAAATCATTTTAATTATTTGAATACCTCTGTTACTTTACGCAATTGATAAAATTCTTTTATATTTATATGAGTTCATTTCTTTACGCTATGTAGGTCCGAGATCGAGTCTCAAATGAATTGATATTGATATTTTCGCGTTTGTTCGTTATCACAAAAATACAAGTACATTTATTACAGTTCCAACGCAGGAATATTTTAAAAATCTCATACAGTTTTATATTTCTATTACAAATATTTCAATACTTGCAAGTAAGATATGTGAAGAAACTATAAATATACCTCAATGTTCCACTCTGGGGGAATGGCAGGAATCATTTTGTGACAGGCGGACAGATCGCACGAGTGATCTGTAAGGGTTTAGTTTTTTATGGTAAGGACTCCTAAAAAGTGTTTTAAGTGCTTATTTCCTAGAATGTTCTGCGTCCTGATACCCTGACTTTGATTTGTGAATAGCTAGGATATTCTTTAAAAGATATTTATTAAAACCTTTACATAATTTAAAAACCTTTTATAAAAAAATCGTAACCTGAAAATATAATACAAATATGTAGAAATAAATACTTTATTTTACTTAATAGGTTGTACTTGCGGTAACTAAAACAACTAATTGTTTATAACGAAAAATAAATATCATTTTATAAAATTCAAATCCTCGTAATCATCAGTGACAACCTTAATTTCTACGATGGCAGTTGCAGTCCCAGTCGAACTTCGGTAGTTTAAGCACGCGCTCCTAGAATGTCGCTTTAGACAAATTGGTAGAACCTTTGGAATAGTTTGTTAATAACTTTAATAACTGATTTGATGGAGCAACGTGGATTTGTGAACGTGGCTTAAAAACTCTACTAAGATAAATGTAACCTTTGAAAGCAAATAAGCTTATTAATTTTAAGAATTCTAGGTTAGCCTCAATAACATCTTCGACCACATCATCACTTACGATCAGGTGAGATAGTGGTCAAAGGCTAGCCTATAAAGTATAAATAAAATAAAAAAGGAGTATAGAAAAATAATTTTACTAACTTCCTTTATTGTGACATTTATTTATGAGTTCTTAAATTTTATTTTACGAGATCAAAACCCCAGTTCCAAAAAATATTTACATATCTTTAAAAATCAAAAAAGTAGTTTTGGTTAACTTGTAGTTTCTAAAAAATTGCATCTCTTTGAACTGTTTAACTATATTTATTTATAGCTAATGATTATTGTGATTTTTATGGCTAGCTTTTGGCCACTATTTCATTTGATGGTAAGCGATGATGCGATCCAAGATGTAGCCAGTAACTGTACTGGCTTTCAAGAACAGCCGACGGAATATACCTTCATGTTCTTGGGTACAGATGTTCTACTTGTGGGTGATAGTTAGCCAGGCGGTGGCAAAGAGCCTTACCACCATGTATGCTAGTATTGCTGAGTGACAAAATCAATTCTTTTGCATTCCTAAAGACAAGCTCATTCCAGCCGCCATTTCCATCGCTTCCTTACCTTTCTAACACCATTAACAGACTGTTAAAACTAAGTTGTTTTGTTATAGCTGGTTAAACCGTCGGTTTGTATTCCAAGGGCGTTGGAGTGCGGTGATATCGCCTGGTTTTCTTTAGCGAATGGTCGTATAGTGTTATCGTATAATATTCTACCGGCCACTGTAATACGTTCCTGGAATAATAAGCAATGTATGACTGCCGTCTAAAATCTGACCAGCCGCAGGATTTGGCAAGGCTACGTAGTTGAAGCGAATTGTTCTCGGAATTTCGAGAGGAATTTGTGAAATTGTAAGACATTGTGTTTATACCTCAAATTGAATTATAACGAAGAAAAAATGTAAGTCCGTAAAGATATTTAACAGACTAAGGGCCCGTTTCAGAATGTCCTAATAAAGTTTCGGGTTGCTATGCAACACATAAAATAACTGAATCAAAAAATGACAGTTGACATGTAGCGCGTTTCAAGCTTTAACCGATGGATAGGCTAAACCGATGACTGTGAAACGGAAAGATAGTGTTTTATTTATTAAATATGATCTGGGTAGTAAAACCGGAACGTACTCGAACATTCTGAAACAGGCCCTAAGTGTAAAACTATTTACTGGGCACTTTATGAAATTCATTAAAACTGGTATGCCAGCGAAGAATCTTCTTCTTTTTGTCCTTATCTCATGCTAGGTGTCATTGGCACAACATGTAATTTTCCATTACGCTGTTCCGTGACTAGTCATTTCACCACTCACCTTTAAGCCACACACACTTCTTCACGAATTCTACCCATATATCTTTTTTTTTATGGGATTCTGACGGAATACGCACGAGGCCAACCCTATGTAAAGCAGTAACCTCTCCCCATAACAGATGTTGTGAACACTGCGCCCATCACCCCGAGATATACAGTTGTTAAGTCTCATGTGCCTGTAGTTTCATAGTTGCTCACTGGCTCTCAAATACTACCTACAACAGATGTTGTGAGTGTGAACACTGCGCCTATCACCCCGAGATATACAGTTGTTATGTCTCATGTACTGTAGTTTCATAATTCCTCACTGGCTCTCAAAGACTGTTGCTGGAATACACATTTAAGTGCTTAGCAATAGATTTTCTACTTGATGGTGGTGGTAAGTTTGGTGAATAGGTACTTCCTTCTCTAAAATGCCCTTCCACCATGCGGTGAAGCTAAAGCTGGCAGTGGGGATCAAACCAGAGACCTGCTGATGGCATGGATTGGCAGCATGTAGCTATGCTACGCCCTGCTTTAGCTTCTTTATAATAACCAATACCCTACATATCTTTTTTTCTCTTCTTTTATCTAGATGTCCATACATATTAATACTCAACACTTTCCACGATATCGACATAATATATATTTTTATTTATTATCCGCTCACTCCGACTCGGAATCGGAAGTGAAAACTTAAAACTAAGAATACTTAAAACTAAAACTATTTTTATTATATAATATTAAATTATAGTTATGTTTCAATTCAATGTACTCACTTAAGTTTACTTACACATGTTAGAATGAACAAATGAGCAGTGTTCACATACCAGATTGGCATCTTTATATAAGTAATCTTAGAAAATGCTACAAAACATAGCAGCATTGGTCACGTACAACCAAGGAGTGCCCAACGATTGAAGACGTGACAATATTTGCTTTAGCATCTCTGAGGATAGGCATTTACTTGGTAAACTGATGTTTGGGACGCAGATATGTCAATAAGATTTTCTTATTTGAAAGGAAATGGACAATGTTTACTTACTGAAAGCCGATGAACGTGGTTTTTTGCGAGTATAAAATATGCTAGTATTGAAAAACATGAGTGTTAGAGTCTAAACATCTTACTATGAGTGGATATCACGGTCGTCGTCTAGGTCACTTCATCTCCAGTCGAAGCCTTCTATAGCTATATGTTGTAAAAAGTATTTTCTTTAAATTTACTGTGTGATTAATAACTTGGCAAGAAC
Organism: Plagodis dolabraria; assembly: GCA_963854805.1. Lineage (NCBI taxonomy): Eukaryota > Metazoa > Arthropoda > Insecta > Lepidoptera > Geometridae > Plagodis > Plagodis dolabraria. The sequence continues at coordinate 17,866,968 of OY978450.1, forward strand.
TGACCACGGCTAGAACGCAAAGTACGTGACTGTATAATTAATATAATATTCTATGTTCATGTTCTTTTAAAAATCATGTATGTATATGCAAACTGGGAATTGAATGTTTAAAATGTTAAATTAACACTCTATGGTAATGTAAGATGGAGACCAAATATCTCATAGGAATAAATAACTATTTAATAATAACTATTTTTTTGCATACAAAATTACAATGAGACGATGAATTCATTCATATGCCACCATCCATCCAGCCGAAATATGGTCTGGCCGCTAAGCCAACATGACATATGACTCTAATTTGTCCTTTCGTTTGGAGAGTACCTCTTTGATTAACTCGATTAATTTTAAATTGTTCTTGGTCAGTGCTCATAAAAAATTTCTCTACCTTTGAAATACAATTTGTTTTATGTGTCGTGTTTGTAATCTGTTAAAACTTTACCAACTCTGCGCATGTTGTTATATTATTCATCGATAAAAAAAAATTCAAGTTGTGACTACGTAGTGCGTGTGTGTTGTCATTTAAAACCTTGTGAAATTAGTACGACCGTGATACGTTACGTGAGCAAGCGTAACTTTTCGATTTATGACCTGATTATTCTATTTTCACACGCATGTGATAATTCTAATTGCTTAACCATAAGTACTACCTTCTATCTTATCTATCTTCGACTATCTTCGAAGTTTATGATATCTTTATTTAAAAAATCTGCCTAATATAGCATTTGTGTGTTTCGTTTTATGTGAGTGTGATGACTGATGAAACAAGCACGAGACCCACCCGATGTTAAGCGGACTAACTTCTGCCCATAACAGATGCATTTCGCGAAAACAGAGAATGGCACTGTGCCCGTTACCATGATACATAAAGTTGTTAAGTCTCATATGCCTGTAATTTTACTGGCTTTCACGGACTGCTGCTGGAACAAAGTTAGGTGCTTGGCAACAAATTGTCTACATGAGGATGGTAGCTAGGCAGGCAAGCATTAACAAAATGCCGGTGGTGGGCATCGAACCATTTTTGGAATGCAGATTTAAGTTAATTACTTATAAGCTACCTACATTTAAGTACATAACATATTACTCTAAATACAATTTAGTAAAGCAGCAACTTCTACGTTCTTAAATGATGATGCCATTAAAATCTAGAATTGAAACAACCCTGTTCATTAAAACAACATTACAGTCATATTTTTATTGCGTCAATGATATTAGTCGACGGACATTTGTCGGTAAGTCAGGTACCAATAAGTGGGAGGATAACCGGTTAATGTTTGATTTCACGATACATTTCGTAATAACCGTTTGGTCTACAACCACTGAAACGTATACAAGTATTGAGACAGTTGTTAATCTTTACCTATATAGTACAAATGACAATATCCGTTTAGGCATTGCTTAATTATTCTCAGTGTTAATAAAAATACAATACCGGTTTCAAAGCGAATTTAGGTTAGAAGACTACAATATCAATCAGGCCCCATTGAAAACAAATTTTTATTTTCTTTGGGTTAATGCCTTTTATAAAATGAATAATAAAATGAAAAACTGGCATATCACAGGCATAGCTATTAAGCTAAAGGACATGTATGCAAAATTTCATTTATACTTAACGATATGTTTGGACTCTAGCGGCTACCACGTTAAGAAAATAATAACTTTCAGGCCCCATTGTATTAGAGTTTAATGACAAACTCAGTGCCTGTAAAAATTAGAAGAGGACTTTTATTTTTATATTAATCTCGAATCTGGAGTTAACTAGTATACTAATTAATTAAAAAGGAACTTCAGAAAGGTTATGTAAAGCCATACCCAGGGCCCATATCATAGAATCAAAATCAAGTCATTTATTCTTTATGCTCTTTTGGTCTTTTGAAGGTCAATCGCTATTTTTTTATAATTAAATATTCTAATGTACTTACTTGGAAGGGAGGCATTTGTTCAGGGGTAATAGTTAAATTTACTGAACTTCTACTACTGTTAAGTTTATTTACAATGTGCCTGAAAGCGTGTTCGCAGTTTTTATATCGTGGGTTTTTTAGACTGCCACATTCACGGTCGTAGAGAATCGGAAACGGGACCGGTTAGCCGGCTTTTTACGGATGACCTAAGGTTCAATCGAGTCTTAAAAATAGACGGCTCGTTGGGTTGTCCTCAAATGATCTTGGTACAAAATGTTTGCCGTTGAATGGTAAGATAATATCTGACTACTAATTTTTCTCGTGCATTTCTCAGAATTAAAATAATTTCTTTTACGTCAGATTTATATGTTACTAATCACCCGCCCGGCTACGCACGGGTGAAATACTGATACTAAATTTAAATCTGTAATATCTTCGAAAATATTAATTTAAGTTTCATGCTGTAAAGGGCCATATTGACTTATATTAAATGCACTATGTTATTAAGTTACTTAATCGGATAAGGATTAATGCTGTATTGATTGTAGTCGCTTCGCAAATAAGCCATTATTTCTCGTAAAATGTAATGGATAAAAATGGTTATTGTGGGTTATCCAGAGACATATGCCATCTCGGACTTTTTTGTGGAACTTTTTAAGGTGTACTATACCGTAGTACATTATTTTGATCTATCTCGCAAGGCCAGCGTTTGCAATGTAACCGAAAAAAGTGTTTATATACGACATCACATTAGAAACCCCTAAAATGATCATTGTTTCTCTAGTAAATTATGCATGTATTATACATATAAACATTCCTCTTAAATTCATCTATCTATTAAAAAAACCGCATCAAAATCTGTTCCGTAGTCTTAAATATCTAAGCATACATAGGGACAGACAGCGTGAAGCAACTTTGTTTGATACTTTTTTTTTTTTTTTTTTTATTAGGTTAGCCTTTGACCACTATCTCACCTGATGGTAAGTGATGATGTGGTCGAAGATGTTGTTCAGGCTAACCTAGAATTACTGGCTCTCAAGGACAGCTGCCGGAACACACCGTTAGGTGCTTGGCGACAGATTTTCAACTTGAGGGTGGTAGCTAGCCAGGCGGGCATTCATTCAGGTCACCAGCGGTCACCCATCCAACTCATGGCGGACGTTGCTTAACTTTGCTGATCGATTCAGAATGGTTAAGCAAACTTCGAGCGCTTCAAAACTATGTAGTTCGCTACTATGTAGTGATATGTCTCACTTAATGCTTAAATACTCCTATCTACTGGATTTATGTACCTATTACATAAGTAGGCGACTATGAACTAAAGCTACTAATTCAAAAGCCAGTGTAAATTGTAAGTGCGAAATTTCATACACTTCGAGAAATGGTTGCAACATCGTTGGCAAGCATCCAAGTAATCAAGTAACGAGTACGTTCCCAAAAGGTCAGAGATAAATCTATAGTGAAGCCACTGGCAATGTTTTACCAGGCTCAGAACCAAGAATTGTTATATTATAATACAGTTAATAATTCGGTGTAGACTTTGGATCTCTAGCTAAATTAAAGTAAAGACATGCCCTCGAATAACTTTATGCAATATTGCCTTGGCGACGGTATTTTGATTGGTTGCAACAGCTATAGTCAAGCGGTAGACGGCTTTATATTTATGCGCGGGCCGCTGCTTTAAACTCGGCTTTGTGACTGACTACGGTCACATGTGTGTACGCACTTGGATGATTCTTAGTGTTCTTTCACATAAAATACTGAGTTTACTGTGGTTTTTGTTTGTAAAGAAAATTAGTCTGTTAATATTTCATTTTAATATGGTTTAAATAGTGTGGTTCTAAAGAGCTCAATTTATTTTCTAGAATTTATCACTTATTGTTTAGGTCTATTATTTTAGATTAACAAAATATAGTTATTCAAAAGTTTGTTTTAACCGTGGTGTCATGCCACTGTACTATCATAGTTTATTGCGGTTTTGTCTGCAGATTATGATGTAGCTGAAAAATGTGTATTTCTATAGCTATTCTATGTTATAAGCAATGGCTAATAAGGATATATTTAATGCGATCATTTCAAGTTCTAATGTAACAAACAAAACTTTAAAACATTCGCGATTCAAAGTTGATTGCAAAAAATCCAAGCACAATAGGAATTTGTAACCAGCAGCAGCTGTAGTCAATTGTCCAGTGTAAAATAAAAATTTCGCTTCAACCCGAAATTACAAAAGTTTGGCTTGAGCTGGACTACACATACACACTTTGGGGACACTTGCATGTCTGTGTATATTAAATGAAACAATACCGACGCATGCATGTGCTATATCTCAATATTCCATCTTTTTTTTTTTTTTTTTTTTTTTTTTTTTGTTTGATAGGATGATAGGTTAGCCTTTGACCACTATCTCACCTGATGGTAAGTGATGATGTGGTCGAGGATGTTGTTCAGACTAACCTAGAGTTACTGGCTCTCAAGGACAGCTGCCGGAACACACCGTTAGGTGCTTGGCGACAGATTTTCAACTTGAGGGTGGTAGAACTCAATGATCTTGAACACAATGACGGGTTGTATATTGATAATTGAGTATGTTTATATATATGTCAGCATAAAGACATGTCAGCAACGAAATTGTTTTGTATTCATTCAGGGGCAGTTCTATCAGATAATATAATTTGAAACACTAGTTGGGCAATGTCTAGGTCAGAGCGATTGTGTTGACAAAAAAAGGCTTCCCACCTTAAATTTTCCTTAACGCTTTGGAAAAGTAGATGCTTTGCTTAAGAGCTTAATTCAAACATTGTACGTTTAATAGTGCTGATGGCTGCGATAATTTTCAATTTAATTTATCCAATAATTATTTTTCATTTTTCCACGGTGACAATTAATTTCAGAAATTTGTGAAAATAGGATGGGACTGACTTATACATATTATGGAACATGATTCAGTAAAGTTTATGGATGAACACACATTAAATATTTATATTTCATATAATATTTAAAGTTGATAGGCTAGCTTTTGACTACTATCTTACCGGATGGTAAGTGATGTGGTCGAAGATGTTTTCCAGGCTAACTTTGAATTACTGGCTCTCAAGTACAGCTGCCGGAAGACACCTTTTAGTGCTTTGTCGGCGACAGATTTTCTACTAAAGGGTTGTAACTAGCCAGGCTGGCAAAATGCCCTATCACCATGCTATAACAACTGCCATCCTAAGTCAACAAACGGGACCGACGGCTTAACGTTCCTTCGAAGCTTTTTGAGTACTCTATCACTGACGTGAAGAAACTACTTTTATATATAATTTTGAGTACATTACTGAAAAGGGGACGATAAAGTATCATATTATTAAAAATTACTTGACTGTTTAATAGACATATTTTGTTAGTAAAATATCGATATGATTATGAGTAGTAACATAAGACCGTGATAAATATATAATTATTTTATTATAACTTTTAATTTGGTAGTAGAAACCCACTTGAATACAACTAAAGAAAACATTCGTAATATTGATTAAAAACTTTAATCGATGCGGTAGTGTAGTTTCAGAAAAAAATTATGATTAATGAACGTGTTTATTGAGACAAACTATTGTCGCGGAATTCGGTTTATGGATATTTCATAACTTTAATTATGTCGTCATAAAAACATGTTTTCCGCAGCGGAGTTTACTATGTTTTTACAATCCTGCATTGAATCACAATAGTTTTACACAAGTTTGGTAATTGCTGATAATTTTGATTGTAAAAATATGTATATATTGATGTTAATTAATTTGTTTTGATAAAATATTGCGTAAGGAAATAATAATTGTTTTACAGTAAGAATCAGTGAACGATACAATCAATTAAAGATTTTTATATGTGGTAATACATGATGACAGTTGCCGGGTATATGGTTTTAGGTCACTATTCAACATATTGTGATGTGTGTGGTCTGATGATAATAATATAAATAATATACCAGAAAACTGGCAATAAACATATATTTTAGGCTCAAGGACACTCATGAAATATTTTCACCAAGTTTAAATTGTTTGTATTTATAATATAACGAAAATACGACCATTGACAAAGCGCTACGTGGACTTTTTTCTTACCTTAAGGGCATTTTGAAAGATAGAATATTATCACAATACCTAGTTTTTTATATTCCTTCTTCCATACCAGAATGTGATATGAGGTTCCCTGAGAGATAGATAACGAAAGTCAGCACGTCCATGAATAATACACAGTAAAAATAATTATGTGCCAGTGAATGGTTGCCGACTAAGTCTCAATTCAAACAGATGTCTGTATTACGAAATAAAGCAACATTCCAATCTTTAATTTATACGATTTGATACTCGGTGTTCATTGTTGACGGTAATTCAACAGCATGGCAACATCATTAACTCCTACTTGACCGGTTCATTTGGCAATATCTACCTACCTACCTGTTTGAGGTCGACTTTATTTATCTCCATTAATACTGCCAGTGAAATACACTTATATTTAAAACACCGAGCTCAAGAATCTCAGGCAAAGATTTATTTACTTTGTTAGCGAAGACATTTAAATATGTATGCTATTGTAGGTTAATATGTATTTGATTAAGTACAAATTATTGTTTTTGAGCAGGTCAATGATTGTAAATTAAAAAAAAAATATGGGAAAAAATAACATTAAACGAAAATCTAATGTACAATCGATAGTGATTATTAATTAATTTCCTATAAACACAAATATAGATAAAACCTTTCAATCGACTTTATCATCATTAATATAGTACTTAATATTCTAAATGCCAGTATATTATAATAGCCAGTATTCTAAACCAAATGATTATTGAGATTTAACGTAAGGTCTAACAAAGTATATTAATTTAGTATAAAAGTAAAAACATTTTAATGATTACCTAATAACTACGAAATGGATAATAGTTATTATATAAAAATATTTTTTATCATATAAACAAACCCATAAAATAAAACATTAATATTGCAAATTTAGTACACCGTTTAAATAGAATATGGTGAAAATAAACCAACTCTTTTGGGGCGCTGATGGAAGTGACAGGTACAATTTTCGTAAATCTTGGGTGATTTTGAACATAAGGTATTACATAAGGTATTTCTATGGTCTTTCGTGGCGTTCGAATAAAATACTTATATTTTATCGACCTATCTATAAGGTTCGTCAACAAAGCACAGCAATGCGGTCGCATTCCTCAACGAGCCTTGCGACAAGCCAAGGTCGATTTGTGAAGGGAGGCTGTATCTACGAAACCGTATGCTGTCGCAAATTGTAACCCACGCAGAAAGCTCCTATTCTGGTAACAATTATAGTTAGCACTAACAATTGCATTATGGAAGAGAGATTAGCATTAAACAAAATTTGTCAACGAAGATGATGTTTCTATTACTACGTTTTTGTAAGTACCTTGTGTTGGACTGATGAAAGGATAATCTTAAGCAGGATCGGCAATTTGTTTTTATTCGTATTTTTTTACGCCACAAATATGTATGTACCTATATAGTATTCCATAAGTAATAGTATGTATAAATCATCACGTTCAGAAGTAAGAATATTAAAAAGCGTTACTTAAAACACTCATCGGTTTCTCTTATTGGCTGAAGAGCCGGTATGAAGTGCAAATCCCACTGAATTTGATGCGATAGGATCAGACTTGGACCACGGAGTTAAGACTCATACCTACAAATTGAAATTTAATCTGTGACTATTTAGGTTCCAACAGTCAATCGGAGATGATCCTACCACCAAACATACAATGTACCATCGCTTGTTCGAATGCAGATGCAGAGACCACCTGGTATGTATTATCAAGGAATACTTTATTTATTACCAGTACATATTATTATATTTTTGATTAATTATTACTATTTCAACCCATCTACCATTCAGGGCGTGGGGACTAGGATTGTACCTCTCCCATATCTTACTGTGGGAGTAGTACAAAAAACAAAAATACCTGAAAGTGAGCAACAGCGCCTTCTGAAGTGCTACCTTCTTATTATGCGATCCTCAAGACGCCTGCCAAGAGATGGGATTACGGTAATAGGGGAGGCATTTGTTAAACAGTGAAAGTTATGGCTTTTGATGTATGAAGATATAATAGGTATGTAATGTATATATTTAAATTGATTACATACGTCTGTTACCTGAAGTCAAAAGTAACTCCTCTTATAATAAGTATATAAACTCTGCATTCCGGAAATAAATGCCTACGCATATACCATATTAACTTACAAAATTGCAAAAAAAAACAAAAAATTAAAAAGAGGGACCGCGTTCAAACAAAATGTTTTGTTGTAACTTTGTAAGCATTAAAGCTTAGCGTTCAAAAATTTCAATGTTAGAAATAAAAATTCTTATGTAAAAAGTATAACTATATATCTTGTGTATTGAAATATTTATTTAAGCAGTTAAGTACTCAATATATTTTCAGAACAAAATGCAGATAAATGCCAACCGTCTGCTTGACCTATTTATCCTTGTACAAACCAGTTTTTAGGGCAGGTAGTGATGAGGAAGGATGAAGACGTGAGTGGAACAAAAAGTGAGTATCGGCACAGGTATTGGGAAGGTGTTAGGCATATACTACCTATATGATTGGATTATATATTCATACTATAAAAATTATTAGTCTTTCATTGGCATTTTACCTTGTATTATATATTATATGCATGAACTATAGGTACACAGTGTTATATGATTGAAAAAAGATTTATATTTTAATTTGGAATAAATTCTACGATAATTTCGCAGGACCTAATTGTAGTGGCTATAAGTAAGTAAAACAAGCAGGTGAGTTTCTTAGAGTTGCATATCTATGTAAGATATACGAAAGAAAAAAAAATTAACATTCATTTGGAACAAATTGATATTCGATAATTTTGAAAAACACAATTGTAGTGGCTAATAATAAAAAATATCACGTAAGTTTATTTGAGTAAAATATTTACTTATGTTATCCGAATTAAAAACAGTTAAGTTTCAGCTTGGAACAACTTCTACGATAATTTAGCGAGACCAAATTGTAGTGGCTAAAAGTTTAACAAGCATATAAGTTTCTTGGAGTAAAATATCTATTTAGTTTTAGTATTTGCTTTGTAATCTTCAGCAAGTTCCAGTTAGATCCCATCTGCTGAATTTCCACAATTACTTTTCGGCCATTTCCCGAGACGTTGCAATTCGCTTGCATACCCCACGGGCTACGTTCATACATTGCAAATCTGAATATTGCAAATTGCCCTTTCTGCCGTTCCTATGCAGTTTGTTCTGTGAAGTTTGCCGGGTAATACTAGCCAAAATTTCAACGCAATTTGATGCTATTCTACTATTTTCTTGTATATAGTGTTGTATATATAGAACGCAGGATTCATTTCGTTCTAATCATGGAATTATGTTGGATATGAATGAACAGGAGATGTTAGCCTATTCGTTTAAACGGAATTAAAATATTTAAGAAATGTTTGTATTCGTAATTTATTTGATTTTATATTTGACGTATCGTTGTCATTATTTTCTGACCCATATCTTATCTTTTTCTGTACTATAAAAACTTATTAAGTACTACAACATTAAAAACAATATGAAAATATTTTGAAAAAGTTTAGCCTAGTTTCTTTGCTGACGCTATCCCTCCCTGAGGATTCTCTTTTGTAAAATACACAGAACCAGTCAGCTCAGAAGCCCACAAAATATCGTTGCTATATTATGTTGTGCAATTATGTAGTAACACCCCACTGATAAGGTAAGGTACTTACATAAAAAGTACAGTAAATCTCGATAATAATAAATTATTTTTCGAGTTTTCCTGGATTATAACTTTATAACGGGCAATTGATAAGTGGTTGGCAAGTACCACCTGCTTGGGATCCTGTTATTAAATTAATTAAATCTCATGGCTTACACAAATTTGCAAGACCTCTGGACACTGTGAGCGAATACTGCGTGAATTGGGAACGTTATGACGGTAGACCAAATAATTTCTTGATAACTCATGTGACAAATAAAACCAATCAGACCCCGTGACCACGATCACTGCAAAGTACTTGAAACTAAGTTGAAACGTCGGGACAAAAATAATGACAAATAAACGCGATTTAAACCGTTTAAAGTTGTTTAATTACTATGATAAGTGGTTGTTATACGATAATATCTACTCGTTATAAGTATGAGTAAGCATGATGACAAATTTAAAAAAATCTTGTAATCAGTTCTTGGAAGTTGAATATATAATATAGGATATTTGCCTCATTTCAATTAAGTTTCGACGAAATTTGAAATAACGTTGGGACTTATGTACTAAAATTGGATTTAGTTTAAAAAGTCAAACGTTTAAGCAAGTCTGAAAATAATATCTTGTAGGCTAGCATGTGACGATTGTGCATGTGTGGTAGCCTGTACTTGATTTTGACTTCAAGATTCCTAGATTATATCTATCGGGATAGATATGCTGGTAATGGATGTCGAGCGAAAACGCTTCATGCGAATTTTTCGATGTCATATTCCTGTACTTCTAGTGGCCCACTAAAAGTTAGGTAATAAACTTCGAGACGGAGGTCCTAGTTGCTCTATGATAATGGAGGAATGTAGTCATGTAGAGAGAGGCACAGGCAGAGGCTACATTTTGGGGTGTACGCACACACACGTAAAATTATTTTCCAATCATTTAGGCACCTATAGTGATTTCAATATTATTATTACTAAAAGAAATAACTGCAAACAGTTATCTAACTGCTATCTTTATACTCTACGCCAGCAGCTCTGGCTGGTCTCCACCGTTATCTGGAATCCACGACGTTTCCTAAATACGTTTATACGAATGCAAATTGACAAGTTCGTATGTGGACCACTGGTTGGACGGTCAACAGTTGGCAGCGGGTGAACAGACTCAGTCCGTTATAGTAACTATGCACTGAGCTGTGAAGTTACCGTACTATATGGTTATTCGATGCGTGTCTACATTCCGTTGGGTTTTCAAGTCACTGGAGGTGTCGATGTTAATCAAATGAAGACGAGGTCCGTTCTGGTTTTAGTATTGATACTGCTAGCTTTATAACATACCGAGAGATGTAAGTGGAATATATATGTACCTTAGTGATTCTATAGTAACCATTGGTGCCTTACTTAACAGTTTGGTTTGAATGCCAACCAAATTTATATGACATTAAAGAAAAATCTTTATGTTTTGATCTTCCTTGGTGCCACTGTTAAGAAATAACATGCCTACCTACCTAATTTGAAAACGAAACATAAATTGCACTTTGCTTCGCCATTACATGGCCAGCTCTCGAAGCCAGGGAGATAGAAGAAGTGCCAGGGAGTAGGGCTGATAAGTTTAGGAGGTTCGCCATAATCCACACTCTTGGCAGGCGTCTTGGGGACCGCAGCTTAAGGTGTCAGCTCTTCAGAAGGCGCAACATATTATATGTATGTATATATTCCTGCTATTGATACGAGTAAAATAAATAATACACCATTTGATTGCCACAAAAAAACTATTTCACCACCAACCACTACTTTTATGTCACGTATTCAGTATAAATAAGTTATACTAACGGGAATGCCTTGTAGTGTAATAATAATTAACTGGACAATAAACACAGTTTTCATCACAGAGTACTTAAATAAGTAAAACATTTAGATAAATATTTTTATGGTGAAAAAATAATTGAGTTCGTAGTCTACTTGTCACAAGGTGGAGAGTGTGTTTAATTCTAGTATGTTTTGTGGAATCATTTTGCAATTAAATAATCACATTACTTTCACGCATTCACACGTATTTTCTTTTATTATAAGTACTATAATGTACTTTTTTACACACATTCTTTTCCCAACAAACGGTTGTTACTTATAAAGATCCGGTAGTTACGCGCCCCGTTGAAATCAGTTTTATTAGATACCTAGTCACAAAAGCAGTTTGCTCAATGGATTGTAAACGCTTCGCAAAAATGTCGTTCGTTCGCTATATCCATTTTTCCCTCGAAATTTCAGTAAATACCAGCGCACAACTTGTAACCTTAAGTCCTTCCGGTAAGGTCTTTCAGTTTGTTACACGGTTTTGAGTGGAAATGCCCAGGTAAGTGAAGACAGTGACCTAACTTCCGCTTTTCGATTCTAACACACAACTTTCATTTGCGAGCAGTTATTAAAAAAATACACGTCAGATCTTTTATGTCCTGAAAATAGATAATAATTTGCGTAAAGTCTTTTTTAAATAGCTGCAAGAGTGCTTTTAGATAACATAAGTATATGTTGGCTGATAAATAGGATATATAATATATAGATAGATAATATTATAATAAATAGATAATATATTTTTCCAGTATCCATTGGGTGTAATATTCTTTGATAATAACATGTTGAATAACTTTTTAATTCTTCACATCTATTGATTAAGTTTGCAAGATCTTTCTTGCACAAAATTTCAATGACATAAGTTAAAGAATAGTTTTGTTTATGATTTCAAAATAAACATGCGACTTTGCTTATAAGAAATATAGTTTCTTTTCTTATGTTTTTTAGAGTTTAAATACTGTCCAGGTTAAGTGTATTGCGCAGCTGGCTAGATGCTACGATGAATCGTCGGAAGCTGTTCGGAAGAGCGATTCCTGTTGGATAATCGAATTCATTAGCAGTCTTTGTACTAAAGCTTGTGCGGAAGGTCTGCCTTGTTACACTTTAAACTTTAATGCGATAATCTTATGAAGCAAAACACATTACCTTAATTATGCTACAGCATATCCTTAATGTATTTTGGTATAAGTTAATGAATAGTATGCACATGCACAAAGATTATAACTAAATGAATCTTGCTTTATCTAAGAACGTACGTTTACGATCGGAACATATTTCTTAGTCGGTATTAAAATATATGAAAGCGCAAAAAGTTTCGATCCTGCCAGGATTCGAACCTGGAATCTTCTGATCCGTAGTCAGACGCGTTATCCGTTGCGCCACAGGACCTTGAAGAGAGGCGCGAAATTAGACAACATAAGTTCAATACGTAGAAACCTGTTTTTAACTCTTGGGGCCTTGGCTTGGCACAAAAAAGCTTTGGCTGCAATCACGCTAGTTTCGGCAAGGTTTATTTCTTTGGGTGTTTCGTGTCGAGCTGAATGCTATTTTTGTATGTGCGTGCTTGCTATTTCATTTGTATCGTTTTTGTATGATTATTTCTCGAAGATTACATTTTAAACGATATTTTACTGCCAACGACCACGATTGTTGCCAAGTATTTGATTCTTCAGAATAATAATTATTATATAGGTACTCACAGTATTTGATTTTACTTCTAATATATTTATTTTGAATATGTATTTTACTTCTAATATATTATGTGTGCAAAAAAGTTATGGTAACTGTGGGTAAAATAGATATTATCGATATAAAATATTGAAATTAATTTGTTTAATTGCAATGAAATCATGTAAAATGTAACTAGTAACGAAAAATTTCTCTAGAGCATTATTTAGAAGACCTATATCAAAAGTTAATAATAAACAATTTACTTGTTAATAAAAATTCACAAAAGTTAAAAATAACAATAATTCGTTTTTTATTTCTGTATTTAACTTTTGTTTATTTCAATAATTAAAACAATATTCATATGTATTTATGTATGAATAAAAATACTTAGGTATCAGTAGATACAAAATGAGGCATTATAATTAACAACTACTTTTGTTTTGAGATATTTTATGGTTAAATTTGGTTAGGTACTTACCTGCAAAACTAGATTGTCAGTTTACTTGCTTATAAGCTTAGATTTCTGATAACTATCTTAAAGTATTAAATTATGAAAATGTAAGTACAGTTTTGAGCAAGACACTAATTGTTTAAATGTAAACGGTATAAAAACACATGCTCTGCCTAGTTTGGGACCTATTGATATTCTTATTGACTTCAACATGAAACTCTTATAATGTTATTTAGTTTGTACTGTATGAGTCTTGTGGAAATTAATTATTATTCACGTCATTTATGTTATAACATAAGTTTTTTTTACAAACAAACAAATATTATGAAAATGTTAAAACAAGGATGCCACCAGAGCGGGGCAGGGGCCAAGCTACCAGTGGGTAGGGCTGCAGACAGAGGAACCTCCGGACAATGCGTGTCGTGTCGAGTATCACTACCTTCTGCATCTGACCCTTGATCCAATCGTCTAGAGTGAGAGGTGTTGGTCGAGGCTCTTCGCTATTAGGCTGTTCGCCGGAACGACTATAAGGACAATTATTATTATTAAGTACCTAAGGGTGGAATACTGAACCTTTAAAAACAGCCTGTACCAGAACCTCGTTCTAGAATGGTAGTTATATTATGGACGCGTGTTAAAATCCATTCAATAGCACAGGTACCATAATCACGTCTATTTTTCCTGAACATGTAAGTTGGTAAGTATTTAAACACGTGCATCATACAATAGGGGGCGAACCATGGTCATTGAGTACTAATATCAAATTTTGAATATAATAGTATTCAGAAAATCCCTATAAGTAATCATAACCCTCCCATTACTCTCTGATATTTCATCAATAACTTCAATGAAACCAGCCAGCGTTTCCCACCACGTACAAGTGGGTATGCTGTTGAAAGTGCGCACGCGACGGGTGACCTGCTTACCGCTAACGGGTTGGTAACCGTTGGATGGAGAGATGCGCTCCTCTGCGTGGTTATATAAGAATGCAGGTTGTTTTTTCTATAGGTACTAATAGGCCAGCCTTTTGAAAAACTTATAACTCTTATCTAATAAAAACAAATATAAAAAAATATCATTAAATTAAAATGCACACATTAAAATTAAGAAAAAAAACATTTAAAATATAACAAATTATATCTAGTGACAATGCCGCGAAAAGTCAAGACCTTCTGATAATGCTTCTTCTTCTGATGTAGAATCGAAACGCGTTACAAATTCTTCTGGGTAAGATACGTGGTGTTATTTCGTTACCTAGCATTGGCTTCGAAGGAAAATGTTCCTAACTAAAACTAAAAATATTTTAGAATTACGTTTTAAAATATTTAGTGTATTTCGGAAGACATTTTAAAAATATTTGTTACTATTAAATATGGATTTTCGCAAAGCAACGCCCTAATCAACTAATTAATATATTTTGGGTTGATAAGGATTTTGTAGACGAAGATGTAAGCTGGTGATGTCCTAAAAAGCCTTCTCGGTCAACTGCTGGAACATAGGTATCATTAGGAGCAGCTTTCTGGATAACATATGCATCATTATCACGGCAGTACATGCAGATTTCGATATTTATATTGGTGTAATTACTACTCTGATTAAAAGACACTAAAAATACGCAAACACTGTAGGAATTCAGATACAGAGCTACGAGTATATTTTCATGCAATCTGCTAGTTTCGTGTTGCTATACATATGCATGTCTTTAACCAGAGTCAATTACCTCATACAGCATGTTCACTACATTTATAAGGGTATCCAGCATGAGGGAAAAGGTCTAGCTAAACATCAAGGTTAAAATACAAAGGTGGCAAAGTCCTTTACCAAGGCGTGCATTAGTGAGGTCTAATCAAAGTTCAGGGGCTTTTAACTGAAAATATTCAAAACAAGAGTAAATTATTTGTCAAGAGAATACTGCGTTCTTATGTAAGGATGCACTGACATACATTAGCAGATAAGTCACATAATACCGTGATAGCAAGCTTACGTTGTTACAAACGTGGGAGCTGAATCCAACCAACGTATGTGTGGACGCCGAGTAGGGCGTGAAATTCGCGAATGTGACGCAATGGCAGAGTCAAATGGACTTGACATTTTGAATTATTTGTTGCGTAAATTTTACGGTCAAAGTAAAATTAATGTTCTTCAGACAATAGATTAATGTTAGATATTACCTAGTTAGGGTAACCTTAATCTGACATTACCAAGTGGTAGGTATTTATGGCATGAGTCCGTCTTGGTGAGTACTGCTAGTAGTGTTAGATATTCTGTCTCGAAGCAGTAATGTGCAAACAGTACTGTGTTTAGGCGTGAAGGGCAATATACTAAGTAAAATTACTGACATATGAACTAAACGACTCGGAGTGAAGGTAACTGTGCACTGTCAAGAAGAACAAGATGGCGACATTGGTGACAATCACACCAATCATCACATTGTAATGAACAAGCATGATACATAATATCATAGAGAAAGGTGGGAGTTACAACACATCACATGGTATCTACAATGTCCATCAAATCCAATTATGACACCAGAATAACAAAATTTGTATCGAATGACATGATACAAATTTTGCTATCCAAAATTCTCTGCGGTTTCTCCCCAAGTCAGATGTTTGCGTTGCTTGGTTTGTGCTATTAAAGAGGGTATATAGGGTTCCAAGAAGCAGAAGCCTTCCATTGAAATACTATCTCAGAGTGATAAGTATAATTTAAATATTTTTCTTATCATAATATGTTAATAGACTGAGTATCTCTCTCGATATTTAGCTTATAGATAGATGGAGACTTAAGGTGAACCAGACTCAAAGAACCAACAAAGGCGTGCAGAATCAAAATATACTTCTACATACGTAGGTACTATATGAATGTAAATACATATATTGAAAAACAAATCCAATATAAGTTTTTTGTAAATTATTTCTAATTAAGTAATTAAATACGTAAAATTAAACTATACTTTAACCTTTAAAAAATAATAATTACCAAACATTAATAAAATGTACATTGTACATTGAATGGGCCGGCACGACCGGGGAAGTACCACTCTCCCACATGATATCGACGTGAAGTAGTGGCTTTGCCATTGCGTTTCGATCGATCTGTGGGAGATCCGGAGGCCCAATCCAAAGGAATATGCATATATCCATCCCTAAAGGAATATGGCAGCACAGTTTCACGAGACATTACTCCAGGAGGGTACCAGCCGCGTAAGCGCTGGAGAATCCCTCTCCGAGCATCCACCTCCAGGACCTGAACCTGAAGGTGGATGCTCGGGCTGCCCTGCGTATTCTGGAGGGGGCAAAACCGTGCTCAACCCTATTTCTGCTGCTCGAGGTAAACGAAGCAGGAGGCTTAAGTCACCCCACACCACGCTAACCGTGGACTTTTGCAACATACGGGGTCTCCGTTCTAACCTGAACGATGTCCATTACCATCTGGAGACTGCTAAGCCGGCCTTGCTCTTTTTGAGTGAAACACAGATATGCTCTCCGACAGACACCTCATTCCTCACATACCCTGGGTACAAACTGGAACATTCCTTTTTGCCGCGGGCGGGGGTGTGTCTTTACGTCAGAGAGGATATCTGTGCTCGTCGTCTCAGCAGCCTTGAAGGACGGGGCCTATCTGACATTTGGTTGCGCGTAGACTGCGATGACCATCCGCGAATCTACGCGTGCCTTTATAGGTCCCATATGAACGGTAATGCCGAAATAGATCAATTCGTGGAGCACCTACAGATGGCTACAGATTCCGTGCTTGAGCAGATCCCCACCGCAGAGATCGTGATACTTGGCGATTTCAACGCCCATCATGCCGAATGGCTTGGTTCGCGCACCACCGATCATGCGGGGAGATCTGTTCACGACTTCGCTTTAGCGTATGATCTAACACAACTGGTCACCTCGCCTACGCGAATCCCAGATGTGGTTGATCATACACCTTCCCTGTTGGACCTTCTGCTGACCTCTCACCCGGAAAACTACACAGTATCCGTTAACGCTCCTCTCGGATCGTCGGACCACTGCCTGATCCGGAGTTCAGTGCCGGTTACACTCCCAACTCGACCCCGTTTTGTGGGTTGTCGTCGCGTGTGGCACTATAGGTCTGCAGATTGGGACGGGATGCGGTCCTTTTTTGCATCCTACCCATGGGGGCAAGTTTGCTTCTTGCCGGATGATCCAGATGTCACTGCTAACTATGTTGCTGATGTAGTGCTTCAGGGTATGGAACTCTTTATTCCATATTCTGCAGTGCCCATCGGTGGCAGGTCACAGCCCTGGTTTGGTCGCTCTTGTAAAATGGCCTCTGGCCACAAACGAGAGCGTTACCAAGCTTGGGCTGATTCAGTGGCATCTAAGGATTCAAATACCAGCAATCTCAAAAAGAAATATAACTTTGCCTCCAGGTCCTTCAAAAGAGTAATCGCAAGAGCGAAGTCGGAGCATATCGGCAGAATTGGCGAGAGATTAGTCCGCCTTCCTTCGGGAACACGTGCGTTCTGGTCTCTTGCTAGGGCTGTCCAGGGAAATTTTTGTCAGTCATCCCTACCGCCCCTGCACAGAGAGAATGACACACTGGCCCACACCGCAAAGGAGAAGGCCGATCTTCTGGGCTCTCTCTTTGCGTCTAACTCGACTTTGGATGACCAAGGGAACTCACCACCGACTATACAACGGTGTGATACCTCGATGCCGGATATAATTTTCCGGCAATGTACGTAAAGCACTGTTCTCCTTGGACATTCATAAGTCGAGTGGGCCTGATGGCATCCCTCCGATAGTGATGCGGACTTGTGCTCCAGAGTTGACACCGGTTCTAACGCGTCTTTTCCGGCTCTGTTACTCATCAGGCGTTGTCCCAAAAATATGGAAGACGGCTTTGGTGCACCCGATCCCTAAAAAAGGTGATCGCTCAGATCCGTCCAATTACCGCCCTATAGCTATAACGTCTCTGTTCTCCAAGATAATGGAATCCATTATCAACAACTAGCTCCTGCAATATCTAGAGGAGCACCAGCTGATTAGCGATCGCCAGTACGGTTTTCGTCGCGGTCGCTCAGCTGGTGATCTTTTAGTATATCTTACGCATCGATGGGCGGAGGTGGTGGATTCCAAGGGTGAGGCGTTGGCGGCTAGTTTGGACATAGCGAAGGCCTTTGATCGGTTGTGGCATAAAGCGCTTCTTTCGAAGCTTCCTTCCTATGGGCTTCCCGAGAAATTGTGCGAATGGATCTCCAGTTTTTTGGCAGATCGGAGCATCAAGGTCGTTGTCGACGGTGCATGCTCCGACTTAAAGCCGATTAATGCTGGCGTTCCGCAAGGCTGTGTGCTATCTCCGAGTCTATTTCTCTTGCACATCAATGACATGCTGCAACTCAGCGATATTCATTGTTATGCAGATGACAGCACCGGAGATGCCTCATACACCGGCCGCGCTAATATTTCTCGGGAAAGCGTTGTCGAGAGTCGGAACAAACTTGTGACTTCAGTCGAGACCATGCTGTCAAATGTTTCGAAGTGGGGCCAAATGAACTTAGTCCAATTTAACCCCAAGAAGACACAAGTTTGTGCGTTTACCGCTAAGATATCCCCCTTTGTCGTATCCCTCCGTTTTGAAGACACTCCCCTTGCCACCTCTACTAGCATCGGAGTACTTGGCGTCGACATATCGAACGTCGTCCAATTTCGCTGTCACTTGGAAGATAAGGCTAAGTTAGCCTCTAAGAAGCTCGGTGTGCTCGGTAAGGCGAGGCGGTACTTCACGTCGGCCCATCGCCTGCAACTTTATAAGGCTCAGGTTCGACCTCACATGGAGTACTGCTCTCACCTCTGGGCGGGAGCTCCCCAGTACCAGCTTCTTCCATTTGACCGCGTTCAACGCAGAGCGATTCGAATCGTTGACGATCAAGTTCTCTCCGGTCGGCTCGACCCTTTGGCTTTGCGTAGAGATGTTGGATCACTCTGCATCTTTTACCGTATATATCACGGGGAGTGTTCTGAGGAACTGTTCGATTTACTACCTGCAGCTCAATTTCGCCACCGGACTTCCCGACAAAGCGTGATGTTTTATCAATTTCATGTCGACGTCTGGAAGTCCACAACCTTGCGATTTTCACGGCATTTTCTACCTCGCACTGCCACATTATGGAACCAGCTGCCAGGTGAACGGAACCTTCAAGAAAAGAGCATATTCCCTCCTTAAAGGCCGGCAACGCATCCTCGAGACCTCTGGTGTTGCGGATGTTTGTGGGCGACGGTGATCACTTACCATCAGGTGAGCCGCCTGCTCGTTTGCCCTCCTATCCCATAAAAAAAAAAAAAAAAAACATTAATGTTGATATTATAGATGTGATGATTATCCATAATTCATGAGATAAACAAAATGCAATCAATGATAGATACGTGACTTATATGTTTTACTTTGTTCTTGCGTATAAAGAATATGCGTATTATAAAAATTTTTTTTTATAAGAATACCTAGTTTCTTTTTGGTCGTAGAAAGTAAAATATCACTCTGAAACTATACAATTTACACACTGTTACATTGTAGTAAGCGTAAGTACCATGCTCTATTTTATGTTCTGCTTTACCCCCCTCTAGGATAGGTAATAAAATATACTTTTATATTCTTCCAGCTTTAAATACGTTTTAAAAATATTGTTAAAATCAGCTAGTATTAAAACAATTCCGATATCCCGAAGAAATTTCTTCCGCAATTTCTTTTGTGAAGTCACTTATTATGTTGCGTAAGTATACATTTCATTTAAATAACTCTATACTCTCACTTCATACGAACAAACATTTACTATGCAGATGTAGTGAAAATACCTACTAATCAGTTATGGACCGACTGTTTGTACATAGTACTTTCTCCTTTACGAGATTTCGGTGGCGTAATTATAGACATTTTATCAATGAACGTGATATTTGGCAATGTTTCTGATTTTATGACGAGAAAGACAAGTTTAATGGTAAGTTGATGTATGTGTGGGCTATTTGAACACTTAACACACCTCCCGGATGCTCAGTAATGTCATATAAACGGCTGAATAAAAAAAGAAATCTGCACCCTATCAAATACTGTAGCATAAATTATGTACCTATATACATCAAATTTGAAGAATGATTTTCTTCCACTTGAATAATCATATTGCCTGTGATTAGTAGTATTCTGCAATTCTGCTATTTCACACTATACCATAAAAATGTAGACTACATTGTTATGGTATAGTTTAGTTAAAAATTAGGATTGTCTTTTTTTAATCAAGGCTTTTCTATAAGATTTACCACCTGCGGAAAAAATATATTTCAACATCCCCAAATCAGTGCATTCTGTATTTATTAAATGGATGTAAAATGCAATATAAGATGTATAAAACTACAATTCCTTAATATGAAATTTAAACACGTGCAAATTTGTTGCAGGAAAAACACGCAACTACGTTTTCTGATATTACTAAGTAGGCATATTAACTGAAACTAAAAGCTCTTTGCACCAATCTTAGCTGAGGGAGTCTTATTGAGACATCAATCTTAACAACCATATTATGGTACAGTATAGATACAAAAACATGTACGTGTTTGATGCAATTGTTACACATAGGAAGTCACTCAACAGCTTTTAACAAATAAATTGCGTCACCATCTTTTACTTTTTTATCCCGAAGTTTCACTTTTTTATTCAACGAAGTCACGGCCACGGGCTCTATGGATCATCATCGCGAGAAAATATTTTTTTTTTGCCATATCAGAATTTACCTTATAAGAACAATAACCATTCTATGCTGGTATGCTATATGTAGGCAAATTGTTGATGTTAATCTGGAATGTCACAATACACGAATTTAAGAATAACTTTGGCAAGTTGCTTATTAATTATTAGATGATGTCGGTGATATTTTTGTAGGTTTACGAATATCTGAATGGTAATAGAACTCATTTCTTTTCGTCAAGAATTTATTATGAAATGAAATGAAATGAAATTTATTTATCGTTTTAACAAACATTATTAAACTTAAATATATCAGAGTATAATAATAAAAGAGTAGTATTATACCCACCTGTTTGGAATTATGTACTGTTTGAAATGCTTTATACCTGCAGTTATAGAAAAAAAGCTTAACTTTAGGAGAAATTACACCGTATGCCAACCCTGTTTTCTATAAATCATTCACCCAAATTACTTCAGTCTGAATGCCTACCTGGACCTTTCAATTATAATTTTACCTTTACAATGTTTCTGCCTGGTTCCGGGGTTACCTGGTAGATTTTAAACAAATAATGCAAAATATATTTTGGGGCTAACATAAATCTTAGAATGTTGATAAGTATGATTCGAATTCATTTCTATCACAGCAAAATTTAAATAAAGTTAATCATTGATTTTTATTGAATTTAGGAACTACATAATATTTTACCCGCTTTTGGTAACTAAATCAAGAGTAGTGAATTTATTGTCAAACTTGACAACAAAATGGCATAAGCCAGAAACTATCAACTTATTGAAATAAATCTTGACTCGTATCTATTCCACTATTTCTCATGTGCCAATAGAGGCATATTTGAAAGGCTCTAGGCGCCTTTGAATACTTATTCCCTGATTCGTTGTTTCATTGAAATTTACGAACAAAAAAATTGGTTCTATTCATATCATATTCGGTTGTTTTCCATTCATGTCTGAATAACGATTTCCTTTCCGAATGATCGTGATATATTCAGAGGTCGAATGTCAGGAATTTCTCTCCCTCTCGATGTGATTTATTCATACAGTCAAATACTAGATTTCACGAATTCTCAAGCTATTTGGAACCCTACCACACCGAGAAAGGGCATGGATAATATCTGATTCCCAGCCACATCCAAACTTCGATTGCCGTATCACAAACCTAATTTCATGTCACGAACGAATCATTTCTCCGAAATACCTATCTATGTTGTTTACTTTTCATCGTTTTAATTAAGCTGTCGTCGTTGAGAGTACAATTTTAAGATGTTATTTTACTTTTTGTATGTTTGTAAAACTGGTAAGAGAAATTAACTGTTAGGATTACGTTTAAGTAAAATATCGTATAAGCAATAGGTACTATTAAACTTATTTTTGTAGAATGTATAAAGATGATATGAAGTAAGTAAAGTATGGATATTAGTAGAAGTACTGCAGCCGAATTAAAATTAATAGTAATTGTTATATACATATCTAATTAGAGCCCAAACATATGAATAATAGAAAAATATTTAGTTGTGAGACAAATCTTGCATTGTCACTTTTTGCTTATTTGTCAAACATATTTTGTGTAGGTAGGGACCTATATGATTTTACTGAATCTGAATTACCTTTATGCATGTACTCGTACATATTTGAGATACGTTTGTGAATATCAAAAAGACTTTCTGATGCTTTAATTTAACAGATTCTACTTATCTCCTTCTGGATGAGGAACCTTAAGACACCAAAATACTTTGCGACAAAAAATTATAATGAAAATGTCTTCCGCGTCTGTGTTGGCGCAGTTTTGCTAATTATAATTTATTACCCGGCTTGGATTACCTTTTATATTTGTTTCCTTGAGCTTGAGTGTTTTTTAAATCTTTATTGTTTGGTAAAAATATACAAGATCTGATTTCTGATCTCATTTCTTTTAATGTTACCTTTTCAAAGCTTATAGGAGTTGTGTTATGTACTCGTATATCATAAGACTCAACACAACGATTCATAATTTCATGGTATAGCAATATATTATTTGTAAAATATATAAATATAAAATAAATAGTATATATGTCCTTGTTTGTCTGCATACCTGCATATTTTAAGTTTAAAATCTTAATGATGTATGTACCTACTTATGTACTTTGAACAGCATCTCGAAAACCCCATTTGTTCTCGCGTCTCAAAGATTCTTTACAAACTGGTATATCCACCTACCTACGTTAGTAGGACTTTACGATACTTATCACTAAAATCTGCAAGACTACCAGTATTTCCAGAAAGAGGGCATCAATTCATTTAAATGCAGATGCAAAGGATGCGCTCAAGCACATCGTAGCAACTGGAGGTGGGGGAGGGGAAGCAGCGTGAGAGGGGGAGAAGGAACCGGTTCAACCTCAATACTAGGTAGTGTTATTGACTTTATCCACTTTTTCATTATTTTTTGTTATTAAAGATATAATATCGACATAACACTAAAGGAAGAAAAGAAGAAGAATGTTAAGAAGAACCACGAGTTTAAGAATTTGCACAGTGGATTCAATAACATGTTATGATTTCATTTTAGTCTGGGATAAAAAAATGTTATATCAATAGAAAATTTATATAAAACTACAAAAATCAGAATTGAAATTTGATCTGGGTTTATCAGCAACAGATCATAAAAGAAAACGAAATTCAAAAACATTTTGTTAAGCAAAAACACAATATTTGTAGAGCGTTCTAAATATAACCGAAGACAATGATCACAATAATGCGGTATAATGAACGGTAGAGCAATCTAAACGGGGAGTACGGCAGCCGACACTCGGAGCGCGTTGATGTCTTCCGTTCGACGCCTCGTTTCCGAGCTTTTTACAACATCACCTGCAATACCCCCTTGTTTTGTCAACAAATGTTCATTAAGTACATAACGTTCGTGATTATAGAGATAAAACGACGCATAGAAAGATACTGCCGGAAGAAAGTTGCCTAACCGAAAGCGGTCTCTCGAGATTGGAATTTTGGTCGGACACGTATTACTGACACAGAGCGGGCGCGCCCACCTGCCACCGACAGCCACCACACCTGAACCAAAAGTGTGTCAACAACGCTGACTCCTCGACGATCGATCGTCACAACTTTCACATTACCTTAAATTAACACTCGACTGAGCCAGCACTGATACGTCTAGATAATAATGCAAACGGTGTACGCAACGAGACCTACCTTTTTCACGCCTCGGGGCGTTCCGTGTTAAAAATCCGGTTAGGCACTATCAGGGGTTGGGGTTAACGCACGGGCACTGTGCTTGAACACAAATTCACAACACTTTGAGTCACAAAGTCCACATTGTCGGCAGGCCGGTGTGATCGTGACGGCCGCCAGGTCAGCACTGAAGCGAGGAGGCTTTCTTCGAGACAACGCGCGTACGCGCAGCCAAGAATGAGACTACAGACCTTTCGCACACAAGCGCGCGAACGTGGAGGCTGTGTGAGTGGGGTTTTTACGTAGATAAGTAATAGTATCTCCTGAGGAATGCTATGGTGTCGTGGAAGGAGCTCTGCTCGACTGATTTAATTTGTTAGGCTATTTGGTGAATTTTAACGCCAATTAATATTGAGAGTGTACATACCTAAATGTATTACAATCTTTACACAATATATAGGAATAATAACACAGAATTGAAATGAGAGATTCTCTCCAAACTTTGAACCCGTTAACTGTGATGTGAACTTATCCTGTGCTTAAGTATAAATTTTTTTTAATGATATTGTGGCGGAACAAACTCGAGGCCCACCTGATGTTAAGCGGCTACCTCTGCCTATTACAGATGCATTTCGTCACAAGTGATGAATTGCACTGCGCCCGTCACCTTGAGACATAGTTTTGAAGTCTCACGTGCCTGTAATTTCACTGGCTCTCAGGGACTGTTGCCGTAACACACCGTTAGGTGCTTGGCGACAGATTATCAACTTAAGGTGGTCGCAAGCCAGGCGGGCATTCGCAAAAAGCCCTTCCACCATGCAAAATTTAGGTATGTATAATTTCCTTTTGGAGGTGATTCTACACCGACCCTATCTATAAGATGTTTCACCGATTTCGTGTTGACGTCTGGTAGTCCACACCATGCGACTCTTGCGGCATTTTCTGCCTCGCATTGCCATTAAGTGGAACCAGCTATATCCGAACAGATATGACTTATGAAGTTATGAACCTTCAAGAAAAGTACATTTTCATCCTCAAAGGCGATAACGCATCCTTGAGATCTCTCGCGACTCCCGTTGCGATCACTTACTATCAGATGAGCAGTGAAGTCAAGACCTCTTAACATATAAAAAAGTTATAATCGTGACTATTTAAGAATTTTATTTAAATAAATAAATAATTTTATACTCAAAAATGTAATGTTCATAAAATGTTTCATGAACAAAGGATAGCCTTTAAATTAAAAGGCAGGTATGCATATTCAAGGAACGCTTCTGATTACACCATTAGGTACCTACACCTAATAATTAAAAACAAAAAGTTCTATATCATACACGCACATATAGTATGTCTACTTCGTCTATACTAATAATGTTTTACTAAAAACAGAGATAATTAATTTAGGGTACATCGGGGTTTTGAAGCCGGACACATTGTCAATCTACTGTTACTGTTGGCACTACAAGTCGTGGCTTACATATTAATATATGGTGACTGTGAGCCTATGGACAAAACGCGCACCGAAACGGAAAACAACGGCACAGTCGTTTTAAGGTATACATGACTGGGATTTGCAATATATACATACACAATATTCTATAGTCATAAATCTACTGCATTACAATGTAAGCTAGTAATTAACTATACTTCTCAAGTAGAATTGGTGACTATAAAACCGAAGCAATTAAGATGAGGCTGCGGTAAAAATACTCTCATTCGACTAATTTAAGCAACTTAAATATGCAATCGACACGATAACTTAAATATTTGATTTTTCAAACCTTTATCTATCCGTTGTTCAGACAGAACCACATTTGAAAGAAATTTACTCGATCGTTTTAATTTTTTAAAATGAAGCCTTTTCTTTACATTTTTGGATTTTTCTTGGAAACCACATCAGTTACATATCAATAATAAATACACATAGAAAGGAAATGTAGTTAATTATCCGCTGTATAAGCAAAATTTACCTAGAGTAATTAGTATTCTCATAATAAATTAAATTGTGTTGTACACTTACGACCTTTAGTTCTGTGCAGGATTACGGTCAATCGGAAGATTCGATATTCAACCTTATTAGCTAACGATTACGAAATAAAATCAATGCGTAAGAGCTGTCCTTCAGTGCCGCGCTGTGCGCCGTTGGACGTGGACCTATCGCTCGCGCGCTATCACCCGTGCATTATAAATACGTAAGTATCTTGGTAGGTATATCAATCAATATGGGAAATAAAGATAACCAAAAAAATAAAAAAAAGGAAGCAGAAGAGTCGATACAAAGACTTTGCAAGAATTATGAGGGAGGCAAAAGCGTAAGTATTTTTCGTTATTAATATTTAAGTTTTTTTTACCTATTGTACCTATGCAAATTTAATATTCGATTGTGTTTTGGTGGTTATTCTATTCATGAAACATAGGTACTATCTCTACCGAACTAAGAGATTCTATACCAACTAGGTTACTATAGTACTGTAATGGAGCTATAAAATAACTATATGTCGTACTAATCTAAGTATGATTAGTAGGGTACCATAATAATATCTGGTATATGTATAATTATGGTCTCACATGATGGTAAGTGATGTGGTTGAAGGTGCCAAACAGGTGTAAACTAAAATTATCTGGCTCTAAAGTACAGCTGCCGTTCAACCGTAAATGGAGTTGAGTGTTGCTAAATAATAATAACACAAGCGAGCAAATCAAAGCATTTGGTTTGGTGGGTTGGTATATCGCAATAAAACATCGAACATTGTTTATGTCCCTCAAGACTAGATGTAGATTTATATCAATGAAAAAGAATATTCAGAATCAGGCAACTAGGTAGGTATATATTCAAGAGATTATCTACAAAGTCACCTGCATAGGTACTTATAAATATACATTTTATCACTTAGACATGTACATATAAGTATCGATTTATACATAAATAGAGTTGAATAATAGACTGTGCTCATAAAATGCACCTTCTTTCTCAGGAAAAAAAATAACAAATCAGTCGAAGTCCGAGATCACTCGGAACAGGGAGAACTGTCGGAGTCGCCATCTCATATAATAAGTTTAGACTGTGTTCTTCCACTACATGAAAATAAGTGAGTAATTCTTTGAATAAAGTATTGCTAAATTTGCACATTTTATTCACAGGAAATTTCGTAAAGGAAATATTTTATATAGTACCTATATTAGGCTAAAATTATTTTGACCTATCTATAGCAGACCAGCAGGTAAAATTAAATAAAAAAAAACTTATATATGTATAAATACATTTAAATTTTCTTTTTCACACTGAAAAAAAATACTTTACATTATTATCGCCCTGCACTTGTCACACCTCTGTAGGGTTGGTATAAACAATATATTTTTTCTGAGTACCCACACAAAAGACAACGCATTGACATAATTGTGTGGACTTAAATATTATGGCCAGCCTCCTATCTGAAGCAATACCCCTTTGGGAATGCCATCGTTGATATGTATTATACTCGCCTTCGCCCCCAATTCGGTAGGTAGGGTATTAGATAGATGGTAAAGAGCGATGTTGTACTCTTGACGTGCAAAAAATCTGACGTGTAAATTATCTGAATTTATGTATTTAAATTAATTTATTCATATTCCCAACACCCCCTTTCTGAAGGCCGGGCTTCAGCAGGGGCGGAGCAGTTTGTATGGTAGCCGTCTTGAAATCGCCATTTTGGATTTTTGACAGGTGTCATTCGACTGCTCTCCCGACATTTATCCTTACTTGGCACTCGTATACGAACTAACAAATTCTATCTACACATTCTAACAAATTGTGCAAAATTTACAGGTACAAACAGAAATGTTGATTGTTTGTAAAATGTATAATTATATTTTTTGCAGGTATATATCAATCAAAAATCTGATTGGTATAATCAAACTGAAGGCTAAATGCACATTTGTAATATAACTAAATGCTTATTTGCCGTGTAGTATGGATACAACATATTAAAAATAGAAATTCTACAAAAAGATGAAGAATTTTGGAAGAAAAAAATGGAGACAACACTAGTCACATTCTATATGGATTGCCTTCTGCCCGAGCTGGTCGATCCCCGCCTCCCAAAGAAAAGAATGATCCGGGATCAAGAATATGTAGATACTTCTAGAAAAAGAAAAAATCAAGAGGAGGCTGTCGAGGGTGACTTGCAACATCAAAGTGCAAATGCTTCAGTACCCGCCGTAAAAAGAAGACTTGACTTAAGTTTTCGCGATTGTTTCACATAGTAATTAAACAACATTAAACGGTTTACATCGCGTATATTTATCATTATTAGTAATTAAACAACATTAAACGGTTTAAATCGCGTATATTTATCATTATTTTTGTCTTGACGTTTCAAACACTTTGCAGTGATTGTGGTCACGGGGTGACGATCGGGGGGAATGCAAACTTGACTTTTCGTTTTCGATGCTCGTTATTTCTCACGCACACTTTTGCATATCATTAAAACTGTATAAATGGAAAACACTATATTTTTTATTTCATAAATGATTTTTTGTTGATTTATATACATCTTAACTTAATTTGTCTATAACCTCTGTAGACTATACCACTTAGTAACAGTCTAAGAATCCACTGTTTTTATTTTAATGTCTAATTTAGTCACCTGTTCCAGTGCCACTCACTCTTTCACTTGTCTGCCATGTTGCATTAAAAGAAGCCTGTATAACATGTTCTCTACAATGTTTCTGCAGTTGTGTATTTTTTTTATTAAATATCCCAAAGTTTAAGGCCCTTACAATTGCGTGTATAGACTCTTCTGCAAGTTTGGTAAAAAGAATCTTATCCTGCTGTTTAGAAGTGGCTAGATCTATATCTGGTTGGTCTAATTTTTACCATAGTTGGTATCTAAAAGCAGAGTGATAGTAAAATAACATCTTTCTGTTTACCACTGTAACTGAAAAATAAAACGTACTAGGATGTATACGAACATATTTTCAACATTAGTAATTAATAGTTAAAAACTATATGAGCAATAAAAAACAACCTACTTTATATTATTATGGGAACGTGTACAGTAGCACAGTTATGAAAAACTATAATTCATATTTGTATGACGAGTCATGGTAAAATATATTGCCCACAACAAACATTTAATCATGATGCTATTGGCGTATTTTGTGATCTTTCCAAGGCATTCGACTGTGTAGAACACTGCACTCTGATTCGTAAGCTTTCACACTATGGTGTTCGTGGAAAAGCTTTGAATCTAATAGAGTCATATCTGTCTGACAGGCTACAGATGGTTGGAATAAATGGCAATACTTCTTCCGGGTCTTTCGTAAAAATAGGTGTACCGCAGGGATCAATTTTGGGACCTTTTCTGTTCCTAGCGTATATTAATGATCTGCCTTGCATGGTCAAAGATTTCTGTGATATTGTTTTATTCGCGGATGATACCTCTCTGATTTTTAAAGTAGATAGGAAAGATAGTGAACTCATTCATGTAAATAATGTGTTATCTATGATCTCTGGATGGTTCGCTGCTAATAATCTTCTGTTAAATTCAAAAAAGACCAAATGTTTAAAGTTTTCATTACCAAATGTCCCTTATGTTGAACCAAACATTAAGCTTGGCCTAGATAAACTCTCTATTGACAAAGCGACAGTCTTTCTGGGAATCAAAATGGATTCAACTTTATAGTGGGATCCACATATACATGATCTAGCCGGAAGACTTAGCTCTGCTGCATATGCAGTTTGTAAGATAAGACAGTTAACAGATGTAGCTACTGCACGGCTAGTTTATTTCGCATACTTCCACAGTATTATGTCGTATGGTGTATTGCTGTGGGGAGCTGCTGCTGAGATAGAGACAATCTTTATCTTACAAAAGCGTGCAATTCGAGCCATATATGAAATGGATCCTAGGGAATCTCTAAGGGATCTTTTTAAAGAAATTGATATATTAACTTTACCGAGTCTGTATATATTTGAAAATATTATGTATGTTCGGAAAAATTTGAGTAAATTTAAATTAAACAGTGACAACCATCATTACAACACTAGGAACAAATATAAATTAACGGTACCATGTTTTAGATTAGCAAAGACAAATAAAAGGTCCTTTTTAGGTAATTGTGTGCGGTTTTATAATAAAATTCCCGAACATGTTACAATGCTCACAGAAGGAAAATTCAAATTGCACGTGAAAAATATTTTGATGAAGAAATCCTACTACACAGTTTGTGA
The DNA here is from genome assembly GCA_963854805.1 of Plagodis dolabraria. Taxonomy (NCBI): domain Eukaryota; kingdom Metazoa; phylum Arthropoda; class Insecta; order Lepidoptera; family Geometridae; genus Plagodis; species Plagodis dolabraria. Next base: position 17,897,677 of record OY978450.1, read on the forward strand.
TTACTTAAACGACAAAAATGCTTGGAAAATTCCACCTCTGCCAAGCCATTACATGTCTCCTACGTAATTTAAACAAATATTGTAATAATTGTATTATATTGTTTATAACACATTGTAAAAAGACGTTTAAAAGAATGGCCCCGAGTTTCTTGCCCGTTCTTCTCGCAGTGGCTCTATAAACTTTTTTTGCTGAACGTGGCAGTACAATGTAGAATATTTCAATATTAAAATTTGTAATTGACCTTCATAAGAGCGTCGTAGACGCCTAAATTGAATAAATGATTTTGAATTTGAATTTGAATTTGAATCAAATCCATTTATTTCAGGTCAATTGCACCCATATTCAGCAAATATAATATAATATATTATAATTATGCTCATTCAATTTGATGTTATTTTACTTTATTCTAATGATGTGTAATCTGATTAATCGCATTCCAAGATACTGAGAACAATGTTGATTCATTCATAAATTATCGTCCACGCGGATGCCAAGGGGTAATTAAATTTTCGTAGTAAGTTTAATCAGTAGAAATCACTTTCGTTACTACGATATAATAAGGTTTGTAATATGTTGATGCTCTTTAAACACAGAGACTGCGACACAACAACATAGCAAAGAAAATTAAAAAAAAAAGACTTGAAAACAATTTTTTATATTAAAAAGTCTGAAATAACTCATTGATCTCAATTTTGTGCCGGTTCAATATGATCTCAATTTTGTGCTCATGTAACTGACTTCGACAGGTTATTTGATATACTGTTGACTACAGACTTTTCAAGAGAGATTATTATTCACATATTATTTATAGATTTTATCACTGGTTACCAATAACTTTCATCTATATTCATAGTTGCCACTTACACTTAGGCATTTTGGCAAATTACTTTTTAGTAAGTTGACTGTAACTGGCAAAACCAGGCAAACCGTTCGACCGATGTTGATGAAATTAAATTATATTATTTATATATAATCTTCAAGATGTAAGGTTCAGTAAAAAAGTTATGTGTGGTCAAACATAAAATAAATAATAGACAAGTCAATTCAAGAACCCTCTTTTTTTTGGGAAGTCAGTTAAATATGTTTAATATATATACCAATACATACATAATAATATATACCAATAAAGTCGAGCAGACATGATCTTATTGTAAAAAGTAAAACTTTTGGCTTTAGTTTTATGACCTGCTGTCGACCGTAAGAATAATTTTGAGAAGTAAATCAAATAATCAATTTCTTACTAAGAAATATTACTAATGTTGATAAAAATAAAAACGTGACGTCAATTGCAGTATATACAAAGTTACTGTATGTATCGAAATTCGACACGTGAATAAGATTATAAAAAAAGTTGAAATCGTCTCAATGGTATCTGTGTTCGCGAATCTAATAACAACATAAATATTTTTATAAGCGAGACGCGTGCGCCGCTGCACATCGCGTCGTTCGGTGCAGCGGGGATCGTTGCGCCGCATGGGCGGAGCTAGCGTGGGAATTATTTTTGACTGCCTGCTCTTAACAATACGATATGTCCGTAATAGCGAAATACCATCAAAAACCATACTTTACTTTCTATAAATTTAATAATTCATTCATATTTAGTATTATAATTTAAAAATAAGATCTGTGAACCGAATACATTGGCTATTAATAATATTCTCATAATTATCTCCACTGAGCCACGAGTAGTAGTCAACCAATTTTGAAAATTACATATAAATCTAAACAGTTATCTCTATGTAACAGTAACCTTAGCCCTTTTACACCCCGTTTCTACTAAATTACTTCATATTGCACATCATTTAAATATAAATGATCACAGAAACTTCTAGAGTTACGATAAAGTTCAAGATCTCGGAGAAGATTTTATGCAAATTTGAAGCCAAGAATGTCATACTTTCGCCGGTATGGGGTGACGTCACACGGTCAAGCGACGAGTCATCCAAATATGAATGAGACATCACCGTTTTAGAAAATAGGACGAAGAACGGACAAATCATGTATGGAGTTACCTGTACAGTTCTAAAGATCGTTACGTTATCATTTAAAAAAATATGATACAATGAAGTTTCACGAGATTTGAAGCAGTGATAGCTCAGTGGCTTTGGCTATGGACTGCCGCGCAGCAGGTCCATGGTTCGAATCCCGCCGCGGGCTTGAGCTTCACCGCATGGTGGAAGGGCATTTTGTGAATGCCCGCCTGGCTAGCGACCACCCTCAAGTTGAAAATCTGTCGCCAAGCACCTAACGGTGTGTTCCGGCACCTGTCCTTGAGAGCCAGAGTAATTCTAGGCTAAGCCTGTTAACACCTTCGACCACATCATCACTTACCATCACTGAGATTGTGGTCAAAGGCTTACCTATCAGCAATAAAAAAAAAAAAAATATTATTTGACAACGTTTATTTAGAAGTATTTAAGGGATAATAATTGTAAATTTTACCAAAACCATGCCTGCGAATAAAAAAACGAAAATTCTTAAGAACATTCTTCGACGCATTCAGTTTCATCAAGAACTGACTACGAATGGAAGGATAGATCGAAAGCAACAATTTCTGTCAAGTATATTCTAATCGCATAGTATTCTAATAATACTTTATTTTCAACTTGAATACAGACTTGAGTGTCTACATATCATTTTCCTCAAGTTACCCGAAAAGTCTCAACATCTGCCGTTCATTTCCCAGTCGAATCAAGTCTCTTTTAATTACTCCTATTAACTGCAAAGCCAACTATGAGATGAAATGCGGTGTATTAGGCGCACTACAAGTAAATTTACTAATAGATGAAAAAGAGCAGGTTTACCAACAACGAATATTCCCAAGGAGGTTTGCGTCAGCTTATAAAACATAAGCCAAAACGTGGTATATATTGGAAAATGATGCCCTTTGTATTATTAACTTATACCACGACAAATATAGTATGTTATTGTGTTGCCTTTTTTTTTGTTAGTGACAATGTGCCAACCGCCCACGGTGTCTGGGTTAGGCTTAGGAAGTAGACGATTATTTCCTAAAATTCCTCTGAGATTCCTTTGATTCTTATTTCATTTGATTCCTTTGAAGCAGTGATGGTCAGTGGCATTGACTATGGACTGCCACGCAGCAGATCCATGGTTCGAATGCCGCCGCGGGCTTGAGCTTCACCGCATGGTGGAAGGGTATTTTGCGATTGCCCGCCTGGCTAGCGACAACCCCAAACTATGTCTCAAGGTGACGGGCGCAGTTCAATTCGTGACTTGTAATGATATGCAACTGTTATAGGCAGAGGTTAGTCAGCTTAACATCAGGTTGGCCTCGAGCTAGTTCCGTCACAGTAACATAAAGATGGAATATGGTTTCTCCCATTTTCAAACTTACATATGTATTTTATGTTTTGAAGTGATTACATGCATTTAACCCGCCTGATGGTACATATCAGCGTCTGTCCATTACAGTATATTATAATCGTTCTCGTTCTACTTGGCACTGCACTGCGCTCGCCGAAGACGACACGAAACGAACGATCAAATACGCATGTTTTGTAAGTTAAGTAACATAACACTTAAAAATGCCTAATTTTATAAATTAAAATGTATTTGCTTGATTGAAATATAAATTTGCTATCGATCTAGAACATGTTTAAAACGTCTCATTATACTATTCAAGTTTTTAATTACGAGGCGATTGCAATTATTAATTTACAATTGTGAAACAACTCATAACTAGACTAGGTAATTGTGTTCGCAGCGGTAGCAATCCGCGATTGTGTTATGTTGCTAATACAACTTTCGCAATTACTGGTTTAGCTTATTTGTTTGAATAGACGTAAATACCATAAAAATATTTGAGTTCTACCTCAGCTTGAAAAGTCGCTATGAGAGGTATACCTAACCTTACTTGTATCAGACAAGTAATGAAAAATCAGGGCTTTAATTAGGATTTTGGCATGGTATGAACCATATTACATAGAATATCTTCATGTAATCGTACAAAACATTTAGATACGAGTACAATGCAATGTGTTAATGCCCGCCCTGTAGCAAACTCAGCTAAGGAACTAAGGCTAGAAGTATTCAATTTACTAGAAAAGCAAATTATTGGCTAGGTACTATGAGTTTTTTCATTGCTACAAGAGATATTTTGGTTACCTTTGTAAAAAGCATTAGCACATAATATCTACCACAAAATAATTAATCTTTATGAATGAAGTAAAATCTTTGATGCGGATTACCAATAGTGTCAGGGATAGAACAGAGTCTTGTAGTATATCAGCGTTAATAGGTTTAAGCTTAGAACAAAAGCCACAATAGTTTTGAAGTTCATGCAACATGCTAAAAAATCAGCAATTCACTTGCAAGATGGTTCTTTTGTTAAAAGAGCCCTAACACAGATGCTAGTAGACTAGTAGTCACCTCTAGAAGTGCATACTTAGAACAAGACATTGGCTATTCGTTTATCTTATCCATTTGATTATCTCGGCTGGCGTCGTCGCTAAGACCTCAATTACGTTTCTTACCACAAAGAAAATTGGCCTTTATAGTAATAATTCTACCTGATTGTAAAACAAAAATAAACAAAATCCTTAATTGAAACAATATAACACTCCTTTAAATTATCCCATTCATTACCTTAATCAACAAGCAGGTTTTATGTAAACTTTTAAGTAAAAATATATACCTAAAACGAGTAGTGAAATCAAAATATGTCTGAAAGTGATTCGAAGATTGGAGAACAAGTTATTCCAATTTTAAATTCCAAAACCATCTGACGTATTTGTAATTAACGATTAAGCATAATTTTCAAAAGTATTTGGAAGCACTCATATTGTGTTAAAATTGCGCTATTATTCTATTTCGCACATATTTTTTTTGGTTTTTAAATTTGCTTATTACAATGTAGGACTTGCACAACAATTGACTGTTGATTCGTGGGAGACTTCAAAGACATTGTGTGTGTTCCGGTATTGTTAAAAAGCGTTATGATTTCTTATGTTTGCTTCCTTGTACGTATCTGTTTAACTGTTGCTATTTTTTTCCTTTATTAAATTCACCATGTAAAACTGGCTCAAATTTTGAGAGCTTTTTGTATTAAAATGACCAACTTTCAGAAAATAGCTACAGTATATATTATAGTCAAGGCTTGGTCTATTATGTTAAATAATATGAAAATATATTATACTAGCTTTCCGGGCGCGGCTCCGCCCGCGCCTATGTCGGTTATCGCACAGAAGCATTAACCTGTTTTTGCGCAGTTGGATAAAAACTATCCTTTGTTTTTTCCCGGGTCTCAAACTATTTCCATACCAAATTTTATTCGGTCCAGTAGTTTTGGCGTGAAAGCGTAACAGACAGACAGACAGAGTTACTTTCGCATTTATAATATTAGTACTGATTGTGTTCTGATTAGTACTGATTGTGTTCCGACCAGACAAACTCACAGTTTGTGTAATACCTACGTTTTGAAACAAGACGCTAGCTAGGTTTGCTTTAAATATATCTGTTAACTTATTACATCAAGCTATATGTAAAGAAGATATTAACGAAATTCTTAATATCTCATTCCATCATATAACATTCATATTTCATATTTATGAATATTTTTATTTCAAAGTCTTTTGAGAAACCCCGCTGAGACCAAAACCATTCCGGGCAAAGGTAATCCAGATTTTCCGATTACATACAGTGGCAGCCCCAATGCTCCGAGCTCCGAGGGATGTTAAACCTGTGTGACCCATTAAGATTAAAGTCGGCTCATCTACCTTTTTGAAAATGCCAGATATGGTTGTATATCGGAAAAAAACTGTTATCAAATGTAAATTGTCATGAATAGCAATCTGAAAAGTAACTTGTTACCCAACTATATCATGAAAATAATATCGCCTATGTACGGTAGAGACTATATTACATAGTGTAATTTTTCATCGGTACCTTTCCATAATACATTACTAGTGTTGACAACAAGACGGCTGGGTCTTTGTCGTGGGTCGCTTCGGTTCTTTAGTGGACAAGAAGAGTAAACTGTATCTTAGAAATAAGGTGATACTTCACAAAATTTGCTTTCGCCCTGTATTAGCCTATGCCTTGGTAGAATATAGATAGATATAGAACCAGACCAATTCCATAAACATATTTGTGTGATCCAGAATCGCTTCATCCGGATTGCGGTAGGCACACTGGCACTATATTATGATCTTGAATAGTCGCCTTAATTTAATGGGAGATAGACTCCCACTAAATTGAGGCGACTGCGTCCGTTGATACTTCGCCGCGGTCCCCCGTCACCTGAACCTATATAGGTACAGATAGCAATGCCTATTCAGGCCTTCCCATCCTCTCATCATAGCCTTTACGTTGGCAGCTTTAGCGTTGTCAGATAGTCGTGCCTGTAAAACAGGTATTTGAGGTATCCCAGGTTCAGAGGTAATTACAGGTTTACAGGTTATTTTGTCAAACATATTCCTGAGCTCATCCTTAATTTTTATGTAAGAAAAACGTGGAGGTATTCTCTATCCAACAAAAAAAGTTCATCAACATTGAATAATCCAGTAAATAGTTAAGCGTCATCACAAATACAAATGTATACGTATTCGTTGACTTCAGAATCATGCTGACATCCTCCATTGTCGAAAATCTTATAAAAGTGCTTAAGTCCGATATTAGACGTATTTTTATAATATTTACTGAAGGGGTGTTACGCACAAGCTACTACAGTAAATCAATATTTATTTAACATATGTTTTCAAAGACCGCTGCACTGCTGCAAAACAAGTGCCAAAAGTATTTTATTGTGTGGCACTAAAAAGTCGGAAGAAACTGTAAAATATACCCTGCAATATAAGTCAAGAATTAGGGTCATTTAAACTTACTTTCCATTCAAATTTACATGCTCAAATATCTCATACTCTAATTTTACCTGTTTTTTTTTTAGTTTTTACCTATATTAAAAAAGCAGGTTTTCCAGTAAACTCGTGTCTATTATATTATGTCTATGATAACTTCTTATGGGTTGGTTTTATTAAGCTTTTTCGGTAAATTGTTTAGGCACTATATTCGTTTCAGTTTTGAACCCCTAAAGTAAATAGAAGTCTAAAAATTATAAAATTGGTCTAGTTTTCAATTATGAGATTTATAGGAACAAATATTGAACAAATCAGTTCAAAATAAAAGTTCAACAAATGTTGAACAGGGGCAGGCAGGGGCTTGGGGATCGCAGAGTAAAACGGCAGTTGTTCAGAAGGCGCTGCTGCTTCTCCAAGGTGCCCTCCTTGGAGTTATTCTAGCCTGTAACCCCACGAGGACAAATGTATACAATATCAATTCAAAAACTACGAAATTAATGGCATACAAGAAAAATTTACTTGTAAAATTAAAAAACTTGTAAAAAATAGGTCGGTTAGCATTTTATAAATAGACAAATTCATTTAAACCGGCAACGCAACTTTAAGACCTCTGGTAATGCGGATGTCCAAGAAGATCTGTTCTGTATCGACGGTAATCGATTACCGTCAGATGAGAAGTAGTTTGTATAATTTTGTAATTATTGAAGAACCTTATCGACTTAAGTACCCCTTTTATATTCAGACATACTCGTATTTTTGTCTCAAAACCATTATACATATAAGCATACCATCATTTCACATAATCTAAGCGTGAAGCACATGAGGCGTGGTTGAATTTCACAGGGCATTTGGTGACATTTCACGGTTAAGTTCCAGAAAGGTGCGGAAGCCACGTATGACCCGACACAGTGCCGGATTAGGGCGAATTTAGGTCGGCCCATCGAGTATCGATTGGGTAAACTAAAGGCGTAACGTACTGACGAAGCCTAACGATGCTTGACAGCAAGGTTTAACAGTTATCAGCATCTAATTATGCAAATTTAATACAAATACATACTCGCCTTTAATAGTAGAGGTATATGTTCAACAGTGGACGTTTTGCGGTTGTTGATGATGATAATGGAGGCATCATGCAGCTCGATCTACGAGTATTTATTAATTATAAGGAGATGTTAAATTAAACATGATATCATATTGGCATCGCCTGAAGGTCTCAACATCCACGACTCGCCAAACATGTTTTTGTTATAGGGGTGAGCCTGTTTCATCTACCAAATTACGGAGTTTCAGTCTCAGACTAGTACAGGATTTTTTTTCCATAAAAAGTTACTTTAATATATTCAATAACTTTATTTCTCGATGGTTTTGATGGTCCCTTGTCGCACTGTCTTCAATACTGGGATCTATGACCCTTGGATCATAGCCAGGACCACGGGATACCAAAGGCCAAAGCAGCCGTTCGGTACACATACATTAATGAGTTTGTCTATGTTAGTCTTGTGATAAATCTTTTATTTATTGTTTTGTCTAATCTGAACTTTACCATAAATATATAGTTATACTCGTATTATCTATTATTATACGAAATAAAAGAATTTATAAATTATTACTTTATGTATGTTAAGACTTCCCCGTTTGTTGCCTAGCTTGAAATTCACCCCCAATATATGATAGCACAAAAATATATATAAAAATAAAATATTTATTATCAATCAAATTTTAAAATGATCCAATATTGTTGTAAGAGCATAATCGCAAAATCTGCTTAACTTTATCTTGTTAAATTTGAACGTGATAACTTAATTCAACCCTGCTTATACATAACAAGTCATAAACTTGGATGAAAATGAAGCCTCATTCTGTTAAATAAATGTAGCCGTTACTCGTTTGCGGTGCCTTCGGTCGGTGGAGCAACAGCAACCATTGATTAAATATAAAGAAGATACATTATACTTCGATATGGCTACTTAGTTATAGATTTCAAATGCGTTGCAGGAGAACCTAAACATAAAATATAGACTTTTTTTTTATCTACGGATTATAGTCAAGGTTTGATATTATGTCAAAATTTATGATGTCACAGTTTTATATATTTTAAGTTCTCTAAAAGTAAAGGAGACTCGACTTAGTCTCCATGTTATCACCACGCACCGGTTTTGAGCGGCATTTTGGATATACCGCTATTGCACGGTGATAATAAAAATCGGCCAAGTGCGAGTCGGAGTCACGCACGAAGGGTTCCGTACCATTAACTATACAAAATTAGACTTCATATTTTAACCTTTTTTGGTTTAACGTGCGCGAGTCCAACTCGCACTTGGCCAACTTTTTGTATTTGTTGTTATAGCAGCAACAGAAATACACCATCTGTGAAAATTTCAATATTTAGCTATCACCGTCTTCTTGGGATACAGCCTCATGACAGACGGACGGACGGACAGCGAAGTCTCAGTTATAGGGTCCCGTTTTTACCCTTTGGGTACGCAACCTTAAAAAGTATCTAAAATTGTGACATCAAAAGTTGTGGGTTGTGACGTTTAGCAAAACTTGACTATCATGCTTTTCATGAGTATACTAATAGGTATATTAGCTCTTGCCAAATAACTATATAGGGGTTGATGGAGAAGCCTAGGTATAGTATACCATGTTGATTTAAATTACCGATCTTACACCATCATGGTCAGACTTTTACAGGTTATTTCATACTTTTTAGTGTATCAATTCATAATTTCGGAGTGACCCACCATACGTTACAAATATATATAAAATTAATATATAATCAAAACCTCTTCCTTTTGAAAGTCAGTTAAACATTTTGAGCTTGACTTATCATATAGTGCCATTAACGTGTGCCCGGCACTTATAAAAAAAAAACGAAACATATTATTGTCAATTGGTTTGACTGTGTTCTGTTTTAGAATTTAAAATTTGAAATTCCCTCTTTTCTTCTTGTTCGGGTCTATTTGAACGAGGCATGGACGTCTGTCCGTAGTAAGTAGCGACGTATCTACCTATTTCAACTGTCAAAGAAGGTTGAAAGTATTTTAATATTACAAGGGGCAGTCAAAACACGATTCAAATATCTCAAAGCAAATATCTGCGGCTAAGCCGGACTCGAATTGATTTTGGATGTAATGAAAGCATTACCACATGAGTTATTTCTGTTCAGGCAATTGTATATTTTGATTCATTTAAAAGGAATATGTTAATGTTTCTCATAATGTGAAGAATTTATTCATGAATGCAGACTCATGATATGTATATTTAAATAATAAAAACATCTCCTTCGTTCTTTAATATTTCAGCAGTCATATGACACAAAACTAAGGTACGTAGGGGATTTTCAGGGTTCCGTAATAGGAAACGGGTCCCTTTTACAAAACCTCAGCTGTCCGACCGACCTTTTAAGTACGTAGTTTTTCTATACAAATGTAGTTTAGCCATATTTTTAACCTCCCAACCTCATTAGAGAATAGATCTATTCTCAGCTCAGTATGAATTGAAAAAATAATAAAAATTAAATTTGTAAAAAGAAAGAACATAATATTTTAATTTTTATATATTTTGAATTTAAGAGGGTCAAAATGCAGGGCCCATAATTTTGAGCGAAAATTGACCTGAGCGTAGAGGTTAATACCAAGTGTATAAACTCAGATAAATTTTGCATGCATATTCTTGAGCCTAATACCTATGTCTATTAAGTCTAATATGTCTATGATTCTAGTTTGCGAATTTCCGTTAAACTATGTATTTTCAAAATGATTCGAAAACATTGATTTGTATGTGAATGCTTATTTTTCACATTTAGAGATAAAACAAGTAAAAAGAAAACCGGAAAACAAAAGCATAGATATTAAGCTCAGGGATATACAAGCCAAATTTCATCGAGTTTGTAAACTAGGTAATTAAAATATGACGGAACTTACGAGTACTTATATGGAAAGAGCTATTAAGATACTAAAGTTAAATGGCTGTATCTATAGAACGGCTGGAGCTAGCTCATAAAAGTTTCACAGAATATGTGTAAGTATGCTTGCTTCATAAATAATATTAATGAAAAGTAAAAAAATGGTGTCCCCATCAAGAAATGTGTTTAATAACGTTTTTACTTTTCACTCTATCGTAAAAACGGTAACATACAAACTTTAAACTTGATATTATTATTGTCCAATGTATAACATACTGCAAATGATACAAAAAAATGGCCAAGTGCAGGTCGCACTTCCAATAAGAATCTCGATGTGTTTGAAAATAACAATGTTTTTTTAGTACATCTGTGTTGGTACGGAACCCTTGGTGAGTAGTCCAACTCGCACTTGGCTGTTTTTTTAAATTTTTTAAATACATTATTATACTTAAGAGTACACAACGTTGTTGTGGGAATAACAACCTTATAGCCTTTCCGCATTTTATTCTACCGCATTTTCACACCCTCTCTTGATGTAGCTCATAAATTTAAAGTTCTGGCTAGAAAGTTCAACAAAAACATTAACACTACTGAAATTTTGCCAGAGCTAAGTGCAATGCTATGTACCAGGTGTATTAAATGAAAGAAATAACGATTTACGCTGTTTTTCAGAAACTGCTTACGAAGTTTTGTACTCTATTTGTCACTCCTATGTTTACAGCTCTAAAATTATTTTAAATATTATATAATTAAATAATAAGGGTCCCGTTTTTACCCTTTGGGTACGGAACCCTAAAAAGAACAAGCAAAGTATCGAATTTACGGACAAATAAACTCTAATTCATTGCAGGAGCGTTTTTTGAATTTGGAACATTACAACGCTCCAGCAATGTTGTATGAAACGGCGTGCCGGGATTATTAAATACTCTTTGGTTGGATCTCTTTTATCATTCTTGGCATAGCAAAGTAGTTCTATCTGTTTAGTACACATTGCGTTCACGTGGCTGTATAGCCATAAATGCGTTTGCCTTTCAGCACAGATGATAAATATAAAATTGGCGGCAAGGTTTAAAATTCGTCTTGATTTGTTATTTTTTTTTTTATTTCTGATAGGCAAGCCTTTGACCACAATCTATTAAATATTAAATATATATATTAATATATATATTTATATATTAACATATACTTCATAAATATTCATTTAATAATTAAAATGAGTTCCAACGGTTCAGAGAAAGAAATAGAGATTGATTGTACTCCACCAAATTTAAGATTAGAAGTCAAAATGGCAATGGGAGACCTGCTTCCAGCGAATTCAAAACATAGAATGTTTTATTTCCCTGCATTATTTTGAGAAAAGCATTATATATGCTTCGGCGGAAATGGCAGTTGCCTGTCTCGTATTAGTGAAGTCTTTGCCTATGTCTTGCCCTTCAAACTCATGCTCGACCTGCAAAATTGCCTATTTCACGGCTTTTGCAATATTGTACTATTATTCCAAAACCTAGGATGAAAGAATGTTGTATTTGTATAATTTGACATTTAAAATAATCGTATCCCACCCCATTGAGAGCTCTAAACAAAGGTTGGAACAATATATATTGTTCCAAAGTATATTATACAATATTGGTTTTCTCTAACCAAAACATGCACATTTTCTTGCTTCGGATTATTAATAATGCGCGGTATATGATGGTAGTTTTACAGAAGATGCCACTGCCAACCAACTGGTCCTTTCGTCTCCCGCTATGGAGGGGGAGGATTGTGAATTGTAATTCTAACCCCGCACCCTTAAAAACCTATGGTCACTATTTTTACTGACAAGCTGAAAAATATTGCACCAAATAAAATTACTGTTTCGATATTTTTGGCAAACTCCGGCTCAGTGTAATATTCATGATGGGCAGCCTCCTAATGATGGAACAAACATTGCCATCATTAGAAATAATTTGAGAAATTGCTTTAGGCAATCTCTCTTATCCTACAAGTATCAAAGTAACAGATACCTACATTAGTCGAATTGTTTAAACATATAAAGACGTTATATCATATACATAATTATTATATTTTAATCAATTATTTATATACATATATATAATTGATTAAAATATATTAATTATAATATATACACTACTATATAAATATAGATATGTCGCTTCAAGTTGTCCAGAGAATAAAGTATTTGTAAATATTTATGTACTACCGTATCAAAAGTAAGAAGAGACTTGATAATATTTTAACATCTCAGTTAAGAAGTCTAACTGAAATTTCTTTCCTTCACATTTTAAGGTGCTTTACACACGCATAATCGTAATAATTTTATAATCCGCCGTATTTCATCATCAGATCCCTATAGCCGCGTTAATGAGGGAATGTATGATTTATTCACGTTCATAATGTACCTTAAATCTAGGGAATAAAGGCGCGTACTACCGCCGCGTATTCTTTCCTTGGTCATTTATCAAAATAATGGGAAAATTATGGCAACGTGTGAGTATTTATGTGGTCTTCATTGTAATCAGGATGTCTTCAGTGACCATAAAGTAAAGGTCAGACATATAATTCTGGTGCAAATGTTTTAAATTAACTAATGAACCACAGTTGTGTCATGCGAAGCACTAGTAACGAAGTTTGCTTAGCTGTTCTTAAGCTATCAGCAAAGTTAATCAACGTCTGCCGCGGTCATGAGTTTTATGGGTGACCACTAGTGACATTACTACTGGGCGCTTCCGTGCTTCGGAGGATAAAAATAAATTCTATACAAATTCTCTATAAAGCAATAAAACAAACTTATTCTACTTATACTACTCATACTTGAGACATTTAAATTGTAATTTAAATATTAGTATTATTATTCAATCGTAGGTAATTTTTAATCAGTTAGAGAGCACCAAGTTAAGTACATGACGACTAAATGTGCGTTGCACTATTGAATACAACAGCAACTTTAAGGACTTTCATTCGAAATAGTTATACAAATTTAGATTTTAGAGTAAAGAGAATAAGTACTACCATAAGTTGGAGAATTTTTAGTGTAGCAAATTTTTATAGAATCACCAGTAACGTTCTGAATCAAATGTTTCTGTTGAATTACATTGATGTTTCCATATTCAAGTAGTTGTAATTCGAGTATCAACACGTATAGCAATGACTAACAACAATAATAATTCAACTACAGTAGATAATATGTGCCCGTGGGTTCTAGGCTAGAATGTCACCCTTCCATCTCTACTCGTGGGTGTTGTAAGAGGCGACTAAGCGTAACACCCCAGAAGGTGGGTAGCAGCGCTTTCTGAAGAACAGATATCTCAAACTGCGATCCCCAAGCGAAAGATGCCTGCCAAGCGTGGGGATTATGGCAACATAATATAAAAAAAAAAACTAAATGGGGGAGGCAGTATTCAGCAGTGGACAATACGGCTGATACAGTACAGATAATGTTTCACACATCTATTAAAAACAGGCTTCAATATTTCTAAACATGATTACAAGCACTATCGCGTGCTAAGCGAAAATCATATCAAACAAATTATTGGAGTATAAAATTTTATGCCCAAAGCGGGAATCGAAACCCGCGTCCTCCGATATCGCGTCGGATGCCTTAACCACCTCGGCCTCCTGGGACTTCGGCATTTCTGCCGAAATGTTGTACTCCAATTGTATTACTTTAACCGTTATAGGGGACGGTGCGCGGCCATCAACCAGACTACTAGACTTCATCTGATCGAAAGAAGTGTTTTTTCAAACACTTAACTCTCGGTATGATGTCGCTACCCTGAGACTCAATATATAAAAAGCTAACTAAGGTAACACGAAAAAAAGACAATTTAAGCCATAGTAGACAATATAAATCCAAAGCAGCATTTCTCACATTTCCGTAAGCAGAAAAAACTGTCAGCGATGGGGGCTCAAATACTTTTAAATACAGGATTTGAGGGTTCATTCCAAATCAAAGGAGTAAAGGCATGTGTTTATGAGTATTTATTGTAAATATCCCGCAAAACAGATTTCGTTTCTCCATCAAAGCTGCGATTACCATAAAACCATCTGAGCGAAAAGCATGTTTTCGTATGCCATTACAAAAACGATCCGCGATACGCTCCGTCTGTTAGACCCGTAAACGCGCCGAGCGCACGCCCCACCAATGAAAAGGGATAATTGCATATTCTCTCCCATTATTTTTTCTCATTTCACCTTGCGAGCTGCTTATCCAGCTAAATTGCGTTTCGAAAACTCGTTCTTTATTAGACACGGGGCGACGGCACTTTGTTATCTCAGTTTTATGGGTCAACTATGGAGAACGTGAGGTTTAATTTTAATGGATAATTAAAATTATGAGGGCTTAACAATTTCGCAAATAAATTTTGTTCGGGTGATTTAGTTTACTAAGCTAAGAAATAATAAACACTTTATTAGAAATATTGAATGTAGCTATGCTTGTAATATAACTGAAGAATAAAATAAATTCGAACCATTATTTTTCAATAAGTAAGCAAAGTAATTCTAATAATTCTTTGAACCAAGAGCATTTTATGAATTTCCGCCTACTGCTACTACCTTCAAGTAGAAAATTTGTTGCTAAGCACCTAACAGTGTGTTCCAGCAGCAGTCCTTAAGACTTATTGGACATGATTGGACTTAATAACTGTATGTTTCAGTGTGACGGGCGCAGTGCAGTTCGTCACTTGTGACGGAACGCATCAGTTATAAGCAGAAGACACCGCTTAACGTCATGTGGGTCTCGTGCTTGTTCCGTCACAATACCATAAAAAATACTACATATAATACATAACAGCTTTGTAGAGTCAGAATTTTCCAGCAACTATTTTCAAAATGTTTCCTCTTTCAGCAGTGTAATATCTATAAGAGTTTTATTTTATCCGGAAACAATTTCGGAAGAATGATTTTCAATTCGTCTTTGCTAATCTCAAACATGCCACTGCTTTCTTATCTGTATCCCTAATGTAATGATTGTGATCGTTGCTGTGAATCGTTTAAGTTATTAAGAGAATACTTAATATATTGACATATAAATAGAGTAAGAAAATTTAAAATACTGATTTGTTTTAAAAAAAATATCGCAACGATCTACCATTACATAAACAGTTGAAATTCCACGCTTCTGTAACATAAAAATTCTGTCCCTTAGCCACAGTTTCCTACTAGATTGCACCATATGACAAAATGCTTTGGAAATACGTGAAATAAACTAGCCACGGCGTGGCCTAGTGATGGAGATCGCCGGGACACATAGCGCGAAACCGGCAGAAACACCCTTCACAGACACCAAGATAAGCACAATCAGTGTGCTTCAGCAAAGACCGGCCCATCGTAATGGGTCGAGAAAAGCCAAGGGCAGAGGGCGCACAACGCCCTGAACCCTTTTCCCCACAGCAAATATATGCAGTGAGAAGAAACCACACGAAGTTTATTATTTAGCAACATCCATTAGATAGCTACAAGTATCTTAAATTAAATACGACTGTCTCCCACATACATCATGTATATAAAGAATGTTACGAATCCGATCTTATTCTCAGAAGCTAATTACTTTGTCTGTCGAAAGTTTAAATTGACCAAGCTTAATGTTTGGTTCTACATAATTAAAATATTTCGATCTCCACCGCCGGTTTCAGCTTCACCGCATGGTGGTAGGGCTTGTATGGCACTTTGCGAATGCTTGTATGGCAAGCTACCTATTGTAATCTATTGCCAAGCACTTAACAGTGCGTTCCAGCTGCAGTTCATGAGAGCCAGTAAAATTACAGGCAAATGAGACTTAACAACTGTAGTCTCGGTCACGGGGTGCTATTTAGTTCGTCTACTAGTGACGAAATGTATCTGTTATAGCTATAGGCAAATTTTACCGCTTAACATCAGGTCGGCCTTGTGCTTGTTCCGTCAGAATACTATAAAAAATTCCTTTCATGGTTTTAGAATTCAGGAGTATAATGTACTCTATATCTCGTTATATAACATACTAGTAACGCCCCTAAATGATAAGTAGCCTATGTTTATCCAGCGCCTCATCTTCCTCTATACCAAACTTCATCAAAAATGGTCCAGCCGTTTGATCGTGAAGAAGTAACAAAAATATAAAAACACACTCATAAAATTTCGCCTTTATAATATTAGTGTGATTAGATAGTTACTGGTGTACCATTTAGAGACAATATATTACACTTTCAATAAGATTTACGAACATGTAAGGGAAATAACTATAAAATAAATATAAATTCTGTAATACATATTAGAAATACAAAAAGAAATTGTTAGGGCGTGAGTGTATATGTTTGTTACCCTAAAGGCTAAACCTATTGGGATGAAACTTATAATATCGATAATTTAGATGTTGCATTATCACATACTTTACATTATCATCATCGTTACTGTTCATTGTCTCCGCGAGTGAAACACGTGGCGCACGCAGCTAGTCCTAAAGTACGCTAGAAACAGTAAACGTCATAATATTGATCCTTGCGGAACTGTGTCATATTCAAAAGTTTTGTGTGTCAACGTGTAATAATGGTGGTTAATTAATGACTAGCTTTCCGGGCGCGGCTCCGCCCGCGCGTATTTCGGTTATCGCGCGAAAAAAATAACCTATTTTTGAGCAGTCGGATAAAAACTTGCCTATGTTTTTACCCAAGTCTCAAACTATCTCCATACCAAATTTCATTCAAATCGGTCCAGTGGTTTTGGCGTGAAAGCGTAACAGACAGACAGACAGACAGACAGACAGACAGACAGACAGACAAACAGACAGACAGACAGACAGACAGACAGACAGACAGACAGACAGACGGACGGACGGACGGACGGACGGACGGACGGACGGACGGACGGACGGACGGACGGACGGACGGACGGACAGACAGACAGACAGAGTTACTTTCGCATTTATAATATTAGTACTTATTAATTGCCCGTGGGGTGTCGGGCTAGAATGTCAACCCTATCTCTACTCTTTGTGATGCAATTTTAGTTACTACAAGTTTAGTTACCACCGACATCCAACAGAAGGATATATTGTCTTAGTACTTTTAGAGACGGACAAATCGCTTACCTTATAGAAAGCGGTCACGCCGGTTCAGGTGCAGTGTCGCCATCCTCGTTCTACTTGAAACTGCACTGCGCTTCCCAATCTAAGACTAGTATTATTATCCAACAGTTTCATTTGCTACAGTGCTCTTCACATCTAAACACAGTAGTGTTTAAATACTGCTGTTGTAGGCAGAATATCTGGGATAGGTGGTATTCTCTAAGAGGGACTCATGGTGTGTCGTTAGATAACATTTTGGTTGAAAACACATGAGCATTGCGGCTGGTTGGTATATTATAGTCATACAAACTCCGTTGTATCTGAGATAAATTTTCTGTACGTTTTAGTATATTATAAATATCTACAAAGACTTGGGCGTGCCAAATAATTTTTTTGCGGAGCCAAGAAAGACGTGCGTATATTTTGACAACTGACGTGATACTAACAAAATGGCAGCCTTTGGATTCCTTTATGTGTATGCAGTATTAATACATACATTATTTTCTTCAAATAAGCCAGATAACGTAAAGAAATCTAAATAACAGACAAAGATATTGAAGATTAAATAATTCGGGCGTTGTTAGGCCTGATGAGTGAGGTTAGAGAGTTCTACGGTATATTAAATTTAATTGACTTAATCTATGTGATATTTGGATCAAAAATAACAATGATAAAAATAGTAGGTACATTGTAATACAAGTGCGGAAAGAAGGTTATTGTAAACGAGAGGATAATATCAAACTACAGTTCCAAGTTTACAATAACCTATACGCGCGAGTGAAACTCGACGTTTTACAACGTTAGAAAATTAAAAGTGAAAAAGAAGGAAATAAAAACGTAAGTAGATTGAGTGCTTGCCTCTTCTACTATGCCTTGCGGAGTATGATCTGATTTTAGTCACAAACACTCTCAACGCACAGTGATAACACTAATCACGCTTAGTTTAGAAGTTATGGTGTTTTTTTTTCAAAATTCCGCCTACTCGCTTATTTCATGTAAATAATTATATAGATTATGTTTATAGAACTACGCGCGTAATTCGCGCTAATTTAAATCTCACGCTCGCCTAAACCAAAGAGTATAGATACTCTACTTTGCTATAGTGCGTTAACCAAGGAGTATATAATCTTTGGTTCGTGGCTAGACAAAGAGTCTATACATATTCAATTCAAAAATGACCATCATGTTTTAATGTAAATAATTAACGATAGAATGATTTGAAATTTGAGATATTTTGCTTTTGAATCCGGTCATATTTGTCGTTTAAGAAAAGTTGTTACATTTTCATAATTTTTTTCAAGTTAATGCCGTTTGTAACATTTCAGCATAGAATAAATTGCCCATAGTATAGATGTCTTTTTAGTTTTAGCAATCTCATTAAAATACGGAAAAAGTACTATTTTGGAGAAAATGCTAAATTTTTCTCGTTTTTCCGCATGTAAAAAAAATTCATATAATCCTATGTATTTTTCTTTTAATTTCGCGGGAAGCAAGTTTTCCATTGCCAATTTGGCTTCTGATCTTAAATCTTGTGGAGTACAATCAATCTTCATTTCACATTCCGAACCGTTGGAACTCATTTTAATTATTAAATTTATATTTATCAATAATGTTAATAACAAATCAAGACAAAATTCTAGCTTTGCCGCCAATTTTCTGTTTATCATCTGTGCCGAAAGGCAAACGCATTTAAATAAAAAAAAAAAATATTCACGTGAACGCAATAATTTGTACTAAGCAAAGAGACTTACTTTGGCAAAATGATAAAAGAGATCCAATCAAAGAGTATTTAGCACGCCGTTTAATACAACATTACTGCAGCGTTGTTATATTCCAAATTCAAAAACGCTCCTGAAATTGATTTTATTCTCTTTGTTCGTAAATGTGATACTTATCGAGTTCTTTTTTCGAAAATCATGACAATATTTCCATGCATGTTTGAGAAAATATAATTTTATCATAAGTTTAGTAACTGGTAAAATTATACAATATCATAAACTTCGTTTTAAGTTTAATTTAAAAAAAAAAATAAGTCGTCACCATGGAAGCGTAGCCGTATGGAACTATTTGCGCGTACTTCTTGTTAGTGTAAAAAATTCAGTAACAAAACATTATTACGTTTTTTTTTGTAAATCATCATACAACTTTTGAACGTATTCCTGAACATATTTTGGTCAGGGCTTATAAAAATATTCAAAAGGAACAAACTAGTAAACAAAAAAGGAACAACTAGCGCACTCATAACAGAGAACAAACCAGAAACCGCGTCAACCTTATTTGCGCAGTGCACTTTGTCTAAAAACAACACGAACCTCAAGCGTCAGTACTTTTCCAGCTCTGCCTTAAAACACGTTCACTGCTTGATCGTTTTTTTAATGGAAAGGTTCACAAAATATTTGTATAACTTTTAAGAAAAGCAACTGAACAATACGATGATTTAGATAATAGAGCTTGAGATGTCTGCCTCACTCCTTGTGATGTTAAGAGGCACAGTAATATGCCATATTTCTGGTGTGGCATTGCCAGCTTTTTTGTCTATAGTACACAGTACATACAAATTAGTGGGAAAAATTCTCGCACCATCTTCAGGTACATTTGATGTAGCATATCTGGCGGAAGCCAAAAATACATGGAGATTAGCTTGTCCAAATACTAAATTCCCTTAGATTTTGTCCATTCAAAGACAGTGTGATATGGATACCACGTAAAGATTATTTGGAAACTTATTCCAAGGCCGAAGACGGGCTAAGTTGTTGCTGTTTCTGTGTGAGAATCTGGTCTTTTGACTGGTCTGGTGACAAGGTATCCATTCTTTTAATACTAGTAAACTTAGATAAAAATTCATCCGCTTTTCGTCTCGCTATTAACTCACGCTTGGGTACAAAGTGTTGTGTTGGCCATCACTGCCAGTATGGTACTACAGTTGACCAACTCGGCCACGTGGACTCTGTGGCTTTCTGGTTCAATTTCCCGCAATGCCAGCCTAAGCTACATCATCTGCCGGGCTTTTGACAGCACAAATGCTGCAGCTACTCTCGAACCGATTGATCTAATGCGTCACAATGACAAAAGCCTATACGACATGATTCTGGTTGCATAAACGTTATAGTTAGGGCGGCCATTAGTGTGGGACCCTAGGTGCGTTAACGTAAAATTTTTCTGAAACGTAAAGTGAGGGCTGGCGCTGCGGCTACGTTAGCAGAGCGACTCAAGCGGCGCAAGCATGCTAATTACGGTGGTGATTACATTATTTGAACCGTCTGGTGATAAGACATTGGGTCCGTGAGCTTCTTCTTTTCCAAAACTTATCAGAGCGCTTGGTCGATGTGACGCGTGAACAAAAGGCTGACAAAAGCGTTTTTTTTTTTGTTTTTTCTTTTTTTGTTCTTGATAGGGTAGCTTAGTAGGCTTTGACCACTAACTCATCTGATGGTAAATGATGATGTGGTCGAAGATGTTGTTCAGGCTAACCTAGAATTACTGGCTCTCAAGGACAGCTGCCGGAACACACCATTAGGTGCTTGGCGACAGATTTTCAACTTGAGGGTGGTTGCTAGCCAGGCGGGCATTCGCAAAGTGCCCTACCACCATGCTGTAACGACTGCCATCCTAAGACAACAACCGGGACCGACGGCTTAACGTGCCCTCCGCAGCACGGAAGCGCTCAGTAGTAATGTCACCAGCGGTCACCCATCCAACTCATGACCGCGGCGGACGTTGCTTAACTTTGCTGATCGATTCAGAATGGTTAAGCAAACTTCGCTACGAGCGCTTCGGGTCAACAAATAAGCATTGCAATTCATCTGCCAGCATGCTTTGCACGCTGGCAACTGGTTGTGGCTGGAGCATTTAGACTGCCTGTAAGCCTACAATAGCCTCTAAGTTGCCTTAATGATTTCGTTATAGTATAGCTGTAGTGTTGTTATTAGTTTGTGGTTTTGATAATAAAGGCATACCGTTAGAAAAAAAACTGGACATGCCGTTTTTTATCATAAAAGATACTAAACTATGAAATCTGGGTACGACCCCGTGCTCCACCTACAAATAAACAGAGAAAAAATATACCTACTCGTTTTTGAACTTAAAAACAGAAGTAAATAAACGAGGACCGTCGGTGCTAATAGATTACAACCGAATTTTTTTATTTTTGGTTGTTGAAACTCAAATTCATGTATATTACTGATAGAAGATATTTTAGGTTTTTAAAATAAATGTGAAGTCGCATATCAACCGTTATCGATTTAATCTTCTGATTTTGAGACATTGACATCTTGGACTCAATGACGCTGACATTGACATTTATGGCAGTCCAGTGTCCTGTCATATCTGAATGCTGTCCGCAGTCATGGTAATAAACATTACCGTGCCGCAGTGATCACTCTCTTTTTCGTTTGTTTTTTTTTCTATCCACGTGACATAAGAAGCCACATTAAGAAGTTGAAGAGATTCGCTCGGGACACATTGTCATTTAAAATTTCAGTTGGAATACTAATAATAAAGTTTACACCGTGGGAAGTGACAGTTCACAGTGGAATTAAACAGTGTGAAAAGCACAAAGTAGAGAGGCAGAGGATGTAAAAGAGAGTGAGTACATAAATAAGAAAACTTTCTATGTAAGAGTGAGACGGTTGTTCAATTTAATTGCAGTATTGTAATAAATTCTGTTCCATTATCACAGAGACTGCATAGGCACAGTCGGATTTATATTATTTATATATATATGTTGTAATACGTTTTATTTAATTTAGAGTTTTGTAGTGGCTCTTTAGTTGCGTTTTAGCTGCTACATAGAACATACCGTTAGGTGCTTGTCGACATATTTTGTACTTGAGGGTGTAAGCTAGCTAAATAGACATTAAAAATTACCCTACCATCATGCTATATCGGCTGCCACCCTAAGATAACAACCGGGACCGACGGCGCATGTCATGCGCTCAAAAATATGATTTAATTTTAAACAGTCACACCTTGGACCTATTTTTAATAATTATTAGAACTAAAAAAACATAGAATATTAACCAATAAGTACAACTGGACTGACTAATTTATAAATGTTACTTACGTTTACACCTATCTCGGTAGCAGAAGCAAAAACTATAAAATACAACAGTTAGGTTTATTAAACCAAAGAATTTGTTAGTCAATTTAGGCCCAAATGATAAATCAAAGCCAGCTGTCACATATGAGATTTATATTGGGCCATTTTAAAATGAAACAATCAGAAATATAATACAAAACTTATAAATAGAATATCCACTGACAACTTCATAGTCAAAACTGTTGCCAGAAAGAAACGGTAATATCACCTTCCTTTATGTTAAATCAAATTTTTTCTCTGTTTTGTCACATTCTGACAGTGACGTTACTTTAAGGAAGGGTAACAATTTTGGCAATGCGTCATTTTGGTAAAGACTGCCCGTAATATCAAATTACGTAATCACGAAATTGTGACACGGCACCCAAAATTATTATCAAATTTTGGGTGCCATGTCACAATTTCGGTATCGCAAATTTGAATTTTCCTCGCTAATTTTGAACCTTATATTACTGCAATTATCATCATATGCGCTGGCTACGCTCACTCCTTCGATCTCAATTACAGTAATTTATACTCGCTTAGCGGTTGAATAAATAGGAAAAGCAGTGGTACCCTTTCAGGTATCTACCTCATTGTAAATGCTATCACCACATGCTAAATTAAACCGCAATTAATCATAGAGTCCAAAGAACTTTTCTCTGTTCATCAGTTAGATGAAATCCTGTGTTAAACCTCCGTAAATCTGAAATTCAACGATTATGTAAATTCCGCTAAAATAATACTAGTAGTCTAAAAACTTTTACAAGCTCATTCGGACACCTCCAGCAACTTTAAATTGCGCTCATTAGCTTCGGAAGTTGGGCGGTCGCCGGCTGCTACTCTCAAATCTTTTGTAGTAATTTCCCACGGATTTCTGCTGATTGCATAAAAGGAATAGTTTAAGTAAAAATAAAATTTTGAAAAATGTTATGTCTACAAAATATCTGCTTTTCCTGTCTGAAGTTATCTTGCTTGGAATTTTATATCCTTGGGGTGAGATAACTAAGTTTATATCCAAAGACATACTTAAACACAAAAACATTTAACTTTATGCCGTTCGTAAAAAGTAAAAACTTTATGAGGTCCCTTATCTCCCCAGGACTTTGTAGGCACAGTTTGTATAAAACACAAGTTACTTTGTCCAAACCCATCTGGCACATCATAATCGTGAGTCCTCTTTATTTGACACCTAAAACCCTTACTTCCTCTTACTTTCCTTCCAATTGACACATTTCTAAGTCCCTAAACCTTTACTTAACGGCCACTAACCCAAAATAAAATTGTAATAAAAACAAACGCACAGCGCCTGTACACAATATTATAGCAATGAACTTAAGTGGACCGCAAGCAATTTGCTTGGAGTTAAATTCAAGACAAATATTAAATAATGTTTGCATAACATTCCTTTCTCATAAAAATAAATGAATTCTTATTCTGAAAATTAAGGTGTTTAAGTTAACACTTAAGTTTGTTGAGGGAGCTAGCTCATTAAGTTGTCTCGTAATTCTCAGCGTAAATACTGTATAAACCTTGACTAATCACGGTATGGTATTAAACAAAGTGTTTCATTGCTTTGTTAGATTTACTGCTGAACCTGATATTAAAGGATCACGGTGAAGCATTTCTCCGTAAACTGGCAAGGGAAATTGAGGTGCAAATGCTATTTTTAAAACGCTCGTACCGTGGGCCGTGGCTTGTCTATCTATACGATCAATAATTGCGTTATGCAATGTTCGCTGCGGTGTATTGGATGGGTGACCGGTTATAGAACGCTTGTGTGCATCATTAGGCACGTTGTCGCACGTCGCGCTGCTCCCGGCCGTTGTCTTAGGTCGTTAGGACGTTACACCATGGTAGTAGGTCATTTTGCAAATAACCGCCTGGCTGGCTACTGCCCTCAAGTAAAATATCTGTCACCAAGCACCTATAGGTAAAATGAAGCGGTTTTATTCATTGCATGCTGGAAGAGCATTTTGTGAATGGTCAACTGGCTAGCTGCCAGTTTTTTAAAAATGATATATACGAGTATCAGGTTGACGAGCACTTGTGACGAAATTCATCTATTATAGACAGAGGTTAGTCCGCTTAACATCAGGTGGGCGTCGTGCTTGTTCCGGTACAATCAAATTAGAAAAATAATTGAGTAGACATAGGATAATATAGCTGTTTCCTTTTTTCCATTAATTGGCATGTGAAATTTGAACAAAAAATATAAAAATAATGCATGTCATTTTAAATTTGAATCATATAATTAAGTTCAATGTTATGCTTGTAAAAATATCGTTATTACAATAAAATGTTTTTATTAGCAACCAAGATTTAAGTTTACGATGAAATAGTCTTAGAGGTAGGTTCTTTATTGAGGATGGTAGTTACTATATACACATCGCATAGCAGTTTTTATCAAACATGGCTGTTCATGGTACAAAATAAAATACAATTCTAACAATATTCCGCGTACCCTGAGGTTATATCACGTTTTCAAGCGCTCGTAGCGAAGTTTGCTTAGCCGTTCTAAATCGATCAGCTAATTTAAGCAACGTCTTTCGCGGTCAGGAGTTGGATGGGTGACCGCTACTGACATTACGTCTGAGCTCTTCCGTGCTTCTGCCCTGCTAGTGCTTCTGCCCGCCTGGCTAACGACCACCCTCAAGTCGTAAAATTTGTCGCCAAGAACCTAACGGTGTGTTTGGGCAGCTCTCCTTAAGAGCCAGTAAGTCTAGGTTTAAGCCTGTTAACACCTTCGACCACATCATCACTTACCATCACGTGACATAGTGGTCAAAGGTTTACCTATCAGAAAAAAATATATTTGCAGTATTCTCATTGAGAAATGTCAATAATGGCATGCACACAATTTTTTGTGACAAAAATGCTAAGTTAGCATATAATTTTCGACCAGTACCGACCTTGCAAGGCCATGATAGGCTAATAAATTGGTTTGGTGTGTTGATGTCTTTCTAAAACTTAATTTATAGGTGAATGCATATTTTTGGTGAGTTCCAATATCTGTTTTTGAGATCGAGTAATTCCAGTTAAGTAATAACAATACTCGATGGACAGTTAGTGAGATTATTTTACCTTCTTGTGTAGAATGTATGAAAACTGAAAGAATAACTTTTATAACAGCTAATAGGGCCCTCATCAAAACTATTACTTTCTGTCCATAGCATGAGATTCGTGTATTCTACGCTGTTTTTAGGTTCTTCAGTTTTTCAGTATCTATTCGAATCTTTATCTTTCTTGAATGCATCTTTCTGATTTTCCTCATTCTGATAGGCGTTACGGAGTAGATAGATAACAACCTTATATTCATAATCCTACTAGAACATAGAAAGATTCATTATTTAAACTAATAGATTCAAGCGTTTAGCCCATGGGATGCTGGGCTAGAATGTCACACCTTATTTTTCCCGTGGGAGGCGACTAAGGGTAAATTACCGGAAGGAAGAGCCTTCAGAAGAACCGTTATCTTACACTGCGATCCCCAAGACGCCTGCAAAGCGTTGTGATTATGGCAAACTTATTGAGGGAGGCAGTGTTCAGCAGTGGACATTTCAGCGTGTTCTATACTTATTTAGGAACTAGCTGTATTCGGCTTCGCTTGCATGTGATTTGGGTATATCCCCTGTCTCAACAGCCGTTTAGAGTACCTGAGTTTTGGAACTGGTTCAGTACAAGGCTTTTAATTTATTTGTGTGGAAGTGTGCTCGCTATATTATAAAAAAGACACGGATTTAAGCGGTGTGAAGTAACATCTACATTATAAAAATATTTGAACACAATGATCAGTAAATCGTCTACATCTCGGTTTTTAGTGAACTGATTGTGATGAATCAAGCACATGTAGCATTTCTGAGTACAGACATCATATTTCAGAAAATATACGTCAAGATGCTTCGACTACTTCTTGCGT
This sequence comes from Plagodis dolabraria, assembly GCA_963854805.1. Lineage (NCBI taxonomy): Eukaryota > Metazoa > Arthropoda > Insecta > Lepidoptera > Geometridae > Plagodis > Plagodis dolabraria. The sequence continues at coordinate 17,924,438 of OY978450.1, forward strand.
GATTTGCGTACCAACAGACATACAAACAAGAAAAAAAAGCGCATTTAATAAAATTAACTACCTTAAAAGACTTCTGTAAAACCTTTATTATCTCCTATGTACAGACAAGGCCTCGTGGGGTGCCAGGTTACAATTACACCTCCTCATATCATCCCATGGGTGTCGTAAGGGGCGACTAAGGGAAAATACTGGAAGGTGGGCAGCAGCGCTTTCTAAAGAACTGCCAACTTACACTGCGGTCCCCAAGACGCCTGCCAAGCGTGGGGATTATGGCAAATACCCCCTTAATAAGGGAGGCTGTGTTCAGTAGTGGACGATCCGGCTGTTGCAGTATAGTACAGACAAATCTGACTTACAGCTTTGTTATATGTATAGATGTATATATTATAAATTCCAATAAGTCTTCACGTGACAAAAGTAATTCGTATTACCTACTCGTAAGATAGAAAAGCAAACGGAAAAATACTCAAAGGCCTTTGACAATTTCCATTTATGGTAAACTAAAAGGAGGAAAACTACTATGTAGTTTGTGCCTTAATTAGTGCTTCTAACTTATTTTCAGCTTTGACAACTATAAAAAATCAAGAAATGATCACTACACCTAGGTGTAGTGATCAGTGTCCAGGTTAACAATATGCATAAATTTATCATCAGAAACAATTGACTTTATTAAAAAAACTGACAAAGTGATAATTGGTCCTTGCTCTTTTAGAATTCCGTATTCCAGGCGAAAAAGTAAAAATGTTCCTTAGTTTTAATCGTAGATTAAAAACTTAATTTGTTTGTTAAGTAGCAATATTGTGGCACTTAACATAGCAAAATTTCAGACTCCAACCTAGTTTCGTTTTTGAGAAGGACCCCGTAGCAAAAATGTTCTCAATCTAATTACCTTGGATGTCACCAAATTTCTTTCTTTTTTTTTTTAAATAAAAGATATAATGAATTATGCTCTAATGAGGCTCTAATGAGGGCTCCTCCTGAAAAATAATTTGATTGGATTTCAAGTCCAATATTTATCTTTGTATCCACGTTCTGCAACTAATATGAAAATTTCAGTTTTGTTTTAATTTACGTTTCCGAGCTCGCACATACGGACAGTCAGACACACAACGGATCGTTATTATAAGAAGCAAATTCATAGTTGACTGATGTCGTAAGCGCGGCAGCTAATCTGTTTTTTTTTAATATTAATAATTCTTCTTTATAATCTCTGCGTATTCCCGTATTTCAATTATGAACCGAGCGTTTGCAATGTATTTATCGAAAGCAGTGTTTGCATTATTTGAACCGTAGTGTTAGTATTGTGTCACCCCCGTTGGGTACCGGGTTAGAATTGCACCTCCCCATATCATCCTGTGGGTGTCGTAAAAGGCGACTAAGGGAATAATTATACTGGGAGGTGGGCAGTAGCGCCTTCTAAATAACTACTAACTTACACTGCGATCCCCAAGCCGCCTGCCAAGCGTGGGGATTATGGCAAATACCCCCTTAATAGAGCAGGCTGTGTGCAGCAGTGGACGATCTGGCTGATGCAGTACAGTACATTAGTATTGTAATGATTTTGTACCATATAATGTGCACGATATATACCCCCATGTTTGCCCATATTATGAGAGGTCTGGCTCAAAGTAATAATGAATGCGTTTTGACGTCAAAATTGGAATTTATTTGTGCTATGAGAATAATTATGATAACTCTGAACCTAAAGGTTTTTGGGGCGATTCAAGTGAGATAAAGTTAATCGATAGGGATAATGGGATGGTACCGAATAAATTTAATGTCGTTTTCAACCCATCATTAGTGAAATAGTCAAGATTGAGTGTAAGCTGTATGTGTTTTAAATACTATGGCAACGACTTTAACAGGAACATGAAATCACATTTACAAATTTTTGCAAACAAAATTAATCACCTCGAGTGGGAAACGAACCCCATCCCCGATTGGCAACTACTGGACAAAATATTGTACAGTCAAAATTTGTAAATATGATTTTCGCTTAGCACGTGATAGTGGATGCTTGATTTATAATTATGAAAAAAGTTTTTTAATTTTTATTGTCATCCATTTTCAAACCGAAGTATTAAAACACGTTGATATCCTTTTTATCTAATAAAATAAACGTAGTTTAGTGAAACTTAGCTTAGGTACATTTCTTTTTCTCCGGCTTTTTATCAAAACATTTTGAAATTGAATAACCTAATGATTTTGTCAGATTGTGTAACTGATTCTTGAAATATTTTAATACATGAAATTCACTCTGAGTACTTTTTTTTCAATATTTATAATTAGTTTTCCAACAGACATGGAGTTTTTCTTAAATATTAGATATGTAACTTCTTACATTGATCCTTTAATCGGCCCATACGACATCATATTGGAAGGACTTGGCATATTTTAATTCTGACGCATAGGTGTGAGTACTGAAACGATATATATTAAAACAGAATGGAAATAAAATATACGAGGCCGACAAATAGACTGTTCTCGTTCCACCGATCTAATTATAATATTATCTATCAATCTCAAAACAAAGATCAATATTGCGTTAGAACTAGTTGTGTTGTCTTATATTATGGTCACTCTAACAGGTCCTCATTTGCATGGGAACAGTTCAGCTTTTGGGTTGGAGTAACTAGCAACATGCACTCACTGGGCGTTGATGATTGCGACAATTAGACCCACATATCTATTGTCTGACAATGACAGGGGATATCAATTACGGTAACGTTAAAGTAATCAATATAGGATTTTTTTATAATCTTTTGTTGGCTTAGATAGGTCAATACGAGTATACTCGTATATGGTCTAAAACAATACAAATTAACAAAACATGATAATTTTTCCGGTGCTGAAATGCGTTCATAAGAAATGGGAGCATGACAAAATTCTAACAAACATTTTTTTTAATTTAACATAAAAAAATATTAAATAGAACTGCGAAAACAACAGGTGGCATTTCAGACGTTAATGGAGCAGGTCCAGTAACGTCTGAAATGCCACCTGACCCGCAGTCTGGACGATTTTACATCCATTTACATTCTTTGAGCGCGTTTTCTTGAGTCTTGACTCTCTCTCTCGCTGCACATTAAACTGATGCGTAATGAACCATGATGAGATAACTATAGATGATACCTTAGTAGATATTGGCAAACTATTCCAGGTGATCTCGCCAATCGCCATGCTTCAGAACTAGTAGTGCGTTAAAACTGATGGAAAAAATTAATGAACGGCCAGCCCCCACTCCCACAGAAAGCATTTCAGTTGGAAGAGCGACATCACGGCAACCAGGAGTTACAGGTTCAAGTCACGCGTGATGCCGACCCTTTCCTTTCCAAAAATGTGTACTAACGGCAGTGGTCTAAGCGCATTACTACAAATGGGATGTATTTTTTTGAGCTCGATGAATTTGTGTCTCAATTGTTTTCTTAGGTACTTATTTGGCCTAATAAAAATCGTAAATAATCTATTAAGTATATTGGGAAACACCTTTTTCAGGTAATCGAATGTAACATAAAAAACTACTTAACCGTTGTGGTTGAAATTTAAATTGGACCAACTTGGATAAACGAACAGAGCCAGCAGAGTCTCGTTAATAAGGGCTCCGTTATACCCTTTCGGTATGGAACCCTAAAAACGACTGAGTAAGGTAAATGTCTTATTTGCAACGGTCACATTTGAGGATCGTGATTACCTGCACAATACTGGGTAAACATAAAACCAAGGAATTTATAACTTAAAAATTTTGGTATAATAAGGAAAAACATCATGATTTAGAATTACATTGTACGGTGATAACAGTTGCAAAAGCAATGATTATTATCTTCCTTTGTTGTATCCAAAGTATCCTAATGTAATGTCAGGTCTTCTTCTCTCTACTATCGACAATCCAGTCCAGCTGATACATGACTATATGGTGGTAGCTAATAAGACATTTCAATAATTTGAAATATAATCAATTTGTAAATTTAGCTGACCCCCAAACGTTGTTTTGCCAAATAATGAATATTTTGGTAGTCTAATAAAAAATAAGCTATAATTATAAGCTATTTATATATGTATATATTGTTATGAATATATTATGTATATATTACTAAGTATAGTGTATGTGTGATTAAATTGTATGTTATGTTGTTACCATAAAGTGTAGGTACATTAAGTACCTATTTAACTTTATTATTTTTAATCTCATATTATTCACCACCGTCATCTATTATGGCTAAATTTCTCTCCATCCGAATGTTGTCTGGAAGAGATCGCTTTTTAGCGGTAAGACCGCCAATTGTACAATATTACTTCAGTTTATGTTATTGTTGTACACATAATATATGAGGGTGTGAGTGTGGGGTATTTGTTAGGAAATCAACATGATAATTTATGTATTAATGAACAAGTCAAAAGAAATCTGAGAGTTGCTGATGTATTTCACGTCCCGAGTGTCTGTATTAAGTTACAACAACCCGTCTTTTAGAATGAAGCCTCACAGGAAAGTTTTGTTCACGGGCGAAAACTCGTGAAAGGGAAGCATTGTATCCTATTTATTTCCTTTACAAATTAGAAGGATGTTTTGCGGAGTTTGTTGAGTTGTTGCGGTCTGTGTTATCCGACGTCGGGGACAATAGGAATGCTGTAAAGTGTTGAGGCGTCTCGTTTTTCTATTAGTCTTCATTAAATTGAGTGACATGACATTGTCCTGGTTTTGTTTAGGTTGATGTTGCCTTCAATATGAATATAATTTTGAATCAAGTTGTGAGAACTATTAGATGAATACAATTATCATAATATAATACATACCTACATATATCCTATATATTATTATCTAAAAAGTTTGGATCGATGTTTCAGCTATACCTTGCATACTTTATATCAAACGGTTTAGTCAAATATGTACTCCGGATACTGCTGTACATGGTTTACATTACTCTTTCAGTGTGTTATAATCTCAGAGCAATTATAGTTTGTCTGAGGTTTCAATATACAAACCATGTAGGTTTGTAATGAGTACCTATTGTTAGTACTTACTAGTGTCGAAACATGGATATTTTCTAAAAGTAACCCCGTATAATGCGAGTGGGGATCGCACACTGAGGTTTTACGTAATAACACACAATTATACAAAAAATCTTTTATTATTTTCACAGAGTTCGGGATTCTTGTCGGTACTCCAACTTGTACTTAGCAGTTTTTTTATGACTTGTACATACTATATATTTGATGTCTGTTTGAATTACTGTACAGGAAAGCACGAACGAAGGTTGAAAAAAGTAAGTAAAATCTATTGACTAGGGATCTCTCCATAATTTTTTCCCGACTGCCAACGAAGAGTTATGTATCACGATTCGCGCGTATCTTGTAAGTACATGTTTGCTGGTAAATTACTTTTACCTCGCTTCCTCCAAACGGCTGATTGGATTTCGACAGTTCAGGTATCGTTACATTTATCTTAAAAACTCAAGTGACCATAAATAGGTGTTTGAAGAAAAAACAAAATGGCGGATTTGTGGCGCGAAATAGTAAAACGTTAATAATAAAATTTTGAGCAAAACTATCGATTAGTTGTGGTTCCTATGAAAATAATTTACATGAAGTTCTAGCAGTAGAACTCATTGTGCAAGTTCGTCCGGGGAAGTAGATGTCTCAGTGCAGTTCCTCACTGAAGAAGTGCATCTGTTATGATGGGCAGAGGTTATCATTTAAGTGGGCCACGTATTAGCTTAAACAAAATCGCATAAAAAATATATGAAGTTAAGCCTCAAACTGGCGAAACTATAATTTGAACTCACTTGTCACGCTCACGGAAATCTTCGTCCATACCTGTCTATACTTTAGCGCCCGCATCGGAGCGAGTTACGAATGAAATAAAAAGCGCAATATTTCTCCAAGAATGAAAGAGACAAGAACTGGATTTGTCCGAGTGGTATTCATTAAAATCTCCAAAGTCGCTCGACATACCTATCTATGTATAACGTGATCTTACATTGCTATAGGAATAATAATAGGCGTTATTGCTTAGCATTAGGATAATATACTATATATTATATATAAATGTATAAAGAAGTAGGTAACTACAGATTTGCTATTTCGTCAAGGCCGCCCAACGGGGATCGGGTTTTACATTCACTTTGCTACTCATGTTACCAGGGTAGCAAAAGTTTTTGAAGCAGTGATGGCTCAGTGGCATTGGCTTTGGACTGCAGCACAGCAGATCCATGATTCAAATCCCGCCGCGGGCTTGAGCTTCACCGCATGGTGGAAGGGTATTATGCCAATGACCGCCTGGCTAGCGACCACCCTTTAGTAGAAAATCTGTCGCCAAGCACCTAACGGTATGTTCCGGCAGCTGTCATTGACAGCCAGTAATTCTAGGTTAAGCCTCCGACACCTCATCAGGTGAGATTGTGGTAAAAGGTTTAACTATCAGCAATAAAAAAAAAGTTACTCCTAGTTTCAAAGCTTGATTAGTGTTTGTTTTTTAACTAACACATTCGAACTGTAAAGTCTGGTCATCCACTACAACATTTCTTGTATTGTATTCTTTGTCCACAATAATATTTAATATCTACGCCCTACAATCTTTCATCTTTACTTACACTTAGCGCTTAGTATTCCACTGCAACTTTTTTTTTTGTTGACCGAATGCCACTAGAAAAAATTAAAATAGTAGAACAAGTGTGTAGTAGGTACAAGGATGGGATAAAAATGCTATTTTAGCCGAGACACGATAATATTATCTATACAGTATTTTAAATCGGCTCTGTCCTTGGAATAATACCTACAGCCGCGTTATACGTAAACATGTGATAGGGCTACCCGCCTCCAGCATTTCAATTATATTTGCCTACTTTGTGTTTCCATTTAGTTTTGTGGTTGTAAATATACTTTTTTTATATACTGTACTGTACTGTATCAGCCGGATCGTCCACTGCTGAACACAGCCTCCCCTATGAAGGGGGTGTTTGCCATAATCCCCAAGCTTGGCATGCGGCTTGGGGATCGCAGTCCAAGATAGCTGCTGCCCACCTTCTAATAGTATTTTTCCCTTAGTCGACTTTTACGACACCCATAGGGGATGAAATGGGGAGGTGCAATTCTAACCCAGCACCCCACGGGGGCTATCAGCGATAAAAACAAAAAACTTCAATATTCAACATATTAAAAGCTGAGCCATAATAGGTATATGGAAAATATTGATGTCGCATGACATGACGTACCCATTATCAGCTGGTTTAAAAATACGCTTCCCGCAGGTTTAATAATACACTCGTGAACAATGTCGGCGGTGAAGAATCTAATTTAATGGATTTCAGTGGATGTACTTCGTTACTTACTTATTATATCTTCTGATAAAAAATCTATTTTTAGCATTGAATCTATAGCTAATCTGGCGGTTGTTTATTGACAGCCATTTATTTTGACTGTTGCGTCGAAAAATATATCGACGTTGATTATATTTTATTGACACCAATTACTTGTATCTAATTAATGAACGATGCCAGTACCTAATTCTAAATATCTACATTTTTACTAGTATTTTATTGTTATATTTTGTCTACCGAAAGCTGATTTAATATTATATAATTATTTAGCAATAAAAAGTCTTTATCATTAGAATAATGCATATCCTATACAATTTTTTAACCAAACTGTAAATATTCCCTTATATATTTTGAAATTCATTAGTATTTTCTTTTTTTTTATCCTGCTTTCCTCTTGGTTTTTACATATGTACTAGTTCATACTGATTTCAACAATACATTCTGCTGACGTACTAAATTACGTCTCGAGTCACACTTAAAACATGTTGTTTTTGAACAGTACACTCCTTTTTCAATTTGCTTAATTGAACAAAATTTTACACAGAACTTGTGATCAGTTTTAAAAACTTCAGGGTTTAAAAAAAGTTGTTGATAACTAAATTATATAGAAGTGAACTATCCTAGGTCTTTTATAATCATACATACCGCCATATATGAAAACTTTGACACTCTTTTGGCGACTCAATTCGTATCGTATCGTCGTATCAGCCGGATCGTCCACTGCTGAACACAGCCTCCCCTATTAAGGGGGTATTTGCCATAATCCCCACGCTTGGTAAGCGTCTTGGGGATCGCAGTGTAAGTTGGCAGTACTTAAGAAGGCGCTACTGCCACCTACTGCTACTGCTACCTTCCAGTATTTTTCCCTTAGTCGCCTCTTACGACACCCAGGGGATCATATGGGGAGGTGCAATTGGTAACCCGGAACTCCACGGGGAAGGGGACTCAATGAGCGGCGTTTATTTCTATAAATTACCATCTAATTTGTGGTCACTTTTAGGTATAGAAAGAAAATCTTAATAATAGTCACCATTGGTGGCCACCTTTTTGGCCAAAAAGGATTGATTCATGAGTGCCACCACAAACAACTGCCAGTGGCCGCCATCAAGAATAAATTTCCCTTTGGCCACCAGAGCTCCCAATGATTATATTCTTTCTACCAAAGGTGACAGCGCAGGTGGTAGTAATTTTTTTGAATGAACAAGCACGTGGCCCACTTGATGTTATGTGGATTAACCTCTTCCTATAACAGATGCATTTCGTCATGTGACGAAATGGATGTACTTCGTCATGTGACGAAATGGATGTACTTCGTCATGTGACGAAATGCACTGCGCTCGTCACATTGAGACATACGATTGTTAAGTCTCATGTGCCTGTAATTTTTCTGGCTGTCAAGGACTGCTGCTGGAACACACTGTTATGTGCTCGGCGGTAGGTTTCCTACTTTAGGATGGTAGCTGGCCAGGCCGGCATTAGAAAAATGCCCTTCCACCATGCGGTGATGCTCAAGCCGGCGGGTGGGGATCGAACAAGGGACCTGGGGCACGGCAGTCCATAGAAATAACCGCTCGGCCATCATTGCTTCATCATATGAACAGATACATAGTTGAAGGTTGAAGGTACGTTAAAGTTCAGTACCTTCCTACGTAATATAGTATGTTTAATTTTTTTATAGTATCGACGCAGTGTTAAGACTGATATACATATATACAAATAATGTGTTGATTTTTTCTGGCGGAATGCCTTTACTAACAAAACACTACAAGCTATATATACTACAGCATAGAGAAATAATAAAGGATTTATCTATGACTACAGGAACTACAACAAAAACATTTAGGCAACCTCATCACTGTATTGCAGTTTGAAGGGTATGGGTGCCTGTAAATTACAGACACATGAAACTTAAACAACTTTATGTTTTAGAGACGCAGTGCTGTTTGTGATTTGTGACAAAATGCACAAGTGGGCCTCGAGCATGTTCCGTAAACTAATCACGTTAAAAAAGCCTGAATATAAGACCTCAACATACCAAAGTAACGCTTTACTTTAGTTAACCCAGGAGGCAATCTGTAGAAAATCAAACACCAGGTATATATAATCTTCTGTCTTTATAAAAAAAAATATGCGCTGTTCTAATTTAATACTAAGACATCTTGCTAGAAATATATTTTGAGATGATCAAATGCCAAAGTTTTAACTATTAGTTTTATTCCTGCTGCTATTTAAAATTTTCCAAATAAAAGAAGAGATGAAAAATAGAGATATTTAAGTATTGCAGTACGATAAACTTCAAAAAGTATGTATATTTGACTAAGACTATGCATGATGATAGATAGGAAGGGGACATGAATATAGTAATTATTTTAAATTTAAACTTATTTTTATTTTAAAATTATTGTCATATAGTTTAATGACACAGATCAGTCTTAAATGAGTGACTTTACTAGAGTTACTTAGACTTTATTAGAGTTACCAGAGATAAATCATCTTCAGTTTAAATATTAGGTGATTAGATTCAAGGTGACTATTTTAAGGTACATTTTCTTCAATAGGTAAAATGATTTCTTTTGAGCAAATTATTGAGTTAAATGAAACTTAATTTTTTTAACAGATGTGCCGGTATTTTCTTGGTATAGTTAAAATTTACTGAGTCATGGATATAGCTTATTTAGAGCTAAAATCGTTGTCGGGGTGATCTTCTGCTTTTTATGTGTCGTCTAAAATAATTGCTTCCTGATCTGCATTAAATGTTATGTTGCATTTTGATTTGCATCTCAAGCCACTACACATTACAAAAAACTTGTTACACGGCTGCCCAAAAAATAAGTGTTATGTTTTCAGGGTTCATGTATGTAGTATGTATCGAAATAAGGGGCTTTAAAAAAACAATTTCATAATAGTAGTTTATGCAACTGTCATATAATAGAGGGTATTAAAACATGAGTGTAGTTTAGTGAAACGACCCTCGGGCGAGTTTCAAAATAAGATTACACGAGTGTTTTAATGCCTAATTATATGCATAAACTACTATTATGAAATTTTTTTTAAAGCCTTTTATTTTAATACATACTACATACATGAACCCTGAAAACATAACACTTATTTTTTGGGCAGTCGTGTAACAAGTTTCATCAATTTAATTATTTAGTTTTCTTTAAGAAGTATGTAAATCAAATATGCCAATAAAAGTCTGTATTTCATTTCATAATTAGAATATTACCGAATGAGATTATTTAAATATAATTATATAACTTTCAGTTTTCATTTCTATGGAATCATAAAACACTTAACGAAAATAAATTGATTATAGTCAGGTGATACATATCGACTTGTGCAATTATTTTTTTTTGTTTTTAGTTTAGATGCTGTGACATATACTGATTAGTAAATACTTAATATATCTTTATGTTTTTTGTGGATATTTTTTTTGGTACATCGTAGTGCAAAAAAAATACCTATATTTTAGTGACACCCTAGGTAAGATGTCCCAATGAAGTATTATTTTCAACAAATATGGGTTTAAATGCATAAATGTTATACTGAGACATTCAAATTTAGGGTGCTTTGGTTGCGTTTTATAGTGATCAGATATTTTAACCAATTTTTAGCTGATCATGTACATGAATCAATATTTATCTCAATCACGAAAATTTAAAGATATCTTACTATTGAACAAGGACAACAATATGTGGAATATCTTATCTAGTACCTAAACCCTGTATACATTTGTAAATGTTTGACCTACTCGTGTTTCTAACCACTTAATTTATAATACCCAGGAACAAAGGTACGGAAACCTCAAAAAATTAACAAATTCACTTTAAAACTATATAAACTTATCATAATTATATTAGGATGAGAGAGATTATGTAGTCTATTTACGAATACTTTAAGCTAAATTAAAACATCAATACAATTATTGATATCCAATACTGTCACATTCAATTAGTAAGTTTACTCCTTCTACAAACAACTCCGATATGGGCCGTACACCGTGAAGATCATACTACTCAAAAAAGTTTTGCTTAGTACCTTAGGATAACAATAATTATGCGGTCATGTTCCAAATTGACACTGCTTTAGACGTCTAGTGAACAGTACGTTTTCATTTCTAAAATACCAATGAAGAAGAAAATCATAAATAAGTTAGTAAATAACACGCCCCCCTCGTGCGTCGAAGTTTGGGAAAAAAAAAATAGAAAAAAAAATAAAAAAAATGCTGTTTCGCGCCATTTTCGTCGTGTTTTCAAACCTCTTTTTCTGTGAAATTTTCCATGAAAAGGTTTATTTTCATTTCTTTTCCCGTAAAGCCTACATGATGAGGATTGCATTGGTACCAAGAAGTTATTACATATGTTATAAATTGCATCAAATAAACCCGATTTAAAATCATAAAACCTCAAAATCTGTAAAAAAAAAAATATTTCGCTATTTGGTCTACTCAAACTAAATGGATGAAAATGTAATTTTTGTATGGTGCAAGTGATATATTGGGGTATGGGGATATAAGGGTTTTAAGTTTAGGTATTGGAAAACCTCTTAGTACTTAAGAAAAACGTCACGGGGCGTCGAGGGATGAAAAGCTTTGAAAAGCTTGAGCAGATGCATGGACGGCTACTGCGTACCCTGTACAGATGCGTGGACGCACGAGGGGGAACAACATGGGACATGACTAACGAACCAAGAAACTGGCTGTGCTATTCTCATCAGCATAGAGGTAGTTATTGCTTGAGTATTCCCTAAAATGGGAAATCAAGATAATTAAGGCCACGGTTGTAATTATTCAATCATCCAGGTACATTTCCAGTTAATTGAGTGCAATTTAAAAACTGTTTGATCGAAGTTGATGAATCTTTTAACGGGGACATTATTGAACGCAACAAATAAAAATGATCCTTGAGCTTCAATTATTCAAGAAGTGAAATGTTAACAGTTGTAGGTCAGCAATTATATGTATGAAAATTAGCTTAAAAACTAATTTTTAAGAAAGTATTATAACAAGCTTCATTTTGTATATTTTTTATTTTTAAAATTATGCGGTTTTTTTCTTATCATCTGTTTAGTGTGAGTAATAAGAGCTTCGTAAAACGTATGCATTCTCAGCTGAGTTTCAAATTTTTCGCAATGCTCCATAAGAATAGGGTATAAATAATGCAGTTCTGCGTGATCCAATGTAGGGAATAGGTGATGAAGCCCATGATCTCCAAATCGAGTGAGAGATTTGAAATGGTTTCCGGCGTAATCTATCCTGTCCACGATCGTATCGAGCTGATGAAGTCCCCAGTCTATGTTTTCTTCTCTGAAATAACAAGAAATAACATTATAATTACATATTCCGTCTCAGCGTCTCAGACGTTAGGGCAGTTGAAGTGTAAGTCTTTCTAAGGGGATAAGTTTACTTTAACCTTTTTAAGGATGGACACAGATGTTGTTTGCTGTAACAAAACAACTCCACCGAGTACTGTCAAAATCAAGATTTGCTCGAATGTTATCGAAAGTGTATGTAAAACTAAGTCATTACTAGGAAATTCATTTATTGCCTAAATTTGCTAGGAAACGAGCAAGTATACCAGATGGGCGAGCGAAATGTCTCTGCTTTAGTTTACACAAAAATACTTTCGTATGAGCGGTTGTACTCCTCTACAGATCACATTTTTCAACTGATTAATATACAATTTTCAACATTTTTTTCAATAAGTACCACAGATTCAAATGACTATATACTATTAGCAGCGATCACAGACTAGAAATAACATCGACAAATCAGTGTATCCAGTCTTGGGGCAAACTTACTCCAGGTAACCGATCGACGTGCCTTCCGTATCGATTTAAAATATGATTTCGTTTGACCTAATGCAAAATAAAAAGGAATTCGCCCGAAGTTATAAACTTAAATCTAGAATAGTTTCTAAATATTAGAACACTACTTGGAAATGGTTCTATATTCTTGTGATTGATTAGGAACAGTGAAATCAAATAACCTTGTTAATAATGAAGCGTAATTAGGCAATCAATTGCCACAAAACCGGATAATAAGTATTTAATATCGTTATACAATCATCAATTAATTGACTTATTTGATAGTAATCTGCAAATTGACAACAGTATAGTGAATTGTGCCGAGTTAAATAATAGATAAATTTAATTAAGTTCTTCATTTGATGTGTATGATGTGGCACAAGGTGTGATTAATTATTATATGTATGCTTTACTTGGTGTAATTGATATTCGAACAATGTAGTATATATTATATAGCTTCATGTATTATATTCTTGTATGTAGTAGAATTCATTCATGTATTCATGTATTTATAATACACCACATATGACTGTAGATGACTCTTTCTCTAACAGGATGCTGATTAATACATTAATGATCTTGGAAGATTGTATTTTTGAAAATTTCAACTTTTGTATATTCTCATTACCATACTTCGCTTTATCCTCTTCAAATGTTTAAAATATTTAAAAAAGGATAGGTTTTGTTCGATGTATGACTCACTTTACCACGTTAGCTCTGATTAGAGCATGTCCCCCAGAGGGAGGGCAGTGGGTTCAAATTCTACTCGTTCATAATTTTTTTTTCGTTGTAATTTTGTCAGAGGGTTTGATTGTTCGAAAAAATAAGGTACGTAATCGGGGTTATATTTGGGATAAATCTGAGAATTGTTAACGGAGGCGCGTGATATTTTGTTATCGATGTGAACAAGTTTTTTCTGCTGCTATATACATAAATTTTAAGAATTTGGTCACCTTGTTGATGAACTATCTTCAATAAACGAAATTAGTAGTATAATGCGAGCAGATGATCATGTTGAAGATTTATGACAAGGACCACTATCTTAAATGTTCGTAATTGATGTTAGTAAGCTAAAAATCTATGAGATTGGCATAATATAACTATTCTTATTTTGACTATGTCATTCGCTAACAGTTACAAGCACTTCTACATCAAGCTAACTCTTTCTCAACCATGGTATGTTGTCATTATGGACGTAGACGAAAGCAAACTCGGCTTAGATTAACTCGCAAGAACAGCTTCCAAAGTACACCCTATTTAGTCAGACTTTTTCTTAAATATGTGTACTATTATTTAAAATCGGCAGCTACTGCTGATAAAGTAGGGCGATATGTTTAACTATTTTTGTTACAGATCCTATCACATATAACTCTTCATAAAATATAAATGTGATTCCGAGTGAAATCCAGAACTGGTACTGCACGTCAGCAGTTTCTACTCCTTCGCTTTCACTGTTTTAAATATAGATAGCATCAGGTATAAAACGACGCTTTGAAATCTTGTGATCCAAACTCGATCCTTGGGTCGCATAGTAATTGTGTTTAACTGACAAAGAAATTTTCCGAGTTGAAGTCCGGATTATGAAACTCTGTCTGATATTTGGTAAAGGCTTGCACCCAAATGAGATAAAAACCTATCTGCCGATACGTGTTTGTCGTAGACACGTGGTGTTTTGTGTATTTTGTTACAGAATACATTATTGCAAAGACCGTGAAATAGGCAATTGCAAGTCGAGTATGAGTTTGAAGGTCAAGCCATACTATAACGACTGCCATCCTAAGACAACAACCGGGACCGTGCCCTCCGAAGCACGGAAGCGCTCAGTAGTAATGTCACCAACGGTCACCCATCCAACCCCTGACCGAGGCGGACGTTGCTTAAGTTTGATGATCGTTTTAGAATAGCTAAGCAAACTTTGCTACGAGCGCTTCGAAAAAAGCGTTTTTTAAAATAGGTCTATATTATAATTACTATCAGCCTCTAGTATCAAACTTCTGGGCAAATACACCTCTCCCTCCTTCAGTCATCCTGGTCTTCGTCTTTGGTGGCTCAGTCTTTAACATGCGAATCAAGATCGTACCGCCACCTTAGTCTGGGTCGACCTCGGTGTTTTTTGAAGGCGAAACCATTTAAGTGTGGATTCACGGTATTCTAATCAGCGTGGTAACAACTTGAACATGTTATTATATATTTTTCAGTATAAGCAACTGATTCAGGAACTTTAATTTACAGTAATTAATCACTGCATGCTTTCTACTACAGATTTCCAAATCAAGGGAACGTTATACAACGCATTCAAATAAAGCTGTCTCAGCCCCAATAGTTCCCATGAAACTATTTGCCGGTGCCACGTAAGGTGGGTCCTAAATTAAAACTTTGTTGAGAACATTTAATTCGCAACTTCTGAGCTTAATTAATGCAAAAGCTTTTGGAACAACCACTAAGCCATTTAAACTCTGGGTTTGGAGCTTGGGAATAGAAGTCAGAGCAGAAATATGCTTTCAGAGCAAGAACCTTAAGAGTGGTCGTGGGCTGTGTTTGACAGATGGATATTTTAATTTGTGTTTTTAATTAATATTCTTTTGTATAGTATTTTAATAATAACAGGGTATTAAAACTTTGCTAGTATAAATTATCTTATAATTGCATGGAATTTTCGAAACATTATTAATTATTTTTCTTTAATTGTTGGAATTAGATGTTATCTATGTGTCTTTGATTATACGAGTATAATAAATAATCGAAGCGCTAATGATATGGAATATTATCCTAGTCCTCTGTTTGTGAAGTCTTTAATAAAACAAACGACGACCCTAAACATATTTCTTTGAAAAATGTTTCCTAGAGCACAACAATAATAAAATATATTATAAAAAAGCTTTTTCTTCAGTTCGATGGCCGTCGGATGCCAATTTATTGACAACGCTTTCGTGGGCAGAATACCCGCTAAGTACTTCTCTGTTCAAGAGAGCAATGTTATAGTAAAGAGCTAAGTTGTGGACCTAATGTTCAGCACTCGACTTGCATTGTGTCATGCTGCTTATCCAGCGCATTTTTTTATGCCTGATTGGTTAGGCTTTGACCACTATCTCACCTCATGGTAACTGATGATGTGGTCGAAGATGTTGTTCAGGCTTCAGGTTCTGCCAAATACCAGCTGGAGACACTGGAAGCTATTGAGAGGAGAGCCAAGAGACTCATTAACGACGACGAACTTGTAAGCAAGAGACTCCAAAGTCTCGAGCATCGCCGCAAAGTCGCTTGCTTATCGGTTTTTTATCGGATACATTTCGGGGAGTGTGCCACAGAACTACATGATTTGATTCCGCCATCCCCATTCTTTAACCGGACATCCAGGGATACTCAGAAGCGCCACCGCTATATGGTAGATATTCCATTCACCCGAACAAAGCGATTTGCTTCTTCGTTTATTATACGAACCGCCAGGGAATGGAATACCCTGCCTGAGTCTGTGTTTCCGGTTAAGTACAATATGGGGGTCTTCAAAACCCGAGTGAACAGGTATCTTCTGGGTAAGCGCGCTCCATCATCGACCGCATCATCACTTAACATCAGGTGAGATAGTGGTCAAGTGCTACCCAGTTCAGTATAAAAAAAAAAAAAAAAGTCTTACCTAGAATTACTGGCTCTCAAGGATCGCTGCTGGAACACACCGTAAAGAGCTTGGCGACAGATTTTCTACTAGAGGGTACCAGGCGGGTATTCGTAAAATGCTCTTACACCGTACAATATTTTTCCCTTAGCATGTTGATTTGAAAATAGAAATTGGAATAAAGGGAAAAACTTGACTTTATACATTTTAGCATGCTGGAAAGGCATTTTGCGAATGCCCGCCTGGCTAGCTACCACCCTCAGGTAGAAAATCTGTCGCCAAGCACCTAGCGTATGTTTCGGCAGCTGTTCTTGAGAGCCAGTAATTCTAGGTTAGCCTGAACAACATCTTCGACCACATCATCACTCACCATCAGGTGAGATAGTGGTTAAAGGCTAACCTATCAAGCATAAAAAAAAACAAAATACATTTGGAAACGAACACATCATTATGACTACCTTGGAATGTCTCCTTCGAAGAAGTTGCTATGCGAGTGGTGTCCAGCTGTTAGCCCGAAAAAAACAAAGAAGAAGTTGGTGAAACCAATGATGACAATCCACAAAGCTACAGTCCAATGTAACGGGAGACCTCCCAAGAGCCACATCCATATTGGTAAGAATAGAGGTATTGCATTTGCCCACGTGAACTTTTTACCTTCTGTACCCGTTATTATGGCGATTATTCTGAAAAAAGATAAAAAAGTAGTCGGTAAAAACATTACACTTGTTGTTTTAATGTATTATCCATTAGTAACTAAGATGTTTGATAAACGAAGTTTGTTGTGAATATATTACATTTTAATTAGCAAACCCGTACGAGACTCAGCCTAATGCTAAGCTGAAACCTTTGCATATAACAGATGCATTTAGTCACGAGTGACGAATTGCACTGCGCCCATTGCACTCAGACATACAGTTGTTTAGTCTTCTGTAATTTTACTGGATCTCAAGGAGTGCTCGGATTTTCTAGTTGAGGGTTGTAGCTAGCCAGGCAACATCTCGACCGTTCATTATAGTTGCAGTGTCACAGTTCTCGTTCTGCTTGACACTGCACTCGTCAGTCAGATACCTTAATTCGTATGTGTTTTTCGCATAGAGATATTCTCTTTTCTGTGGTTTTTCGCCCAGTTATTTCACTAGCCACATAGGATTCAAGCCACGACGCAGTAGCGTTTCCACACTACTTCTGCTAGGCAGAATATCTAAAACAACGATGATACCCATCAAAATGGACTCTAACTGAAGGTACCCACCACCTGGTAATTTTATTGGTTTCCAAATGAATGTGTTGGTCTGGCTTCAACTATTGTGGCAATGTTTTTAATGTCGTTAGATAAAAGTAAAAAAGATTGATAAAAGTAAAAAAGTTCGATAACATAAAGACAAAACTCACTCGATAACAATCATACCAAATCCAGAAACGAAGTATATAATTGGCCAGTAAAACGCTGCCATCTGAGCCCAAATCGGTTTGTTTGTATATGGTAAAAACATTAAAAATGGTTCCAACATACTAAGTTCAATATCTTGAGCCGTGTTTGTATGCATGTGGTGTGACATTGCATGGGATAAACGCCAATCACTGAAATAAAGTAATGATTTATTATTATATGATACTTCCTTATCATGGTTAATAATGAATCCCAATGACTAGCAAAACCTGCGACGTCAGTCATGTAGGAGTTCTATGATGATACTTCTATGACTACACTAGTTTGCTAGGGATTCTCTAGCAAATAAAGGGAGCTAGCTACACTCTTCTTGACATTGTCAAGAAAACACTTTTTTCAGGGATATATCGTTGCATAAGTAGAAAAATAGTATTAAGTAGAAATGTATTACATATAATAATCGTACATATTGAACTTGTTTCACACTCTTGCTTATTAATCCAATTGCACGAAGAATACAAAAAAATGTTGTTCACTAACAGCACATAGCACAATACTACGTTATATTATGGCAACGGCTTAATATTCTATCGTCTGCCTCATATAATCCTTCTTGGGAATTCTGTTTGTAAGCATACCGACTACTTTTCGGTTCACCATTATTAAAGTAGAATAGGTAAGGGGCCCTGTTGTGTGCACGTTGTCGTGTGTTCGGTAAGCTGCTCATTTGTTTGTCCCTAAACAGTCTTTTATGGAAATTATAATCACACATGCTCACTGTTCAAGGTTCAAAGGCATTCATTATCAAAAAATATAATTAACAAAATACTAAGTGAGATAGCTAAAGAAAATTATGCGTATTTATTCAACATTTATTTATATAGTACGTAATTTTAGTCGATTGACGTCATTGTCTGTGCCAATGAATCTGAACCTTGAACTTGAAGACATTCTTTTGTATTAATCATGGAGTCCTAAAACTTTTATTCGTTTAAACTAAGATTCTGTACAATATTACTGATCAAGTACAAGTCAAATATCGACGATTATATATCATAATTAACCAGAAGACGTCTACTGTTGAAATAAGGCCTCCTCCGTAGAACGCCAGAAAAAATGGCTACTAGCCGCTTGTAAACATTGCCTACCCGCGACTTTTACGATGTCGTCAGCCCACCTAGTGGGGGGCTTATCAAACGTCTTCCGGTGTAATGTGGTAACTAATCGAGAACCTTTCTTCCCCATCGGTTATCAGTACGTCGAGCAATGTGGCCCGCCCATTGCCACTTCAACTTACAAATTCTGAAAGCTATGTCGGTGACTTTAGTTCATTCGCGAATATCCGTGTTCCGGATTTTATCACGCAAAGAATTTCCGAGCATAGATCGCTCAAGTATATCGACGAGAATAGTTGAGGTTAAAACAATCAGTTCTTAGAAATGAGACAAACTATGAAGATATCTATTTTGTGTGAGAAGAAATATATTTTCTGTTCAACGTTTTGTGTAGGGTATCAAATAAAAGGGTTTTGGAGCAAATTCTAAAAGTTACCACATCATTATATACTTTTTTTTAGAGGAAAGTAAATTCTTAGAGCTTTTCATATAAACGTAGTTTTGCCATATTTTGAATAGAGTTCAAACTGAGCTTATTATTTATACTGGTACTATATCTGGTGTGTCAGCTTATCGTTATATTATTTATTTTATCACTAAATGTAAATATAACGATTCCCATTCAATCAATATTTCTGAATAATTTTAAAGTACATAATTTTACGCAAAATTAGAAAACCAGAATAAGCATTGGAAGAGAATTTTGAAACGCTCGTGGTGAAGTTTGCTTAGCTGTTGTTAACCGATCAGTAAAGTTAAGCAACGTCCGCCGCGGTCATGAGTTGGATGTGTGGCCACCTAGTGACATTACTACCCGAGCTTCGGAGGGCACGTTAAGCCGTCGGTTCCAGTTGTTGTTTTAGGGTGGCAGTCGTATAGCATGGTGGTAGGGCATTTTACGAATGGCCGCCTGGGTATCTACCACCCCAAGTAGGTGAGATAGTGGTCAAGAGCGTGTGCATCTGAACTGAAGGATCAGTTCCTCAGATTCATGAGACGGAAAAGATATAATTAGTAAAAAATAATAGCTAACCAATGCACAATTTTTTTTATAAACATTATTCGGTTCCACATGGCTGATACACGGGTATACGGATACACGACCTTGCGAACTCTTATTTACGGTTTTGCAACGAAACTTACAAATATATTTTTCTTCGCATACTTTCAACTACAAGGTCAGAAAAATAATTACTTAGATGCAAGAAAGAATATTTGCACTTACACGTATGAGAAACCACCCATATTAAAAATGTACATTCGCCAATTATCTGCTCTGTGGAAGTAATTATGAGCACAAGTCACTAAAGAGCTCAGAGCTAGACCGTTTAATACTGTTAGAACTGCAGCAAAAACCAAATTGTTCCTCCAAGCCCAGCAACATAATGGGATCGATATGAGGATACCCAATAATAAGGAGTCTGTAACATAATCACTCCTTTTTCTCGCATTTTGAGGTATATCGGATAGCTTATTCATAACTTTCAATTTCAAAGTTTTGTAGAACCCGTCTTCTTTGAAAGTAAATGGTTGATTTCTCGGCGCTGTTGCTTTCCTCACAAAGTAGTTCGGTAATAGGGTTTCAGCTATCCCTTTCAAGTGATGGGTCTCAAATGACTCGGTTATGTCAGTTCCCTGAAAAACAAACTTTGATATGTACGAGTATAATTAATCAAAAAAGCCGGCTAAGAGTGAATTGGACTCACACTGCGAGGGTTCTCTATAGATTGTACGAAAAACATATATTTTTCACACACAGTTTTATCTTTATCGAAAGTCCAACTCACACTTGACCAGTTTTTATTATTTGTAATTATACATTAGATATTGACATATAATTCTACCGAGTTTGACACTTGTATGTGTTTGTTATGACAGAGCAAAAAGAAAAAAAATTGAAAATTCACTTTTTTTGCTAAATTTACTTTTAAAGTATAGATAATAATAGAGCAAAACAAAAAAGTAGAGTAAAAAAGGATTATTATGGAATTACTGGCTCTAAAGAACAGCTGCTGGAATACACCATTAGGTGCTTGGCGACAGATTTGAGGGGGGTAGCTAGCCAGGCGGGTATTCGCAAAATGCTCTACCACCATGCTATAACGACTGCCATCCGAAGACAACAACCGGGACAGATGGCGTGCCCTCCGAAGCACGGAAGCGCTCAGTAGTAAGGTAACTAGCGGTCACCCATCCAAGTCATGTCCGCGGCGGACGTTGCTTAACTTTGCTGATCAATTCAGAATAGCTAAGCAAACTTCACTAAGAGCGCTTCATTTCAATTAACCAAATTGACAACCTTAGACTTCATGCACACAATTACGCGTGTACAAAAACAACATTTGCGTTGTGTCTGTGTAATAGGTAGTTGGAATGCGGCTTTGGAATAGAGAAGAGGCGAGTGTCGGGGTGTGGTATAGTCATTAAATTCTCTTAGATCACGGATTGCCCAGCACCGTCTTCTTGAGAAAACTAGAGTTGAAATTTGTCAATTTTTTTATTTATTTTTTTGGCTAAATAGCGCTGCATGTTTGCGCGTCAGGTACGTCGAACCTTCGTATTCTTCACGCCAGGATGGACCTGCTAGTTTGGGCGATCTTTTTTCGCCGACAATATTTCTGAATTACAGTAAATATTTTGTAATTTGATGTAGAAATACGAGCATTGTCTTTGTCTGTCTGAACTTCCGTGAAATAACATATAATTATTATATACACATAGTTCTACGCTTCTAGGTCTGTTTTATTACCAAACTAACCTTTGTGAACTCGATCCATTGTTTGCCGCCAGGATGTGAAGGTATGAAGCTGGTTAAGTCATACAACCCATCGTGGACTCTCCACAGACCCTCAGCGCCGTCTTGTAGCTGTTTGCCCTTTATAAACTGATAAGCTGTCTTCGGTTCCTCATTCCGGAATAAGGGATATTTCAACTGAGGGAAACTTTCCTGACGTCTGTGCGGGTCTGGTGCCATTTCTGAAATGTAAATGTTTTGTTTGTTTATTATAGGTTTGTTAGAATGTTACATGAAGAGCTCTGAATATGGATGCCTTTCCTACTAGTTTATTGGTCGAGCAGCATAAAACATCACTTTTGAATCCCAAGGTCTTTGGTTCGTTCCTCAGGCACAAAAGTTATTGAAATTTAATGTACTTGGAAGATATCGCGCTTGTAATTGCTCCTTAACCATTTTTTAAAACAATATTTGTCGATTTTAATAGGAAGGAATAAATCAATCAAACAATAACATGTTCCGTAAAAACACATTCTGTTACAAATATGTATATACCTATAAGTTTAAAAGTTGGACTTTGAAGGTTGGACGGGTAGACTGGCGGCACGAATTCAGTCCTATTTTCTTGTAAGTTTTTTAGATTGAACCTAAAAAATACATTTTAAATGAAACAAATGTAAACAAGACTTCATTTCGTTGATAAACACAGATTTTGCAACTGATAACCCTCTAGGCTTATTTTTATAACGTAGAAAATGTCAACTCTTAATACTTTTATCTCAACAATCCTGCGACCGACTTATCTCAAGGATGAACATCAAAATAGTAGCTATAATAATTTTAAGCTATATTCCTATGAAATTTCATGATGATCAGATCAGGAATACGAAAGTTACCGTCGGCCAAAGATAAGTCCCGAGCACTCAGCTGTTATTTTTTTTATGGGATAGGAGGGCAAATGAGTAGCCTGTCACCTGGTGGTAAGTGATCACCGTCGCAACACCAGAGGTCTCGAGGATGAGTCGCCAGCTTTTGAAAAGTTCTTAAGGTGCGATAGTGTCCACAGACTTACCTATCAGCTTGAAAAAAATCCCATAGTTTATTACCATCTTCTGAAGGTACTTTTTAGTTAACTCTTAACTAATTATGCATAACACGCACCCGAATTCAGGCATTTATTAATGCAATTCCATTGTTATCATTATCTTGACAAACTGTTTGTGACAATAAGTTTCGTCAAGTGACGGTACAAATTTCAGATCTCCGTCTAAACTACATAGAATATGTTCTCCGAAACTACTCGTATGACAAGCGATAGATATATTTAATATTTTCCGATTTTGAAATAGAAGAACGATGTCTAAGCGAATAGTACAATGTACATCGAGGGGAGAAAACGGTCTATTCCTGTTCGAGAGTATGTTTAAGCCCGACGCGCAGCGGAGGGCTTAAACTTAAAGGGAACTCGAGAACAGAAATAGAACTTCTTCCCGAGTGATATATAGTACTTCATACTACATCCACGAAGAAAATAAAATCAATAGGTACCTATAAGTTTTCTCGTATTTGTCCCGAGACTTCTCAGGAAGTAAGTTCCATATGACTTCTTGAGTAAATGTTTTATTTGTGGTGGCGCCGTTACTAAAAAAATAGTCACTTTCACTATCAGATTACATTTTGGAAAATAACTAGAATAGTTATAAGCGCGCTGTTATATTATCAATTTAGTAAAAAACAAAATTTAACAAAACAAATAAATTGCCGCGTATTTTTATCAAAAAAGGTTGCTAACCTCCTTTCATTGAAAATCCAATACGAGAAAAATCTCACCCCTTTCTTCTAATTATTATATACAAAACCTTTTTTGAAGTAAGTTCTGGAGCTGTATTTTTTATTTCTGGTGGCGTTATCTCTATAAAATCGTCACTTCTACTATCAGATGACATTTCGGAAAATTATTTGGAATAATAAAAAGCGTACCTATTGTTAAATTATTTATTTAGTAAAAAACAAAATTTAACAAAACAAATGAATTGCCGAACTTTTTTCGAAGTGCAGAGAAAGGTTGCAAACCTCCTTTTATTGAAAATAAAAGGTTAAAACAAACCATAATATTTGCATCATATTAAGATTAGGTGCTTGCTTTTTGCTCATACTTTAGACACCTAAATTTAAAGTAGATTATCGGCTAATGAAGGAAGAAAAAGGTGAAAAATGACCCATTTAGTTATTTTTATCGACATTGATCTCAGTTTGATTGTTTATGTTTGAAAGATTCTAATTTCAGGATTGTATGTTAAAAACAAATCTTTTGCTTGTTTTAGCACGAATGATAATGTATTAACAACCTATTGACCATAATTAGTGCTGACCATAATAGGAGACGACCATGAATGGTGGGTCAACATTGGGTTTTGGACTGACCATTATTGGCTCTGGCTACACTTACTTTTCAAATTATTTTTTTGACTTTGCGATCAAAGACAAGACCTATTTTTAAGCTTTAGTGAGGAAAGCATTCCTACTTGTATCAATATCAATAGTTTTGAAACCGATCTGGTTTTAATCAGATAATAAAATAACAGTAAATAAAATTAAAAAAATCTTAAAGTGACCATAGCTGGAGCATTTACCTTATCACAGTCCCCAGCGGACTAGACTACATACATTTTTCTACTACGATACCCCTAGAGAACTAGACAGCAAATGTAATTCGCTTAGCAGGCGTTATTGCAAACTTAACAATATTAAAATTATAAGGTTGCGTCATCATTTACAAGTTTAAAACCAATTGCAAAATTGGTCTTGTTTGTAGTACAACGCAAGTTGGACTATAGATGTCGCTCCAGCCCATTACGATGGTTGAAGAATGAGAGCAAGAATTACAGTTATGAGTCATTGTGTCATGTTAGCTCAATTGGTTAGAGCATACCCCGGCTAAAGGGGTGGATGGACGCGGGTTCGAATCCCGCACATGACTATAATTTTTTCTCTCATAAATTTGTAATTTTGTAACTAGACAGCACTTATTTTCCACTATTATACCGTTTAATGATGCTTACGGACACAACAACTGCGTATTTTTGTAATTTTTTGACGATTTCCTATCAAAACTACAAACGGCGAAAATGAAGGTATCGAATATTAGAGACATAACATGAATAATAAGTTCTTATTGACCTCTATTCGGGTAAGGATATAAAGATAATGATAGTGTGAATCACTATGACTACGTTACTGCAAGCATGAGGATAAGATGCCTGAGATTAAGCCCTCTATTACCACTGGTTATTTTCCGTGCCAAGATCAAGGCCGTCATTACAAATAAATACTGGTTTAGGGACATAAAATAGCATAATTTTATGGTTATAACAACTTGTATAAAAGCCAACCGTAATTATCATATGTATTATGATAGAAACTACGATATTTTTGTAAATTATACATATTTTTATTAGGTATTTATTAAGATAAATAAATTGGCGAAGAAAATACAGGCGAGATGCAACAGAGACATAACACTCCTAACTATACTAATGACTCTCCGAGCGGTAGACCTCGCGAGTCTGCCCTTGCATAGCATACAATTGATTAAAGGTTCACTGCGCATGATAATGGGAGAATAGCTCAAGAAATACAAAAATCTAGATATGTAATGTAAATAATAAATGATTTTCTTGGACTTATGTCCAAAAAAATCAATGACACGCGGGGTTGTACGAGAAATAGGTAGGTAAGTAGTAAATATACAATAACTTTACATACATGGTAATTATTTTTCTGGAATTAATATACTGGCTACAAAAACATGGAAAATAAATAATTGATTATAAGAGAGAGAGAAAGCTTATCACTTTTAGGCAACTGACGTGCGTCTCAGGAGATTGCCATTAAACTAAGCGCAGGCGTCCATACTTTCAACACCTTATAATGTATATCTCCGTCATTTTGAAAAAAAATCCAAATACTGAATCGACAAAAAAATTATGGACTAATCAAACGTGCTCACAAAATTTCGTGAGAATCAGTTGAGAAATGCGACTTGTAGAGGAGAACAACAGTACATACGAAAGCATTTTTGTCAAGATAATGCAAAGACGCTTCGCTCGAACTAAGTTCTCGCTCGGTCAAGTAGGTAATAGAGATACCATGTAAAGTACCATGGAAAGAAATGATTTATTTTAATATTTTTTTAACAAAACTTTATATAGCCTATTTTGTTTTCAAATTGTTTTTTTTTAATTACGGAATTTTCGTCTATTACCAACCGACCACCCACGCTGTTACAACCTGGTTTGTCGGTTGATGTATTTTAATCTTAGTCAAGAACCTTTATTTTTGAGGGGGTAATACCTTCGCACTACCCTTCCACCATGAGGGCGGTGATAGAGGATGTGTGGGACTTGAACCCACTAAAACCCCCCGTGAGCAGTGCAAGCTGGTGGATTGTCTAAATGCTTTTATTGTAGTAGCTGTAGTGTTGTATATAGTTCATAGTATTTTGTTTAATAAAAGCATACCGCCGGTAAAAAAAAAATAAAAAAAAAAGCTGGTGGAGAATCTTAGTCAACAACCTGCTTTATGGGTCTTGTTCAGACAATTTGTTTAAGAGGATAGAAACACACACATAGTTTGGGTGTGTGTGTACACACTCAAACACACTTTTGTATTATTAGTAGTATAACGAAAAAAAATCTGATTTTCTTTTTAAGTCCACGGTTGTTCTACTCTTAATAAATTTACGCAACTCTAAAACTATTTTTACTTTTTGCCACTCTTATTGAAGCTTTAATACTTTACATTAAGCACAAAAAATACGTCCTTGCTAAGCATATTTATATATGATTATTCATTTACTTGTTTTTTACAATGTGCTAATATTGCGGTAGTAATTGCGAATCTTTGATAATATGCAAGTGAATTAGGGGCTATTTAGTTTGGTACCTAGTTTTTGGGTACAGTACTCGTTTATATGGAATAGTTTTAAAATTATGTATATTATGTGGCTGAATGCTATTTTGATAAATTTGGTACGTAGGGTTTAATTTACTTCTCTAATTTTCTTCTTCTATTCCAGTACCAATCCCGATCACTTTTCAGAATATAACAACTCTACTTATAAACCTAAAATAAAAACAACTTAAGGCAGCTGCCAGAATTAACCAGCGGATGTTTAGAAACATATTATTAACATCTAGATAGGGCTGGTTAATGGATCGATTCCATGTGATAAGGTACTATTAGTTGCGTAAGTAATTAAATACCTATCTTACTAGATTTTCTACGAAAAGGGAATCATAAGGTAAATTCAAAAGATACAACATTTATAGGAACACATTGAGCACTTCAATAAACATAATACATTAGGTTCACGTGGCTTAATTCTGTATAACTTAATAGTAACAATTCGCAACGATATAATCAAATCGGCAAACTATTTAGGAATAACAAAGCCAACAAACTTAAACCTACAACTCCAGGCGAGCAATTACAAAATATCTTACATTAATTTAAATCATTGACCCCCTGCGCAGTACATAAAAAAATACAACAATACAGTACCATACTACATGAGATAAGGATTATTTATAATATTTTTCATTTAACCTTATATCACACAAAAATCACTCGTGTGGTGCCGGGGCAAAAATGGCACCCCTCATATCATTCTGTAGAGTACGAAAACAAAGAAGAAAATACTAAAAGGTGGGTAGCAGCTTCTTCTGCAGAACTATCACCTTATATAACAAAGACGCCTGCCAAGCGTGAGGATAATGGCATTATCCCTTCCAATCGGAAGACTTTTGTTCGACGATGGAGACACTACCGTCCTAAATAATTTTCTAGGCAAGCATGCTCCACCGTCGACCGCATCGTCACTTATCAGGTGAGACGGTGGTCAAATGTTTGTCTATTCGTAATAAAACAAACTATAAATAAACAAATGCTGGTATAATTCTGTTCATAATATTGTGGTCTGGAAATTATCATTGACTTTTTATAATATCATTTCCAAGATCGTTTAAACGAAAGTTACGAGTACACTTTGCCATTAAGCAAAAAAGTCAAGTTTTGACCCAGGAAGTGGTCTTTAAGTACGTAAACTGAAATTTGCAGGATATTTATATGATTCATATAATAGACGAAAACACTTGCTCAGATTACATGCCACGTGATCACATGATTATATAAGAAGTAATGTTTGAATTGATGTTTATTGCACCTATTGAAAGGTGATGTCTGGTTTAAATTGCAGAGTAATTTAAACATCCTTGTTGGTTTTATCATGCTTCAGCGCACATACCTGTCTGGGTGTTTTTACATACTTATTTTTATTTGTTATTGTAGCTGCTAGGTATTATTACATTATTAATACCTTTATACCCGGACATAATCTTAACAGGTGTTACTTTACAACCTTGTTAAGGTTAAGGTTCGTATCTTCGTAAATCTTTCCATAGTTTCGTGATATTTGAAATACTAAGTTATCAAACTTGTTGAAATTTTGAATGCATATTCTTCAGCCTCTATTTCATCCCGAAATGTTGAAACAAGAATACCCATACAAAACGATTTTTCAAAAGTAATTTTACGGAGTTCTGTTCTGTTTTGTTCGTGAAGCTTTGATTTTAGGCTCAAGAGCATGCATACAACATTTCACCAACTTTGAATACTTGGAATTTAAAATACAACGAAACTACGTTGGCACCTAAAACACATACCGTGAAAACTATTTTTGTGAAATCCACGCATGAAACTGTTATAATACGAGTCTCAAAACATCAGTGAAAATTACGGTTGTAGTTCTTTCTAGATATAAGATGCTACAAACCTTAACACCTCTTATTTTACAAATTATTGGAGTACAAAATGTTTTGCCCCGGGCGGAAATTGGACCCGCGTCCTTCGATTTCGTTAAGGCGCTCCGAGTTCCCAAATAATAGGTAAAAACGCTGTGGAGAGTTGTCGAAAAATGCCGTTGTGGCGTCGCGTAGCGTAGTTTGATTGTTGAATCGGGCCGCTATTCTGCTGCTGCGCGGGTAAAAACTGATATGTGCGGAATTATAAGTTTTTAATTCTGCTGTTTGAAATGTGATTTTTTATTATGTAAGCTTACAAGCTTCTGCTCGCGACTTCACCCGAGAACCCGGAATTCAACCCTAGAATTCGAATTATGCTTGCTCTCTCAGGAACATATGAGAATTTACTGAGGGAGCGCTTCTTTTATTCCAGGACCTCGGTTATCTTTTTTCACCAATATTCTTCCAACCGTTACATAAATGAGTGGTTCTTACTCATTACTGATATCCATTTTTTACTATCCATATTTTTTCTAAAACGATTTTTTTTTAATTTGAACATAGTGCAATAACTTGTTGATGTCGAAACCTCGCTTCTGTTCAAAAATATAACATCAATAATGTGCTGGTGGTAACGACTTCGACAAGTTATTTCAATTTCACTTCACATACTTGTTGGATACCCAAGTATCTATCTGAGAACTTACGTAGTACCAAATTATATAGAACAAAGCATAACTCTATAGTAATGCGTTTTTTCTTCTATAAAATTTGCCAGAATTTTTTGCATCTCAAAATTTTATTATGAATTATGTGGAAGGTAAGTCTGAAATATTTTTTATGAATAGTATAACTATAATAATCTCAACACTCGTACACTAAAAACTTACGTGTTTTTTACTCAAATATAAAAGTTTGATTATTCCAATGACAGTTTCGACTATATCTATAGACTATATGCATTACTTTTATTAAATCCTCCAATCGTGATGATTCTTTTTTACTCAGTAGGGTATACTTTAAAGGTGCTCCCATTACAATTTCATCAACATTGGTCAAGTGGTTTTTGAGTTACAGTCAAATAACTGTAAAGTGTTACAATATCTTGATGATTTCATAGTTGACGGTAAATGGCAATAAATACCATAAGTAGAAAATGGGTGAAAAAATGGAACCGACTTCAACACTGTAAAGTGTGAAATAACTTGTCAAAGTCGGTACCGTGAGCACAATATTGAGATAATAGGTACTTTTGAACCAGCATTGTACCGACACCAACAGATTATTTCACACTTTCCAGTGTAGAAGACAGTTCTTATTTTTGTTAAAAAATTCAAGGAGTGTTTGGAAATGTACGCGGTTCGCAGTGCAAAGCGAGAACCGTTTACAGTGAAAACGGTCAAAAAATCCTAGTTATAAACTGTGACGATGAAAGAGGTCTTACTTCTCCTACACACTCGATAAAACATCCTTAATGGTTGAAAAACATGTAAGTAGGTAGTATAAGTATCTAAAATAGAATAGAGTGGATATTTTTCTCAGATTTCATTCATAATTTAAATACCGGGATCCCGGGATTCAAGTTTTTATTACTTAAAACGGTAAATGAAAGTAAATATCATAAGTAGAAAAAGGGTGAAAAAATGGAACCGACTTCAACACTGTAAAGTGTGAAATAACTTGTCAAAGTCGGTACCGTGAGCACAATATTGAGATAATAGGTACTTTTGAACCAGCATTGTACCGACACCAAAAAATTATTGCACACTTTCCAGTGTAGAAGACAGTTCTTAATTTTGTTAAAAAATTCAAGGAGTGTTTGGAAATGTACGCGCTAACGTTTAACTCGCAGTGCAAAGCGAGAACCGTTTACAGTGTAAATAGTCAAAAAATCCTAGTTATAAACTGTGACGATGAAAGAGGTCTTACTTCTCCTACACACTCGATAAAACATCCTTAATGGTTGAAAAACATGTAAGTAGGTAGTATAAGTATCTAAAATAGAATAGAGTGGATATTTTTCTCAGATTTCATTCATAATTTAAATACCGGGATCCCGGGATTCAAGTTTTTATTACTTAAAACGGTAAATGAAAGTAAATATCATAAGTAGAAAAAGGGTGAAAAAATGGAACCGACTTCAACACTGTAAAGTGTGAAATAACTTGTCAAAGTCGGTACCGTGAGCACAATATTGAGATAATAGGTACTTTTGAACCAGCATTGTACCGACACCAAAAAATTATTGCACACTTTCCAGTGTAGAAGACAGTTCTTAATTTTGTTAAAAAATTCAAGGAGTGTTTGGAAATGTACGCGCTAACGTTTAACTCGCAGTGCAAAGCGAGAACCGTTTACAGTGTAAATAGTCAAAAAATCCTAGTTATAAACTGTGACGATGAAAGAGGTCTTACTTCTCCTACACACTCGATAAAACATCTTTAATGGTTGAAAAACATTTAAGTAGGTAGTATAAGTATCTAAAATAGAATAGAGTGGATATTTTTCTCAGATTTCATTCATATTTTAAATACCGGGATCCCGGGATTCAAGTTTTTATTACGTAAAAACCTAATACCTACATTGCACCTTAAATACATATGATTATCAATTTCAATTATTTCTTATTATATAACATATAATTATCATGTTGTCTTAGGTTTTCGCAATTACACATAGTAATTAAACAGCTTTAAACGGGATAAAATAATGAAAAATATACGCGATTTAAACCAATTAAAGTTGTTTAATTACTAAATAATTATCAATTAGTTATTTCTTATTAAAAAATAAAAAAGGCATACTGAAATCCAAATATTCTAATTGGCAATCTTTAAAATTAAGTCGTCTCGGTTCAATTTATGTTTCATCTTCTATGCCTATTGACGATTCGTCATATTCAGATAAATTGTAAATAGGGTTAGGAGGATGAGCTAAGGGAATATTTCTCTCAGGGGCATACCGCGAGTTTTACGAGAGTCAACTATTTTCGGTAAAAGCCATACCATGTAAGATTGTAAAAAAAAATCTTTCATTTTTGTTCCCAAAATAGGTAATTTTTTTCTACGATCTCAGTTTTGAGTCGTTCCTTTTCACCACTCCACTTCCTTTTCACTTTTAACTGTAGAAATCCATCCAACCATTTGGAAGATACGGTGTGATAAAGAAATGTAGAAGAAAACACACATATACTGAGAAAAAAATTAGGTAACTCAAAACCTAATTCTGTAGGTAATGCAAAAAATTGTTTGATTTTAACTAACTTAGTTTGTCTGAACGTAGCAAAAGGTAATATATTTACCTGGCGATAGGTAAGCACCACGCGCAGCGTTAGGTAGGAACAAATACCAGGTGTATTTCACCTATTTTAGGTCACACATACCTTTTTTTTACCTAATCGCTAAGTTAATGAGCCGTGACCTAATCGTAAAAGTACGTTAAACTAATCAAATTTGGTAAATTTTACACTCAGAAAATATACATGACTTAAAAACACCTAATATTAAGTTGATGCTATGTAACATAATAATTAGGTACAATCAAACGAACATATTCAGTTGCTTAAAACAATTTTAAAGCCAATATTATCTTATTGCCGGCACAGACAATGAAGCCGACACAGACACCGACGCCGACACAGACACCGACGCCGACACAGACACCAACGCCGGCACAGACACCGACGCCGACACAAACACCGACGCTGACACAGACACCGACGCCGACACAGACACCGACGCCGACACAGACACCGACGCCGGCACAGAAACCGACGCCGGCACAGACACCGACGCCGACGCCGGCACAGACACCGACGCCGGCACAGACACTGACGCCGGCACAGTCACCGACGCTGACACAGACACCGACGCCGGCACAGACACCGACGCCGACACAGACACCGACGCCGACACAGACACCGACGCTGACACAGACACCGACTCCGACACAGACACCGGCACAGACACCGACGCTGACACAGACACCGACGCCGACACAGACACCGACGCCGGCACAGACACCGACGCCGACACAGACACCGACACCGACGCCGCCACAGACACCGACGCCGGCACAGACACTGACGCCGGCACAGACACCGACGCCGGCACAGACACCGACGCCGACACAGACACCGACGCCGGCACAGACACCGACGCCGAAACAGTCACCGACGCTGACACAGACACCGACGCCGGCACAGACACCGACGCCGACACAGACACCGACGCCGACACAGACACCGACGCCGGCACAGACACCGACGCCGGCACAGACACCGACGCCGAAACAGTCACCGACGCTGACACAGACACCGACGCCGGCACAGACACCGACGCCGCCACAGACACCGACGCCGGCACAGACACCGACGCCGAAACAGTCACCGACGCCGAAACAGTCACCGACGCTGACACAGACACCGACGCCGGCACAGACACCGACGCCGACACAGACACCGACGCCGACACAGACACCGACGCCGGCACAGACACCGACGCCGGCACAGACACCGACGCCGAAACAGTCACCGACGCTGACACAGACACCGACGCCGGCACAGACACCGACGCCGACACAGACACCGACGCCGGCACAGACACCGACGCTGGCACAGACACCGACGCCGACACAGACACCGACGCCGACACAGACACCGACGCCGACACAGACACCGACGCCGGCACAGACACCGACGCCGACACAGACACCGACGCCGGCACAGACACTGACGCCGGCACAGACACCGACGCCAGCACAGACACTGACGCCGGCACAGACACCGACGCCGACACAGACATCGGCACAGACACCGACGCCGGCACAGACACCGACGCTGCCACAGACACCGACGCCGACACAGACACCGAATCCGGGACAGACACCGACGCCGGCACAGACACCGACGCCGCCACAGACACCGACGCCGGCACAGACACCGACGCCGACACAGACACTGACGCCGGCACAGACACCGACGCCGGCACAGACACCGACGCCGGCACAGACACCGACGCCGACACAGACACCGACGCCGGCACAGACACCGACGCCGCCACAGACACCGACGCCGGCACAGACACCGACGCCGAAACAGTCACCGACGCTGACACAGACACCGACGCCGACACAGACACCGACGCCGGCACAGACAACGATGGCGACACAGACACCGACGCCGGCACAGACACCGACGCCAGCACAGACACTGACGCCGACACAGACACCGACGCCGACACAGACACCGACGCCGGCACAGACACCGACGCCGGCACAGACACCGACGCCGAAACAGTCACCGACGCTGACACAGACACCGACGCCGGCACAGACACCGACGCCGCCACAGACACCGACGCCGGCACAGACACCGACGCCGAAACAGTCACCGACGCCGAAACAGTCACCGACGCTGACACAGACACCGACGCCGGCACAGACACCGACGCCGGCACAGACACCGACGCCGAAACAGTCACCGACGCTGACACAGACACCGACGCCGGCACAGACACCGACGCCGACACAGACACCGACGCCGGCACAGACACCGACGCTGGCACAGACACCGACGCCGACACAGACACCGACGCCGACACAGACACCGACGCCGACACAGACACCGACGCCGGCACAGACACCGACGCCGACACAGACACCGACGCCGGCACAGACACTGACGCCGGCACAGACACCGACGCCAGCACAGACACTGACGCCGGCACAGACACCGACGCTGCCACAGACACCGACGCCGACACAGACACCGACGCTGACACAGACACCGACGCCGGCACAGACACCGACGCCGACACAGACACCGACGCCGGCACAGACACCGACGCCGACACAGACACCGACGCCGGCACAGACACCGACGCCGCCACAGACACCGACGCCGGCACAGACACCGACGCCGAAACAGTCACCGACGCTGACACAGACACCGACGCCGGCACAGACACCGACGCCGACACAGACACCGACGCTGACACAGACACCGACGCCGACACAGACACCGACGCCGACACAGACACCGACGCCGACACAGACACCGACGCTGACACAGACACCGACTCCGACACAGACACCAACGCCGACACAGACACCGACGCTGACACAGACACCGACGCCGGCACAGACACCGACGCCGACACAGACACCGACGCCGACACAGACACTGACGCCGACACAGACACCGACGCCGATACAGACACCGACTAAATATATAATAGGTAGGTAGATGTACCTACCTTATTGCTCGCAGTTTTGAAACCTCGTAGCGTTTACCGTAATAATAGCCATCTGTTTAGCAGGTAGGTATGCACCTGTATAATGGTAACATACAGTTAGGTGTACACATGTACTATGGTACTAGGTATGTAAAATTTACCGTACTTACTGTAAATGTTCACTTAAACGTATTCTTGACAATATGACAAAAGGTAAAAGAAACGACTGTTACTAAGCTAAGATTTTTTTCAACTCTCTGTTACTAAGCATGAATAAAAAAATACCAACATGTGGTGACATACAACTACATATTCATTCATATTCCCTGCGGTCTTATTTTCCCATTCATATATCTTAATAGTAGGATCCTAGGTATACTATAATAGGCAGGTACAGGGTTCGTGGGGTGGCAAAGATAATATGATTATAGCATCGCTTTGTTTTGCAAGCAGCCCCCGTCACGTTGTACCCCGCAGAACAATAAAGAGTGTGAATTCTTATGTTTGTTTGTTATCTAAAGTACCTATTATAATTTAATTTATATATCAGCTCAATACAGCAACTGATACAACCTAATAAATAGTTACTGGTTCCCTACTCGTTACGTAACTTGCACTAATAATGCGATTAGAACAAAGTATTTACGCACTAATCAAATCGATTAGGTTCTTTTGAAGCATTGTTAGGTAACTATACCTAATCAGAACGTTACCGAGAGCTAAAATTAGCTAGGTCCATATATAATTAAGTCCATAATAATTATAGCTAGCGACGAATGCGGTTAGTTATATAAAATGTTTCAAATTTGTAGTCGGTCCTTTCTATGATTCCGCTAAATTTTCATCAAAAAGGATACAATTACTACGAAGACATGATTATGAATTTGCCTAATTGTTACATACGTTTACCTAACATTAGTTTCTTATAAAGTACCTGTAAGGTAATGGTATGATTCATACTCGCAGTAGTTAGGCATATTTCTTGGTGTATAGGTATACCTAAATTACAATTTAAGAATCTAGCTTTGGGTACACCCACATAACATTTTATTCTTAGTTCCTGTGTAGGTACCTATATGTATATTAAAAAAGAACTGAAACTTATACAATAGCGTCTTTTACGAAGGAATGTATTGTTATTGTATATTTTCATGCTTATAGTACTGTTTTTTTACCTAACTTTTGAATACTGGAACCTTTTACTTGTTGTATCAATGGTGTCATAAATATTATCCTGTTTTATTCCAGCCCATGGTCTATCTGTGTATACGTACATACGTAGATTTAACTACTTAGTCTCTTTCATTATTGAATATATGATAAACATCTTAGGTTTTTTGGCGGATGAGTCACCTTCGTCCAAGGGTCCAAGTACCTTTATCTCAATACCCTACAAATGGTTCCCGGGCAGTGCCGTCAAGATCTAGCCTATTAGCTGTCTAAAAATGTTGTTAGTATCCATTATTTTACCAGAGAATTATTGTTGTATATAAATTATTGCCGTCGTAATCCTTTTATTAAAGTCTTCTGAATAATACTTTTCTGTGCAAGTAATCGTTACCGTGGTATTTATTTAATTTTACAGACAATGAAACAACAAATTGACGGCTGCCCTACTTCTGCTGCCATATTTATTTTCCACTGGCGGAAAAGTACCACCAGTATCAACACCAGTGATTGTAGTCGCATTGTTCCTGAATAATTCGCTGTTTATATTATTAAAAATTTTAATATTGTATTTGATATTATACTTACTTATCGATTGTAAGCATTAGTGTAATGATTGAAGCAGTGATGGCTCAGTGGCTTTGGCTATGGACTGCCGCGCAGCAGGTCCATTGTTCGAATCCCGCCGCGGGCTTGAGCTTCACCGCATGGTGGTAGGGCATTTTTGCGAATGCCCGCCTGGCTAGCGACCACCCTCAAGTTGAAAATCTGTCGCCAAGCACCTAACGGTGTGTTCCGGCAGCTGTCCTTGAGAGCCAGTAATTCTAGGTTAAGCCTGCTATCACCTTCGACCACATCATCACTTACCATCAGGTGAGATTGTGGTCAAAGGCTTACCTATCAGCAATAATAATAAAAAAAAAAAAAAGATTGTAAGTTTGACTGACGGCAAGAATTATTTTGATTGATGCCCGGCTTTTCAATCATTAGATAGTTCCTATCCATAAAAATAAATTCAATAGGCTAGAAAAATGAGTTAATTTGTTTTTTAAATTTGACTGGTTAACTTATTATCGTATTTAAATTTTTGTGTTTTTTTGTAATGATTAGTTCTAAAGGAATGAAATTAGAAACAAATAAATATATATTAATTGTGATCTATTCCGTTTATTGTTCCTTATCGATGCATTCTGTATTTGTCACATCAATAGAAATAACAACCTTAAAGGTAGCAAGTTGGTAGTTTTGTAATTATAGATATACGATATACACTATGTACTGTGTAAAAAAAAAGTTGAACTATGTGTACAAATGTGTTTCTCAGTCTCTATAAATTAATTAAGTTCAGATTAAGGACCTTTTTCATATGTATATTTTTTTATTGAGAATTGTGCGGTGATTTGTGTATTATAATAATCAGCTATTCCGTTGATGTAATTAAATTAACAGTTAACGATAAGTCTGTTGTAGGTATAGTATAAACTAGTAAATAAGTTTTTGGACCTAATTGATTATCGTGATAAAGCCTTGTCTGTGGGTTACGGGTATCTTCAACTATTTTAGTTAACAAACATTATGCAAAAACCATATTGTACGCAAACCTTGCACTTTATTTATCGCATGACTATAATAGATAACTTTTCCTCTCGTAAATCTGTAACTTTGTAATTAAGTTCACTACTTGAGTGAAAAATAATTATGATTTTTGCTCGATTGTTGGTTACCTAACATAAAACTGGGTACCCATAACTTACCGACTAGATATATTTCACTGGTCAAATAGGTCTGTACAATTTTTTTATTACATATATTATACCTAACAGTAGATTATCTCTACTTATCGTTAACTACTAATTAAACGGTTACAACCGAATATCTGGTTACAATAACATACCAGTCATTTGACCGCACACTTATCAATTAGTTTACAACTACTTATTAAAAAGGTACATAAACCTATCAACAAGGTTTTGTTCACCGTTCAGGTAACGTAACCGGTACGCACATAGTTCGTTACCGTAAATAATTCAATAGTCTGATACAACCTAGTAGATAGTTACTAATACCTTTTACATTAAGTACCTTGAACCTATAGTATGGTAGCTATGACGTCGTTGAAACATTTTATTAGGTAACCAAAACGTATACAGAATATTGCAGAGCCCCATTGCCTTGGTCACAATAACCTAAGAACTGGTTAGCGCTTAACTAAAAGCATTCCAATTAGATTAGAACAACACATATGTTAAGGTACTTGAGACCGTCTAAGTGGGTATCATTTACGCACAACTACTTATTACTTGCGTATGTAATTTGTTTACAATTACTCATTAATAATATTGTTGTATCATAATAAAAAAGTAACTCCTACCAACTATTTCGCGTATACTTAACCTTTTGATACGGCTAATTGCATTCTTTCAAAAGGTACAGATGACCTGTCGAGTGGGTTTTTTTAAAAGCATTTATTAGGTAATAATTACAAACACACTACTTTACTACAATCTATTAGCTAGGTCGATCTAGCCGAATCCATGGTGCAATTACGTATTACCAAATTAACCGCAGCCTAATCGATATGGTTACAATTACGTATTATTGCGTAACAGTATAGGTTACATTAAACTATTTGATAACACACAACAGGTATTTTCAATTCATCATACTCGGTCAGTGATACAAAATACATTCAGTAATTCTAACCTATAAATTATATGAATTTAATCTGCTATCAATGGTAACGTTTGACGTTTTGGTACGTATTTTTAACGTTAGTCGTAAGGTATCGGTAAACTTTAGTAGGTATTCTATTCATACCTAATTATTCGGTATTACATATTTAACCTAACGTTACGTTAATGGTCGGACACCCTATTAATAGGTAAACGTTACCTTAGAGAGTAACGTTAATATTTACCCAGTAAGTAAGTAAAACACGTAGTACCTAGCGCACTCGGCTGTAGATACTAGACACGTTACGTTGTCCGACCAAACCCTAATATTAGGTTAAATATTAGGGTTGCGTTACCTATATTTTTCTCAGTGTACAAGATACGAGTGAAAAACATAGCACTTCTTGAAACTCAGATAAAACGTGCTTACATTGGTACGTTAATATCTTCTTGATATTCCATTCGATATTGTGTATTATTTTTGCTTGCTTCACTGGAAAAAAACATAGTTGCTTCACCGAAATACATTTTTACAAAATAATAATAAACACGATTACTCCCTTAGACATATTTATGACTTCTTGACATTGTACGGTACTTTGTATTGAACAACTGAAAAAAATTGCTTAATTTATAGTTCAAGTAATCATCACAAAGATATTTATAGCATAATACAACTAGCATCACTACACCTATGTGATACCTGGATACAACCATGGTACATCGTACTATTTGTCCTATTTCCAGTCTAAGCCTAACAATTTATCAAAGGCATTTATAAACCTCTTTCAGTAGATCAAAACAAACAAACATCATTTCATTCGTTTTATAGTAGTGTAAACAGTCAGAAAAGTTATCACATTTTATAATAATTATCAAAATCCCGGGACTATTATTGCAATCCCGGTTTTCTTGTAAATCCCGAAATTTCACAATCCCTAGATAAACACAAATAATAGATAACTTGGTAGCTGAGTAGCTTCATCAGGCATTGAGACGTGAACTGCTGTTGGAGTAGTCAGTGATGTTGATGCCCCAGACCTGTCGTCCCTAGAAGCATTAAATCTGAAAAATAATAAATAGTATTATTAAAATAAGTAAAAAATAAGAAATAATAATAAAATGTAATCAGGTTAATAAGTAAATTACTAATGGAAAGTATATTATTGACCGTGCCCACTAGATTTTTTTAATTTAGGTAATTAGGTATGTATATCGTCGTGACGACGAGCAAAACGTCAAAAACGCTAGGTACGTAACACAGGAACAATCTTTGATATGTAACTTAGCACGCGGATCATCAACAAAAGAGGTAATTAGTGCACTTGTACACAGTGGCTTATTGGCCACTGTGTACAATGGCTCTGCGAGGGCTTGATCGAAAGATGCCAATGCATATTAGAATAGTAAAAAAAAACAAAGTTCTGTTTAGTTATAAACATTACAATTCTATAAGTAGCATTGCCAACAATGCAGGCATAATTATTTTGATTCAGCGAATAGGTCGGTATCTACTCGGCAAACATTAGTTCGCTCAGGTGTATTATGAATATATTTATGGTTTGTCATGGAAGTAAGTGGGTATATATGGTATATTTACACCAGTTTAGTTTTCTCAAATCTTCAAAGCAGATTCTTACCGGTAAGAAATGTATAGCTCAGCCTTATCGAATTGTTGTAGGTAGATATCTAGATATAAATAAATAAAAATGTCCACCAAAATACAGAGTACACTGAAATATAATTACCTCCATCATAAGACCATACAATAATTTCATAAGCACTGGCAACAACTCGCAAGACCTTTTTCGAGATTAGAATTTATATAAAAAAAACCAAATAGTAACCTAGTTAGGTAATTTTATTTTATTTATTTATTTCCATACATACATCTATCTTTACAGGTACACACCCAATACAATAGAGTAGCTACTAATACACATTTAATATATATATAGTTAGCATGAAGCCGCCATTTTGTGGAGCAATCATATAAAACCGACAGCAGACCTGCGCCGC
This sequence comes from Plagodis dolabraria, assembly GCA_963854805.1. Lineage (NCBI taxonomy): Eukaryota > Metazoa > Arthropoda > Insecta > Lepidoptera > Geometridae > Plagodis > Plagodis dolabraria. Next base: position 17,965,299 of record OY978450.1, read on the forward strand.
TCTTTTTCTGCCTCCAGCCGTCGGCGCGTGAACATCTCCGAAAGTCTGTGTCTCGGGTGACGTCACCACGTTATTTTTGTATCCCATCTTGAATTATTTGCCTAGTACCTATTTTTCCATTCAATTACTGTTAAATTTGTTCTTTTGTAATTAAATTGTCGATTTCTGTTGTAATTTATTCTTTTTTTTAGTAATTTAAGCTAAAAATTGCTTAATTCAGAAGTGGGATAGGCTTCATTGCCTATCGTTTACTTTTCTGTTAAGCTCACAATACTAAAAGCATTCGAATTTGTGAAATTTTAAAATAAAATCATGTCTGAACAATCTAGTTCTCATAGTAGGGTTAGAAAAAGAACTAATCCAACCTCAAATGTTGAAAGCCTGCAGGAAACACTTGGTGCTATTTTGTCCCGCCTGACTGCGCTTGAAAACAGCGGACGGCCAGCTTCGTGCACCGAGACGCCAGCGTCGGACGCGTGCGCCATTGTGGCGCCAACAAGGGCGTCTACACCACAGCTGCCACCGCTGCCAGAATCAGTCGCGAGCAATTCTGCGAGTACGTCGCTGGACCCCACCGACCGTCTCATTGGAGCGATAAGTGCATTAACTAAGGTTAGATCCACCCATTATTACATATCAAACTTTGATCCTAGCTTGCATGATATCGATTCTTGGTGTGAAGAAATCGAAAGGGCACGTAATATTAACAATTGGGATGACAACGAGTGTCTTTCTCGTATTGCCAATTGCCTAAAAGGTGATGCCCGTAGTTGGTTAAATGACTGGATTACAAATGACCGTACATGGTCAAACTTTAAAACAGAGTTCAAACCATTGTGTTCACGAAGAATCGATATAGCTGGCATTTTATATGACGTTATGAGTATAAATTCCGACAGCTACCCCACTTACGCAGAATATGCTAGACGGTCCCTTCTGCGATTAAATATTGTGAAGGGCTTAAGTGACGACTTAACTTTAGCTATCGTTATACGTGGGATAACTGACACACAGATACGTGCCGTGGCGACCAATGCTAATTTAACGACCAAAAATTTAGTTGAGTTTTTGTCTATTTACACAAAACCAAACACTCGAGCATCGGTCAGTGGCACAAAACATACTCATGAGAAAGAACTTGATCGTAATCCGCGAAAACACGGTCATAATAATGTGCCTACCCGCGATTTAAAATGTTTTTCGTGTCAATCTACCGATCATGTACAGCGATTATGTCCCAAACGGTTTAAAACTAGTGCACTGCCTTTACCAACGGAACCTATGACGTGCTCGTTTTGCAAAAGGAAGGGTCATGACGTCAGTATCTGTTTTGTCAAACAAAAAGTCGAACAACGTAACAAAACGGTTAATTTTTGCAATGATCTGCAAAACGCTTCATCAGTCAATGACGTCACGACTGCTGTCTAATAACTAAACTGGGTAACTATTCCGTTTGACGAATAAATTGAAAGACGGTCATATGCTTCCCTTATTTGCGTCTGTGATAAAACAATTAGTGTGCACGATTACCTACATATCATGTTATTTGTTATCAACCAAAAATGTTTTATGTACCGGTGCAAGTATTGATTTGTGATGGTGTAGGATACATTCAACAGAATAATCCTCAGTCTATTTGTCCGTTCCAGTAAACAGATGCCTGTAAATACCACCTTTCAAGGCTATGATTAAGAAACTTTGTTTGGTATTCTTGATGCATTCATCCCATACCGGATTCTTCGGTAGAAGCCTTTGAAAAGCGTTCTCGAGGTCCTACTTACGTTAACGTTTTTCAAACAAAGCAAAGTACATTTGTGGCCACAGAAGTAGACTATCTAGATCATTTCATTTCTCAAAGTCAGGTGAAACCGAGCGAGCGAAAGATAAAAGCTCTAGTCCATTCTTCTGTGCCCACAAATGTAAAACAGGTCCACAACCTTCTCGGGTATTAAAACTGCATACATAACTGGCCTGACGCGGACAGGCATTTCATTTTATTGGGGTGCATAACGTGATAATGTTCATAAGTACCTAATCGATTGTGTTACGAGTGAATCTGTTTTAGCTATGTATTTTTACGAGTGAATCCGTATTAGCTATTTTTGACCCATCATTACCGACCGAGCTGCACACCGATGCTAGTTCCATCGGATATGGCGTTGTGTTTGTATCTTGCTCAATCAGCGGACAAAGAAACGCGTAAGCCGATTGACAAGGTCAATAACAACGAACTATACAGAATATGTTGTGCGCAATGATTTGCTATATTTCAAATACACTCCTTACCTGTCGGAGAACAGCCTAGATTACTCTGTTTCATTCCTAAAGAACACCGTCTCAGCTTTTGAGAATTTTTCACGACCAATATAAACATATCAATGAAGACAAAACTGTAGATCCCATTCTACCTCATTTTTGATTTCCTGGTCTTCGTACTTTGTAAAAAATATGTCAGTCTGTTTAGTGTGTCTTTCTCAAAAATAAGTCCCCAGAGCTCCTCACTAGCCAATTTCATCTTGGAACAAACCGGAGACCCAGTTTGATACTGTGCATATAGATGCACTCGGTCCCCTTCCCATTTCAAACGATTACAAGTATGTGTTGCCGACGTTTGACGCATTCTCAAAATACTGCCTAATTTATGCCTTAAAAAAGCAAGACTCATATCACTAAAGAAGGTTATGAAAATGCAGTTTCGCTCTATGGGCTAACGTTTAGTTTGTCATAAAGGACGAATATTTGAAAGTGCAAGCTTTCAGTTTGGCTCCTTATATCGGAAGTCAAATTCACTTCATAACACCTAAGCATAAACAACAAAAACAGCGCCACTACAGCTCCTAACTGGCATCGAGGCAACTACTTGTCCGTGATGACACTGAGATGTTGTCACTGAAAGCTACTTACAAAGACAGCGGGTTAATGCATTGCTCGAGCAAAACTGGTGAAGGCAAGATCAACAAAGGTCGAAAAAGATCTAGAACCTTTAATAATGTAGATGATAAAGTTTTTTGAAACAAATCTGCTTAGATTACAGGCAAATTGGACTCGGGGATGCGAGGGCCCTACCGTGTGACGCAAGTCTTGCATCGCGACCGGTACTTGCTGCAGCTTGTGCGTGGTTCGTATGGTAAAACTACTCAGGCTGCCGCTGAGCATATAGTTGCTTGGCGAGGAGAGTGGACCCCAGAGTCGTGTGCTGCGTTTTTTGAGAGTAAGTTAACCTTATTTTACTTACGAACCTATTGATGCCAATATCTAAATTCTATTATTGGTTTGTGACTGCATCGAGCTTAGGCTCTGCTGATTGTACCTGTTTTGTGTTGTGAGTTTTCAACGCTGGGCTCCACTGTGGGAGTACTAAGCGTTGGACTCTGCTATGTGTGGGCATCGAATTTCGGTTCTGTCGTGTGTGCATTGAGCGTTGGGCTCTGCTGTGTGGACGTTCAGCGCTGGGCTCCACTGTGGGAGCACTAAGCGTTGGACTCTGCTATGTGTGGGTATCGAGCTTCGGTTCTGCCGTGTGTGCATTGAGCTTCGGCTCTGCGTGTGTGCATTGAGCTTCGGCTCTGCTGTGTGTGTGCATTGAGCTCCGGCTCTGCTTTATATGACTGTTTGCATCGAGTTTCGGCTCTGCTTGACTTGACTGTTTGCATTGAGCTCCGGCTCTGTTTGACATGACTATTTGCATTGAGCTCCGGCTCTGCTTAAAATGACTGACTACTCGATGTGACCAACTCGACTATGATATTTTCGCACGAGTTACTTTGACACTTTTTTTTTAGAATAATACTTACACTTGCTTTCTTTGCTTATAGCTGAACACGAGATCTCTGCTGAGCCTCATAAAACCAACAACCAGCCAAAGTCCAGCACACGAAGTAAAGACATGGTCCAAGGTCCACTAAGTCATGGTACTACAAACAACTTAGATGCAAGCCCCAAGCCCCAAACGAGTCAATTTGCTGATTGTTGCAATGAAAGCATATCAGTCCAAGGAAAAAGCCTGTCTCTAGCTGAGTTACTGAAAAATGCGGCCGAGGACGACCGCTAGTCAGGAGAAGCCGAGTTAGCATGAAGCCGCCATTTTGTGGAGCAATCATATAAAACCGACAGCAGACCTGCGCCGCTCTTTTTCTGCCTCCAGCCGTCGGCGCGTGAACATCTCCGAAAGTCTGTGTCTCGGGTGACGTCACCACGTTATTTTTGTATCCCATCTTGAATTATTTGCCTAGTACCTATTTTTCCATTCAATTACTGTTAAATTTGTTCTTTTGTAATTAAATTGTCGATTTCTGTTGTAATTTATTCTTTTTTTTAGTAATTTAAGCTAAAAATTGCTTAATATATATATATAATTTTTTTTTGGTATCTAATTCTTAATTCCTGTTACACAGAACATGTAATGCGACTTTTGTAAATTCGCTCAGATCACAACAAAATAGGTCCACTTGTTTCGCGATAATGAAGATTATGAAGGTGTGTGTGTACTTACCGGATTTGTTCCCTTATTTTTTCAGTTTTTCTCTTTGAACTTGAAGTCTCGTATCCATTCTCTCTTTTTCACAACTTTTTTACTGTGGTTACCCATGGTAGTAACCTATTTGACTTGAATAACACAATAAAACAGTTTTATTATTATAATAATAGTACTTTGATAAAAAAAATAACTGATATTTATACGAATCTCTGCTGAGAAAGTCAAACACGCGTCCTACGTTGACAGTGGTCACGGTAGTACTGATTAGCGGCCGACGCGTACGCTGACATTTAGGCTGATCCCTGGATTATTATATAATGGGTCTTATATTATATTTATGAGTCGTATCAAGAAAATCTTTGCCAAATATTTAGCAAATTTCATTACCTACCATATTGTGTAAGACCCATTTTGATATGCACAGTAGTTATCCAAATATATCCATGTAAAGTTCAAAAAGGTACAGTTTTAAATTAAATATTGTATCGAGAAAATTTTAAGCTATTGTGTTTTGCTTTGCCATTAATCTGAAGGAAGAATCGAAGAAACATATATAAAATAATGGATGTCATAAATTGTTCTAAAGTACTATTTTCTTACTTTCAAAAATGCACAATTTGTCTAATTACAGCGCCTTAACACCTCTTGCATCTACTCGAACTTTAACGATATTCACCATTATCTCGAATCGTCGCAACGCGATTTGCACTTCTTGTCAGAGATATAAATATTAACTCATAGGGACCATCAACATCGGCCGGAAGATGTCCACGGTGGAACAAAACCTTCCCCATAGATCGCTACCTGAACGGCTATTAGCCACTGGCATTCATTACGATGTCTTCAGTCCATCTAGTAGGCTAACCAAGTCTACGTCTTCCAGTGTAATGTCGTAACCATAAGTACCTACATAGCATGCTGAAATATCAACTTCCTACCAAGTTCAGTTTTTGAAGTAGACCCCTGGAAAGAATGCTTTTAAATGCCAACTTTGATGCCGCTGGGTCTGTGTATATGTTTTTGTCATTAGCTAAATATTTTATTTATATATAAATATGAACTTACTATCGGCCCGCCCCGGCTTCGCACGGGTATTTAACAAAAAATTTTACTTCTTTGAAAATATTTTATTTCCTATCTTTATCAGGGATAATGTAGGATTCTTATGGTGGAAGTATTTTTCAAATCGCTCTAGTAGTTTTTAAGTTTATTCGTTATACACAAAAATACAGATCTCATCACAATATTGGCGTAGATAACTCAATGAGCTCTAAACAACCACCCACATGCTTAGGCAAAAAAATATAATATCAGTACTAATATTATGAATGCGAAAGTAACTCTGTCTGTCTGTCTGACTGTCTGTCTGTAACGCTTTCACGCCAAAACTACTGGACCGATTTGAATGAAATTTGGTATGGAAATAGTTTGAGACCCGGGAAAAACAGGATAGTTTTAACCAACTGCGCAAAAAGAGGCTAATGTTTTTGCGCGATAACCGAAATACGCGCGGACGGAGCGGCGCCCGGAAAGCTAGTTTTCATATAAATTCTTATGTATTGGACCCCCCTGAAAGATACATACGAGTAATACTCGTAATTGAATAGAATTTCTACACACATGTTCGTTTTCTGGTCAATATTTCACACAAAATATTTAAATTTCAGCTTTATGACTCATTCTGTTTATGAGCTAGAGATCATGGCATAAAGACGGACAGACAGACAGAAAGACATCGGAATCTCTTTAAATATAGCTTATTTTAGCCCTTTAGGTGCGGAACTTAAAAATACTCAGCACTGGTACCATCATGTAAATCCTCCTGCCATCTCACAGGTTCCATAACTGAAGCATGATCTTTGAGCACTTGAAGGGTTCTAAACACCACATCGCTCTACCCGTCAAGAAGAAGATTTTATTGCCCGTGGCTACTCACCTGACGGTAAGTGATGATTTTATAGCTCTCAAGAACAGTTGCCGGATAAAACTGATAGGTGCTTGGCGACAGATTTTCTAATTGAGGGTAGCAGCTAGCTAGGCATTATTGTTTCGTTACAAATCCGAGAAAAGTTGACTTTATCTTATAAAAGTAATTGTTGATATACTATTATTGCGGTGATTAAAGCAATGTCTTACTTTATTTAAAGCAATGTCTGCCAAATACCTACTTAGATTAAGATTTTATCACCTCAACATCTCTATGCGGCTCGACCACTAAGCTAAGACTTCAAAGAATTCAAAATATCTTTTTCGTTCGAAACCGAGTTAATTAACAAGAAAAATCGAATAAAACCACTATAAAATGTTACTTTGTCATAACATTATTAACGAAACTGATAATTAACAGCTGTGTAAATATTTGCACCTTATATTTTACCACCAGAAATAATTATTTAGTGAAGGATATACCTACTGTTTTAAAGTACCTATAGTATAAAAGTGTATTAATTAATATGTCAGCTTTATAGGCATGTTTGTATTTTTAAGCCATTTTGTCGATAAATTCATAAATAAATGGATACCTAACGCATTAGATTGATCTCCTAGAGGAGCAAAATACATGGCGAGTCATGTATTTACATAATATTTATACAGACAGATAACTCTGTATTGAAAACACCGTAATAACAACAATAAACTAATTAAAACATAACTTAAAACCAAGTGTAATAATGGACGGTCTTATCGCCATCGAGCAATCTCTTCCAGACAACCCATCAATAAGGGTTAAAATATTGGGCGGGGTTTCATATGTTCTAAATAATTCTATACATAAATAACTGATGTTACCAAAAGATTAATTAATTAACCAAAAACGTATAACTAAATTTACTGCTGAAACACAGCCTCCCCTATTAAGGGGGTATTTGCCATAATCCCCACACTTGGCAGGCGTCTTGGGGATCGCAGTGTAATTTGGCAGTTCTATAGAAGGCGCCGCTGCCAGTATATTTCCCTTAGTCGCCTCTTAAGACAACCACGGGATAATATGGGGAGGTGCAATTCTAACCCGGCACCCCACGAGGCCAACTAAATTTGAGGAACATATATTAATATAATTATAATAAATAAAAAATATACGACATAAGCCTACATATATCTTAAAAACATATATAATAGAATATATACACATATAATTTACTACAGTCAAAATGACTCATAATTAAATTGAAGAGACACTAGACACTATGGTACAAATACCAAACAATACAAACTTGATTGTGAATGTGGGCTGTCATACATAGGGCAGAGATAAAGAGGAGCGTTGGTATCCGGGTAAAAGAATACATTGCTGACATGAAGAACAGACGCTCGACCAAGTCTGCGGTTTGTGAACATGCCCAGGAAAACCCAACCACTACATTCGGCTCGACAAGCCACAAATCCTCGCCAGATAGATCCGATATATGCCAAGAATGTTACGCGAGGCTATTGAAATCAAAAAGTACCCAAATTTCAATACAGATGATGGTTGGCAAGTACCACCTGCTTGGGATCTTGTTATCATATTAATTAAATCTCATGGCCGACACAAATCTGCAAGACCTCTGGACACTGTGAGCGAATACTGCGTGAATAGGAACGTTATGATTAATATAAATATTTCTGACGGTAGACCAAATAATTTCTTAATAACTCATTTAACAAATAAAACCAATTGGTCACCCTGTGACCGTCATTGCAAAGTGTTTGAAACATCGGGACGAAAATAATGATAATTATACGCGATTTAAACCGTTTAAGTTATAGAAAACCTAAGACAACATCATAATCAAAGAAGTATACAGATTATTCGTATTTCATTTTCAATGATCTAGGGATTGTTTATAAGATTTTAAAGAAGATAAAAATGAGCAAAGTGTTAGGCTGAGTATTCAACAGAAATGTGTGAAGAAGATGAGTGGTGTGCGGGGGAAACTCACAAATAGGATCGAAACCTAACTCGGCACACAATCTCCGCGTGACCATGATTGTTGCAACTCAACCGAAACGTGTCGAGGTATGAATATACTTATTACGCGATTTAATCCCGTTTGTTATTACTACTCTTAGCTATGTCTATCAATCGCGTGAGTATACGTCAAGAAATCGGTACACAATGTTAACCCAACATACGAAAGGCAAAGGCCAAAAGTTTTGGCTTTCTATTATATCTGCGTAGAAATGCTTCATTGTATACCTTCTCAGCCCATTAAGGTACTGAAGAGAAATACATCACTAGTTCGTCTTGCTATTAGTAGGAGCATAAAACGTAATTTTAGAATAACATCAGCGGTTGCATGCTGCTTATTGGGTGTTTTTTTTCACTTAGTCGCCTTTTTGACATTCAAAACAAAAAGGTCTTTATATTATTAAGGCCAAATTTCACCAATCTAGGGTTAAATTAAAACGCAGATAACGTTATGCTATAGACCAGGTATGGGCAACCTTTAGAGTGTTGTGTGCCAAATTTTACAATAATTTTGCAGTCGCGGGCCAAAACAATAAGTAGCTTGTTTATTACGACTGTCCAAAAAAGGAGTGTAATGTTTTTAGTTTTGTGAGTTTCTTTATTCCACCATACCTTATAAACGGGTTAAGCGATTTAAATGTAATAGTGCCAGTAAACCATCTGCCTGGTGTCCAATTTCATAAGTCAATACAATGGCAAATTTAAAATACTGCAACATCATTGGACGTCTATGGCGACAAAGGTCTATCATATTTTGTTGGATATAGAGATTAATGTTATCCAGGTATAGTTTTAACCAAATTTGATGAAATTGGCCCTAAGAAACTGCACGGCGATATAAAATCAAAACCGCAAAATATCACATCAAATGACAGAATCTGATATCACAATAATAAGGCCTACTTCAGGGTCAATAGTCGATTTATTGTAGATGAATTAAAACCGAAATATGTAGCAAATTTTATCAGCTTTTACATATAAAACCTACTTACGGATATTATTATGCCCTCGAGCTTAAAAAATACCCGTAAATTTTGTAAAGTATTCGTACACAAATAGTTACTGCAACGTAAAATTGAAAACAAAAAATAATACACGATTTGTAAAATTAGAAGGTGATGTCTAATATTTATATTTATTTATAGGTACTAGCTGTACCCGCGACTTCGTTCGCGATTGCCGTACCTGCAGACTAATTATTAAAATTTGAACTCTGTTCACATTTAAGCAACGCTGTGGTCTGCGGTGAAGCACTCTTAGTAAAGCATAGCTCAGAAAGGAGCTTTTAACTTTGGATTTGTAAACTCCCGGGTTGTATTTTGCAGAAGACAGTAGTTAAAATACTCAGAGAGTTCCTTCACAGTTCGCACCATAAATGTTGAAGCAAAGTACTTTGTGCTATTGTTTAGAATTTCGATTTCAAAACGGCGGTTTTGTTTGGCGGTAGAAAAAAAAAATCTATTGCGCTGTCTCCGAAATATATCCGGCAAAAGACAGATAGTTCAATAAACTGATTGTGGCGAATGTTCCAGATTTTAGTTTTATCTTAGCAACCTTGCAAAACTAAATCAGGGTGCCGGGCTGCCCGTGGTGTGCCGAGCGGCCCGTAGGGTGTTGGGCTGCCCGTGGGGTGCCAAGCGGCCCGTGGGGTGCCGATCTTTTAGTGGGGTTACGGGCTGCCTTTGGGGTTCCGGGCTGCCCGTGGGGTGCCGAGCTGCCCGTGGGGTGTTGGCCTGCCCGTGGGGTGCCGGGCTGCCCGTGGGGTACCGGGCTGCCCGTGGGGTGCTTTAAGTACCAAGGTTAAAGTAACACTATTCTAACAAAAAAAAAGAATGTCAGAATGAAATGAAAACAGACTACGCGTCACTGAATTACAACTAAGTGTACATTTTGACTTTCATCCCCTTTCCCAAGGCAAGTGCTGAATTTTGGGAGCAAATGTATATTATAATGCTAAGTTTCATTTAAATTCATTCGGTGGTTTTGGGCTGCCCGTGGGGTGCCGGGCTGCTCGTGGGGTACCGGGCTTCCCTTTGGGTGAATAAAGTGCCATGGTTAAAGTGCCACTATTCTAACAAAAAAAGAATGATTGCAATCGGACTAAGGGTTAATTAATTACATTTAAGTGTACATTTTGACTTTCATCCCCTTTCCCAAGGGAACCGAGCTGAATTTTGGGAGCAAAAGTACACTATGTCCTTCTTCGTAGTATGAACTCAAATCGTGTTAAGTTTCATTTAAATCCATTCAGTAGTTTTGGAGTGGTGCGCGGCCGGGATACAGACAGACAGGCAGACAAAAATAAAAAAAATACAGTTTTGGCATCAGTATGAGTGCTCTCAAAAAATATTTTCAAAATATCTGCCATGTACAGAATTGGACCTATTACAGTTTTATTATAAGTATAGATTTTTAAAGAAGTAGGTACTATTGCCAAACAAGGAGGAAAAGTTTAAATAAAAAATATTAGCAATCATTTTTACTTTAACGTCTATTAGAGAGGTTTTTTTATAAATTAATAATTAAACAGATTTCAAAAAAGTTATGAACATAAAAATTCTCTTCAATTTTGCGCCTGTTTGCTATCACAGTAATAATTTACAAGTAGGGGAACTCAGTAGGAACACAAGAATTTTTGAATTCAGTTGGGTGTTGGCTTTCGAACGCAGAGCCCGTCCCAGCACCCTGCCGCACACTTGAGCTAGCTGCTAGCCTAGCTTCTATGCTTAATTAGAACCTAATACCTAACCACACGTTTGTTTTTTACGCCAATACTCCGGTAACTTATTTTGACGATGTCTTATTTTAGGTAGACAAGTTTTTAAGTATTAGTCAATTTACTGAAAAAAATATTTGCATATCTGGATGATTTATTAGTAATTGCACCTTTTGTCGATAGTGATCAGTATTTTAGGCGACTGAATGATCTTATAAGCAGTATGCACCACCAAAAGAGGGTTTTTTTTAAAGAAAAGGTACCGATTTCCTACACTAAAAGTATAAAATAAATTGTAGCTGGTACCGAATTCAATAAATTATTTCATGCTTTTTAGAAATCGGTTCCACGTTTTTATAAAATATTTTTTCCAAGGTCTTGGAACGCTTGCATATGACATTACGCTTCGTATATACTATACCTCGTATCTACTACCAAACCACTTGAGTTTTTATATAATAACCGGAAACAATTTGCTGATAGATTTAGGTTATTTGTTGAATTTCCATTTCAACAAGTTTTTAGCAGAATTAAAAAAAAATATTTTGTACTATATTGTTAATGCGTTTGCGAACATATACTCCGTAAACTTAATAGCTAGGTACTCGTTATTAGACATTTTGACAAATTAGATATATTTTGCACTATTTCCTATCAATTTAAACGCGAAATCTTTTTTTTTTTTTTTTTTTATGGTTTATATGTTAGCCTTTGACCACTATCTCACCTGATGGTAAGTGATGATGTGGTCGAAGATGTTGTTCAGGCTAATCTAGAATTACTGGCTCTCAAGGACAGCTGCCGGAACACACCGTTAGGTGCTTGGCGACAGATTTTCCACTTGAGGGTGGTAGCTAGCCAGGCAGGCATTCGCAATATGCCCTACCACCATGCTATAACGACTGCCATCCTAAGACAACAACCGGGACCGACGGCTTAACGTGCCCTCCGAAGCACGGAAGCGCTCAGTAGTAATGTCACCAGCAGTCACCCATCCAAGACATGACCGCGGCGGACGTTGCTTAACCTTTCTGATCGGTTCAGAATGGCCAAGCAAACTTCGCTACGAGCGTTTCGCCAGAAGTACGGAAGTATCGATAATATCCATAAGGTGTTTAAATGCATGAATAAGTAATTCAAGAATATTTAAATTGTTGTATAAAGCAGCATTATGGGCGAACCGCATATATTTCATTCTTTGAGTACGGTGTGGGTCTAAGTATTTATTATTCCTTTCATAATATTGTATGGTATCATGTACCTACTTTTTAACAAACTATGTGTCTAATGTTTTTTAGTTCCTAAATAGATAATTTTGACAGCTTGCTTGGTGGTAGGGCAATTTACAAGTGCCTGCTTGGCTATCCATCACCCTCGAGTAGAAAAATTGTAGCCACGCAACTAACATTATGTTCCGAAAACTGTTCTTGAGAGTCCTTTCTAGAATAAGCCTGTTTGCTATCTTTGCCCACATTGTCACTTACCATCAACTGAGATTGTGGCCGAAGGCTAGCCCTACAGGCTATAAAAAGCCACCAATAATATGCAATTGAAAAATAAATCAATTATTAGTTATCCTAGCAAGCATTAGACCAGAACCGTATAGAATAACCTCGAAACTAGATTCACTTCTATGTATAGGTATACAGAACTGACCATTGAACTATAAGTGGTTAATTATTTTATATCTTATCTACAATATATGGTTCTCACTGTAGTTAGTCACATCAGCACATATTAAGTGGACCAAAACATTATTTTACAATGGCTGCCCTTATAAAGTAGATAAGGTCACTAAACTCTTCAACAGTTATAATTATATTTCACCAGAAATAAAATACAGACATTTTTGATTAATCAAAATAATTAAACACTTACCGGCTGGATGCGTCCTCTACGTTAAATGCCAATGTTGTTGTTTACTCAAATCGTGCGTTTTAATCAGTTCGTGTAAACTACACTATTATTTATGTATTTATTCGATAAAACTACGCGACCACGTTTTTGTACAGACTCAACTTGACTGAATGTGTGCGTACGCAACAGGGTCGAGTTTTTGTTTTGCTTTTTAATCACCACCAGTACCTCTAAAACTTCGCGTCACAATGTAAAATTAAAATGCTGAGGTATATATATTTTGAAGACTCAAACTAACTGTCGTTAGTGATAAAGCGATACCATAAAAATAGCTGATTCTTAGCGAAAATATGAAACTTTGCAATCATCTGTATTCTTTAAGTCAATAACACGTTTTGTAAAATTAAAAAGTATAATTAGTCGTATAATGCGTACTGGTGATGGTAAATCCAACAAAGTGGTTTGTAATATCACGGAATATATTTTAGTTACAATTTTAAGTACAGAAGTGATCTGTAGTAAATATATTACTTAAATTTAATTTATTGTGGGAATCTGGGGAACCAAATACTTTAACCAATAACTTTAATTATTCGAGAATAATGGGCTTTGGAAGTCTGGCAAAAAGACGAATATAATCTGGGAAAACGACTAATAATAGTAATACGTAAGTAAGTTTAATATGTAATAAATATCATATTTTTTACTTTTTTTATTACCAAAATATGTATATTTTTATGAAGACACTTATTCATATAAATGTCTGTCATCATAATCACTGAAAAATAGCGCTATGGTTCATTTTTGTACCTAGCGAATGCTGAGTCGGGGCTGACGTTACCCGACATAGAAACTATTTTATTTATGTAATGAGTTCTTCAGTACTTATATTATAAATGCGAAAGTAACTCTGTCTGTCTGTCTGTCTGTTACGCTTTCACGCCAAAACTACTGGACCAATTTGAATGAAATTTGGTATGGAGATAGTTTGAGACCCGGGAAAAAACATAGGATAGTTTTTATCCGACTGCGCAAAAAGAGGTTAATGTTTTTGCGCGATAACCGACACACGCGCGGGCGGAGCCGCGCCCGGAAATCTAGTATAGTATATTTGGAGTTGTCAGTATATGGTTGTTGTGTTATTTTTTTTTGTTTTGTATGTTTATTACATACATATTGGTAAATTTTTAGTTAAAGTTCTATTCGTAAGATATTATTTGCATTTTCTTTTTTCTGTTTTGAAAATGGATGATTTCAGTGAAATTTATAATTCAATTAACTTGTTTGAATGTTTTTATTATCTTTTTATCCCAGAATCTTTCCAATATTTAATATAATTTTGTAGCTTTACGTATGAAGAAAGAGCATGAAGAGTATATACTACGACGTATAAAGATGTCTTTTCGTTTGATGCTCAGGGTGTCGGTAGCCATAGTGGTAATGCATTCGCAAAATGCTATATCTGCAACTGTTACCATTATAGCTTACTGAGGTCGGTTATTTCCGGATCCGCTCGGATACCTATATTTAAGAAACGAGCAGCTTTGGCCTTCTTTTGCAACAATCGTTTCCGCGATTAAGGAAGTGCTCGTATTCAATGTCAAATATCAGTATAAAAAGTTACCTGCTTTAATCATTACAATTATTCTTTTAAATATAAGAATATTTGTAATAATTAATCATTACAAATATTCTTAAAACATAGTAGTATTTCCTTATAATTCCTAACATATATATACTATGTTTTAAGAATATTTGTAAAGTTAAAAGTATTTATATTGACTTTGCCTAGTTACGTGCACCGCACTTGTCTGTGGTAGGATTACCACAAACAAGTGCGGTAGGGGGGAGGCGTTCTGTTAACGCCAGTTACATTTTACAGGCAGTCTTGTTTTGGCGGTCGATTCGAACGGACGACAAATTGTAACATAGTGAATAAGCAGTAAGTGATAAGTGTGTGTGTATATGTGATAATGTTTTAAAATGAGGTGCGTATAGCTATAGTGTATATTTGTAAGACGCGGACATACAACGTGACACGTTATGTATATATATATACATAACGTAACGAACGTATTGTGGTATATATATATATATATATATATATACATAACGTGTCACGTTGTATGTCCGCGATGTACTGCTAAACTACGGAACAGCTTTTAAATTTGATTTGCACACCGTGTGCAATTTGATCCAAATTCAAAGATAAGATAG
The DNA here is from genome assembly GCA_963854805.1 of Plagodis dolabraria. Classification (NCBI taxonomy): domain Eukaryota; kingdom Metazoa; phylum Arthropoda; class Insecta; order Lepidoptera; family Geometridae; genus Plagodis; species Plagodis dolabraria. The sequence goes on from OY978450.1 coordinate 17,980,518, forward strand.
CTTACATCTCAATTTATAGTCGCAATTACCCGTGCAAAGCCGGGGCGGGCCGCTAGTATTTATACAATAGTAATTAGTCAGCAATCTTCCAAATTCTTTTAATTCGTTCATAGCTCACAAAAATCAATCTGTATTTACTAATATATCGCTAGAAGATATAATTTGCTACATTTTATCACAATAAAATGGGCGATCTTCTGCACGAAAATTTAAAAAGGAGCGAGAGTAAAACAAAATGTCATATAAAAGACTAGCGCGTTCACAAGTGTTATTGCTATCATATTAAAGCAGGCGTTTTCTGGCGAATGAAACTAAAATCAAGGCACAGTGAATAAGAAAGAATAACTTTTATAATTTATGATAGATTAGCTTAGGAGCTATTACAGTTACAATTGGTTCTATTGCGCTCCCTTGGTGTCTAGTTAGATAATCGAGAGAATATGTAGAGATTTTATGGACTAACACAAAAAAACCTAAATAAAAGAACAACCAATAAAACAAATTGCTATAATTGAAGCCTTTCTAATATTTATAACAAATAGAGAGAAAACACCACACAAAGTTTCACTTTTATTATTATTAACTCTTAAAACTATTTCATGTCTTGCTAATAAGAGGCGTAGTCAAAAGTTATGTTACTAAGTTGCATACATTACATCATCAGGAGAAATACCAATGTTGTACATGACCCTTCCAACCTAAACACCACAAAGAACTGTTACTTGTATATCCATATATGTTATTATGTTTGCATCGGTGGGTACAAATCTCCTTATGATTATCGTAATGTTGGTCGCTGGAAACCTTATAGCCATGTGGCCTGCCCTTTGCCATTTCGCTGAACAAAGACATAAGATATTGGCCAAAGTTTTTGTTTTTTATGTTATTGTGACGGTACAAGCAAATTCGGAGGGCGCGTTAAGGACATATACCCGCCAGCTAAAGCGTAAACATATTTATAAACTCATTTTGTTATTAAAAAAAACTCGCATGTAAATATAGCGTATTATTAGACCTATCGTTTCCGGTTTGAATCCTTTTTTTGGACTAATAATTAGAAAGTTTAGTATAGCGTTTAGTAGAAAGCACTCGTTTTTAGGAATTATTCGAGCATAATTTTTGTATTTCGTAGTTTGAACATCTTCGACCACATCGGCTTACCTATCAGTAATAAAAAAAACCTAAGACATATCCTGAAAATCTTCTGGTCAGACTCATTCGCCAAAATAGAGAACTGTCTCTATTTTGGCGAATGAGATAATAAATCCGCGAAGATTATATTGCTAAAAATTTACAGATATGGCGGCGCAGCGGCACGGCAGTCTATTAACGCTTGGTTATCATTGCTTCAAAGCCTTCTCTTACGTTTTGGAAAATGACATAAGTAAATATACTAACTACTACCCTACCCCTATGTTTACCTAATTTAAGCTCTCCGTTACTTTGACGAGCGAGACATTTACCATTCCGACCTTTTCAGGGCCTTATGTAAAGAGGTTGTCGAAACGCAATTACAAACACCCTTAAAAGGTTTGCTGAAGGTGAGATTCACTCCAGTCCATTACCGGAGTGCCCTCAAAGTGGTGATTTTATAAACTTATTTGTACTACTTAATCTGAAATTCAAATTGTACGAAAACTTCCCGCTGGGTCTCTACATTTGCATTATGCGTAAGGTACTTAAGATTTCAGAGTTCACCAGTGTTTTGGCGTTTTTTTGCAACTTACGTCTATTACACGTTTTTTCTTGATATTTTAATTTATACTTTAGTATAATAAAACTGTAACAGGTCCAATTCTGTATATTGCAAATTTTTTTAAATAATTTTGAGAGCATTCTGTAGCTCATACAGATGCCAAAACTGTATTTTTTTATATTTTGTCTGGCTGGCCGCGCATCACGCCAAAACTACTGAAAGAATTTCAATGAAACTTAGCACAATTTGAGTTCATACTACGAAAGGATAAATTATACCTTTTATCCCCAAGTTTAGCACGGTTCCCCTGAGAAAGGGGATGAAAGTCAAAATGTATACTTAGTTTAGTTGAAATTTATTAACGCGTAGTCCGATTTCAATCATTAATTTTTTGTTAAAATAGTAGATTTTCCCGTAAATATTTCAAAGTCATTGGTTTCGTAGTTCAGAATTTACAGATAACATAACCTAAATATATAGTTCCAAATAACTTAAACCGCGGAATGTTCAGGAACGTACGGCAATTCTAAGCTGGCATTTGTACTTTATCATGTAGGCACAATAGATATATTATATCAGCCGTATTGTCCACTGCTGAACACAGCTCCACTATGGGAGGGTTTGCCATAATCCCCACGCTTATCAGGTGTCTTGGGGATCGCAATGTGAGATATCAGATCCTCAGAACGCTGCCAACTGGGAGTGGGCTGGAGCATTTGGACTTATAGGTTGTCTAAATGCTTTTATTGTAGTAGCTGTAGTGTTGTATATAGTTAATAGTAATTTGTATTCTACCACCAAACAAAACCGCCGTTTTGAAATCGAAATTCTAAAGAATAGCACAAAGTACTATGCTTCAATTTATTGTGCGAACCGCGAAGGAACTCTCTCAGTTACTTAACTACTATCTTCTGGAAAATACAACCCGGGAGTTTTCAAATCCAAAGTAAAAAGCTTCTTTCTGAGCAATGCTTTTTTTAATTTACTAAGAGTGCCTCACCACAGACCACAGCGTTGCATAATATGAGATAAATAGTGCTCAAATGTGAATAATTAGTCTGCAGGTACGGCAATCGCGAACGAAGTCGCAGGTACAGCTAGTAGATTTAATAAAAGCAACTTGCTATGGCTAGCATGACTTTCTGCAAAAAAATGCAGGTTTCCATTCAAATTAGACCTCTTCGCTCTATTAGGAGAGCCGGACCTAGTCCGTGATTTATGTCGAATAAGGAGTGCATTTATAATAATAAGAAAAAAAATTGCATAAATGTTTTGAAGATACCTTCTTGAATTGATCTTGAGCCAATGATTCCCAAACTAGTTATGGGTATTCTTATAAACGGCAGCCTAACCTCCGCCACATTAGAAACAGTCTCACGTGTTACTAAAAGCACATGAATAATGTACGGTTCTTTATTCAGGTGCTAAAAGCTCAAGTGAGGTTACTGTCTAAATTGCAAATAAGTTAGATCTAAAATGGGAACTGGAGTTCAATTATCCCCTCTAAAGTTTAAGCAACAGATTTTCTTCTTGTAGCCACCGTTACCTAGAACAAGCACGCCTAATACCACCGTGCTGCGACGATGAAGCTCTCAGGAAAATACTGAATCCACGACCGCTGGATTGACAGACTGGAATCCAATCATAGTTTCAAAAATGCATTCGTTATGGTTTTTCCTTTGGAATTTAAGCTCGAGCAACAATTAGTTCTTAGTTGTTATGTCCCAAATTCATATAGGCCACTTTCAACGTTTAGATATAAGGTATATATTATAGGTGTATATGATCCGTACTCAATTTGTTTCAACGGTGCATGTAGGAAGTCACGTTGTCTGGATCGGCAGGTAGTTAAAAAAAGGTAGCTGGCCAACCTTACCAACAGGCATACGACCCGCCTGATGGTAAGCGACTACCGTCACCTATAGCCATCTGAATACTATTAGTACAGTCAATGCGTTGCCGACCCTGAAGGACTCCATTAATAATCAGAAGGTCATTCCCTTTTGAAATGACCCCATGTCATATTTATGAGGAAAGACCGAATAAGGAAGTTCTTTAGGCTGACCTAGAATGCACTGTCAAAAGGTAAGCTTCTGATGGTTGAGCATCGCCACAAAATTGCCAGCTTCTTTTTAGTTTTACAGGATACATTATGGAGAATGTTTACCGAAATAATAATAACACATTAGCTTAATTCCACAATAATTAGTTAAAAATTAATTAATATGATATTTGATAATTATATTACTAAGTATCCATAACAAATCTACTACTCATTCATTTTTATTTCCTATTAATGTGGTTCCTCTGAGGGTAAAAGCCTCCTCCAAAGAATTCCATTTTCCCTATCTTTAGCAGTGCTAATCCAGTCTCTTCCTGCTTTGGATACAATCTCGTCCTGCCAACGGGCGCCCGTGCGACCTCTGCTTCTCACGCCATGCGGTCCTTTCCATTTTGTGAGTTTAAATGTCCACGATTGTCACCGTATCTGCCAACATGGCCAGCCCATCTTCGTTTGAGATTTTGAGAGAAGTGTAGAGCATTATTAAATTACAAGTTTACCGGGTAAAAATTAAGTCACGTGCGGGATTTTTGACAAAATCGTACTAAACAAATTGCATTTTGTATTGTAAAAAGTGGTCGACATTTCGAACCATACTTATTTAACTTAAAGAATATGAAATGAATTGTATTTAATTCATTTAACATATTATCATGTTTAATTCAACATTGAACGCTTATAACCTACTAGCTATCCGGGCGCGGCTCCGCCCGCGCGTATGTCGGTTATCGCGCAAAAACATTAACCTCTTTTTGCACAGTTGGATAAAAACTATCCTATGTTTTTTCCCGGGTCTCAAACTATTTCCATACTGTTAGGATTTTATATATAATTTACAAAAGATAATATAATGAAATGTTTATATATGTCGGAGCGTAGCAGTTAGTTTGATACGAGAATGGTAACACTATGATTTACCGACATTATTCTAGTCTGTGGTCGCTATTAGTCTACTAGTCATTTAAGAGACTGTGACTGTGACTCAAAGCTTACGTCACAAGACACGGCAGTTGACGGAGCAGTCTTGTACTAGCCACCGAAGAGGCAATACCTGTGTTGTGAAATCTATGACGGTTAACAGAAAAAGTGAGGTCTGTGAAGTAATCGGTCTACATCTGCGCGATACGTAATAGCACACACGCCAAAGTAATAATGGAATATGACCAGAAAGTAACAGAGTGAGATTATGCAGAGAGTGTTCTGCAAGGCGAGGACTGGAATGACTATAAGGGGAGGATGGAGGCCATTGCGGGGGTCAACCCCCATAAACTGTGGATTGAGAAATAAACCAACTATACAAGTGATGTGTGTCATCTCATTTAGAAGATATTCACTTCTGATCCAACACATACCAAATTTCATTCAAATCGGTCCAGTAGTTTTGGCGTGAAAGCGTAACAGACAGACAGAGTTAATTTCGCATTTATAATATTAGTACTGATACAGCTGATATCGAAATAGAAATAATGAAAATGTTTTTCTTCAATACGACCGAGTGTGATTCCCGAAGAGAGTATAAGTTTTTTTAAATCGCCGAATGCAGATTTTTGCCACTAAAATCGATGACATGGTTCACTTGCCCATACTAACCCATTTAATGACCCAGGCTGTATAACCTTCCAGTCTAGAGTGAACATCTACTTCTTAGACGAGCATGCATTATCTTTGTGGTGGCTGATCGTCGAATTGTTCAGATCACCATAATGACACTTCTTGAAACGTCGGCACATCGTGATTTGGCTGGCCATGTCGCGACGTGACCAGTAAAAAGTCGGACGACTCGACGAGAACAACTTATAGTTACTGCATTTCCCTCGATAGTGGTGCTGCCCTCGCGCGCTCCACTTTGTTTACGCGAGTGGAAGATGGCGGCGTCACAACAAGTGAATATTTAAAAATAACGGTGAAAATGAATCAAATAGTGCATTTATAGACAAACTAGCTTTCCGGGCGCGGCTCCGCCCGTGCGTATGTCGGTTATCGCGCAAAATCATTAACCTCTTTTTGCGCAGTTGGATAAAAACTATCCTATGTTTTTCCCGGGTCTCAAACTATTTCCATACCAAATTTCAGTCAAATCGGTCCAGTAGTTGTCGCGTGAAAGCGTAACAGACAGACAGACAGGCAGACAGAGAGACAGAGTTTCTTTCGCATTTATAATATTAGTACTGATAAAATCTTCAGTTACTAGATTTCTATAAGTAATATAAATTCTTCGTTTAATGTGAAAAACCATGGACTTCTTAACGTATTTTAGAGGTTTGTATTTTGTTGATTAACAAGTGTTTATTTTTGCTAAATATATTAATTATTGTGTAATGTGTTTCTGTCATGTCATCTCTATAAGTTTTATAGTCATCAGATTTATTCACTATTGTAATGTTTGTACTTAAACGTTCCAATTATATTTTTAGGTTATTGAACAAATCAAGATAAGAAGGGTGTCCATGCAGACAGGCAATATTTACAAATTTCAGTCACAGATTATAATGGAGTTATTTCTGGATTACTTATAACATTGCGTCATCAGTCCATGTTTGGCTGCCAACAATTTATGTCACGCCAAAATGTGGTTATGTTATAAGAAGAATGTTCTCGGCATTGCAAAATATCATAAAGGTTATCATGTATCAACAAATTTATAACTTATCTGAAAACTACTTTACCTTTAATACAACTACTAAGTACTTTACTACTAAGTTAATTTTAAACTAATTGATGAGTCTGGTTATAGTCTGATTATATTTTATCAAATGTTGAAAAAACATGTCTATTTAATTCTAGCTTTTGCCCACGCCTTTGTTTGCGTGATGGTTGTTCTTTATTAGATTTTTTATTTATCTAGTTGTTTGTTCCAAACATTTGGTTTTATCTTATCACCAAAGAACTGTGAAACTATATGTGCCATTCATCATTTTAAGAAATAATGTAACGTTATTCAATAAACATTTTAATTGTAAAATCCTATTTTTATATGATAAAACTTTGGATACCCTACACAAAGCATATTCGCAAAAGTTGCTGGCCAAATCTTTAAACGTTTATGATGGCTAGATCACGATGTGCTATTCCAAGATGTACCTAGCCAGTAATTCTAGGCTAGCCTGAACAACATCTTCAACCACATCATCATTTACTATCAGGTGAGATAGTGGACAAAAGCTAGCCTATCAGGTATAAAAAAAAATATCGTGATCTGACTGATTCAATGATCAGCCCACGACATCTTCAACCGAGTCGTTGTTTGCCATCAGGTGTAAGCGTGTTCAAATACATGTATATTTTGGGTAAAGAAAAAATTGAAGTGCTAGTTAGGGAATCTAAGGTTAGAATCCTACCGGAGACTTTGGCTATTTTGCGAATACTCTCATGGGAAGTAAATAAAAACACTCTCTCTAGTAGAAAAAGCTGTCGTCAAGCATCTTAATGGTGAATTTCCGGCAGCTTTTCATAATCCTAGGTTAAGTTTGTTTATCAACAGATGACGTAGAGTTTAAAGACTAAATTAACAGCCATAAAAATAAAATATCTGAGTATTTTGTTTGTGGCCTAAGATTATTATAACTGTTCTACATCCTCATGTTGGATTCCTTAAATGGAACAAGCAAAAGCATGCACTCAATGGTCAATGTTAATTTAACGTGAGTAGGGTGTTCGTGCACGTTGGGCACACAACATGCCTTTTTACTGTCTTAACGACATTATTAACCATTGAAAGTTGCAGGTATACGTTTTACAAAAGCTCCTAAGGCGAGTTGGCAACGGTGATGCAGCCGGCAATAAAACCGAAGCCAAACCTTGTTGCAACGTTTCCTTTGTGAACGTTCGTCGTCCTTTGTTTTTAGAGGTACCGACCAATAATATAAAGGATGAGGGTAGAACCATGATCATATTTCATTTATTTTCTTATGCACCCCATAAAACTTTGACGATGTAATCCGAAGCAGATTTTGTTTTATGCCAAACTTAAAACAGATTAGCTTTTCCAGCACCTACATAGCCAGGCTAATGGACTCTGAGCTATAAAACACTTATTGTTGAGGATTTACTACTGCATGTGATGGTTCCATTTTTATATTTCATTCCACGGTTCATGGGTTACGTTAATTGAACTTTAACGGCCCAAGAAATGGGACATTATTGACTTTCAGTACTACGTTTGGTACTATATTAAACAGTAGCTAAGTTTGATGACGTTACGGCAGATTCCTCACCACGTATCAAATTACGCTATAGGTTTAAAAATAATTATATAATAGGTAATATACTGTACTGTAACAGCCGGATCGTCCACTGCCGAACACAGACTTCCCTATTAAAGGGGTATTTGCCATAATCTCCACGCTTGGCAGGCATCTTGGGGATCGCAGTATAAGTTGGCAGTTTTTTAGAAGGCGCTGCTGCCCACCTTTCAGTACTTTTCCCTTAGTTGCCTCTTACGACACCCACGGGATTATATGGGGAGGTGCAATTCTAACCCTCACAGCGGCACCTCACGGGGCGCCGTAACCCATAGGTACTACCCCACTTACTACGAATTAACTAAAACCAGATATATTTTGAGCGATCAGTTCGCTTGATATTCCTTTAGTTGCTTAGTAACTCCAACGTGACGTCAGAAATACCTGGGACATGCTGAAAAAAGTCACGTCGTTTGTATCAAAGCGGTTTGATTTTCTTCTGTTTAGTACGCTCGTGGGGTACCGGAATAGAATGTCGGCCCACCCATTGCTACCGGCGGGTGCTGTAGGAGGAGTCTTAAGGTAAAATACCGGAAGGTGGACGGCAGTACTTTCTGAGGAACTGATATCTTAAACTGCGATCCTCAAGACGGCAGATCTTAGACTCAGTATAAGTTACCCTAAAATTCTGAGCTTTGCCCGCGGCATCAGTAGTAGTAATAAAAGGAAACACATATCTGTTTCCTTTTATGACTGATAGGTTAGCTTTGATCACTATTTACTTGATTGTAATAATCGAAGATGTTATACAGGCTAACCTAGAAATAGACTCTCAAATGCACCAGCTGGTGTAATACTCGAATTTTGTTTTGATTATTTATATGAGTTATACTCATCATCAGGTACTTGCAAGGCACTTTCAGCCGTCAGTACCACTGCTTATTGTCGTATGATAGCAATCGTTATAGCACGCCAGTTGAGCATTTTCCGAATACACACCTGCCAAGCGACCACCAGGTGCTTGGAGACAAGTGGAAAATCTGTCGCCAAGCACCTAACGGTGTGTTCCGGCAGCTGTCCTTGAGAGCCAGTAATTCTAGGTTATAAGCCTGTTAACACCTTCGACCACATCACCACTTACCATCAGGTGAGATTGTGGTCAAAGGCTTACCTATCAGCAATTAAAAAAAAAAGCAATTCTTGAGAACCAGTTCCCATCCTGTTTCACCACCTTCAGCCACATTATCAATAAACATCAAGTGAGATTGCGGTGAAAGATTAGCCTACAAGCAATAAGAAGCTATATTGTATGTTCTGGAATTGGCTATGGGATCAAATTAAATTTTGGTTCATTGAAAAACCAGGTTTTGCTTATTTTTTGCTTGTCGTTATGATTTTGTAATAGAATATTTTGAAGTCTATTGTGTAGTTACATATGACATGTGTATAAGCTATGTATGTGAAGATTTTACAATTAATTTGAGTTTGTGTACTGTTTTACACTGTAACAAATAGGGTTCAGTACACTGGCCGTAAATCGCAAGGGTTAGAGGACAAGGGCTGCGTGATGTAGAGCTGTGTTTGCCTTTATCGAGATATACGAGGTGACTGAATTGAGGTTTTCTGGAAGCCGATAGTTCAGGACTGATACTGAATAAAAAATTCAATCGCATGTTGTGGGAAACTATTGAAAAGACTATCTCACGGAAGAAACTTAACTGTCACTGTCTGTGAAATAAATGCAGTCAAAGAAGTATGTGTGATGTGATTTTCAAAGGCAAAGTAAGTAAAAGCCTGAACTGAGAGAAATGTGATGTAAAACAATGAAGTGGTTAAATGTCATTTAGTGTGAAATAGGATAAAGTGATGTTGGTTAAGAGAGATATGGATGTATATCCATACTCTGGACCACCGCCACAAGCGTCACAACTCCAACATGTAGAAAATAAGTAACATTATTTATTAAATATAATAAGGAGGAACTTCCTCTTATTCGATTTATCTAACCATCAAAATAGCATTTAAAATATTTAAAATAAATCGTTCCTCATGGATGAATTTAATATGATATTGCTACACAATATTTACTTAATAGGTAGTTTCCAAGCGAATCTTGGTGACCCTGCGGGTAGATCTTAGCAAAAAAGCAATCATAAACAATCAGAAAAAAATGTCTTTTAAAAAGCATGGATCCATAAGCTACTCATAACAAAACGCTCAATCAGTCAAAACAGTATCATAATAACATTTTTTTCAATAAAACACCAATGGCTTCAGCGACACCTCGACATTTGTAGATCTGAGGATCTCACGCTCATATTTGTAGAATGATAAATAAAATGCATCCAATTGCTCACGTTCATTCTCGAGTGGATACTCGTGTCGTGTTGAGTGCACGGCTGTTTCTACGCTCACTGAAAAAAGAGCCATCAGAGTTAAGTGTTACTTTTTAAATGGACACTTGATGTTTTTTTTTTTCATAGTTAGTCATCGAAAATTTTAGGACTCATGGACGCAATATAAGCACGACTGGTTGTGACTTCATAGGGATTATTGAAAAAAGGGATATATGCTTGGTAATATCTATAATAAAAGTATTATAATAGAACTGTTTAGATCAGTTAGATAACTTTGTCTTATTATTTGTCTTATTCATTGTACACGCCCTGTAAATTCAATTCAAAGGCGGCGTGCCAACCAAACCCATTCAAAGACACCGCCTGCCACAGACGACCGCCGACAACGCACTCACTCCAACTGGACCTGACTCTGATAGTTTATCAGAGTTAGGATACAGATGATACGCAGGGTTGGTTGACTGGTGGAATCTACATGGATATAGTCCTGTGGTATATACAGAATCTTTAGGCTACATAGAGACGCTGTATTTGCATGTTTTTTTCAAGTGGAATCTAGTATTTTTTTTTTTTTTTTTTTTTTTTCTATGCTTATAATAATAGTGGTCAAAGGCTATCCTGTATAGGATAGCCTTTGACCACTATCTCACCTGATGGTAAGTGATGATGTGGTCGAGGATGTTGTTCAGACTAACCTAGAGTAACTGGCTCTCAAGGACAGCTGCCGGAACACACCGTTAGGTGCTTGGCGACAGATTTTCAACTTGAGGGTGGTAGCTAGCCAGGCGGGCATTTGCAAAGTGCCCTACCACCATGCTGTAACGACTGCTATCCTAAGACAACAACCGGGACCGACGGCTTATCGTGCCCTCCGAAGCACGGAAGCGCTCAGTAGTAATGCCCAACCAGCGGTCACCCATCCAAGTCTAGACCGCGGCGGACGTTGCTTAACTTTGCTGATCGATTCAGAATGGCTAAGCAAACTTGGCTACGAGCGCTTCAAAATCGCTATCCTATTGACTGAACGACGGTCTAATCGTTTATTGTGAAAAAATAATAAATCCTAATCAATATAAAAAGATAGGCACTATTCAATAGAAAGGTTAGCAATTTGCAATCCGCTTTGCAATATAGGATGGTATTCGGAAAAGATTAATCGGAGAAAGATTAGGGATTAGGTTTTTTGTGTATATAAAATATGATTGTAGCCTCTTTCTAAATAAATGGTATACACCATATGCAAAAGAGTTATTGAAGGGAAAAAGGATTATAGGAATCATTATATCTAACATTGGTAGTTCCAATTTTATGATTTTTTGGTGTTTATTCATTCACTATACATTTGCGTATATGCTATACACGTGGGCAATTTTTCAGGGTATTTTACACATCACCTGACTTTATCTAATTGTGAAAAAAAAGCCGCCTCATGTATATATTGGTTGTCAAACAATTTCATTGAATTTATTCATTCAAAACCGATCACAAAATATTCTATGCAGTTTAGCAGAGACGTCAACGAAATCTGCATATCGCTTAAGAAATGTTAACATCACCGGTAGGTTTCTTACTTATGTTTTGGATTATCTTCTCGATGTTAAGCTTTAATTGGAAACTAATCCCTTAAGGACGGACACGCGCATGTTCGCACGGTCGTTGGGGGAATCTACCTTGTACGTACTGAACTCGAAATAATTAATCTCAAACGGTAGAATGGTACAAGGATCTACAATTAACAAACTTTTAATCACAATTCATACCTTCAGATGTTACTTAGAGAAAATTCATATATATTAAAAACAATTATTAAAATATATTTAGTTTATTTTGAGCAAAATTAAGGAACACGTGATGCCAGAAACTATATATAACTCTACCCGGAACGATTATACATTCGTCTCGATATAGAGCGACCGTGGGATTGTGGCCCCAAGAGGTAACACTGAGGTGAAAAGCCACGGCTCGATACCAACCAATAAAAGCTGATGAGAGTATTATGATGATGATGTGCGTCTCGATTCTACACGAAGCATCATCAAACGATATTGCCCTATCGAGATTTCCAGAATATGTGCTCGAAGAGGTATCACTTAATATATAAAAACATGATATTTATGTGTTATTGTTAAATACTAACCATATTTTTTAATCTTTACCGGGTCTATTCACGCACGTATTAATATTAAAATAAAAATATTTTGACTAACCTCCAGAATATGTGCTCGAAGAGGTATCACTTAATACATAAAAACATGATATTTATGTGTTATTGTTAAATACTAACCATATTTTTTAATCTTTACCGGGTCTATTCACGCACGTATTAATATTAAAATAAAAATATTATGACTAACCTCGACGTTTCGATCAAGTTGCATTGACCGTCACGACTAGACTCTTTAGTTTCGGTTAGTCAAAATATTTTTATTTTGATATTAATTCGTGAGTGAATAGACCCGGTAACGATTAAAAAATATGACTTTAGTTCACGAAAGTTTAAAGAAAAGTCAATACTAACCAGTTATCTTTCTGGGTTATCTCAGTTGCGGCGTTTGACTTGGGGTAAGCCTTTGCATTTTTCACTTACGGTTATCGTAAATAATTAACTTTTCATCACATGTAACAATTCGATCAAATATTCATTTCTGTATCGATTCAACAAGGCAACACAAGTTGCAACAACCGTTTCTTTATGCAGATCAGTCAAATCATGAGGCACTCATTTTTCATATTTTTATTATTTTATTAATTTGACCCATGTGTGTCAATATTGTTGGTAAGAAACGTTAAACCATGCTGCTAATTCCTGGGTAGTTTGGCTCGGATCGTCTTCCACCATCTCTTTCAATGCATTGTTATTCACCTGTGTGGGCGGTTTTCCACGTGGTTCGATCCACAAATACAAGTGTTCATTACGAAAGCATTTAAACCAAAATCGCACGGAACGTTAATTAGTAGTCCCTTCTCCAAACGCAACATTGATATTGCGAGCTTTTTCTGCGGCGTTAGTTCCGCGTCGGAACTCGTATTCAAAAGTCACTCGAATTTTCAAAGTATCCATAGTTCTTGTCTAAGCTGATTAAAAAAAACAACTGATAGTCGAATCAATAATCATCGAATGTTTTACCAATAAGATTCTTATTTTTTTTAAATACGAGTAATAATCTTATACGTACCATGTGATAAAAGTTTTACTCAAAAATCTCATTCCATGAAGGTTCTATGTTAATATGAAGTACCTACCTATAACAATAAAACAGTAATTTCATATTTTAACCCATATTATTATAATTATGTGTTTAAATCTGAGGTAATAGTAAGGAGTTCAATTTTAGATAGGGAATTGGCTTACTATGTAGTTAGGTAGGTAAGGTGGGTAGTTACCAGCTGCTAAAGTAAACTTTTTTATGTCTTTTTCAGCGGCGATACCTTCTTTGCAGTGAGATGTCGCTACCAAACAAGCGCTTGTTGGTCCGATTTGTACTGCTGGTGTGAATCTCAAAGCCGTAGTATTTTGAATATTCACCTGTCTATCATGTAGGTAATTTGTCAAACTAGTACCTACCACCCCTGTTATCGCCATTTCCAGGTCAGAGACATAGAATGGCTGCAAACTTTTAAATCTCAAATGCTGGACTTTTTGTATTTCTAAACTACCAAGGATATTGGACTAACAAAAGCTGTTTGTTTACTTAACGTTAGTGAAAACTTACGATATACAATAGTATAAAAATAATTACGATGGAAAATATAAACGGCTCTTAAGTGGTATACGGATGCTTTTAAAATTTAATTACTCGTTGAGTGCAGTTTAATGGAACCCGTAAAAGCATGGTGTAAACAGAATGAAAGCTTTATAGGTTAGGTACTTGGCATTTAATATATTGACAAACATTTTTTGCAATAAGTATGTTATTCCAAGATACGGGTACCTGTTAATTAACTTTTCATTTATACCTCCTACTGATTTTTTATTAACTAGCTTAGAAAGTTATTGCTTGTGAGTGCAGAAACAAAGAATTATTATAACATATTTCCTAGATACATTGTGCAATAAGATAAAATTTTAACAAAATAAAAAACCGACTTTATTCATTATTAGGGATACTCAAATACTACTCGTCAGATCTCACTCAATTTAAATTGGATCACATGACAAGCACCAGATTACTAAAAAAAACATCAAAATCGGTACACCCTACAAAGAGTTATAAGGAAACACAAAAAAAAACAGTCAAATTGAGAACCTCCTCCTTTTTTGAAGTAGGTTGAACTTTTCTGTTTTTTGTGTTAGATGGTTCAAAAGTAAATTAAATAGAAACGATTCTCGGATGGATTACAATTGATCATATACAAAGTAACCCTAATCGTTGGTACGGGTTTCCAGAGCGGTTATGCTCACAGAAAGGTGTTGTCTAGCGGCGGTGTTGTGTGTCGGGTCGCCATCTTCCCTCAAAAGTGGTTGAGGAAGGCGATGGCTGGCATATGCGTCAACTCGTGAACGGGTGCTGCTAGAGGATACTGGTCTGCTCTGGATGCTGGTGCTAATGACATAAACGGAAAAAAAAAAGAAAAAAAAATTTTTTCACACTGTTCCCCCTTGGAATGTTGCATGTTTCCTATTTCATATTTCTTGTTTACTAATAAATTATGTCATAGTTAAAAAAAAATCACGGACCCTGGAGTCTGTGGAGTGTAGATTAAAAAAAAAAAAAAGTTACCCTATAGAATATATTAGGAATGAAGAGGAACTATTGGCCCACTATTTGCGTGCAATTTTCTAAATGTAGTGTAACGTAAAGACATGTGGTGAGAAGCAGAGCCTTAACACTCTTTGTTCACTGTACTTTTTATTGTATACCGGGAGTCTGATACGAGTATTGTTAACTCAGTGTGATGGCACACGATCGAAATACTACGAGTAGAACGTTTGCTCTGTTTGTATTGTACACGTTTGAAAGGTATCACCTGCTTGTAAGTGATGATGTGGTCGAAAATGTGGTTCAGGCTTACCTATGATTACTAGCTCTCAATGACAGCTGCCGAAATACACAGTTAGTTGCTTGGCGACAGATTCACCGCCTGTCATCTTATAAGGCAACAACCGGGACCGAGGGCTTAACGTACCCACCGAAGCACGGAAGCTCTCAGTAGTGATGCGCCAATAGCAGACACCCATCCAAGGCATGACCGCAGCGGGCGTTGCTTAACTTAATTCATCGGTTAGGAACGTGTAAGTAAGCTACGCCGTAGCGTAGCGTTTCAGGTAACAATTCGGTGTTCGTAGCAAATAAATAGAAAAATTGGGCTAAGACTAAGAACAGCGTGTAGCCGGTTGCAGCATGATAGGTACACTACCAGAGCTCATAACTATTTTTAAGACCTTTTATGCTCTTGTTCGTGCGTCTCTTCCTCTGTCTAGGAGAAATAAACCTTTACGATTACTAGTACATAAAGGTTAAGTTCTCCCAGATATTATATATATTATATAATATAAGATGTTGATAATTAGATCTGATTGCACAAAGGTGTTGCAAACAATAGTTCAGCATGAATAAATAATTTTGTTTCATTTGTTACGTTTTTAGCTGAGCTTAGTCAAGTTTAGCCGGTCACGTGAATAGTTGAAGCATTTTTAAGAAAATGTGAACAAAAACAAGTAACATTTACCATAATCCAGCTCCAATAAAAACAAGTAAAATATTGTCACAAGTTGATCCTTACAGAGCAGTCTCAGGATTCCACCGTGGCGACACTTTAAGCCGCTTACAACTGAAGCTTTAGCACAAAAATCTCGGTTCACGAGAATCTCTCAATTTTCATACCTGTCGACTTAAGGCCTAAAAACCAAGGTAAATATTGTTAAATGCAGGAGGGATTAAAGATCGAGGCTAATGCGCGTTAAAAGCCTTTAAATTGAGGATACGAATATCAAGCAAACACTATTTTCGATTTGGATAGGGCATCAGGCATTTGTTCCACCGCAAGCGATGGAAAAGAATCGAGTAGAGCTAAAAACTAGGAACGAATTGGTGAGCAGTGAATAGAGAGTGTGTAGTTTTAATAGTTTAGTTGCTGAGCTGTAAGCGAGTATGCGAATGGGATCACTCACATCAATAGCTTGGGGCGGCTTACAGGTATGCGAATCTACCAAGCGAGAGTCTCTTGGAGATTGTTCTGTAGCTGAGTGAGAATATCTCTTGTCGCAGCGACAAATAGTTGAAAGAGTTATCGCCGGCAGTGTGAAGATTCTGCGATCAACTATTACCACATGCATATCTTTTCTTGGATAACGAAATAGTCCATAGCTGCCGCTTTCTCGCCGCCACGTCTCGGTGTGATAAGTACCTTAAACTGAAACGACTTTTAGTCAACTGAATTTCTGTAGGGGAATACATTTGGATGAATAGTTATCACTTTGTCTATTAAATGACTTGGCTTCTTTGGTATCTTTGGCATGATGCTAAATAGTCAAGCAGCTACTTTTACCTCACTAAGTTCCGTGCAAAAAGACAGTAGTGACATTAAGGGCTTATGAAAAATGAGAACTTATGTATCCGGCAGCAAAAGCAATACAAAGTTTAATAATTATACATGTTCCAATGCGAATGTAGCTATGGTTCAGTGTTACCTTGATATCTCCGGGCCAGATATGTATTGGGTTAACCCAATACATATCTGGCCCGGAGATATCACTCGATATGCGACTGTTAATGTCTTTGCCTTATGTTAACATAAGGCAAAGACATTAACAGTCGCAGTCAGGAGTTTGGAACTGTATCCGTTAGTTTTATTTTTTATTGCTGATAGGTAAGCCTTTGACCACAATCTCACGTAATGGTAAGTGATGATGTGGTCGAAGGTGTTAACAGGCTTAACCTAGAATTACTCTGGCTCTCAAGGACAGCTCACTATTAGGTGCTTGGCGACAGATTTTCTACTTGAGGGTGGACGCTAGCCAGGCGGGCATTCGCAATGTGTCCTACCACCATGCTGTAACGACTGCCATCCTAAGACAACAACCGGGACCGACGGCTTAACGTGCCCTTCGCTCGAAGCGCTCAGTAGTAATGTCACCAGTGGTCACCAATCCAACTCCTAACCGCGGCGGACGTTGCTTAACTTTGCTGATCGATTCAGAATGGCAAAGCAAACTTCGCTACGAGCGCTTCAAAAACTTCATTGCTTCATAACATGTTAATTTTTTAAGTACATCTGCTAACCTAACCTATCAAGCATAAAAAAAAAAGCAAAAGCCTATCGGTAAAAGCTATGGACTGCCGTGTCGCAATTTTGCGATTTCTCGCCTGGCTAGCTACCAAGTATAGCATAACTTATAACTGCAGTGGTTAAACTTAGCTAGTGTAGTATACTGTTATCTATTTACTATAATAACTAAGTTATAGTATAGCTACCAGCTGTCAAATAGAAAATCTTTCACCAAGAACCTGTTGAAGAAACTGATCCGGCAGCAGTCCTTGAGAGCCAGTAATTTGAAACCTATTCTGTTGACCATCCTAGACTATATGATCAATTATCAACTATAGTCTATTTTTTTTAACAAACTAGTACTGAATATATTACTGCGTTGCTATTGGCCAACATAATCAATATAAAGTCCGTTCCATACGAACCTGCAATTATATGTAGGTACATTCAGTTGAGTCTTCGACTACCTGCGAGTTGATAAATATTGCTTACAACGAAAGATCCTTGACGAAAGACTTACTCAGATCCACCTCCTCATTCCTAACTCCTCAGATCCACCTTCTTATCTCCAACTCCTCAGATCCAACTCCTCATTCTTACCCCTCAGATCCACCTCCTCATTCCTAACTCCTCAGATCCACCTCCTTGTCTCCAACTCGTCAGATCCACCTCCTCATTCCAACTCCTCAGATCCACCTCCTCATCTCCAACTCCTCAGATCTGCCTCCTCATTCCTAACTCCTCAAATCCACCTCCTCATCTCCAACTCCTCAGATCCACCTCCTCATTCCCTAACTCCTCAGATCCACCTCCTAAACCCCAACTCCTCAGATCCACCTCCTCATTTTCAACTCCTCAGATCCACCACCTCATCTCCAACTCCTCAGATCCATCTCCTCATCTCCAACTCCTCAGATCCACCTCCTCATCTCCAACTCCTCAGATCCACCTCCTCATCATCAACTCCTCAGATCCACCTCCTCATCTCCAACTCCTCAGATCCACCTCCTCATCCCCAACTCCTCAGATCCACCTCCTCATTTTCAACTCTCAGATCCACCACCTCATCTCCAACTCCTCAGATCCACCTCCTCATCTCCAACTCCTCAGATCCACCTCCTCATCCTCAACTCCTCAGATCCACCTCCTCATCTCCAACTCCTCAGATCCACCTCCTCATCCCCAACTCCTCAGATCCACCTCCTCATCCTCAACTTCCCAAATCTACCTCCTCATCTCCAACTCCTCAGATCCACCTCCTCATCTCCAACTCCTCAGATCCACCTCTGCATCTCTTACTCCTAGGATTCACCTCCTCATCCCTAACTCTTCAGACCCACCTCATCATCCCCAACTCGTCAGATCCACCTCTGCATCTCTTACTCCTGGGATCCACCTCCTCATCCCTGACTCTTCAGATCCACCTCCTCATTTCCAACTCCTCTGATCCACCTCCTCATCTTCAACTCCTCAGATCTACCTCTTCATCCCCAACTCCTCAGATCCAAATCCTCATCCCCAACTCCTCAGATCCACTTCCTCATCTCCAACTCCTCAGACCCACTTAATCATCCCCAACTCCTCAGATCCACCTCTGCATCTCTTACTCCTAGGATCCACCTCCTCATCCCTAACTCTTCAGATCCACCTCCTCATTTCCAACTCCTCAGATCCACCTCCTCATCTTAAACTCCTCAGATCTACCTCTTCATCCCCAACTCCTCAGAACAAACTCCTCATCCCCAACTCCTCAGATCCACCTCCTCATCCACAACTCCTCAGATCCACCTCCTTGTCTGCAACTCCTCAGATCCACCTCCTCATTCCAACCCCTCAGATCCACCTCCTCATTTCCAACTCCTCAGATCTGCCTCCTCATCCCCAACTCCTCAGATCCACCTCCTTAGATCCACCTCCTCATCCCCATCTCCTCAGATCTACCTCCTCATCCCCTACTCCTCAGATCCAACCCCTCATCTCCACCTCCTCATCTCCATCTTCTCAGATCCACCTTCTCATCCCCAACTCCTCAGATCCACCTTCTCATATCCAACTCCTAAGATCCATTTCCTCATATCCAACTCCTCAGATCCTACTCCTCATCCCCAACTCCTCAGATCCACCTCTCCTCATCCCCAACTCCTCAGATCCACCTCCTCATTTCCAACTCCTCAGATTTACCTTTACATCCCCAACTCCTTAAAGTCACCTCCTCATCCCCATGTCCTCAGATCCACCTCCTAATCTCCAACTGCTCAGATCCACCTCCTCATCTCCAACTCCTCAAATCTGCGTCCTCATCCCCAACTCCTCAGATCCACCTCCTCATCCTCAACTTCCCAAATCTACCTCCTCATCTCCAACTCCTCAGATCCACCTCCTCATCTTCAACTCCTCAGATCCACCTCTGCATCTCTTACTCCTAGGATCCACCTCCTCATCCCTAACTCTTCAGACCCACCTCATCATCCCCAACTCCTCAGATCCACCTCTGCATCTCTTACTCCTAGGATCCACCTCCTCATCCCTAACTCTTCAGATCCACCTCCTCATTTTCAACTCCTCTGATCCACCTCCTCATCTTCAACTCCTCAGATCTACCTCTTCATCCCCAACTCCTCAGATTCAAATCCTCATCCCCAACTCCTCAGATCCACCTCCTCATCTCCACCTCCTCATCTTAAACTCCTCAGATCTACCTCTTCATCCCCAACTCCTCAGAACAAACTCCTCATCCCCAACTCCTCAGATCCACCTCCTCATCCACAACTCCTCAGATCCACCTCCTTGTCTGCAACTCCTCAGATCCACCTCCTCATTCCAACCCCTCAGATCCACCTCCTCATTTCCAACTCCTCAGATCTGCCTCCTCATCCCCAACTCCTCAGATCCACCTCCTTAGATCCACCTCCTCATCCCCATCTCCTCAGATCTACCTCCTCATCCCCTACTCCTCAGATCCACCTCCTCATCTCCACCTCCTCATCTCCATCTTCTCAGATCCACCTTCTCATCCCCAACTCCTCAGATCCACCTTCTCATATCCAAGTCCTAAATCCATCTCCTCATATCCAACTCCTCAGATCCTACTCCTCATCCCCAACTCCTCAGATCCACCTCCTCATTTCCAACTCCTCAGATTTACCTTTACATCCTCAACTCCTTAGAGTCACCTCCTCATCCCCATGTCCTCAGATCCACCTCCTCATCTCCAACTGCTCAGATCCACCTCCTCATCTCCAACTCCTCAGATCTGCGTCCTCATCCCCAACTCCTCAATACACCTCCTCATCTCCACCTCCTCATCCCCAACTCCTCAGATCCAACTCCTCATCCCCAACTGCTCAGATCCACCTCCTCATCTACAACTCCTCAGATCTGCCTCCTCATCTCCAACTCCTCAGAACCACCTCCTCATCCCCAACTTCTCAAATCTACCTCCTCATCTCCAACTCCTCAGATCCACCTCCTCATCCCCAACTCCTCAGATCCACCTCCTGATCCCCAACTCCTCAGATCAACCTCCTCATCCCCAACTCCTCAGATCCACCTCCTCATCCCCAACTCCTCAGATCCAGTTCCTCATCTTCAACTCTTCAGAGCCACCACCTCATCTACAACTCCTCAGATCTGCCTCCTCATCTCCAACTCCTCAACTCCACCTCCTTATCTCCACCTCCTCATCCCAAACTCCTCAGATCCACCACCTCATCTCCAACTCCTCAGATCCACCTCCTCATCTTCAACTCCTCAGATCCATCTCCTCATCTCCAACTTCTCAAATCTTCCTCCTCATCTCCAACTCCTCAGATCCACCTCCTCATCCCCAACTCCTCGGATCCACCTACTCATCCTCAACTCCTCAGATCCACCTCCTCATCTCCAACTCCTCAGATCCACCTCCTCATCCCCAACTCCTCAGATCCACCTCCTCATCTCCAACTCCTCAGATCCACCTCCTCATCTCCAGTTCCTCAGATCCACCTCCTCCAACCCAAGAGTTGGGTCTGAGGAGTTGGAGATGAGCAGATGGATGTGAGGAGTTGGAGATGAAGAGATCGATCTGAGGAGTTGGTGATGAGGAGAGTGATTTGGGGAGGTGGAGATAAGGAGATGGATCTGAGGAAATTGAGATGAGGAGGTGGATCTGAGGAGTTGGAGACGAAAAGATGGATCTGAGGAGTTGGAAATGAGGACGTAACACGGCAAAAGATTTGGGGTACACTTTTGCTAGGAAGCTCACGTTTCATGATCATGTTTGTGCGTTTGTGAAGGAGTCTTTCAGGAGACTAGGTTCCGTCCTTAGAAATGCACGTGATTTCAAAAACAACAATGTCGTCAAACTGTTGTTCAGCACGCTTGTCATGTCGAAGTTGGAGTCCAGTGCCCGCATCTGGAACCCATATGAACTTACATATCACAAAGCTCTTGAGAAGGTCCAGATAGCATACTTGAGCTTCCTTTACAAGCGCCAATATGGATACTATCCTTATATATACCTTACACATTTTATCATGTGTTATTTAGGGTATCATTCGTTTCAGGTACGCCGCCTTAACGAGCAGATTGTCACTGGCCTTAAGATACTTCGGGGTACTATTGACTGTCCAGAGTTGGTCCAGGAATTGTGTAGGTGTCATGTGCTGGATAAATACATAAGAGGCCGAAATCAAGTGCTTTTTGCCTTATCACCTCACAATGGCGCGTGCGAAGTTTATATGTAATCAACAACGACACATTTGACGTGCGCAAAAAAATCACATTTGTGCAATATACTTTTTTCCTCGGAAGTGTATTGAAAACGTCGTATGAAACTCGTGCGCGTTGTTTATTACAATCTCTACTCCATTTAGGCCTTCGACCTTCGATCACAGGCCTAAAACCCGTCTCGATTGTAATAAACAACTTCGCGCACTTGTTGCATAATGTACTATTTCAATACACTCGGTCGTAACGGGCGTTGAAATGCACCGATTTTAGTGTCATAAATCATACTATAGTCTATTACGCATTCGTGCTTTTTTATGACTTTACCGCACATTGGTTAACGGCTGGTTGTAAGAAAAATATCGTTAAAATGAAACAATTAATCGTTCTAGTCTCAAGCATAGTCAACTCAATTTTCGAAATTTTAGATTTATATAATCAACCTCTTCACCTTGTCTAGTCTAGACAAATGTATTGTAAATGTCTGAAATATTCAGCTGAAATCCTAATATTTGAAAACTAATACATTTTAATTACTTAATAAGAAGTCATTCAAAGTCTGCTGGAGAGGTTTACAAATCTATCTCAAATATAAACAATTAATAAATAAAACATGATAGAGCATAACGAATTCTAACACGCGTAAACAATTTGCGTAAATGGATTTTCACTAAATACGAGTAAGTTTTAGGATTGTCTTGAATCTATTAAAAATATACTCTGTGAATTTCTAAGTGTAAACTGCTCGATTTTATACGCAAGTTTTGTTCCTCTATATGTTTTTAGAACAAATAAGGTGGAAATTTGAATCCATTTGAAAAGCTAGTCGTATAATTCTATAGAGTTCAACGGGAGGATCTGCAATGAAGGAATCTGAAATCCTTGATGATGTTTTTTAACCAACTTCAAAAAAAGGAGGTTCTCATTCGAATGTGTTTCCTTTTTTCGTCTGTGTTACCTCCTAATTCTTTACAGGATATACCGATTTTGCTGTTTTTTTTACATTCGAGAGCTGGTTCTTGTCGTGTGGTCCCACTAATATTTTAAGTAGTATTTGAGTTTTTCCTAATAATGTTGTGTATTTTTTAATATTTTCACTTGTCGATTTAAAGTGAATAAAAAAAAACCGTATACGATGGTTTGGTTCATTTATTTTTTGTTTCGGAATATTTTCTGTTTGAAGTCGGTTTTTGTTGTTCATTTTTTTGCTTATTTTGTGATACGATTAGTATTAGCTTACGAGCATTAGAGTAATAGTAATAGTACAACGGCAGCAAATGCAATTCCAACCTGAACCTTTAACCTTTCTCAACAAACATTCTTACGAAGTTTTGGTATTTTCATATTGTTAAAGCATGATTTGCTTAATGACTTGACTTCTACATTAATGGGATTAAAGTTAATAGGCATCCGGCGCCAAATTGGAGAACCTTTGAATTGAAAATTTTGTGCTCCAATAATTTATAAGTACTGTAAAGTGTATTTCTTTATATTATTATTATTAATAAATCAAAAACAAGGGTGAGAAGCCTTGCTATTTCCATTCAACCTTCAAAGCTTCAATGACGTTACCAATTTTATATGTGATCAAACTGATCAACTAGACTTACCTGCAATGTACGATCATTGTTGAGTGCTTTATATGAATTGTAAACATTTATAAAATGAAACATATATGTATAATTTTAATTGAGTTATTTTAAATATACTTTTGTTTCGCTTCGGATTGAATCTGAAATCTATTGTACACAAATGCAAATACTCCATGGCGCCGCGGCTACTTCGGCGGAGCAACTCAAGCGGCGCAAATATGCTAACCTCAGTATGGGTTACATATTTGGACCGTTTGGTGTAGAAACGTTGGGTCCGTGGAGACTGGGAGCTCATCACATTTTCCAAAAATTACCTGGGCGCTTGGCCGATGCTATGCGTGATCAAAATGCTGGCACCTATTTGGCTTAACGAAAAAGCATTGCAATTCAAGTTGTATAAATGCTTTTATTGTAGTAGCTGTAGTGTTGTACATAGTTCGTAGTATTTTGTTAAATAAAGTACACTATAATTTTAATTATATCTTTTTATGTAATTGTTACTTATATCTTTTTATGTAAATATACTTTTGTTTCGCTTCGGATTGAATCTGAAATCTTTTGTACACAAATGCAAATACTCCATGGCGCCGCGGCTACTTCGGCGGAGCAACTCAAGCGGCGCAAAAATGCTAACCTCAGTATGGGTTACATATTTGAACCGTTTGGTGTAGAAACGTTGGGTCCGTGGAGACTGGGAGCTCATCACATTTTCCAAAACTTACCTGGGCGCTTGGCCGATGCTATGCGTGATCAAAATGCTGGCACCTATTTGGCTTAACGAAAAAGCATTGCAATTCAAGTTGTATAAATGCTTTTATTGTAGTAGCTGTAGTGCTGTAGTTCGTAGTATTTTGTTAAATAAAGTACACTATAATTTTAATTATATCTTTTTATGTAATTGTTACTTATTAAGTGATAACAATACAATAATAATGACGCGTGGCATATTAAAAGAAAATAAAAAAATATAACTTTTCTGTACCCAAATGTAACTTGTGTACCTACTATTTACTACATTTGGAACCCTTTCGCATCAGAAAAAAAAGCACACAAAATAACTATGTTTGTGATAAAAATCTTTGAATGATTCGTTGTTTGAAAAAAATGACTAGATATCATGAAAAACGAGACAGTGGAATAAAGTTGTGTAGATTGATCGCACACTTTTCGAAATGAGCCTTGTAAGAGACCGATAAACTTGCATTTTGCATCCATATTCTAACCTCCACTAACGTATCGTCACCAATAAGCTTCTTTGATTATCTATGGAATCCAAAGCTGCGAGTAAGCATTTAGCTACCAAAAGAGAAGAAGAAAATATGTCACCTAACAGCGCCTAACGATGTATTCCGGCAGCAGTCCCAGTTAAATTACAGACACATAAGACTTAACAACTCTATGTCCCAGGGTGACGGGCGCAGTGCGATTCATCACTTACGACGAAATGCATCTGTTACAGGCAAAGGTTACCGCTTAATATTACCTATACCGCCCATAATAAATACCCCATCAAGTAAGCATCGTGCTTGTCCAGTCACGATGACATAAAAATAAAAATAGACCGTACTCGAGCTTAACACAGTGTCATTGTTAAGGCTTTTTTGCATGACTAGGTAGCCTTGTTAAAGGCTCTCTTCTTGTAACGAATATCTAAAGTTTTGCTGGTTCGAGCATCGACCCAGGCTAAGTTTGCTTTGAGTTTCAGCGCTTTGATTCAGCTATCCTTATCTACGCATCACAAAACGAAATAAAACACTTCATTGCTTGACGCAAAACGTCATTAATAGCATAGCGCAGGTAGAAGGATCTTAAGAAGAGAGTCAAAGGGACTGCCAAGGATAGGGCGCCAAAAGACCGCAGCCCGTGTCAATTTGCTAAAAAGTTACTTAAAAAGTTAGTATTTTTCTTTCTTATATAATGACTAATTGTACGTATACTAAGTACATTATTTAACAGCTAGTTCAGCTGTACTAGTTTGTTTAACATAATAGTATATGTAATTATTGACCACAAAGTAACAATACTTCATTGTCAATTATCAGATTCATAACGGTCGCTAGATTTCAATCTAGACTAATAGAATTATGGAAATGAAGGAATGTATGAGAAAAATTATAGACAGGAAATTTGGTACCCACTCTGTTTTCAGTGAAAATTCAAGTATATACATTTTAATAACAAAAAAAATATCTTTTGTTTTATGCTATTGAAGGGCAAACGAGCAGGCGGCTCACCTGATGGTAAGTGATCACCTTCGCCCACAAACATCCGCAACACCAGAGGTCTCGAGGATGCCTTGCCGGCCTTTAAGAAGGGAATATGCTCTCTTTTTGAAGATCTGACTTTGATTGACTAAAGGACGGCATCTTTTTACCAAGGCATAAGATTTTATACATAAACATGACATACTACGCCTGTAGAGGTAATAAGAGCTCGTCGCTCTTAAGTTTGGGTACCATTTAATGGGGGGCAAATTTTATGTCAACAACAGGGCAGGGTTCCAACAAGACGCCAGACTGTTAACTAATTTGTATTGCTCAGAAAAAACGAATACCTGTCCTACGAGATGATTGGCGGTGGACTAGACTACAGACCACGCAGTGCCTATTTGCGGGGATATATAGATGTTTATATATTTGAAGGTATAAAAAACCGCCGGTTTATGCCAAGAATGTTACGCGAGGCTATTGAAATCAAAAAGTACCCAAATTTCAATAGAGATGATGGTTGGCAAGTACTTACTACCTGCTTGGGATCCTGTTATTAAATTAATTAAATCTCACGGCCGACACAAATCTGCAAGACCTCTGGACTCTGTGAGCGAATACTGCGTGAATAAGGAACGTTATGATTAATATAAAAATTTCTGACAGTAGACCAAATAATTTCTTAATAACTCATGTGACAAATAAAACCAATTAGTCACCCTGTGACCACGATCACTGCAAAGTGTTTGAAACGTCGGGACAAAAATAATGACAAATATACGCGATTTAAACCGTTTAAGGTTGTTTAATTACTATGTTAAACTATTTTATTTAATTTTATTCGAAAAACTAAAAATTAGGTACCAAAATATAATTCATTCGTAAAAAACTTATAGCTAATTAAAAGTTTTCATATAATATTCCGGAATAACAGACTAATGAATTAATGTTTTTAATGGTTAATGTTTTTAACCTCTTTTTGCGCAGTTAACGATAACCGACATACGCGCGGGCGGAGCCTCGCCCGGAAAGCTAGTAAATATATACAACTTGCAATGGTACGATAAAACGTTTAACGTAAATAAATAGTTCGCAGTTGGGTTTTTTACTTTTTTCTTTGATTTTTACATTTATGTACAACTTTATTGCAAAATATGAAATATAGGTTAAAACTCTTGATTTTTGCATTCTTCTTGAATTTTTTTTAATATAAACTCAAAAAATTTGTTTAATAAAAATTGTATAATTGCATTAACTCATGTTAATGCAATTTCATAAACCTTTGATTTGCCACTAAAGTTCAATTGTCACGTACTACCTATATTATTATATTACTTTCCGTCACTATGTTTCTCGTCTATTAGATATTTTACAGATTTATTATGTAAATTATTGAAACTCGTAGCAGCCAGCGAAAAGGACGACAAGGTCGAATCTTTGATCTAATAACTGCTTATATTAAACTTATTTTGGAGTCTTTTTTAATTTTGGACGTGGATACTCAAGTCCGAAAAGATTGAAGGAAATAATAATAACAAGAAAAAACAAATACTCCTTCTTCGACTACTTTGGAAGGCGTCACTTGAAACTTTAGTTCAATTCAATGGGTTCGATCTCCATCGTAATATGGGCATAAGTAAATAACAGTATTTAATTTTACGTTTTTTGACTACTAAATTATCTCCAGCGGTTTGGAGTCAGGAACATTTCTAGGTAGTTAACAATAGCAATGCTCAGAATCGTTCAGCCGGCTCAAGTTTCACCACTTAGTCACAGTAGGGTATTTTGCTAATGCCCACTTGGGGAGAAAAACTCAAGCGGGAAATCTATCACAAATAAAAATGTAGTCAACATTTTTTGCAAAAGGACTTAGATATTAACATATTTCGCAAAAAGGGTAGTACTATTATTGTTAAAAGCAATCATCACGACCGTATGTAAGTGTTCATTCCAATTCCTCCTTGGGGTGCCGGGTTACCTTGGGGTACCCTCCAATATCTACTCGTGGGTTTCGTAAGAGGCGACTAATGAAAAAAAAAATGCAGCAACGCATTCTAAAGAACTGCCATCTTACACTGCGATCCCCAAGTAGCCTGTCAAATGTGGGCACTATTAAAATATCCCTGTATATAAATAAAATATTAAGAAATTTTTTTTTTATTTTTTTTTATAATAGATAAGCAAGCATTTGACCGCTGCCTCACCTGATGGAAAGTGACGACGCAGTCGACGGTGGAACATGCTTGCCTAGCAGATACCTATTTACTCTGTTCTTGAAGACTTCCAAATTATATCTATCGGGAAATAGAGACGCTGGTAGGGTGTTCCATATTTCGGCCGTACGCATTATAAAGCTTGATTTAAAACGCTTTGTGCGTATTTTCGGAATATCGACCATATATGGATGCCGTTTTCCAGTGCGTCTTGTCGTCCGATGAAAGAAAGGAGAAGAGGGAATGAGGTTATGTAAATCAAATCAAATCAAATCAAATCAAAATTAGTTTATTGCCACACAAAAAGAAAGATATATATATAAATAGAAACAACAATGACAACCAATACACAAGAAAAACTTAAAAATAATTCGTAGCTAACATAAAGAAATATAAAACAAAAAGATGATAATATATGATATAATCAAATATTGTGGGCAAAAGGAGAAAACTCAGCATAAAGTCCGTACAGATGTTATTACACATGTGCACAGACGCTGTTTTTCAGTGATCCCCTGTGCTCGAGCAGGTGTTCGTCGAGCTAGAAACATGATAAGACCGATTGGGGTAGATTTAAAAAATAAAAATTATACATTAATATATCTACAAACACAAACAAAACAGCTATATAAATAGAAAAAATAAAAGCAGTGTTGTATTAAAAAAAAAAACTAGATAATTTACAGTTAAGAAAATACGAATCTGTGCATGATGGAATGGGATAATGTGTGAGTGTGTGTGTGTGTGTATGTGTCTTCCGTTACCCAGGTACTATGTTTTTTTTAAAAGTTGCTTCAAAGTGATGCTTAAGTCGTTCCAGTAGTAAACTTTTCAATTTGATTTTAAAAGTCGTCGAACTAACTATTTTTCTCATTGGTGGAGGAAGGTTGTTCCACACTTTCGAAGCGCTGTATTTGAAGCAACCCTTAAAATTAACAGTACTATGTTTAGGAATAGACAAAATGTTGGTGTGTTTAGAGCGAGTATTCAATTTGTGTAGGTCTTTAATCCATGTGAGCTTTTCAAATAAATATTCAGGCTTATTATTCCAGAGAACTTTTTGAGTTGTGCAGGCTATGTGTAGTTCCCTTCTAGTTTTCATATTCATTATGCCATATTTGACCAGATAAGGGGTGACATGCTCCCTTCTTGGTATGGCAAAGCAAAAGCGAGCACATGCGTTCTGCACTTTCTGGATAGCATGTTCAGTTTTGGTCCATATCCTAGGGCCGTACACAGCACTACAATAGTTGAAAGGAGATAAAACTAACAGGTCACATAGCAAAATACGTACCCTTTCTGATAGGTATTTCCTTATTGTATATAAAACCTTTAATTTGTAAAAAGAACTTCTGATTTTATCATTTATATGTTTCATATACCTCATCTCACTGTCAAATATCAAGCCTAGATTTCTGGCGTCTATTTCTAGAGGTATTTCTATTTCATTTATTGTAAGTTTCGGATTATGTGACATAACTTTGCTAATTTGTGCTTTAGTACCCAGAATTATCATTTTTGATTTAGCTGGATTTAGTACCAAAGCATTACGCGTGGCCCAATCAAAAATTGCAGCTAAATCGCGGTTCATATGTTTTAATGCATCTGCTGTGTCCTCTGCTTTAAAACTATGGTAAATTTGAGTGTCATCAGCATAAAGATGATATTTACAAGTTTTAATGTATTCAGGCATATCTGCCGTAAAAATTGAAAAGAGGGTTGGACTTAAAATTGAACCTTGAGGCGATCCCCTGAGTACTCTAGCAACTTCAGACACATTTTTGCTTCCGTTCTGATTGACAATCTCTACATATTGTTCACGACCAGTGAGGTAAGTTTCGAACCATTTGCACGTTTCGGGAGAGAATCCATAATATGAGAGCTTGGCAAGCAGTAGCCGAGGATCTAAACAATCGAATGCTCTAGAAAAGTCTAATAAAACGAGAATACTACTAAGTCCTAAGTCAGAGGCTGATATTAAATCATCTGAAACCTTCAAAAGCGCAGTTTCCGTACTATGAGATTTACGGAAACCAGATTGAAATTTTGGTATTATATTTTCTTGGTTTATAAATTTTTCCATTTGAGCATATACTACTTTCTCTAGCACTTTAGACAGCACAGGGAGAATACTTATAGGCCGCAAGTCTTTAAGTACATCTACTCTGCTCGATTTAGGGATTGGCTTTACAATAGACTGCTTCCAATTGTCAGGAAAGGTACTTGTCAAAATAGAGCTGTTAATGATGTCCGTAATAATTGGCAAAGTGTTAGGCAATGTAAGTTTGATCATTTCCGCATTTAGTCCGTCGTGACCCATCGCACTTGTTTGTATGCCAAGTATTAATTTACAGACATCCTCCTCAGAAACGGTATTTAAGTGAAATGTGGAATTACATTTCTTTTTGGAAAGAAAAAATAAAATAAGATTATCACAAATCTGTCCATTACCTGGAATATCCAAAAAATGTTTATTAATAAGGTCAGGGTTCATCAAATTTTCAGGTAAAGACACGCGTGCAATATTATTTACTGTTTTAGTCTTTTTCAGAAAAGTCCACATCTTTTTTGGTTGGTGTAAGTTTTTATTTACATAATGGTTGAAAAATGCGGATTTTTCGTTTTCGACTGAGTTAGATACTAAATTTCTTAAAGATTTATAATATTCTTTGGATGAGTCCGTTTTCTTTTTGTGGCTGATGGCTAACGCTTCATCCCTAAGTGACATCATAAACCTTATCATACTAGTAATCCACGGCTTTGGAGAATCCACAATCCTTTTCCACTTAAGAGGAGAATGTCTATCAAATATCTGAACAATCATTTTATTGAAGTACTCTACTTTAGAGTTAACATTATGTAGATCCCAGAAACCATGCCATTCTATGGAATCTAGATCTGTTTGAAATAATTGCGGATTTATGTCATTTATATAACGTAATTCACTAAAACAAGGTATAGGTTTCGGCTTTTTTATATTAAAATCACATAACACTAGAGCATGGTCACTTAAATCCCGGTTATGCAAAACAGTTATTAGTTTACATCTTTCTGGTACATTAGTAATAACGAGATCAATCAGGCTCTCAGTTTCCACGGTTATTCTAGTAGGTTCGTTTACGAGCTGTACAAGACTATGTTGGGAGCAGAAGGTTGATAATTCGCGAGCTCTTGGCGATTCAGATTTGAGCAGGTCTGTGTTGAAATCTGTTAACAAGCACACATAATCACAGTGCCCAAACGTACTTAAAGATTCACTGAGAGCGTCTAAACCTGTGGTGACTTTCACACTCTCTGGTCTGTACGCAGTACCAATAGCCATCCTTGCCCCCGGCAGAATAACTTCCAACCATAGTTGCTCTAACTGAGAATCAGGATGAGGCCGAATACGCACGCGAAGGCCTTTTCTAATGTAAAAACCAACACCCCCCCCTCTTCCATTAGACTTCCGCGATTTATGGTGAAAACTATAACCAGGAATAACAGGAGCGATCATTTCTTGTCCATCTCTTATCCAAGTCTCATTAAGAGCTAGTATGTCCGGCAAATTAGTCGTCATACTAGCTTCAAACTCATCCCTGCCTGTGTTCACGGATCTTATATTTAAAAGACCAAGCCTCAAATTTTTAGTAGCGGATTTTGTCTTATCCATTATCAAATATTATATGTACATAACACATATGAACTGCTACATTTCGTGGACAGGAGTGTTTAGTGTAGGTGTGGTGTAGCACAGATAGTATGGTGTAATAAAAAAGAATAACAATACATTTAAATTGATAAATATGGATATGTTTCAAAAAACGATTTTTTAAATTTATTTTGGTCATATTTAGGATTTTGCAACGAACTATACAATTAAATACATTTAAAATTATATTATTTATATAGAGTAATTGCCAGAGATAAAATAAAAAGAAAGTATTCTTCAAACAATCATACGGTTTAACGCTTAAATTAACATATACAACAGTAATACAACACAACCAATTCTTAAGAGAAAACCACTTATAGATGTCCAAAGTACAACGCTTAGTTGGGGCGAAAGTCTGAGTGGAACAGGCAAACTTAATCGCATTTAGGAGCAGGGCGCATTCTAAATAGTGTGTCCAAATCACCTCCGTGGCGAATACGAAACGCCTGTTTACCATCCGCTTCTCTAACTAAAACTCTACCTTCTCGCGTCCAAGCGTATTTCCAGTTGAATTGTTTGCATAGAGTGCGAGCACGACCAAATATTAGTCGGTTGTCTTTAGTTAGACGCTCATTAACGTAGATTGGGCGCGGAGTTCCTGCTAACTCAATATCGCCAGTAGTCAGGTGACGTCGCGAACGCACGCTTCGCAGCACTTGCTCGTGCACCGCGCGCCTTAACAAACGTACGACAATGGGACGCGGCCGCTGTTTGCCATCCTGATCAACACGCATTGGACCAACTCTCCGGGCCTCCACAATATCACGTTCATCCACGGCTAAGCCAACTTTGCTAAAGATGAGCCCAGTTATGTGCATGACGTTTTCTCCACTATTCTCAGTCACTCCGCTTATTTCGATGTCATTTCGAAGAGCCTGTTGCTCCCTGTCACTAAGTTCCTGTTTTAACAGGTGTATCTCGGTTTCAAGGGCTTGGGTCTTAATACAAGATGCTTCTAGCTGTACGAGCCTAGACTCTTGACTGTCTAACCGCTCTGAGAAGTCTTCCATTCTACTGGTGCAACTCTCGTACATCCCTCTTAGGTCTCTCAATTCCCCTCGGACTTCCTCCCGAAAGGATCCAAACTCTTTTCGAAAACCATTCATCTCCATCCGTAAGGCCCTTAACTCTTCAAGCAGCTGATCACTATAGTCTCCAAGTCCTTGAGATGACTCTTCCACTGCGAGTTCTGTAATCACTTTCACAGGAGTGTCTGTGTTGTCCTTTCGTGGTTCATTCGCAACGCAACAAGGACATATCCAGTTCTTTGGAGACTGGTTTGGAGTGACATTAACACATTGTCGATGGTACATAAGTTTACATTTTATACAAGTAACGCCACCTGACAGGAATTTGCCACAACCGCCGCACTTGCTCATAGTGACAGTTTCTATAAAGGGTATATGAATCACGATCGATATAGTAGACTTCTTCTTATAAAAGTTTAGATCGTATACGATAGATGGCGCTTATAAAAATGACTGTAGAAATATTTATTTTAATTATTCTTATCTCCCTTTATATATATCTACTGACTGACCGGTAGTGGATTATGCGAGTGCCGTCCTCGAACAAGCAGATCAATGTTTCTGCTGCTTTTATCTCCCTGTGGTAAATTTGATCACGGCGAACGAAGCTATCGACGTTCAGATTTTCAAATAACTATCACTTATTGGGTTCGAAATGCACTGATAACACTTCCACGCTTAGATTTCACCACTATTTACAATTACTTTTGAAGTTATTGCACTTTTGAGACCAATTACTATTTTAAAAACATTAAATACGGATCAGCTGTTTTGTTGACACGGTCTACCCGCAACCGATCGATCGCACATTCTCCGAAGTGAAGCCTGTAAAACACCGATAAACTGGCAACTTTGCGTCTGTGCTCGAGGCTTTGGAGTCTAGCCTCTACCAACGCATCGTCACCAATGAGCTTCTTTGCTCGATTATCTATGGAGTCCAAGGCTTCGAGCTGGTATTTGGCCGAACCATCCCAGAGATGGCTGCAGTATTCCATACAAGACCGGACTTGAGCTTGATAGAGGTTTAGAAGCTGTCCTGATGTGAAATACCGCCGCACTTTTCTGAGAACACCCAGCTTTTTTGCAGCTAATTTAGCCCTGGACTCAATAAATGACCCGAAATTGAGTTTCGGTGTAAGAGTTACACCTAGTAACTCGAGTTGGTCCGTTATCGGAACAGGCACACTTCGGAGGACAGGAGTGAGAGAGAAAAGACTCTGTTTAGCGCTAAAGAGACACGCCTGGGTCTTTGCAGCATTGAATTTGACTAAATTGGCATCACCCCATTCGCAGACTGCCTCTAGGGCCAAATTCATTCGCTCGACCATCGCCTCTCTATGGGACTGGATTTGTACATCGCCGGCCCGTGCATCGGATATATACCTCTCTACAACTGTGCTGTCATCTGCATACCCAATGATACCGGGTTTGAGCAGATCATTTATGTGCAGCAAGAAGAGGGTAGCAGAGAGAACCGATCCTTGAGGTACCCCGGCATTTATTGCCAATTGATCGGACGAACATCCATCAAGGACAACTCGTAACGATCTTTCCCTCAAGAAGTCGGAAATCCAAGAGCACAGGCCAGCGGGTAAGCCATACGATGGAAGCTTATTAGCAAGACTGTCGTGCCAGACCCTGTCAAAGGCCTTTGAAATATCAAGAGAGACGGCAAGCGCTTCTCCGTGCATATCAATGGCCTCGCTGCAGATATGAGTGACATACGCAAGAAGGTCCCCAGTAGACCGGTTTCGGCGAAATCCGTACTGTTGATCACTAAGGATATCATTTGCTTCCAGGTATGTCAGGAGCCTATTATTCAATACACGTTCCATACTTTTACAAAGTATGGAAGTGATTGAAATGGGTCTGTAGTTAGCAGGGTCTGCACGACTGCCCTTCTTGGGCACAGGCTGCACATTTGCGAGCTTCCAAGATTTAGGCACTTTACCAGTCTGTAGAGAGAGGCGGAAGAGACGTGTCAAAATAGGAGTCAATTCAGGTGCACACGATTTTAGGACTATGGCGGGAATTCCGTCAGGACCACTGGCCTTGTTCACGTTTAGATTACGAAGCGTCTTACGCACTTCAGTCTGACGAATGCGAATTTCCGGCATTGATGCCTCGCATCGAGGTAGAAAAGGAGGTGTTTTACCAGCTGTATCTATATGCCAACATCCTAAGGATATAAAGTACAAGGATATCTGTTCCTAAAATAAAATAACGAACATACCTCTTTCTTTAAATTTATACGTGGTTCTGTACGCTGTAATATAAATATATTTCTCACTTTGCAATTAACAGAAATTGGAAGCGGCAAATATGACCTATAACTCACGTAGGTGCAAATTAAGCAATCCCGTTGCCTGATTACGTAGCACATCGCTACGATTTTCGTAGCCGTAGCGCACTCGTAACCTGCAATTACGGGAACACTAAATCATGTAGACGCTCGTTCGTAGCAGCTCTACGAAGGCAATTCTCTAACATAAGTCCGTCCGCCCAAATTATTTCAAAAAATTTATTACTCTGAATCTCAGTACGTACCAAAAAAATACGTAAATTAGAGAATTATATAAGGACAGATAAGGTCGCAATTACGATTCCCGCTTTATTAAATATTCTGCCCACGTCGGCTTATTGTTGCCCTGATGTTATAATGCTTTTGTTTTTCATCATAATTTCATATTTCGTCCTATTTTTGGTGTAAATTACTCCGTTAAAGGGAGGTAGGTGTAAATGATCTTGATTGCTTTTTACGTTAAAGATTTATTACGAAATTTATGATGTATTGGAAATAGATCACTTATATGCGTATTAGAATTATTCTACTCACCTGTTTTCACTGTAGTATTGTTAATGTAGTTTTGAACTTATAATGTTTAAGTCTATGTACATTCGATGAAAATATATAAACTTTGATGAGCCAATTTTCTTAGAATCTAATATAGTAAAAGGCTTGTAGTTTGGAAATTTAAATAAGTCAGTCAATTTAAAATTTTAAGCGTAAAAGACGATTTATAACTTTCGGACTGAAAGTTATAAATCGTCTTTTCGTTTTTATCGTCAAATACGCAATGATTTGTTCACAATCTCTCAGTTGTTCCTTAATAATTAGCCTATGACCACTATATATTATATTACTGATTATGTGCTTGTGGGTGCCTTGAATTAGACTTGCTTCAATACTCAACTGATTTCTGATGCTTACTATCATTGGCTGTATCAAAACCTAAAATCTCCATATTTGGCACTACTATTTTGATTGGGAAAGAGGTTTTTTGATTGAAATTGAATTGCGAAAGAGGACAAATTTCGAAATTGTTAAGTGAAAAAATTCACCAAAGAATTAGTTTTTTGGTAAATTAAATATAAGAGTATTTTAAGACGCCAATGTTTACAATTTTAAATATTGTCCTTGGGTTTTACTCTAATAGTTGCCCTCCTATCACGTCCCCATTTTAACACTTACAGCTTTACTTATGAAAAGCTCGCTAATCACTATGTAACAAGTGAATATCTAATCACTGAGTAACAAGTAACTAGCTAAACACCCCTTAAAACCCTATACAGTGCATAAATATTTCTTACTTATAAACGTTAAGTAAGGCCTACTTAGTTAATCAGTCGCTAATGTGTAATTATTCAAGTTGTGTTTGATTGTGATCTAACGCCGTAGGTATTATTTTCCGCATTGCAAAAGACGCCAGTTACATTGTGGGGCCCCTTTTGCAAGTGCTGTAGGTTTTCAGTTTGCACATTTGTCCTCAGTAAAAAATCACTATACAACTGAGCTCTGAAATCTAAGATCCTCAATACATAATCAAACGGTACCTACCTTCATCTACTAAGTGACTTATTTTCTTAATTTTACTTAAAACTTTCCTTTACGATCTTAATGAAGTCTGCGCCACTGAAGATTCATTTGCTGAAAGTAATTGTAACTCTTTCACTGAACATTTTAGTAGAAATCATCTGTAATACGGCTATAATAACTGTGCTTTGTTTGAATTTTACATATTGTTCTACGTTTAGTCTTTATTCTAATTTTTTTCGATAGCATGATCATTTGGCGTCTACCACAGTAAATCCCGGAATATTACTAAAAGGCGGACATTGCTAACTCTGCTTGCAAAGACCTAATCTATCAATTACCAGGAGCCTATGTCAACTCTTCGTGCCGGGACTAAGTCAACCTGTCTTTAGCAAAATGTAAGGAGTTATTTATCTACTGATCTTATCGTAATTTTCCTATTGAAATTGTTTTGGATTTTATATACTGACTCTTTTGGAAAAAAAAACTCTAACTCGTATATTGATTTGTCAAGATTTTATCTACTGGTTTTTATTGGTCAAGGTGGCCTCTATATTATTATAATGTGATAACCTACAGTTTTTAAGA
This sequence comes from Plagodis dolabraria, assembly GCA_963854805.1. Taxonomy (NCBI): domain Eukaryota; kingdom Metazoa; phylum Arthropoda; class Insecta; order Lepidoptera; family Geometridae; genus Plagodis; species Plagodis dolabraria. Next base: position 18,017,866 of record OY978450.1, read on the forward strand.
TTTCTCCTTCGTCTAGCGACGGAAATTCGATTCAACAAGCACAACTTTCGGACAAATTGCATACTTTGATTAGAAAAAAAATTATAATATTACCTTTTAAGGGATCTGTATTGACAAGACACGGAGACACGGAGAACTCACATTGACATTGTATACATGAAACTTAACCAATTCTCTTATGCACTTTATATACTCAAGAAAGTGGCAAATGAAACAACCCTGCTGAGTATCAAGCTTACGTTGTGGAAGGGATCTATAATCCGTTATGGAATACATTACTGGCTTAGCACTATCAATATGGATCACGCTTTGATATCTCGAAAGAAATGTATTCGAACTTCATGGGGATTATACTACTATACTGATTCATGCAAATCTCATTTTCAAAATATTAAAATAATAACCCTCTCTTCGCAGTATGTCTACGACGCGTCAATATTAGTAGCTATGAAACGATATTATTTTTATTTATAGCTGATAGGGTAGCCCTCGACCACTATGTCACCAATATATGATGGTAAGTGATGATGTGATCGAAGATGTTGTTCAGGATTAACGTAGAATTACTGGCTCTCAAGGACAGTTCCCGGAACACACCATTAGGTTGTCGTGTTGCTTTACTGTAGGTTGTTTCAAGAGATACTTACGACAAACATTTATTTGAGAAGTGATGTCCTGGTTAGTCAGCGGGCAGCAGCGAGGACCTTATGACCAGGCCGTCTTGGTGCTGATGGTGGCTAGTACCTATTTAGAATGCTTCGCTAAGGGGCACGACTAATGGAAACTTTTTGAAAGAACTTTTTGACTGATGAAAAGTTTTTATATTTTCAAAAAACGTATGTTATTAGACGAAATTTACATTATCTTAAATTTGTGTCCTTATATGTGTACAGGACAGAAGAAATAGATTTTTTGGCCTTTAAATAATTATTTATTTGCACTTTTTTAACACACAAGAAAATGTTTGTGATCGAGCGATGACCTCTACGTAGTGAAGTGACTATAGATAAAAAATTACAACATATTGACAGCCGTAAGTAGCTTTGCCACAGAATATACAAATATGTACCGAGTAATTATGAGTAATGCAGATTGAATACTTGTGTTAGTATCGAACATATTGGGGCCCAGGCTTAAAATTTAAAATTTCCAAACTGTTTGTTTAAATACAATGAAAATTTTACTTTTTTATGTAACATACTAAAAAAAAACAAAAGATGCCTTGAATCAAAATTGAATCATTGGAACAAATTGCCGCGTTTTCAATCAGTTCAAAGTCAAGAATCGCTATCGCCCTGTAATACATCGCTTCGTACTCTTCGTAGTCTTCTTTGTCATTTGGGTCTAGCAGAAGAATAGCTTTATTTTGATTTTAATAGTCGTTAAAGGCAGTACGAAACCTATGCCACCTTTCCTGAAAAAGTTCGTAGGGGCTAGCCCCTACATCGTCGCATGTACAAAACTTGAAAATCCGAGTTATTTGGCCTTTCGTATAGCCACGACTGGCAGTTGACGTTTTTAACTCTGACATTTTGAACTGCCTGCGACGCAAACAAATAACAATAGTAGCAAATAATTTTCCACCGAATTACATATGCAATACATATATTACTACAGAAAAAAATCCCAACGAAAGGTTCAAACAAAATGGCGTTCAATGAGAATAATGTTAATTAGGGTAGGCTCTATGAATGAAGCCGATCGTGTTGCTGGATGACACGGGCAAGCTGCTGGAGAGGGTGCTAGCGTCTCGTGTCATCCGGCACCTGGAGAGAACTGGGCCTCAGCTATCGGAGGCCCAGTATGGGTTCAGAGCGGGGCGGTCTACAATAGACGCCCTGCTCTGGCTAAAGGGATGGACGCAGGACGCGGTCAGCGGGGGCGAAAAGGCATTGGCGGTCTCTTTTGACATAGCCAATGCCTTCAATAGCCTTCCACATGGGACAATACAGGAGGCGCTCCGGTATCACGGAGTGCCCCTGTACTTGCGAAGGCTGCTGGCTGACTACCTCCAGGACCGCGAGGTCCTGGTGGGAGGACGCGACGGTCTGAGGCGCCGTCGCGTCGCCTGTGGTGTTCCACAGGGGTCGGTGTTGGGACCGCTCCTCTAGAACGTGGGCTATGAATGGGTGCTGCGTGGTACGCTCCCCACAAGTATGCGGGTCGCGTGCTACGCGGATGACACCCTAGTCGTGGCCGAAGGGAGGGACTTTAGTGAGAAAGTGCGGTTGGCCACGGAGGGCACAACTCTCGTGGTCAGTCGCATACGCGCCCTGGGTCTAGAGGTTGCCCTCTCCAAAACCGAGGCCTTTTTGTTTCATGGACCTCGGGGGAGACCCCTCCTGGCACGCGGATATCACTAGAAGGGGTCTGGGTCCTGGTTAGGACCCAGATGAAGTATCTGGGTCTCATCCTGGACGGGAGGTGGGCTTTTGGAGCCCACTTTGCCCGGATGGCCCCAAAAGTTGTGGGAGCCACGGCTGCCTTGGGGAGGCTTCTGCCTAACGTGGGTGGCCCTAACGCCAACTATCGACGTCCATACTCCGGAGTTATCCAGAGTATGGCCCTATACGAGGCACCTGTCTGGGTGGACGCCCTCAACCGCGACAACAAGACCCTGCTGCGACGTCCGCAACGGGTTGTCGCGACGAGGGCGATACGTGGACACCGGACGGTGTCCTGGACGGCAGCCTGCGTGTTAGCCAGTGATCCCCCTTGGGAGCTTCAAGCGGAAATCCTCGCTGAAGTGTACTACTTCGTGGCGGCGAGGAGATCCCGCGGTGAGCCCCCATCGTGGGAGGAGGAAACACGCATGCGACGCCAGGCAAGGGCCGCCTTGTTGCGGCGGTGGACGGAGGACCTGGCTCCACCAGTGCCTGGGTAGTGGACGGTAGAGGCCATCCGCCCCGTCCTTCAGAGGTGGGTGAGGCGGTCGTTTGGGTCGCTGACCTTCCGACTGGTGCAGGCTATTTCCGGACATGGATGTTTCGGGAAGTACCTGCACCAGATCGCCAGACGGGAGGTGACCCCAGCCTGCCACGAGTGTGGGGCGCTGGAGGATGCGCTCCATACGCTGGAGGTGTGTGCCGCATGGGGCCCGCAGCAGCACACGCTTTCAGCTCTCATAGGAGGGGATCTCTCTCTGCCGAGCGTTGTAAACGCTATGCTCGGCGGAGAGAGATCGTGGCAGGCGGTGGTCTCCTTCTGCGAAGCGGTAATGGCGCAGAAGGAGGCCGCGAAGCGGGTCAGGGAGGATAATGTCCATGCTGTCCCGCTCCGGCGCAGACGAACGGGAGCGAGGAGGCGGCAGTTCGCCCGCCTCCTCCCTTCTCCGTAGTGGGGTCATTGGGGAGAGTTGGGGGACTCTCCACCAGCTAGCACGGCCCCACACGTTTGAGGGGTGGCCTTGGTGAGCCGGGTCGCCCCTTCACAGGCGCAGAGGCCCGATCGAGTTCGGGCCTGCCGCTGGGGCAAGATAGTGACTGCTAATGCGACCCTATCCTGCCCCACCTCGGCGGAGGACTGCTCACGGGGGGGTTTTAGTGGGTTCAAGTCCCACACATCCCCTTCCACCGCCCCCATGGTGGAGGGGTAGAGCGAAGGAATTTCCAACCCTCAAAAAAAAAAAAGGCGTCTATGAATGAACATCTCGTATAGGAAGACTGATAACATAAAAGTAATAGGTACATATTAATTCTGAGTGACGGAACGTATTGGAGCGAACGAAAGACCGAAATACAGAACGATTTTTCTTAAGGATCGATAACGTCCAATGACCGCGTGTCATCCTGACCCCACGCTTACTTCTGATAGGTGCAGCTTCGCCGTAGTTGTAGATCTAATGACGTTTTGTGTCTTCAGCTCAATTTACGTTTCGTTTCACCTGCGATTAATACGACTTGCTGTTTGAAGACTGGAAATGACTACTCATTCATTACATACTTTTTTTTCTTTATTACACGCTCCAAAATGTTGTTTTTTTCTTTAAGGTTCAGGTAATTTGGGTAACAGATGAGTCTCTAGTTGGTACTCCTCCTTGCCGATGAACTTTTCCATAAAAATGGTTATTTACCACTCCGCCGTCTGCTCACATTGATAATGGCCGTGTCAAACGAAGTGGGGTTCACGCCGCGCCGCCTCGGGATGGAAGTAATGCTCTTTTCAGCGCGAATTACTTCACCTTCTCCTCACCGAAGGGCCGTTAATGCTCGAAGGACCATTTTCTTCTGTACAAGAAAGAAGAAAAAGATTTTTTGCCCTTTAAATAATTATTTATTTGCACTTTTTTAACACACAAAATAATGTTTGTGGTCGAGCGATGACCTCTACGTAGTGAAGTGACTATAGATAAAAAATTACAACATATTGACAGCCGTAAGTAGCTTTGCCACAGAATATACAAATATGTACCGAGTAATTATGAGTAATGCAGATTGAATACTTGTGTTGGTATCGAACAATATGCCGTGCACTGCAGCTTACTACTACGCGCGGGGAAAGTACGATATTTTAATGGGGGTTTGAAATTTATGTAAAAGGTACCTTTATGACACCTTGGCCGCCATTTTGATGGACCGCAACCGTTCCTCTAAATCCAGCGGAGGAAACTGCGCGGCGTCGTACAATTGCGAACAAGCCTATCCTCAACGCTTTTCTAAATTCCTTTGTTTAGTTTGGGACTATATTAGAAGCGTCCCTTTTGTCTTTACTTGGCAATTTATTTCTGGTACTCGAAATATAAATGCACGTACTAACAGTGCGAGTGGTCTCTCTTGAACATCGGTGGATGAGGGGTATATAAACGAGCTTGGGGGAGGCAGGGTAACACCCGTTACTTATGTCTTCTTTCTCGCTCGCTCGTATGTCCTTTCTCTCTTTTTTCATAACCTCACTATATTATTGAGTACTATTTCTAATATTTAATTCTAAAGCCTAATTAAGTAATTACAGTATACAATTGCTAAGAGGAAAATGCCAATGCTAATCTATCAAATTTCCGTATACCCAGCACTTGTAATTATAACAATAATAAGACATGTGTGCGACCCAACTTCATAATGGCAATAATAAATAAATAAGGATTATTCCTAAATTAATTTATATTATTACCTGACCAGGAACAGGTGTAAAATAGGATTTCATAATGACCCTGGACAGTATAAAGGGAATATCTTGAGAACCAGAGATTGTTTCCAATTTCATTGACAAAACTTTTTATTGTTCTTAAATGGTTAATAATCTAGTAAATGCGAAATTATTTTATAATAGGGATAATCACAGGATATTTAGAGATCACCTCGTTATCTTTTCCAGCTTTCAGAATGCCGGGAAAAGCAGGACTTTATTAAGAAACATAATTTTTGATTCTAGTATTTATTATTACAGAGCAAATTATATTTTCACGACAATCTCATTTCTATGGCGCTTGTGGGCTTTCAGACCTTTACTCAAACGTTAGAATATCTTTGCCGTGACACTCTCAATATTTCTAACTACTTAAAACATGCCAGGCTTGATCTTTCATACATAGATTCATTGTAAACAGTGAATAAAACATTTAGGAGGCTTCCGTTTACTTATATTTCATAGGTACATCCCTTAAATTAACATAGATTTTTAGATGCTATTTTGCAAGTTTTCTGTATAGCTTTGCCTGTTTGTTTATTTAGGCGCCGGATATACGATGTTTTTACTACCGATTACATATTTCTTATTGGAAATATATGCAATAAGATACTAACACTACAAAGTGCTTGGCGACAGATTTTCTATTTGAAGGTTGTAGCTAGCCAGTCGGCATTCGCAAAATGCCCTACCACCATGCTATATCGACTGCCATCGTAAGAAAACAACCGGCGACGGCTTAACCTGCCCTCCGAAGCACGGAAGCGCTCGGTAGTATTTTCACTAGCGGTCACCCATCCAAGTCGTTACCGCGGTGGACGTTGCTTAACTTAGCTGATCGGTTAAGAACGTCTAAGCAAACTTCGCTACGAAGGCTTTTATAGCCTAAGTTCGAAGTATACAATTTTGTATTTTATTACTACTTATAATGCACACATAATATAGTAGCATATTTATAGGTTGCAGTCAGATAATAAAAATTTATTAACTGCATGTGATGGGTAGCTTACCAACAATTTGGTATAGCAAACGGTACCTAACAGGATTCTTACAACGATAAGCCTATGATACTAATCAGCTTTTAAACTATTTATGTGCAATAATCACTTCGTACATATAAATTAGTTCTTTGAATGTACCATTATTAAAAACCGGACAAAAACCCCCTGCGATAAATTGGAACGCATTTTTGCAGTAGGTTAATATTTTAGCGCAATAATTTGCTCATGGAATCCGATTAGCGGCGAGCTATGCCATGTTCAAATTATGTCATACGTGCAATGTTCTGGTGGAAATTGTTCACTCGCCGATGACAAAGTTTACCTAATAAATTTATTAAGCATTCGCTTTTAGCATATTAGCACTATATATTAATAAAACACTTAACAGTACATATACGAATACAGAAATAAATAAATAATTTAACTATATCTACTTATGACCTAAAAATATTACACTTAAAAATTCTGAGCTCTGTTTTCTACCAGGAGGCAATCATAAGTAGAAAACAGAGCTCAGGTCACAGTCCACGGGTAGAGTACCTAAAAGGCTGGCAACATTACCCCGTTGTATGGCAAGACTAATTCTCTGGCCGAGGTAAGCGCCAGCCCTTTGGTCGTTTGTCTTTTCTATCAGCCGTTTTGATAAATCTTTATATAAAGTCCATGCGCTTGGACCCCACGGACCTAATGTTTCTACTCCAAAAGGCAGAAATAAATAACTATCGCCGAGACTCTCGTATTTTCGCCCTTTGGAGCCTTCTGCTGCCACTGCCGCTGCTCCCGCCGTTTTGGAGGTGGATGGTAAATGAGACGCCGCAAGCGTGTCAACGCAAGTGGCATCCCAAACTAGCGGCCTTCCACGACTCCGGGGAGTTAAAGTGATTTTAGCACTATATGTTAGATAAATTTATGGCTTCTAATTTCATAATTATTAAAACAGGTAGATATAATATGCTGCACATTAGCTAAAACCTGTTCCATATTTTTTTCTAATATAAGTATCGTGAAGTTAATTTACATTTTAATTTTATTTTTCAATTTGTGTTAGACCCATGCCTAATTACAATCTAATTCTAAGTCTAGTCTACATATAAAAGCTACAGCAACGTTAACTTCAGCATAATTTATGAACAGTCAGCACTGAAATGAATCAATAAAAAAGTGCTGTTACAAACAATAAAGTCTGATCATAGCTATAGTAATTATACGAGTATGAAGCTGCTGATACATGTCGTTACTAGTTTTATTGTCAAATACGTGGCATTGTTTAACTATATAAGCGGTATTATGTTCAACGACAAAGAATATTTCTGCGTACAGAAAATATATTCCTAAATAAAATGTACAGGAATTGGTACACAAATTGCCGTTTTCTGCTGTACATGCTCCTCACGTCCTTACGAGAATTAGACAGTTGTAACCGTGCCTCCCATTTTCCTGTCTACGTGTTTTTGTAACTGCTGGTGAACCATGAAAAATGAAGAGATATACAAACGGAGATCATGTTTGTTTTCCGTGGGTTCTTGAGGACAAATTCGGTTACTAAACCAGGTTGACCGACAGGAAACTGAACTCTTCCCTAAGCTTTAACTTAAGTTGCCAAATTAGAAGGGCTAAAAGAAATATCTAAATATAATATCAAATTTAATTTTGATGGCTTATCATTAATAATAAAAACGCAACTATCGCAAAAAGAAAACAAAATCTACGCTGTATCTACTTTACATTATTACTATACATTTTTATTTGGATTTTAGTCAATGTCGATGTTTTGTATTTTTTGTATTCGCTTGTGTGATGGAAGAACTTGTCATTTGTACATAATTATTTTACGCTCTTACTGTTAAGGACAGCGATATTAAAAATGACTGATGGAAAAAAAACAAAAATAAAGTTTATAATAAAAGTATTAATCAATTAGAATTACTTACTCGTATTATTGCACAAAGAACTAAGATATTTTCCCAACAAAATGTGTGTTAATGCGATCGATTTATTGTAAATAAATAAATTGTTGCCCAAACGCCAATAGACATTGTAAATATTGTGTAAATATTTCTTATGCAAACCATTAAAAAAGGACAGGATTATTTTAAAAATAATTTAAAATGTTTCGACTAATTCAATTTTCAGCCACCCATTAACTGGATAAGCTCGGCCGTCCCTCACAAACGTAATTACATCCCGCCTCCCTCATTATATGTTGCTGTATCAATTTATGAAATCAAAATGAAAGTTCGTACTGTGAAGACCACAGACAGCTATTTTGAAGCGCTCGTAGCGAAGTTTGCTTAGCCATTCTGAATCGATCAGCAAAGTTAAGCAACGTCCGCCGCGGTCAGGAGTTGGATGGGTGACCGCTGGTGACATTACTACTGAGCGCTTCCGTGCTTCGGAGGGCACGTTAAGCCGTCGGTCCCGGTTGTTTTCTTAGGATGGCAGTCGTTATCTTTATTTAAGATGAATTCTCCAGAAGCTGATAATAATAGATATTATCTACAGTGAATAAAAATGACGTTATTTACATTCTACTTAGACTATAAAGCCCCAGTAGTAGGTTATTATCAATCGTATTCTGCACGAGTCATTTTTCTTTGGCGTTCTCTGAAATTTTGTTAGTAATAATAGTGAAATATATTGTTACGAGACGAACGGGCACGTCAAATTAAATAAAAAAATTAAATGTATCACTTAGGGGCCGAATGGGCACCTTAAAGCACCTTTGTATGGTCTAAAAGTGACAAGGGGCCGAAAATAAAAGGACAAATGGGTCCGAGACCGTTAAAAGTGGCCACATATTTAAGGCTTAAATAGCATAATTAAATTATTAACAGATTTAGGTGATTGATTTTCAGTCCAAGTCTTCAGGTATTTTGTCTCGTTCGCCCAATAATTTATTTTCATGTGCCTCCATGCCTTAGCTCAGTATAGTATATTATCGTATGCATATTAATAAGCATAAGTACCTACTTCTTCATACTTCTTAGAACGATACTTCTAAGAAGTATATCTGACCTGTCCATACAAACTCTGGCTGTAGAGGTCTTGCACCTGGTAAAAGCTTGCTGGTTTCACATGATCAGGCACATCGCATCATATTGGCATAAAACAGTTCCTTGAATGGGTACTCAAAGTATTAAGTTCAATACGATTAAAGCTCTCACCTTATTTTACAAAACACTTTAAATTAAGCTTACACTGACATACTCGTATTATTAAACAGGTATCAGTGAAATGCCCTGTAGGCTACCGTTTAAAACGTCATACCAAACTTATTCCGTAGTTTGATGTGTTTCTAAAGTTTGAAAACTATGTTCTATGTATGTAATACATGAAATACATATAATGCTTACTAAGATTACGTATGCTATCTTGTAAGTAAAGTTACAAGTTATAAGAACACACAACATACATGAGTTTCTTATCGTTACCCTCTACAACAGAATATCATAAACATAAATTAGAGGTAAAGATTTGGCTTCGGTTTTAGAGTTAGCCTATACACCAAGCAACATTCTTACGGAATTCTCGTTTCTATTATACTTTCGCAGTTAATGTAGTTAGTTTAAATGCATTGTTTTATTGAAAATTATTGATATTTTCACAAAATTTGCTTAGGGTTATGGATACGATAATGTCATCGCGTGTTGCACACTTGACAAATTAATATTCTATGACATCCAACTCAGATGACTTGGAATAATCCTGAAACTTAAGGGATAAAGCTTGGCTTTCCTGGGCTAGGAACTGTGTTCGATTAGAATACGAGAGTTAAATATAAAATCAAATGCTTTAATAAAGGCTTGCTTTATACCTACTGCAAAAAATATCATTATAAAATCGTGACTTTCACTATCATGACATTTAAAAAATATCATCATTTATTTCTTTTATTATATGTATTTATGTGAAGATAGATTAAGAAATAAGTGGAAATAATGTCACGAAAAGACCAATTAACGTCACGATTTGAAATGTCGAATACATAATTTTGTTTTTAAAGACTTATTATGTCGTGACATCAATAGAGCCAGGCTTTCTTAAAGAAATGTAAAGTATACAAACGATGAAATGTGAATACGCATAATAGTGCCTAATGGTGTTTTAAGTGTTTAATAAACGTAGAAATCCTAAGAAGTCAGTTTAATGATTAGAAAAGTAAAGTAACATTATACAAATATATGAGTACCTAACACTACAGTATTTTTGTGCGCAGGTTTGCATCAATTTTGTAAAAGTGAGTTTCTTAGCTGATTTAGAGAAAATATGTATTTATTACTTATGTACCAGTAATAAAATGTATCTGCGTCTCGGTTGAAATCTATAATATTTTATTGCAACAGCGTACCAATTCTAAAGTATGAAAATAAATAACCAAACCTCTATCGAAAATCCAATGAAATACAATTCACAAAGTATAATACTTCATTTTATAATATTCATCTACGGTTAATTGCTACAGACATCAACTGAATAATTATTTGTGTAAGAAACACTACGCTATCCTGAGATCGAACCCTACCTATACCCTGTTTCTACATTCCTTACCAACGTGGCAGTCTACAGGAAGTTAATCATATTATTTATCATTAATACCTACCAAAGCTTGTGCAAGTATAGTGATGTCTTTCGATACCTTTTTATTCATACAAAGAAAGCAAAATACCTACACTAATCACTGAAGATGTTATGTTTCTACCTTAAATGTAATATTGTTCTGTTCCTTCTGGCATAAGGGAATACGTATATATAAAAACCCTTTGAACTCGGTAACGATTAGAACTCAATAGCTCGTCCATTAGTGACACTCCACGGACATAACCCAATATTCGATTTGCTTTTACCCGACACTACCGGTAATCATGTTATCCTTTCATCGGCATCGCGACCGAGCTGCTTCGAGAATAGATTGTAACTGGAATCAAGAATCTATACTTTTATATACAGAGAAATCTATTAAACCATTTTCATACGACGTGAATAGTAGATTGTACGAGCGTCGAAAGGAATCAATTCCTATACGAGGTATTTATAGGCTATAGTCCGATTAGGAATTGATGACTGCGTTCGTGTTATACACTCTACTTTTTATTTAGAAAATAAAGCAAGTAAAATAATGTGATTTGTCAAGAGAACTTCTTGTGAAATTTAAAGTTAAATTTTGTTTGGAATGTTTACGGGTGGCAAAGGTACGAATAAGAATTGGTGACTTTTTCCTATATTAAACACTCTACTTTTCACTACGAATACAGGGAAAATAAAACAATGTAGTTTTTCTATAAAATTTATTGATTATATTAACATGAATAGTAACTATTTAGAATTAGTGCGACTATAGTCCGAGTAGGAATCGATGACTTAAATCCGGGTTAAGCACTCTAATTTTCATTAAAAATACGAGAAAAGTAAAAAATAGTAGATTTTCTTAAATATTTACTGAAAATTATAACATGAATAGAATATACAAGTATAATATAATTGTGGAGTAAGAACTATTTGTGAAATTATAGGTGATGATGTAGTATTGTTCAGGCTAACCTAGAATTACTAGCTCAGAACAGTATATGAAATAAAAAGAAAAGAACGTATTCATTTATGTGAATCCATCAAAATACTACTACAGTATCATCTTATTGCAGAGTTAACATTAAAGTTTAGTAATTCCTGCTCAAATACGATGAAAAAGACTTGTCATAAAAATGTTTATGATTCTTTATACAATATGATACATAGCAAGTCGGACGCATCAAATCGTTTGAATTATTATTAGGTTAATTTGCTCGAGTATTGCTGTCGCAGCTCATCGTAGTCGTGTGTATTTTAGCTCTTTCACGTAAGATGGGTAATAATTGGTTTAAAGTTATTTTTTTGTGAGTATTTCATCAAACCCAGTGTTGTTTTTATCCAATTTTATTTTAACAACAACTTGTTTTAGTGCTTTTCTTTATGCTATGGCTATGGCCTGTTAAATAAAATATTTTTATATACATCTGTGTGTTTCTGATAAAAGATAATTAAAAATTAAACTTAATAAAATGCAGTTTCCTCTATATTTACCATGATTTCAAGCTTGTAGTTGGCGAAATAGGCGGTTCCAAATCTTATTATAAAATACCAAATGGTTTTATATATACTCAACTTAAATTCGTATTACTCTTTTTTATTATCTCTGACTACAGCAAACTTCTACAATTTATGTATTTATCCAGGCTAGATTTGCACCCCCCACCCCCTCCATATCTTCTTGTGGGAGTCGTAAGAGAAGGCGAAGGGCAACAAATACCAGAATACTAGAAGGTGTACCAGCAGGGCTATCTCAAGAACTGTCATCTTACAATGCGATTCCCAGGCCGCCTGATAGGCGTGGGGATCATATCAACCGGCTGATTCAATAAACCGAAATGAGAGAAAGTATATTAGAAATTGTGGGATATACTTGGATAGATGAGGAAAACATCAATAAAGTATGAAATATAATATGACGTCACGAGAAAAAAGAAGAATTCATAATATAGGTAGAATATAACTGAATATATAAAGAAGTAGGATAAGATATAGGATAGATCATAACTATAACGAAGAATGAGGAAAGTAAACATAAATAGTAGGAAACCTTATTAAACAACTTAAAGTAACCTAACTACTTTCGCGACTTGAGCACATAGTTATAAGTATTTAACGGGACTTAATCGTGATAAAATATGTATATATTTATTTACATGGACGTATCGACCTTGTTGCATTAGTTGTAGTCACTACCAATGCAACGGAGTCTGGAACTGTGCCCGATACATGGCACTAGACTTGAGCCTATTGCCATTTATGGGTCGACCCCGTCATACGTGGGACTAACATGTTTGAAACGAGGCAGTTTAGATTCCACTGCTTACCCCTTCGAGTATAATAGCCGTGAAGGTATTTTTAAGTTATTTTGTTCATATTGAAATTAAGTGATGAACGTCAATTAGTGCTGTGTACATTTGTTTATCTCTCTGAAGTAATATATTATACTTTCGAAGAAGTCCTTGAATGACTATGGATGAGAAACTTTAGCTCGTTGCCCTATACTTCACACAGTGTTTTGTGATATAAAACACTATGACCGGATATTCACAAAAGGATAAAATACAATGATTTATTGCTGTTAACGTCTAACAGCCTTATGTATTGAAGCGCTCGTAGCGAAGTTTGATTAGCCGTTCTGAATCGATCAGCAAAGTTAAGCAACGTCCGCCGCGGTTATGACTTGGATGGGTGACCGCTGGTGACATTACTACTGAGCGCTTCCGTGCTTCGGAGGACACGTTAAGCCGTCGGTCCCGGTTGTTGTCTTAGGATGGCAGTCGTTATAGCATGGTGGTAGGGCATTTTGCGAATGCCCGCCTGCCTAGCTACCACCCTCAAGTAGAAAATCTGTCGCCAAGCACCTAACGGTGTGTTCCGGTAGCTGTCCTTGAGAGCCAGTAAATCTAGGTTAGCCTGAACAACATCTTCAACCACATCATCACTTACCATCAGGTGAAATAGTGGTCAAAGGCTAACCTATCAAGCATAAAAAAAAAATAAACACTATTTAAATTTTAAGCATTACTTAGACGATGTATAGAAAAATCTCTTACCTACTTATAATTGCTGCATAACTTTATCGAGCACAACTTTAATCACCTGTCATATAAAATACCATCCCACACTCATTTATCTTGAAATAATGCAAAGATTTTTAATGATAAATTTTTTTTTCTTTCATTTTGGGTTTACTACCCATTTCTTTTCACCTGTAAAAATCTCTTTCAGTTAAGAGACATCTTTACGAATTCGAATTTACCTAACCGACATATATATAATTTATACACCTTATTGTAGATTGATAAAGGTAGCTTGACTTAGCTTGAGCTACCATCTTTTGTCCCCGAAGATAACATTATATATTATTCAGTACAAAGCGGTCTCCAATTCAGTTAATTGTTTGCTTATCACTACGTTCAATGGACGGCCTCATCCCGTATCATTGATACAAATGGCTCGTTGCTTAGCAACGACTGGAGTTCATTAAAGAAAGTGGATTGGGCTGTTTGTTCCTAATATCAGCTTAATACATCAAGAAGATTAACTTTATGGATCAGAAGTGTAAGAATAGACTACAAAATAATAAGTGTCTTTTACTGTTTCTTATTTAACGTCGCATTGACCACACATATTTCCACTCTCAATTAGAAAATCTGTCGCCAAGTACCTACGGTGTATTAGTGCAGTTTTACTTAAGAGCCACTGTTCTAGGTTAGGCTGAACACCAACTTCTGCATCATGACCGACCCCCAGTGCAGATAGTGAGCAAGGGTCAAAGGCTAATAATTCATGAAATAAAATAAAAAAACCTTTAATTCGTAGTATTTTCTGTCCGCAACTTCAAATAAGTCCCAAGTGGTATTAATTAGTATTATCAAGGTGGCAGAGCGTTGTGAATAACCGTTTGGCTAGCATCCACTCTCAAGTAGAAAATCTGTCGCCAAGCGCCTAGCAATTGTACGGTGCCTAAAATTTTAAACGCTGTTTATGTTCTTCGACCACATCATGACATATCAGGTAAGATGTAAAATGATACCAAATGTAAAAGTAACTATGGAAAGACGAAGAAAAAGATGGAGGAAGCAAATAAAGATACGAGTACAATGTATTAATTATGTTGTATAAGGAGCTAGTTAAATTGCATCATTGTTAAGGATTCAAGGATCGCTGAATTATAAGCTTGTTGCTGGTATAATAATATAAAAAATTCGACGAAAAAGTAAAGTGATGAAAGTGAAGTGAACTGATAGGTAAAAGCTTTTGACTGCCATGCCGCAGGAGCATGGTTCGATCCCTAACGCCGTGCCGCCGGTGTTAGCTTCACCGCAGGATGGCACGGCATTGTACGAATTCCCGCCACGGGCTAGCTTGGTAGCTAGTCCAATGCGCAAAATGGCGTCTAGTCGAGGGTGGTCGACTAGAAAATCTGTCGCCAAGCACCTAACAGTGTGTTCCGCAGCAGTCCTTGAGAGCGAGTAAAATTATAGTAACATGAGACATTTCTCAGGGTGACAGGGGGCGCCGTGCGATTGTCACTTATGATGAAATGCATCTATTATAGGCAGAGGTTAATCCGCTTTACATCAGATGGGCCTCGTGCTTGTTCCACCACAATCTCATAAAAAAAACTGATTCAGCTTGCACATTGTGTCCAAAGTACCACGCTCCGACCGAAATGCGTACATATTATATCAACTTTATTTAACATACTTGAAGTGATTTAGGCAGTTTTTAACTCTTACTCTAGCTTTACTTACGTACTGATTGGCGGACTGATTTTATATGACTGTCCAATAAAAGCAGAACATGTTTTCAGGGTTCATGTATGTATGTATGTTTGTGAGTTTCTTTATTCCACTATAATTTCTAAACGGCATAACCGATTTTAATGTATTAGATTCTACTTCATAGAGCAAGTGACATTTTAGTGAGCAGAGAGTACGTTACGAAAACAATAAAACAAACTGGCAGATTTTGGGTGGTAATATTTTTTTTCCGAATCGTTCGATTGTGGTATCAATATAAAGGGCGATCGTAACGATTCCATAAATTTAAATAACTTTAAGTTTTAATTTCAATGGAACAATAAAACGTTCAACTAAAATAATTAATTTGCAGTGTTTTCTTACTTTTTATTATTAATTTATACTTCTCACATTAGGTACAGTATGTGTGATATTGGGTTTTTCCAATGTCAGAGCTCACAGTAACTTTAAAAGTAGAATATAGTAATTATATGATGTATAATAAGTATAACAATAAGTGAGTATCGTATTGTGCACTTTCTATAAATAATACATAATAATACAATTACGAGCATGCCATTATCTCATAAGGTTTAAACTGACTCTGTCTTTATAATATACTCAAAGCATCACTTTTAAAATATACATCGTTACAATGCTCGTTTTTTATTTTATGAATACTTAGTCTTTCGCCATAAATATATGAATCTTAATTTATTTTTACGCAGAAGTTTTCGAATTCGAAGAATACTTATTATATATAAGAACTGAAGCCTTATTTTTATAATTTGTGCTTGAATCGTCTGTTGTATTATAAAAGAAAAGATAATTATAGTTACTAGCCCATGCTTATGTGAATTGGTAAGAAAGATGAATATCAATTCATAGTGAGGTTAAATAAATAAAAAAAAAAACTTCGAACAGATAAAAGAAATGGAGCGGGTGACGAAGGTCGTAAAGCTTCAACTATTTTAAAATCTTATTAGCACCGACCACACATAAGTGCTTGCTACCTTTTTTTCCTGTTCAAGTTCTTAATATCCAAGTATAAAGAGTAAATAATAGGGGCACTGCGGTAGCGCTACAGCGCAGATAAAAACCCTTTATTCCTGCCTGGAATTTTAAATTTCATCGACAAAAAATATAAAAAACCATTTCTACTCAAATAATATGAAAATTCCTACATTGCTTAAGCTTGAGATCAAACATTCATGTGCATTAATTATCGATTAAAATATATTTAATTAGTCAGGCTATTTGAGTAGTTTCAGTAATTATTATAGCCAGCCCGCTGCGCTGGGATGTTAGTTGTGGCAGATCAGGTTATACGAAATTTATTATGCTCAAGTTGTAATGTATAAAAAAATTACCACAGATTGATTGAATTATTGTCATTACCAGTTCTCGCAAAGAAAATTACAAGGGGTTACAGCGTAACTAGAACTGGTTCTGGATCAAACTATCTTCTCTCATTCACTTTTTCCTAAGTTTTCAAAACAGATAACAAGAACTTTATTCCTCTTTAGATATTTATTTATTTATTTATACACAAGACAGTACACAATCCAGTTACAAATGGCTCAACGAATAAGCATTAATGTAAATCGACGGGGAAATACTGCCAGCATGCTGGGCACGCTGCTAACTAGGAGTGGGCTGGAGCATTTAGATTGCCTATGAGTCTGCTATGACTTATAGGTTGTCTAAATGATTTTATTGTAGTAGCTGCAGTGTTGTATATAGTTCGTAGTACTTTGTTTAATAAAGGCATACCGCCGGTTGAAAAAAACATGTTTCTTTATAGTTACAAATAGGACAAACTAATTACAGTTTTGAGCTGAATTGTATTCAATAAATTTGTGTTACTATAAAAACAGAATGAAACAGACGTATAATATTAATTTCTAAACTCGTAATTTATAATACATTCGAAGGTACGTGCACACAGCAATGATTACTAATGTAAATTGCCAGGAGCACCCAGACTCAACACAGAGGTTGTATCTGGTCTGTATATTATGTTACAGTTACAGTTTTGTACGTAGTTTTTTCTTTATATAATGTACTATCATTATTGCATCTTTACTATTTATTATTAAATTACACCATAAAAACGTACATACCTAACAAAAAACATTTTGACAACTCAGCTCAAATGCTCTATGCATAATCACCTCCTAACATTTCCTGTTATTCATGCTTTTACAAAGCAAGTTTTACCCATAGGTTTTACCTGGTCCTTGGCATAGTGAAAACTGTTGCCAAGTACCGCGTTCATTCTTTATCCATGCTCGCTACCTTTCAAACCTTCAAACGAATGTCCATTGTCTATGTCCATCTATGACCTTTTTCGATATTTCCCTTTCATGGTATAGGATCCTTGCATCCTTACATAAGCACTGGAATTCGGTTGTCATATTATTTCATTATACGTCGATAGTACTGTCCATAGTAAATTTCTATCCATCTATCATAAAGCTTTGTCAAATCCACAATAGATACACCAAGCAAAATATTGCAGTGTTTTGAAGTATAATAGCTACCTGGCTTACCCACATAAAGTAATATTATTGTCTTATGTTATTTTGTAATCAAAAACACAATAAAATTGCCGTTTATTGTAAATCCTTCTAAAAAAGTTCAACTCAAGAAAGGAAACGTCGTAAATATATTGTAATATTGAGTGCATGTGAAGCCGACGAAGCCATGGGCTTGAAAAGAACAAAGAATAGAAGGTGAATGCCCTTTATTGTTTGCTTCACAATATAAAAAGAGCCTTTCATGTCAAACGATTTCAGCAAAAGAAAATTAGAACGATGGAAACAATATTGTTGTGATTTTCGATCAAAAAAAGTATGTTTTCGGTACCACCCAAATATTGACCCAATGGACAACACATTATTATGGTAATGCAGTATAGTTTTGACAATCTAGCGATTGTTTCATATACCGCTTTGGATGTTGTAAAAGGCGAATAAGGTCAAGAATGCTTTTAATGTACAACATGCCACTGCACACGTTGATGTGAGTGCAGTGTTCCTGCACGCTGGGCGCGCAATCAGGCTCTTCAGTAACTTAACGCCATGATTAAGAATTCGTTTGTATTACATACTATTGGCACTTTTTGGTCCGTTTAAACAGAATTCCTAAAAAAAGAAGAAAGGTCTTCAAGTCGACAAAGATTTTTATTTCATGTAGGATCACACATATATACACATTACTTTTTATTGCATCAGCCATTTTTTTTTGCTTAAGTTACATTCAATTATTTGAAAAAATTATTTCCTATTATATGCCTATACGTGGATGACAAGGTAACTATTGTTACCCTTGTTGATGGTGACCAGTATTATGGGTGAGTGAAAAAGATTATCTAAGCAATGTACATCAGCATTCAAAAAAGGTAAAAAAAATACTTTTGATATAAAACGGGACCGTTCTAAGACAGAAAAATAGGATGTTACTTGTGGAAGGCGGATCATGAAAATTAGAGCTCAAAGTGATTTCAATCAACAATATAGTAGAGTAGTCTTCAACAAATTTTCTCATCTTTTCAGTTTAAGAAGTCAATCCTGTTAATTAAGAAATTAGGTATTGCTTTATCTATACCGAACTTGCGTGCAATAAGGACTAACACCACTGATTATACAATACTACCTTATTGTTTATGGAATTTTTGCGTTTTATTTTATTACTATGAATTGTGTTCGTGTGATGAAATACCCGAGAGATGGCGGTAGTACTATCAACGAGAGCATTCCCAAGGGTTGGCGTCACACAGGCGGATGAACCAAAGCTATATCATTTCACAGTCATGTACTTGTTGTCATGTGTCTTTTTATCATCAGTATGCAAAACACTACGTACTACACAAAACTACAGCAACTACAACGAAAGCATTGAGACAACCTAGAAGCCGTTAAAGGCTCACAGGAAGTCCAAATGCTCAAGTCCACTACTAGTTGCCAGTGTGCCCAGTATGCTGCCCCGTTGGATTTAAATTTTTATTCCTTGAGGTAAATCTTGTATATTGCAAGCAAAAACATAATTAAAATTATTCTTATGCTGTTAGAGACATAGGACTCGAGGATACCTGACCCTACATGAATGTGATGATAAAAAGGACGATGATATGAAATATTATTATCATAACATAAAGTACTCTTCACAAGAGATGGCACTGGGCGGGAGCTCCCCAGTACCAGCTTCTTCCATATGATCGCATTCAACGCAGACTTAATCGAATCGTCAACGATCAAGTTCTCTCCAATCGGCTCGACCCTTTAGCATTGCGTAGAGGCCGGCAACGCATTCTCGAGACCTTCGGTGTTGGATGTTGTGGTGGAGCGGATGTTTGTGGGCGACGGTGATCACTTACCACTAGGTGAGCCGTCTGCTCGTTTGCCCTCCTATACAACAAAAAAACAAAAAAAAAGATGAATAACATGTAGTTTTTTTTTTTTTTTTTAGGGAGGACATAGATGCTGGCTACCGCCTGTGCGGTCGTCCAGCTCCACCGGGTTTTGGGCGAGGGCCTGGCCCTACAATAGCCCGGGAGGGAGAAGTGCCGAAGGCACTTCTCCCGAGACGGGCGTAGAAGGCGAAAAGCGCTTTCTACCTCCGTCTCCTGCGGACGCCGAAAACGTACCGCTATTATAGGAGGGGTTGACAGCGAGCTCAAGGGCACCACTGTGGTTCGGACCTCGGCTTGTCTCGCTGTCGAGAGACATGGGGGGGATCGGAGCAAAATGCCTCTGTGCAACTGCAGTGTTGCACAATTGGGCCCTACTGAATAATACTCTTTGACTATTTGGAGAGCAATTTATCGTGACCTTGTTTTTGCGTCGAGCTCGCCGGCGAGCTCGGTGTTTGATTGTGTGACCTCTAATTACCTCACACCTGGGGATTTTACCT
Source organism: Plagodis dolabraria (assembly GCA_963854805.1). Lineage (NCBI taxonomy): Eukaryota > Metazoa > Arthropoda > Insecta > Lepidoptera > Geometridae > Plagodis > Plagodis dolabraria. The sequence continues at coordinate 18,038,216 of OY978450.1, forward strand.
CGACGACTTGCGGATAACGCTAAAGCTGCCAATGTAATGACTGCGATGGGGTCATCCGGGTCGTCTAATACCTGCCGTGGTCGGCGACGGGGGGGTTTGAAAAATGGGATAGAAGAGGCGGTCGAGTAGTTCGATGCCTGGACAACCAAAGGGTTCGAGTGGTGGGGCGCTCGATCAAAGTATCGGCGGGCGCAGTCCTTATTGAACTGCGCTAAAGAGGGAAGGTTTAGGTCGCAATGCAACTCGGTGTTCCGGATATACCACGGAGCGCCGGTTGCACTACGAAGAAAACGGTTTTGAATGACTTGTAGCTTATGGAGATGGGCCTCACTAGCATGACTAAACACTACTGATGCGTAAGTCATGATGGGGCGGATGCAGGCAGTGTAAAGTGTCTTCTTATTTCTAAGAGACATTTTACTCTCTTTGCGAATCAGGGGACCAAGGCGACCCATTACAAAGGCCGCTCTGTTACGGACGGTTGTTATATGATCGCTAAAGGTGAGATTCCGATCAAGGGTGACTCCGAGATATTTTGTTTTACTAACCCAGGGGATGGGTTGGTCAAACAAAGTTAAAGGTTGCGGGTAACGGGGGCGGCCCTTCTCAGTAAAGTACATAGCTGCACTTTTAACTGGGTTGACCGCGATGCGCCATTTACGGAACCAGTCACCGATCTCGGTGATGGCCCGTTGGAGGGCGGGAATGGACTTTCTACTGATATGCCACCCAGTGGTATAAATAGCGGTATCATCCGCGTATTGGGCTAATAGGACGTTAGGCTGAGAGCGTGGGATGTCGCTGGTATACAGCGCGAAAAGAATGGGTGATAGCACGGAGCCCTGAGGGACTCCGGCTCTGACTGGGTGGGGGGAGGAGAGGGTGCCTTCCACGCGATAGCGAAAGCTTCTGGCTTTAAGGAAGTCTTGTAGGATGAGCACAAGACGTTCTGGCACGCCAAATTGGTATAGCTTGTAAATCAAGCCATTGTGCCAGACTTTGTCAAAAGCTTTCGCTACGTCGAGGAAGACTGCTAGCGTTGTCTGGGGTTTGGGGTACTTGTTAAAGCCCTCAATGATGTGCTCCGTGAGGCGGTGCACCTGTTGGACGCATGAGTGTCCGGGCCTGAAGCCAAACTGCTCATCTGGGATAAGGTGGTGTTCCTTAGCATGGGACTGGAGACGGTTTGCAAGTAACCGCTCGTAAAGTTTGCCTAAGGCACTGAGGAGGCTGATGGGGCGGTAACTGGTGGGGTCAGATGAGCTTTTGCCTGGTTTGTGAATGCCAATGACATTTGCACATTTCCAGGTGTCTGGGAATAAGCAGTGGCTCATAGCAGCATTGAAGATGCTGACTAGGAGATGGATGAGAGGAGGAGAGAGGGTTTTAAGAACCCTGTTGGAGATGCCATCGGCACCGGGGGATTTGCGCGGTCGGAGGGCCTTGATCAGTCTCGCCACCTCAGCGTAAGTCGCTAAGGTGATTGGTGGGAGTTCAGAGGTGACCACAGAGCTTTTACGTTCGACTTCAGCATCCACCGAATCGAGGTGAGCTTGGTCAACGTGATCTACGTTAGGGGAACACTGAGCCTCTAGGCTATCAGCTAGGCACTCAGCTTTGTCTTCGTCAAAGAACGCTGGGACTAGTGGGACTGGTCTGTATAAGGGAGGCATGTCGTTATGGTTACTACCTTTCATACCTCGCGCCAAGTCCCAATAAGCCTGGTGGCTAGGCACGAGGTTTGAAAGTTTGTCACCCCATTGTTGATCACGCAACTCAGACATGCGACTTTGAACCATGCGTTCAAAGTGGCGTTTCTTAGTTTTGTTCTCTTTACTGGGGTAAGAGTCGTAATGTCGGGTCACTGCTTTACTTTCCGTCACTAATCGTCTCACATCCGCTGGAATGACAAGGCGCCGGTCGTCCGGCACCATGACCTCCTTTGCGGATGCACCTACTACGGTGGAGAGGTGATTAGTGAACGAATCGATCGCAAGGGTTACGTCATCTTTAGTCAGGATGTCGTCAGGGAACTTGTCAAGGTCCGGTGAACTGATAGCCTTTAGGGCAACGCCTAATTGCTTCCAGTTCACTATCGTCTTAGTGGGGCGGGGGAGGTCTGTTGTTGGGTCGGGACCTAGTCGCAGTATAATGGGTCGGTGGTCAGAGTGAAGCTCGTGAACCACTTCTATGGAGCGTAACTGGAGTGTTACGCCTCTGAGTAGTGCCATGTCAAGCAAGTCAGGTCGAAAGTCTTCCGTGTGAGGGTAGTGAGTGGGCTCAGTGGGCGCAATTATGTCAAAATTAAGTTCTGCGACTAGTTTTTCAAGTGCAATGCCTCTGGGATTGTTGACGTTACAATTCCATAGGATGTGCTTACTATTGAAGTCGCCAATCAGAAGGACGGCGCTTCCTAATGAGAACAATGCTTCTAAGTCAGCTCGGACGATCGGCTTTTGACAAGCTTGGTAACAGGACGCTATGACTATAGGTTGATGACCAGTCATAGCTAGAAGGCAACAAGATGCTTCCATATTAACAAGAGTCGGGGTAGGTAAGGGGATGCAGTGCAGGGACCTTTTGTAATAGATAAGAGTGCCTCCCCCACGGGAGTTCACTCTATCATCACGTACCGTTCTGTAATTGGCAAACCTAGGGTTCGCCTTCCCCGATTTTAGAAGGGTTTCCTGCACGCATATAATGTCGATAAGGTGGGTGCAACAAAAGTCGTGGACAAGGTCACGTTGTCTAAAGAAACCGTTAGCGTTGAATGACGCTAACGAAACTGAGCGCGGTTTCGTGCGTGCGGTTGTACTACCCATAGTGGTTGTACTGGGGAGGGGCCTGGGGAACGAAGCGCTTAAGGGCGCTTAGTAAGTTCGCGTGTTCCAATGTGTATTGGATCACGTCCGCTGGGGATTGAGCGTATTGCATCTTGTGGAATAGCTCTTGTACCTCATTGATGTCAACCGACATAGCCAGATCGCTGACTAGGTTGATTGCCTCTTGAAGAGGGGCAGCCATCAATGGCATAGGGGGAGCTTGTGGCCGGGAAGCGGCGCGGGAAGGGGCGCGAACGGTGTTGGCAGCGGGTGCCGGGAGCGCTGGGCGAGCCGGGGCCGGTGCGCGGGCAGGGGCCGCGGCGCGGGCGGGTGCGGGTGCGGGCGCGGGCAGGGGCCGCGGCGCGGGCGGGTGCGGGTGCGGGTGCGGGCGCGGGCGCGGGCGCGCGGGCCGGGGCGCGGGCGGTAGCGACGGTCTTAACCATACTGGGTGGTTTAGACCATGCGTTACGGGCTGGGAGCGGCGCGGGTATTACCTGTGAGGCAGGTACTACCGTTAGTTTAGGGCTGACCCGTTGGTAACGGTCATAAGAGGGGCGGGTCGGCCTATGCCTTGCCACCCTGTGGTTCACTCGTGGTGCTTTAGGGCACCCACGGTAATTCGCGGTATGCCCTTGAGCACCGCACAGAACACAACTGGGTGGGTCCGGCGAATCCCGGGTGCGAGTGCACGCTGCTGTCGCGTGATCGCCTAGGCACTTAACGCACCTAGCGCGAGCGAAGCAGAAACGGGAGGCGTGCCCGTATAGTTGGCAGTTATGGCACTGCGAGGGACTTCCATTTTTGTATGGGGCTTGGACATCGAGTCCTGAGAGGCCACAGACCTTTTTTAAATTAAAAATGGCCTTGCCCTCTGGTGTACGGTCTAGTACTACGAGTACTAGGTCATATGGACTGCGGTCCTTCCCGCTGTACATGCGGTGAACCGCATGCACAGGGAAGTCTTGTGCTTTAAGGTCGTCACATACCGCATCGGTATGTATCTCCTTAGGCACACCGCGAATCACAACGCGAAGGACTTTCTCCTCTTCGAGCGCATAAGTATGAAAACTTATGCTCTCTTTACGGAGGAGCTTTGTTAGCGCTCTGTGGTCGCTACTGGTGGGCACTTGGACTTTAATGCCCTGCTGCGTGGAGCGGGCATTAGTGTAATGGATCCCACGATCCGAAACTAAACGGGACAGCATGTCCCATTTGGTTTTGTCCTGAATGAACAGGGGCGGAGGCGGTTTTTCGCGGCGCGCGCTCGCGTCCTGAGGGGACGCGGCAGTGGTGGCCGGAGCGGAGGGAGGAGACGCGGGGCGCGGGGCGGGGGTCGGCTTCTTGCCGGAGGTGGGGGCCTTAGCGGGTGCCTTGGCGGGAGGGGCGGAAGTTACGCAACTAGCGGCTTTAGGAGCACGCTTGCGTTTTCTATCTACGACGGTATAGCCGTCGTTATCTGAGTCAGAGTCGGTGCGTAAGGCGCGACTCGGATCTACCTCCATCTCCGCTTCGGAGTCCGAAGTGGGCTCGACAACGGCGATGGAGGGACGGGTGCTCGCTGGCCTCCCGATCGGTGAGCGCGAGCGAGACGTCTCACGGGGAGGGGCTGCCACCGTGCGTCTGTTGTCTGGGCCCGGAGCGGGCGAAAGCGGACTGTCCTCTGAGAAGGACCGGGTCAGAGGAGGGACGTTGGCCTCCGGGATTGAAGTCCCGGAGGGAGCAATAAGAGTGTCCGTAAGGCGGGCACTCGCTTCCTCTTCGAGGAGTTGCATATGAGCAACATACAGATCGGGGTGGCGGAGGGCGAAGGTCTGAAGGACCTGCACCTCACCGTTAGAGGGACGGGACTGCATCCTGAGGGGAATACTCAGGACGCCCTATCAAGGGTTTGAATTCCCTCACACACCTTGTGAGCTCACTGTGTGAGAGGGAGTGTGTACCTAGGGTGTGCCCTAGTTGTGTACCCTCTCCGAGCTTTTTTCTCGGCGGAGAGGGGTGCTCCTAAGCGCTACTCCGGGGTTGACTAGGGGCGACCCCAAGGCCAGTAATCCCGGAGCCCAGCTTGCTTCGGCTGACCCGTGAAGCGGGAAAGGCCACGGTGCAAGGTTAAACCAAAACAACAACAGTGGCCGTTTTCGCCGTAGGGTGTCACACTGCGACCGCAGCAAATGGCGGATTTGATCGTTCAGACGGGTTTGGCTGACGCTACCCCACGCCTGAACGACGTCGCTTAACAGCACAAAGTGTGTTGTTACGCGACTGTTACTATGTTGTGTCGGGTAGTAAAGTGGTGAAATGCGCACCGAAAAGTGCGGTCAAAACAAGACCACCAGCCCGATATGATGTTGTTCGTCCGAAACAAGGGACTTGGGTAGGTGGTAATGCCTGACGTCTTAGAGCGCCTCTGCGCGCCGGCACGGCGAGCTCGTAGCTCACGTTGCACGGCGGGCGGTGGCTGCTCAGCTTCTGCACAGAAAACAAAACTTCGTCAGGACTGCGTATTCCAAGGCACTGGTCTGCAACTAGCGTCGGAACGATGACCCGAGTGAGACGGCAATAGTGCGGGGACTATTGCGGTCTCACTGGGAGATACTGGCGGAGCTGTAGACAGGTGTGCACGGCGTGGCGGCACAGGTCGGAATCGTCGTAACATGTAGTGTGACAATCGCGGACTGTGTGTGTTAAGAATGTTGTTAAGAATAGCTGTGACTCGTATCGGTCAAAGCTATTCTTAACAACCTATCAGAAACAACATTAGATAAATTATGGTATTAACTTACGCAACTAAATAGTTTATAATAAGTATAAAAACTTGTTATGAATTGTTTTATATATAATATATAATACTATATATTATACTATATTATATAATATATAATACTAGTTATTAGGAACTATGTTGTTCTAAAATTTGTGTTATGCTACCGCCAATACATTTTTTGTTAGAATTCAGCTAGCTGTTATTACTTAAGTCTATCAAATATTTACAACTAACTACTTAGAAGAATTTTCCTAAAAATTATATTCTCCAACATGGCTTTGTAGGCAAATATCAATTTAATAAGGCTTTGAGAATTTAATACACCTAAAATCAACCTCTTTATTATATATAGGTACCTAATAAGTGCAAAAGGCAGGAAAATTAAATTTTTGTTATGTTATGTTTAGGGAGGACATAGATGCTGGCTACCGCCTGTGCGGTCGTCCAGCTCCACCGGGTTTTGGGCGAGGGCCTGGCCCTACAATAGCCCGGGAGGGAGAAGTGCCGAAGGCACTTCTCCCGAGACGGGCGTAGAAGGCGAAAAGCGCTTTCTACCTCCGTCTCCTGCGGACGCCGAAAACGTACCGCTACTATAGGAGGGGTTGACAGCGAGCTCAAGGGCACCACTGTGGTTCGGACCTCGGCTTGTCTCGCTGTCGAGAGACATGGGGGGGATCGGAGCAAAATGCCTCTGTGCAACTGCAGTGTTGCACAATTGGGCCCTACTGAATAATACTCTTTGACTATTTGGAGAGCAATTTATCGTGACCTTGTTTTTGCCTCGAGCTCGCCGGCGAGCTCGGTGTTTGATTGTGTGACCTCTGATTACCTCACACCTGGGGATTTTACCTCGACGACTTGCGGATAACGCTAAAGCTGCCAATGTAATGGCTGCGATGGGGTCATCCGGGTCGTCTAATACCTGCCGTGGTCGGCGACGGGGGGGTTTGAAAAATGGGATAGAAGAGGCAGTCGAGTAGTTCGATGCCTGGACAACCAATGGGTTCGGGTGGTGGGGCGCTCGATCAAAGTATCGGCGGGCGCAGTCCTTATTGAACTGCGCTAGAGAGGGAAGGTTTAAGTCGCAATGCAACTCGGTGTTCCGGATATACCACGGGGCGCCGGTTGCATTACGAAGAAAACGGTTTTGGATGACTTGAAGTTTATGAAGGTGGGCCTCACTAGCATGACTAAACACTACTGATGCGTAATTCATGATGGGGCGGATGCAGGCAGTGTAAAGTGTCTTCTTATTACTAAGAGACATTTTACTCTCTTTGCGAAGTAGGGGACCAAGGCGACCCATTATGAAGGCCGCTCTGTTACGGACGGTTGTTATGTGATCGTTAAAGGTGAGATGACGATCAAGGGTGACTCCGAGGTATTTTGTTCTAGGAACCCAGGGAATGGGTTCGTCGAACAAAATAAGCGGTTTCGGGTAAGGGGAGCGTGTCTTCTCAGTAAAGCACATAGCTGTGCTTTTAGCTGGGTTGACCGCGATGCGCCATTTTCGGAACCAGTCACCGATCTCGGTGATGGCCCGTTGCATGACGAAATAGGACTGTCTGTTGATATGCCACCCAGTGGTGTAAATGGCGGTATCATCCGCATATTGGGCTAGGAATACTTTGGGCTGAGAGCGTGGGATGTCACTGGTATACAGTGCAAAGAGAATAGGTGATAGCACGGAGCCCTGAGGGACTCCGGCTCTGACTGGGTGGGGGGAGGAGAGGGTGCCTTCCACGCGATAGCGAAAGCTTCTGGCTTTAAGGAAGTCTTGTAGGATGAGCACAAGACGTTCTGGCACGCCAAATTGGTATAGCTTGTAGATCAAGCCGTTGTGCCAGACTTTGTCAAAAGCTTTCGCTACGTCGAGGAAGACTGCTAGCGTTGTCTGGGGTTTGGGGTACTTATTGAAGCCCTCAATGATGTGCTCCGTGAGGCGGTGCACCTGTTGGACGCATGAGTGTCCGGGTCTGAAGCCAAACTGCTCATCTGGGATAAGGTGGTGTTCCTTAGCATGGGACTGGAGACGGTTTGCAAGTAACCGCTCGTAAAGTTTGCCTAAGGCACTGAGGAGGCTGATGGGGCGGTAACTGGTGGGGTCAGATGAGCTTTTGCCTGGTTTGTGAATGCCAATGACATTTGCACATTTCCAGGTGTCTGGGAATAAGCAGTGGCTCATAGCAGCATTGAAGATGCTGACTAAGAGATGGATGAGAGGAGGAGAGAGGGTTTTAAGAACCCTGTTGGAGATGCCATCGGCACCGGGGGATTTGCGCGGTCGGAGGGCCTTGATCAGTCTCTCCACCTCAGCGTAAGTCGCTAAGGTGATTGGTGGGAGTTCAGAGGTGACCACAGAGCTTTTACGTTCGACTTCAGCATCCACCGAATCGAGGTGAGCTTGGTCAACGTGATCTACGTTAGGGGAACACTGAGCCTCTAGGCTATCAGCTAGGCACTCAGCTTTGTCTTCGTCAAAGAACGCTGGGACTAGTGGGACTGGTCTGTATAAGGGAGGCATGTCGTTATGGTTACTTCCTTTCAAGCCTCGCGCCAAGTCCCAGTAAGCATGGTGGCTTGGCACGAGGTTTGAAAGTTTATCGCCCCATTGTTGATCACGCAACTCAGACATGCGACTTTGAACCATGCGTTCAAAGTGGCGTTTCTTAGTTTTGTTCTCTTTACTGGGGTAAGAGTCGTAATGTCGGGTCACTGCTTTACTCTCCGTCACCAATCGTCTCACATCCGCTGGAATGACAAGGCGCCGGTCGTCCGGCACTATGACCTCCTTTGCGGATGCACCTACTACGGTGGAGAGGTGATTGGTGAACGAATCGATCGCAAGGGTTACGTTATCTTTTGTCAGGATGTCGTCAGGGATCTTGTCTAGGTCCGGTGAACTGATAGCCTTTAGGGCATCGCCTACTTGCTTCCAGTTCACTATCGTCTTAGTGGGGCGGGGGAGGTCAGTCGTTGGGTCGGGACCTAGTCGCAGTATAATGGGTCGGTGGTCAGAGTGAAGCTCGTGAACCACTTCTATGGAGCGTAACCGGAGTGTTACGCCTCTGAATAGTGCCATGTCAAGCAAGTCAGATCGGTGGTTTTCCATATAAGGGTAGTGAGTGGGCTCAGTGGGCGCAATTATGTCAAAGTTAAGTTCTGCGATTAGGTTTTCAAGTGCAATACCTCTGGGATTGTTGACGTTACAATTCCATAGGATGTGCTTACTGTTGAAGTCGCCAATCAGAATGACGGCGCTTCCTAATGAGAATAGGGCTTCTAAGTCAGCTCGGACGATCGGCTTTTTGCAAGCTTGGTAACAGGATGCTATGACTATAGGTTGATGACCAGTCATAGCTAGGAGGCAACAAGATGCTTCCATATTAACAAGAGTCGGGGTAGGTAATTAAATTTTTGTTATGAAACCAGAAGATGTTTATCTAGCTGACTTGGTACTCCCATAACTCACCTTGGGTCCGGGCGAATAGCCAATTTGGTTGGAATGAATTGCATAGATTTGAGGATAACTTCACTAATACATTTACTAAATCAAGGTAAGTAAACACAAAGTGGACAATACGTGGATATTAATCATAATAATATTATACATTGTAGATATTGACATATTGATGTTTTGAGCAGCGTTTTACGGTATTAAAATATATTTACAGTTTTCTCTGGCAATTGCAGTTAACTCAAAATTATTAGCTACATAATGAGTTTAAAAATAATGTCCTATTTTCATCGACCTCAAAAAGAAAATCCATTTATTAGACACGTGTGTATGTTATGTTAATGGAACTGAACTATATTTAAAATGTAAGTTAGTTTGTATGATTGTATCTAATGTATGTTTGTCCACAAATTTCTATGAAACTATTTATCGGTTATATTGGCTTACATTTACTTGAACTTAGGTTCTAGTAAATGTAAATAGTAATGTCTTCTTCTGCAAAATATAATATATCAACTATACGAAGTGCTGAAGTGTTTTTTCTAACGCCATCATGTCGATTTGACTACAGCACAAGAGCATGGAACCAATCCGACTGCAACGAGGCGTGAGACAATGAGACCTTTTATCCCAAATGTTTACAAATGCGTTGGAGGGTATTTTAAGCTCTTGAACTGGAAAGAATTTATCTATTGTGAATACAACATTCGCCTTCGTTTCGCCGATGACATAGTCATCAAGGCAGAGACACTTGAAGAGCTCAGTACAATTGCTCAGCGACCTTAGAGATTTCCAGCTGGTGGGATTTAAATGAACATGGACCAGACCTAAATTATATCTCATGTCCATGTTGTACCCGTACCAGTAGTTGATGGGAACGGTACGTTAAAAATAGTATATTATGATACAAGTGAGCTAAGTCATTAAGTAAAAAAAAACACTCGGCGGATTTACGCCCTCGCCTACGGCTCGGGCTGCCGCCTACAGCCTCTTGTATGATGAGTAAGTTGCTCACGAGTTTCATATGCACTTTTCAACATATTGAGAGAAAGAAAAATTATATTGTACAAATGAGATAGAAACAACATACGAAAATTATGGAAAATAGCTCGCAAGTTTTTTTTTTCTGCACGTGGCAAATGTATAGTTTTTGTTTACATATACTTAGCCTTAAACCTCTTTGATGTTACAAACCTGTATTACCCGGTTAAATTGAAAATGCTCTGTTTACTCGCATATAATTTGCAGTTAGGTACTAACTTTGTTGGAATAATTCTATTACGCACTAGTGTATAAAATTATTATGCACGAGGGTGTTACAGTTCGGTTTATGGCCCTAAGAATGATATAATAAAGCTCACTTTACGAGCAAGGGTGTTGAAAATATTGTAAGCAAATATTTATTTTATATTAAAACAATACAAAAACAAACGACACTGGAAGAATTTTCTAAGGATTTCATTTCTACTCAAGCATTATCCGGAGTTTTTGACTGTTCACGCGCCCGATCGATTTCTCGATCGTTTTGGTTCGCAGGAAAATAAAATGGAAATGTCACTAGAAAGGTAATGTTATTTAAAGGTTTTTCTGATACATTACTAATATTTTTAAAATACCATTATGGAAATGTTCTTGTGTTCTCCTTCGTGTTATTAGATGGCATTGGCCTTTTATTTATTTTTGTTATTTCCAGAAGACATAATATGTTTTTTTTTTAAATAAAACCCTCATCCTAGCTTGAAGGATAGATAAGAGTCGAAATAAAATGAATATTAGAAACAAAATGCTGTTTAATAATGATGATTAATGCGACGCGTGATCAAAATGCTGGCACTTACTGATTCAATGAATAAGCATTTCAATCCAACGCGACAATGCTCTCAGCATGCTGGGTACACAGTAAACTGGAATTGGGCTCGAGCATTTGGAATACCTGTGGGCCTGCAATGACCTATAGGTTTCCAAAACGATTTCGTTGTATTAACTGTAATGTTGTATATAGCTTGTAGTGTTTTGTAGATAAATAAATAAAATAAGATTGTGCTACGAATCTTTGTTGTATAAAAATATTAATTATAAATAACAATTTACCTTCCTTTGTTTTGTACAAGCTCTGAGTGTAATACAAACGTTTTACCTACAAATACCTAATGTTAAAAGAAATTATTCGTCATCGTTCCAAAATAAGTATATTTATGTTATACATATTATTTAATCTGCCTGAACATGTTTTCATATTGAATATTCATAGGAACAAATAACATTTTATGCGTCGAGGAACTTTCCCACTTCCACGAGGCAGGCTTAATTAACATCACAGCTAAGGTCTACATCCCCACATGGTTTCCAACAAATTGGTATGATTATAACAAGACAAATTTATATATTTTTCATTTATGGATTCAGCGCTTTGCGGAAATCCATAACAAATAATAATAACAAAGATTTCAAAATTTAAAGGAAATTTTAGAAAAATATTTTTATAATACAAATAAATTATCTAGTATTATTTATACCTACATTTCATTTTCCATCGTTGCTCCAAGAGTCAAACCTCCTAAAGATGATTCGTGTAAAATCGAAATACGTCGGAATTTATACCGGCTAAGCTGCGTTGTTTTTCTGACGTCTCTTTGTCGTTACAAATGTAAGCGAAATTGACGTTATATATTAAATTTTTTTTTATTTTCACAAAAATATTAATGTAATGTTAATTTTTTTTAATAATTGTTGGTATTAATTATATTAAATAATAGAGCCTTTGACTACTAACTTAACTGCCAGTGAGTAAATAAGTATGGATGTGTATGAAGATGTAACTAGCCTAAACCTAGAATGGTAATTGACTCACTAGGACAGTTAAACCCAAGCATCTAAAGCTCAACAAAACTTTAGGGTCTTGGCGACAAATATTCTAGTTGAGGCTGGTAGACAGCCAGGTGAGTACTTCAAGAATATAGTAATAGCGATAGCTTTGATAATGAAATACTATCGGTTGTCTAACTGTAAAAGGTACTTACATACTTTTTAACTCCTAAATTGATGAAATACAAATTGTTTGCGCGGAGACGGTGCGATGTTTCAATTGTATATATTACAAGTAAGTGAATATACTTAGTATTTAACTAGACATGGACCCCATCAATACGGAACTCTTCAAACACTGATCGTCAAAGGCAGTGGTTCCTAATTAGATGTATTTCTAAGTCACAAATGCCAACACGAGCTTGGAATCGCTATAGTTAATCGATATAAAATAGCGGTACAGTGCCCGCTTCTTCCATTTGATGAACACACGCTTTTCAGGATTAGGTGTATCAATGTAATATGGAATGAAATTCCAAATAAACCTTGTGTGGGCTCAGCTCAAAACTGAATTTAAATTGTGATTACATTGTTAATAATATGTCGCTAAAATAGTTACGACCGGAAATAAAATAATATAGTTCCGACGGTAAATATATTCCAGAATAATGTTTACATCACTTTGGAAATGTTGACTTGAACAGGATCAATTATTATTTATGAATATGAACCGCGAGAATTATACTAATCGCCTTGATGAAACATTCATGTACTCAATATAAAATTACCTAATTCGATTTTTTACTCTCACAGCAATAGATTTTGATTTAATTGAAACATGATAATCTAAAAATATCCTTCTAAAGATAATATTTCTACGAAACAATTCGATATGCATTTAAAAATGTACATACATTTTCTAGCTGTATGTAGTTTTGTTATTTAAACTACTGAACTAATTGTAATAAAATTCAGCATGGCGTCCATTTGAGGCTTTCGATCAGATAAAAGACAATACTTTAGACCCGTAGCAGCACGTACAAATACTCGTATAGCGTCACGATATACGAGTATTTTGAAGGTGCAAAGAAAAATCAAATATGTACTTAATAAACTAAAGCAGCACAAAGTAACATAAGCTACGAACGGTCAATATGAGGTGGGTAAGTGTTTTTTGCTACAAATAGCGTCTTAACATGACATAATGATGTGATTAAAGTTGTAATAAGGCTGATTGGAAGATTTAACAAGCAATATTCAGAGACTGCGCTATTATCTATTCTCAAAATATTATGGGTACACGAATATTAAATTAATTTTGGAATCCCTTACGCAAAGTAGGTAAGCATTTCATCCAATGATGTTGTAGATTTAATCTAAATGAAAACTATCCGAGTTGAAATCACATCTCACAATCCCGTCTGAAACATCTTAGATTTAAGTAAATATGAAACAGTGATTTCATAATTCGAAGGAGAGAAGTAATCTCTCGGAAGCTCCAATTCCGAGTGCGGCTTATTTCATTTCAAAGCTACGATTTCTCAGTGTTAATTATTACCGGCCGGCTAGACATGCCGCAGTAACAGAAGCAGTGGGTTTTTTGATGACTTCTACATTTACAATATAAAATAATTGACGGAAATAAAAGGCTCAGCTATAGCCGCATTTTTTAAAATCCTCGTTTTTTACAATAGTATTTCATTGTATCTGGTTGATGGCAAATGGTATAAATAAGAGTTAACAAAAATAAAGAAGGTAAAAAACAGGCACAACTTTAGTGTTTAGACACTTTTTCTTCCCCTTCAAGGATCTATTATGCAGAAGGATATACGAATTACATAATTGGGCCTCTGCCCGTTGCAATGAATATTTTTTTTTAGGTTAGCCTAGACCACCATCTCACCTGATGCTAAGTAATGATGTGCTCAAAGGTGTTGTTCAGGCTAACATAGATCTACTGGCTCTCAAGGACAGCTGCCGGAACACACCGTTAGGTGCTTGGTGACATATTTTTCTACATGAATGTGGTAGCTCGTAAACTTCCTTACCGCCATTCAAAAAATTTTATGGGAATTATAGAATATGTTTGGTTTGCCTATTTTCATTTCTAACTAATAAAATTTTTGATTTCAATCAGATTTAGTTATTAACGAATTAAATAATTAGGCCCCATTTTACCTTTGCATTGCATTCGTTACCCAAAGTTCATGTGTCACGTTTATATCATGTGATATTGCCCCCACTTATTCTCAAGCCGGTACACATACATTATGTGATGACAGGTATCAACATGAATCACAGCCAAAGTTCCACTCCTGTTTCAACTGTGGTGCAGTCCCTAGATCCACTTTAGTCCAGTGATGAAGATGTTCCAGCATAGTTAATGGGGCGTCTCGCCTGTAGCCCTGGCCTCAGTAATTCAACTGAATTTATATTTGCGTCGAGCCAAACAAGGTACCTAAATGTTTAATTAATAAGTCACTTGCGTTTTTAATGGTAAATATTATATTGTGAATTTGTGCACTTATGGTATTTTGTAAAATTTTACTAGTTTGGGTTGGTATACATAATATCACAATCAATACCTATCTTTTTCAGACCTCATTATTTTTATATATCAGGGTCTCATAGTCTTAGAGGAAGGCATAAGAAAGTATTTATTTATTTTTCAAAAATGTATGTACATAGTATATCAGTGAACACCGTTAAATACTTCTTATTTACAATTTATAAATCAGTAATTATGGAATACTAGCTTTTTGGCCGTGGCTCCGCCCGCGCGTATGTAGTTAATCGCGCAAAAACATTAACCTCTTTTTGCGCAGTTGGATAAAAACTATCCTATGTCTTTCCCCGGGTCTTAAACAATTTGCATACTAAATTTAATCCATATCTAGTAGTTTTGGCGTGAAAGCGTGACAGACAGACAGAGTTATTTTCGCATCTATAATTTTACTACTATTTAACTACCAATCATCGCACAGTACCTAAGAGTACTAAGACATGCAAGCGTCTACGATCAGCAAATACATGAAACTCGGAAGCTGATGCCAAAAGTGCATTCAATAATATGAAAGCCCGGATAAGAGGCGAGTTAGAGTGAGACACCGCTAGTAAGTCTTGACTACGGGGTCTAAAAAGGAAATTGTATGTCATGAGTAGAATGTAGGTATGAATATACCGTGTAAAAAGATATCTACTATTTAATAAAAAAAAGTGTGAGTAATGAAATGACGTGATATGGTATATAATGGACGAAGGTATATACTATCCTAACCACACCTTGCCTAAGGATGAAGACTATTTTAGTTTTAGATTAGTCCTTCGTAGATTCGATTTGTACAGCAGATATGAGCCTCACGCCATGGTGTATTGAAATGGCACTATTTTTTTTGGCATGGGGAAAATTAATTAACGAAACTTTAGAGATCCCGTGTTCCCAACTACTAGTTGAGGAAAGCGGAACACAATGGGGTTTTTAGTTGGTACTGGAACTTACTGGCCCTTTGCTAAGTAGTAACTAGTAAACAAGTTGCAACAATAAGTAATAATTATTGCTACCTATAGGTGTCGTCAGAGGCGACTAAAGGTAAAACTCCGGAAGGTCTGCAGCGCCTTCTGAGAAATTGATAACTTAAATTGCGATCCCCAAGACGCCTGTCATTATGGAGTTATTGGAGGAGACTGTGTTCAACATTGGGCAATCCGGCTTATAGAGTACATAACCTACGAAGTCAAATAAGTTTTTTTTTCTAAAAAAATTAAAATTTACAGCTAATCTTGATCCCGGAACTACGGGAAAACCGAAAAGTGTAGACTAGTGATAATTCACGGTAGAACTTAATAAAAATAGACATCGACTAGGTACTTCGAAGTATGAGACAAATAATTATGAAATAAGTACGTAAAGACTTATTATATATAACGGTAATATATCGCTAAGGCGGGAAGTTTTGGTGAAACGACAAGTATAGCATGAAAGCAGGCGAAGCATACGAGGTACTTTAAATTGGGTCAACACAAAATTTTAATGGGGTCCTACTTAATTTCTGGCAACGACTAACCTAAAGCTACCAAGAACACTTGTTCATCGGTCACTGATGAGACTTCGGAAATGAACATGCGGATCATTTACTAGGTAGAAGTTTGTCAACCATCGTTAAGATTAAGCTCTAGCATTTTGTGCTTCTTTGTCTTACTTTTATTGATTATATAAATAAAAACAATGAAGATGGCAAAGAACATATATGTAAAATACCAATTATAATTCAAGTTTTATATTATCTTAAATTCGATAACAAAGGTCTGTTCGCCTTCCGATAAAAATACTTAAAATATGCCCGAAGAGTACTTAAATACCATGTGACTGCTATCAGTCACATGGTATTTAACCATGATATATCAGTTTATGTATACCTATATCATATCATTTATCAGTTTGTTTTGTTATGAAACAGTATAAGTCTTCCAAGCAATAACAACGATTACTTTAGTTTTGTTGATACCATCAGCCTTATTACAACTTGTTTACAAATGAGCAGTAATTGATAGGAATACTAATTGACAAGTAAATATTATGTTTCTTCATGCTGTTAATAGTCGTTACTCTTGACATATTTTGTAGAAATTTTATTTAGAGACTTACCTTTAACTAACTCTAAGTTACTTGACTATTTGTTTATTTTATTGGAGCAAAAACTAGCGATCTTACCTGTTCGTAAATGATTACGGTCACGCCCAGACATTTGTAATACCAGAGGTATCAAGGATGCGTAGCAAGTCTTTGAGGGGGAATATACTTTTTTCTTAAAGGTTCCAGTTGTATCAGTTTGGAAATGTATCAACTGGTGCTTTATAGTGGCAGTGCTAGATGCAGATATGCCGTGAGCATCGCATAGTTGCAAAATTACAGACGTCAATATAAAATTGGTAAAACATCACACTCTTCCGTGACTTTTGTTGTCAAAATTCAGCTCAATATAATGTTGTCTTAGGTTTTCGCGATTGTTGCAGTAATTAAACAACTTTAAACGGTTTAATCGCGTATATTTTTCAGTGATCGTGGTCACGGGGTGGGTAGTCACCCCGTGACCACGATCACTGCAAAGTGTTTGAAACGTCGGGATAAAATAATGAAAAATATACGCGATTTAAGCCGTTTAAAGTTGTTTAATTACTATGTTCAGCTCAATATCTTCTTTAAATTCCCATAGATTCTGTGATGTTTAATTTACTGGGCTTAATTGCTGATGGAAGATGATTTTGGCACTAAGTAGTGGCACTAAGTAATTAAACTTGGAATATTCCCCGTGATAGCTAATGTAAAAGATGTTGTGAGTAACCCCCCTACCCTAAACCTAAACCAAGCCTATTATTAGATATGAGAAATTGAATTAATGAATTAAAATTATCAGACTCAATTTATTTTGTATAAAGTTTTAGTTCAAAATAAATGAATCCTACATTTTAATGCTACTTTTTTTTCTTGTGATCGTCTAGCGTTATTGTACTATTATTTGAATTTAATATTTTAAAATTATACCTATTTTATTTAATCACTATTATAAGACATAAATCCGCGGATCGTTAAAACGTAATACCTAAATTTACTTATCCTGATGTAATAGCGAATGTAAAAAATTATTTTACGTAATGTAAACTTTTACACAATGCTGCAAGAAAACAACAAACAAATACATACATGAAATAGAATCCATAAAATATTCAAAGTAAAGGACCTAGAACTAGTTTAGGCTTCACACATACGGCTGGCTGAACATGCATCAAACCTTTCTGTATTTCAGGTAATTCAGGAATCCCTGCTTTCCCTATGGTCGGACTGGATTGAAGAGTCCTGTAGAGAGAAAAATAAATTCTAACGTGTTCAAATGAAGTTCCTAACTACCTAAAACTTTTGTAATAAAATTGTACAAATATACTATCCTTCAATTACGTTGAGATTAAATTATAGTTTCACATAATTAAGTAAATACGTTAGTTTTAAAAAAGAATAATGTCTCGTCATGTATAGTCAATATGTCATACCTAGAAGTTATGAAAATGGTTCCAACATAACAAAAGTAAATATGAACTCATCATATGTGTTTTGTTTCATAAAACCCTTTGTATTACGCTTCGCTAATACTATATTACGCTTTTGTAATTTCTTATGTACGCAGTGCCTTAATTAACTAAGTTCTATTAAGCATATAAATTTGCTACAACTTCGTGCACGATAGCCTGAAAGCATTCAGGACATATTATTTGCTCTGTGTATGTGTTAATATGTGACAAATTAATTTGTTTCTAATGTTTGGGACCGCCAGCACGCATGGCTTTCACTATCTGGACAAAGTGTATACCCTGAGTGTAGATCCATTCGGTGCAGCGTTGCTTGGCTATCACGCTGAAAACTCCTTGATGAGCGAATATCGCTAAAGAATGGCCATAAAGGACTTATATTCTTTTCATATAATATAAAAGTGTTAGGGTATATTTTGACCAGGTCTTCGATCGGCCGATGCTGATCTGCCCAAATGTTCCCTTATAAATAAAGTCAAGTGATAAAATTACAATATAAAGTTTACCCTTCAGAATTATTTATAGAATACCTTTAGGGTATGAGCTCGTTTATTGTCATTGTTACTTTGAGCTCAAGCCGTCACTTTTACACGTGCGGCTTTGTTCCATGAAATCGAGTCGGGCCTTTTAGTTTTAAGCTCCGTATTTAATTTATCTTCATTAGAGCTAGATTAAATTTAGTAATTTGATCTTTAACTAAAAAGATATATCAATTGATAATGAAACATAAGAACACTCTCTTTGTTCCCTGTCTAGATTACCAATCGATATTTTATACTTAGATACAGATAAATTCTCCTTTTTGAGTGAGTGACAACAATGAAAGCACCATTTTGACATAAAATTAAGAAATTTATAGTCATCCTAACCTTTTGGTGATCTCAAAGTACCTGACTCGAAAAGGGAAGCATACATAATATAATATATAGGTGTGTTACGTATAGCGCAATTAGAGCCAACTCGATCAATTGAATATCTTTGTATGCCTAGTGGCAAGTGTGTTATTGAAAGTTAAAGTCCGTGCAAAATATTAAATTTACGCATTTGCTCGCCAAATATTTGCAACAAAAGTTCTTATGAAACAAACCCATAATTTCGTGTTTTAAAAGAACAACTAATTATACTCTCATGTTCGTAATGTCATTTTCATCTTGATCAGTCAAATAAAGTATGCTTAGACAAAATTTATTGTCTAATTTTCCTAAACCTTTGCAATGCTATTTACGCTTAAATAAAGATCTTTATTTAATTAATTTAAATTTCAATCATACAGATGAAGCCAATGTAAAATCAACCTAAAAGTCACACAAAAAATAACACATTCATATAAAACATGAAACAATAAGATAACAGTTAATCTCTGCAATATATTCTATCCCTGACGGAAATCAAACCTGTAATTTTCAATCTTGCTGAATATCTAACCGCTCATCATCAATTAATCATTTAATATTTTAAATCAATTAAATCTCTTTCAAAAGAATTAGTAAATAAATGTCAATTACTATTCAGTTAGCGTTCTAAAATTTATACTTCATATATTATTATCAATTATTTAATTAATAATAAAGTATTTGAATATTTACTGAAATAAAATGTAGTTCAAGAAATAATAACTAAACAGATTGTTATCGTTCAAGTTGAATTTAATATTCTCAGAATGTACATAAATTATCAATAAAATTATAGTTAGAATATTTAATTAAAATTGTGTATTTAATATAAATAATCAAAAGCGTTTAAACCACCAGATATATAAAAGAATTAAAGATGTAACTTGTAGATTTAATTATTTGAGACATCTCTACTAGTTTAATGAAAAATTTAATAGTTATTGTTCTTTTTAAATCAAATAATGAATTTATGTACATTCACTTCATATGTAACGTTAGTTAAGTCCTAAGTACTTAGCTTTTATTCGACGACAGGGACCAACTCGATCAATTGAACACACGCGCGGGTGACTTTTTGCCAAGAAAACAATAATTCTACACACTACTTGGCCAGTCAAACGTTCGCGAACCACTGAACAAACCTTTAAACATAGTCTAGTTCCTTTGAGCAGGTACCGCTGTATTCCCTCTCTTTCCTAACATATTTGTCTCCCTCACTCTTACTAAGCATTCGTTTCTCACTTCAACGCGACAAAAAAATTAAACCCAATGTATGTTCACGTGTTGAAAGGACCACTTGTTTTTGAGGACAAAAGTACCCTTGACTCCTAAGAATTTCAGCCCCTTATCTCTAACGATTCAAAATTTTACGATCTTGAAACAATAACGTCCCAACAGTTTCTTTATCTTACCAAATGTCCCAAGCACTTAACTCAAATTCTTCGAACGTTCCCAAAATTTCAATGGCACAAAAAAAAATACACGTCTGGTATTAATTTATTTGGAAAAAAAAATGTAACGTGACCACTTAGAGAAATTTATTACTTGCATGTGTGTTAAGAATTTTTTTTAGATATTAGTCGCGTTAACCTTTTTTTATGGTAGGTAGGGTCTAGACGGTTACATTCACCTCCCTGTATGTGTTAAATATTGTAATTATGCAATATTGAGCACATACAAATTACTTAATGACTTTAATTATGTTCTATGTAATCAAACCATGCTCCTTGTTTTAAATTTTATTTCCTGAAATTGTAACTATTACAAATTACCATTGTATTAATCGTCCAAGCTTACTTAATTCAAATACAATAAAAAACTTCTACTACATGTGCGTATATTATTATAAGATAATGAACCTAATTAGTTTAATTACTTAAATGTTATGTTCTTTATTCTACTCTATATTATAATAGTTACTCTATTCAATGAGATAAAACTACAATGTTACACCAATCTTAATAATAATTATATAACCTAGATTAAAATTATTTAACACTCATTTTTTTTTTTTTTTTTTTTTTTATATATATATTTTCCTGTTTTACATCTAATTTTAACGTACAACTTATACCTACTCTCTACAGAACTCATGAATTTATTATAAAATTACAATAACTGTGCTATGTATTTCAATTTAAACCTTTTTTTTTTTTAATTTGAATTTTCTGCCTTATTAGTGTAATATCTCGCTATATGAATGGCATTAAAATTTCCAATTACCTTGCCTGTTTCTGGGCATATTAAACAGTATACATTATCATACGGTATAGACCCTACTCTAAATGGTCCTTGGAATAACAAATTAAATTTTTTTTGTTATCTTTTGTTTTGCATCTGATTTAGTTAAAGTCCTCAATTTAACCCAATCACCTAATTGATAAGTTCTTATGTGGTGCGATTTATCAAAAATTAAAGCCCTTTTCCTAGCCATTTCTTTTAAATGTTTCCTAGCGTTTTTCCGAATTTTATTTAATTCCTCTAAATTTTCACACGTTACGCGTTCCCTGTTCAAAAATTTATCAATACTTAAACAAGAATCTTCACCAAATACAATTTTATTTGGTGAAAATTTAGTACTCTCGTGATTACTTTTATTATAACACTCTTCTATGTCTCCTA
This sequence comes from Plagodis dolabraria, assembly GCA_963854805.1. Taxonomy (NCBI): domain Eukaryota; kingdom Metazoa; phylum Arthropoda; class Insecta; order Lepidoptera; family Geometridae; genus Plagodis; species Plagodis dolabraria. The sequence goes on from OY978450.1 coordinate 18,059,657, forward strand.
ATATGCTTGACCAACTTTTATGATTGTTTGAACAATAAGTACGAAAGAATCTACCCAATTCTCGGTTCACTCGTTCGACTGAATTAGGACGAGGATTACGAATTGTGGTATGTGATAATTTTATATTTAACTCTTTCAACCCATTTCCTAATACTCTCGAAGTAAACTGCGATCCATTGTCTGTCACCAAGTTCTTTATTAAAATGATTTTATGAAAGTGTTTAATACTGCGTAATACTGACACCCCTGTTGCATTTTTTAAAGGATATAACTTTATATATTTACTAAAACTATCTTGTATAACACATATGTATTTATACCCAAATTTACTGGCAGGTAAAGGTCCATAAATGTCAGCAAATACTAGATCTCCTACATCGTTAGAACTGTCTTACATTTCCCCATATAATTTTTAACTTCATGTTTTGATTTTTGACAAATATCACAAGTACGCAAATATTCCCCTATTAATGTCCGCATGTTAGAAAAATAAAATCTTTGCTTCATTTCTATAAAAACTTTTCTTTTCCCAATATGACCTAACTCTTTGTGTATTCCTTTTATTAAACTACTTTGCATTATGGTAGGTATAACTAAAACGCCCCTACCTTGTTCCCAGGCTTTATATTTTAATATTCCCCCATCTAAATAATACCCCTTTTTATTTGACTCTTTTCCTGACCCACTGGTGATTTTAATTGAATTAATAATTTCTTTCAATACATCATCTTGTGATTGCAATGTAATAATGTTCTGAAACATGCTAATCAATTCCTTTTGATTCGTGTATTTAAAAGTGACTATCTCAGGGCATTTAACCTTCGTTTCTTGTACCTCATTCGTATCTGGTAAAAACCTAGATAATATGTCTACAGCGACATTATCAACTCCTTTCACATGTTCGATTTTATACTGAAATTGACCTAAATACAATACCCACCTAATAATGCGCGCTGAACATAATTTCCAATTTTGTAAGAACAATAAACTTTTATGATCTGTTTTTATTGTGAAATTTACCCCTCGTAAATACGTTTCAAACTTTCTAATGCTGTAAATGATAGCCCATAATTCCTGTTCACTAACGCTCCAGTTCTTTTCGGCACTACTTAATCCTTTACTACAATAACTAATGACCCTTTGATCTCCATTATCATCAATTTGATACAAACAACCAGAAATACCCAGATTGCTACTGTCGGTCTGCAGGTAATAATCCCTATTTAGCAATGGATGTTCCAACATGATAGTTTCCAAAAACTTTTCTTTCAAATCTTCAAAGCAATCTTGTTCCCTTTTTCCCCAAATGTACCGCCCCTTACCTAGCAATTCGCTTAATGGCTTAATTAACTCACCATAACTTTTTACAAACTTTCGGTAATAGTTTAGCAAACCGAGGAAACTTCGTATTTGTTTAACATTTTTAGGCGTGGGAAATTGTTTAATTGCCTTTATCTTATCAGGGTCCATTCGAATACCCTTTGTTGAGACAATATGCCCCAATAGCTTTACTTCCTTCTTTAAGAAGTTGCATTTTTCTAATTTACAAGTCAAGCCAGCCTCGTTCAATTTATCTAAAACCCTACTTATGTGTTCCGCGTGCTGTTTAATATCGGTTTTATTATCACCTCTTGTGTATACGCATAAATCGTCCATATAGGCTACACAAAAGTTTTTAAGTTCAGGCCCTAAAATGATATCTATAGCTCTTGAAAAACTACCGACTGAAGTTTTCAGGCCTTGTGGTAGAACATTGTACGTATAACTTTTCCCATCAAAAGTAAACCCTGTATACTTAGTAGATTCTTTCTTTAAAGGAATTTGAAAATACGCGTCGTTTAAATCAATAATTGACATATACTGTACCCCATGGAATGATTGTAAAATTTCAGTAGTTAAAGGTGGAGACTCAACATCACCTTGCATCCGTTTATTCAACTCTCTGGCATCTAATAAGATTCTAACAGAACCATCGCGTTTTATAGTGCATGTTAGCGGACTACAATAATCTGTACTCTCCCTTTTTATGATCCCCAATTGTTCATACTCCTTTATTTTGTTTGCTACCTGTTCCCTATGAGCATAAGGCACTGGGTAACTCCTTTTAACGAATGGTTTATTATCAAGCATTTTTATCTCATGAAAATACTTATCAGTACGTCCTGGTTTTTCTGAAAATACCTCTCTATGTTTTAATAATAAGGGTAGCAAAACTTCTTTACATTCAAATGGCATATCCTGTTTAGCTAAGTAATCATTTATTTTTAATTCCATCGTATTGTTTAATTGCTTGTTTTGTTGTACCTGATTTAATTGATTAAATTCTACCTCACCTCCCTGATTAATCGAATTTGTTACTGATTTTATAGAGTTTACACATAATGCACCTCCCGGAGTACAAATAGTGTTTAAATTTTTATCCAAATTATTTTCAATTTCATTAATTTGATTACAATTATTCAATCCCATTTTTATCTGAATTAATTTATTAAGATGCTTTATACGTAATATTCTTTCCCCAGAACAATCTATCTGTGCTTTAACTCTCTCCAAGAAATCGATGCCTAGAATTAATGGCCTAATTAATTTCTTGACAATCAAACAAGGTGTAGATATGTCGAACCCACCGATTTTCATGGTGATTAAACACATTTTATTTAACTTTTCGCTTTTACGTCCTACAGCCCCTTGTATTTGTATAGCAGGAATAGGTATTTCGCTCAATTTACCTAAATCTTTTAATAAGTCCATATAAAAGCTATCTGATATACATGTTATCTGACTACCTGTATCGATCAAACCTTTAGTGATAATGGTTCCTATCTGCACCACAATTTCAGGTAAATCTACTAACGGATTTTCTAATTGTTTTTCAAAATGTTCCGTTTCATCACTAAATAACGTGGTGACTTCTCTATATTTTGATGTTAGCTTGCACCCTTTACAATAATTAATTAACCCTGGGCATATGTATTGATTATATTCCTGACGACATTCCACCGCATGCATTAAAAGTTTTACATCACTAATAAAATTATCATTACTGTCTGATTCGAAAACTGTCAGAGTTTGATTTTATAGGATATAGATTACCTTTATTACTTCTACCTAACGCTTGCCCTGGCTTCCAACCCATTTTACACATTTGTTCGTAGATTACCTGAGAAACCCTCGCGTCGCTAGCCTCCAAACCAAAACAATGGCTTATTGTTCTCTCCGGAACATTAACGTATAAAGTATCCATCGAGTTCCTATAACAATTACTTAATTCACTTGTTGATTGTGCGGAACTGAAACAATCAACTGTATTTAGTTTCCCTGACTTGTTGACGCGTTATTACTATCTCCCGCCTTATCAGAGCTTGAATTTGATACTCGTTCTTGCAAACAATTACCTACATTTACATTGTTCGTCCCCTCTTTAACCCAGTTAGTGTGATTTCTGAAGTTATAATCGGTACCGGATTGATTCCCCTTCCGTTGCATATTATTTTTATAATTTCCATTACCACGACCTCTAGAATTATAATTAATGGCGTTAGTTTGTACTAAAGGTGCTACTGCCCTATATTGATTATTCCTGATGGGCTGCCTATCCTTCCTAAAATCATGTTGTACATTTCGGCTTTCTACTCTAGGTTTATATAATTCTACCTGTCCTTTATGTGACATTACATTCTTTTCTATGTCTCTTAAAAACTTAATAGCATGTAACGCAGTTGATGTTTCTCCACGCGTGAACCAAATCCTCTGTATTTCCTCTGGGAAATGATGCATTATACTCTTTACTAAATCTCCCTCCGTTAACGGGATTGTCAGCTGCTTAACATTGTCCATTTGTTCTGCAAAGTGTTCCTCCATTGTGATGCCCTTATTCGGAACCCAAGTAGTATTCATTAATTTGATCTTGGCATTCTCCTGTTCCCGAGTACTCCAATAAACGCTAAAGAAATCATTTACGAAATCTTCAAAATTAACCCATTTTTCTTTATGCAACTCCATAACCTTTTGAGGGATCCCTTCTAGACATTCCATAGCAATTTCTAGGCTTTTATTTCCCGCATTTACGTATCTAATGTATCGCCTCAATTTTTCTATAAATCGAACTGGGTTTATAGTGCCGACTCCATTAAATCTAGGTTGCTCAAGAACAGGCCTCATCACGAAAACATTAGTCGTTTTGTTTAACGATGAATCCGAATCTTCGTTTTGAACTATCTCAATATTTTCAGGTATTGTATTGTTCTCCGAAGTGGAAGCATTTGATAAATTCGAGTTTAATTCTATTTTATCAATCCTACTTGATATTTCTTTAAATTTCTGTTCCATAAACGACAAAATTTCTGTTCCAATATTATTTTCGTTTAAGCTTGTTCCCAAATTCGACTTCTTCACGTTTGAACTCGCGGTTAAAGTTGACTTCCTTTTACGGCCACTCATTTTATTTTATTTTAAAACGTTCTACTTTAGTATTTAAGCACTTAAATTTCACTGGTTAAAACTGAAAATAACAAGGTAAGTAATTGAAACCAAAACACTAAACATTTTACTTTAGGCAACAAAAACTCATTCAACAAGTGTTTTGTTTTCAATTTGATGCATTTGTACCGTCAGCCGATAACTGAGCCCAAAAACCAGTCCCACGCTCCAACCGTGCACATTTTATGGATTCTCAATTATTGTTCTTAGTCCGAAAAATAAAATATTCCTAATTCTATAGTTTTACGGCTCCTTTGTTACAAAATAACGAATAACAATTGTTTAAACTTTACTCACAGACAAATTACTTTTTACAACGTCGGTTTATGACTTGTTTAACAAAAGATTTGCCGTCTTTTATTTTTAACTCTACGCAGCTGTGAAATTTATTTTGTTACCAATTTTGAACAATTACCTTTTTACCAATTAGTTTATGGCCTGCCTTACAAAAATTTCTGTCCATTATTTCTATGCAGCAATTGTGAAGTTTACATTGTAAACAGATTTTAGAAAGGCTATTCCCGTTAAAATGCAGCAATTGTGAAGTTTACATTGTGAGCAGATTTTAGAAAGGCTATTCCCGTTAAAATACAATCAACCCCTACGTTGTGTTTGAGTTATTTAAAATAAATTGATTATAATTCCAACGAGATATCTTCCCAATACCTATTGTATCTAATGCGATCCTTTTTCAACCTATAATATCCTAATACTGTACATGATGATTTAATTACTATTCGTTACTTAAAATGAATCTCAGATTGATTTTAAATAATTAAAACGGTATGTCTTATTATTTTACGTTATGAATTTTTTTGATAACTAAATATGAGTTAATCTAATTTTATAATAACTAAAATGATATCGGTTTCTTTAAATTTCGTTGTGATAAATAATTAGAATTAAATTACCACTTTAAACGAAATCTCGGTCACGCGCACCAAATGTGAGTAACCCCCCTACCCTAAACCTAAACCTAGCCTATTATTAGATATGAGAAATTGAATTAATGAATTAAAATTATCAGACTCAATTTATTTTGTATAAAGTTTTAGTTCAAAATAAATGAATCCTACATTTTAATGCTACTTTTTTTTCTTGTGATCGTCTAGCGTTATTGTACTATTATTTGAATTTAATATTTTAAAATTATACCTATTTTATTTAATCACTATTATAAGACATAAATCCGCGGATCGTTAAAACGTAATACCTAAATTTACTTATCCTGATGTAATAGCGAATGTAAAAAATTATTTTACGTAATGTAAACTTTTACACAATGCTGCAAGAAAACAACAAACAAATACATACATGAAATAGAATCCATAAAATATTCAAAGTAAAGGACCTAGAACTAGTTTAGGCTTCACACATACGGCTGGCTGAACATGCATCAAACCTTTCTGTATTTCAGGTAATTCAGGAATCCCTGCTTTCCCTATGGTCGGACTGGATTGAAGAGTCCTGTAGAGAGAAAAATAAATTCTAACGTGTTCAAATGAAGTTCCTAACTACCTAAAACTTTTGTAATAAAATTGTACAAATATACTATCCTTCAATTACGTTGAGATTAAATTATAGTTTCACATAATTAAGTAAATACGTTAGTTTTAAAAAAGAATAATGTCTCGTCATGTATAGTCAATATGTCATACCTAGAAGTTATGAAAATGGTTCCAACATAACAAAAGTAAATATGAACTCATCATATGTGTTTTGTTTCATAAAACCCTTTGTATTACGCTTCGCTAATACTATATTACGCTTTTGTAATTTCTTATGTACGCAGTGCCTTAATTAACTAAGTTCTATTAAGCATATAAATTTGCTACAACTTCGTGCACGATAGCCTGAAAGCATTCAAGACATATTATTTGCTCTGTGTATGTGTTAATATGTGACAAATTAATTTGTTTCTAATGTTTGGGACCGCCAGCACGCATGGCTTTCACTATCTGGACAAAGTGTATACCCTGAGTGTAGATCCATTCGGTGCAGCGTTGCTTGGCTATCACGCTGAAAACTCCTTGATGAGCGAATATCGCTAAAGAATGGCCATAAAGGACTTATATTCTTTTCATATAATATAAAAGTGTTAGGGTATATTTTGACCAGGTCTTCGATCGGCCGATGCTGATCTGCCCAAATGTTCCCTTATAAATAAAGTCAAGTGATAAAATTACAATATAAAGTTTACCCTTCAGAATTATTTATAGAATACCTTTAGGGTATGAGCTCGTTTATTGTCATTGTTACTTTGAGCTCAAGCCGTCACTTTTACACGTGCGGCTTTGTTCCATGAAATCGAGTCGGGCCTTTTAGTTTTAAGCTCCGTATTTAATTTATCTTCATTAGAGCTAGATCAAATTTAGTAATTTGATCTTTAACTAAAAAGATATATCAATTGATAATGAAACATAAGAACACTCTCTTTGTTCCCTGTCTAGATTACCAATCGATATTTTATACTTAGATACAGATAAATTCTCCTTTTTGAGTGAGTGACAACAATGAAAGCACCATTTTGACATAAAATTAAGAAATTTATAGTCATCCTAACCTTTTGGTGATCTCAAAGTGCCTGACTCGAAAAGGGAAGCATACATAATATAATATATAAGTGTGTTACGTATAGCGCAATTAGAGCCAACTCGATCAATTGAATATCTTTGTATGCCTAGTGGCAAGTGTGTTATTGAAAGTTAAAGTCCGTGCAAAATATTAAATTTACGCATTTGCTCGCCAAATATTTGCAACAAAAGTTCTTATGAAACAAACCCATAATTTCGTGTTTTAAAAGAACAACTAATTATACTCTCATGTTCGTAATGTCATTTTCATCTTGATCAGTCAAATAAAGTATGCTTAGACAAAATTTATTGTCTAATTTTCCTAAACCTTTGCAATGCTATTTACGCTTAAATAAAGATCTTTATTTAATTAATTTAAATTTCAATCATACAGATGAAGCCAATGTAAAATCAACCTAAAAGTCACACAAAAAATAACACATTCATATAAAACATGAAACAATAAGATAACAGTTAATCTCTGCAATATATTCTATCCCTGACGGAAATCAAACCTGTAATTTTCAATCTTGCTGAATATCTAACCGCTCATCATCAATTAATCATTTAATATTTTAAATCAATTAAATCTCTTTCAAAAGAATTAGTAAATAAATGTCAATTACTATTCAGTTAGCGTTCTAAAATTTATACTTCATATATTATTATCAATTATTTAATTAATAATAAAGTATTTGAATATTTACTGAAATAAAATGTAGTTCAAGAAATAATAACTAAACAGATTGTTATCGTTCAAGTTGAATTTAATATTCTCAGAATGTACATAACGATTCGTGCGAAGAGAGTGCTCCAAATAGCAAGTGAGTGCGGCATGTAACAACTGTTGCATGAATGGGATACAGCGAGTGCGTCGTGTAACAGTTGTAACATAGTGAATGTCCAGCTTTATTTTCGATTTTTGGAATCCGGGTCCTTTTTTGAGGTTTGGAACGTTGCCCAATATGACAATAGACTAAAGCTAGTCGCCGTTTATCCATCCATTGCCCGTTCAAATGTGTCTGTGGAGTGAAGTTACGGAAAAAAAAGTTCCGTAATTACGCGAACATTTTGTTTATTTTTTTTTAATGTTTTTACATACAATCATTAAAATGACTTTATGTAATTTTTTGGTAGAAATGTGTATTATCTTCATGTTTAAAGTAAGCAACTGAAAGTTTTCCCTTAAAATTCAAGAATATTTACTATTTTCTTAAATATTTAGGTAGGTCGAGTTTGCCCGCCTCTATCATAATAATTTACTTTAACATATGTCGTAAATGTTTATGTTTCGTATTTCTTGTTTATTTAGCTACCTTGGACATAAATTTTGTCCCATAGAACGTGACACAAGAGTCACAAGAGCCGATTGTTTACATTACGGCACGCGGAACATATGGTGTGGGCGGCGCCTGCAATTGATCATGTAACTGTCAAATGCTTTGGCGCCAAGTGCCGAGTGCGGCGTGCAACAATAGTTACACGCCTGACACCAGTCGATAAATTATCAATAAAATTATAGTTAGAATATTTAATTAAAATTGTGTATTTAATATAAATAATCAAAAGCGTTTAAACCACCAGATATATAAAAGAATTAAAGATGTAACTTGTAGATTTAATTATTTGAGACATCTCTACTAGTTTAATGAAAAATTTAATAGTTATTGTTCTTTTTAAATCAAATAATGAATTTATGTACATTCACTTCATATGTAACGTTAGTTAAGTCCTAAGTACTTAGCTTTTATTCGACGACAGGGACCAACTCGATCAATTGAACACACGCGCGGGTGACTTTTTGCCAAGAAAACAATAATTCTACACACTACTTGGCCAGTCAAACGTTCGCGAACCACTGAACAAACCTTTAAACATAGTCTAGTTCCTTTGAGCAGGTACCGCTGTATTCCCTCTCTTTCCTAACATATTTGTCTCCCTCACTCTTACTAAGCATTCGTTTCTCACTTCAACGCGACAAAAAAATTAAACCCAATGTATGTTCACGTGTTGAAAGGACCACTTGTTTATGAGGACAAAAGTACCCTTGACTCCTAAGAATTTCAGCCCCTTATCTCTAACGATTCAAAATTTTACGATCTTGAAACAATAACGTCCCAACAGTTTCTTTATCTTACCAAATGTCCCAAGCACTTAACTCAAATTCTTCGAACGTTCCCAAAATTTCAATGGCACAAAAAAAAATACACGTCTTTGGTATTAATTTATTTGGAAAAAAAAATGTAACGTGACCACTTAGAGAAATTTATTACTTGCATGTGTGTTAAGAATTTTTTTTAGATATTAGTCGCGTTAACCTTTTTTTATGGTAGGTAGGGTCTAGACGGTTACAATGTGGAGAGATCCAACATCTCTATTCAGTGCCAAAGGTTCATGATTATTTACAATCCACGTTTTGGAGGAGTGGCGGACTAGAATTACACCCCTTTTATCCTTCTGTGAGAATTTTGTGGTAGGTAAAATACCAGAAGGTGAACAGCAGCTCCTACTGAATAACTGTCCCCTTACAGTGCAATCTCCAAGATGTCTTCAAGCTTGATATATTGGTAAAATTCTTAAAGGGAACAAAATGGAAAGAACGAGGTAGGCAACAGTACAACGGTACACGTGATAGCTGTTAATGACAATCAACATCTAAGTGTAAGTTAAGCACTATTGTAGAGCAGATTAAATTATTAATCTATTGCCATTTATATCTATTGAGTAGAGAAAGCTATTAGCGTTTGCCCGTAACTGTTCTGCATGGAATGCGTGTGCCACCAAAGATTTATTACAACACGCTTGCTTGTTATTTCACTGGTTTTGTTGTTTCAGTCAAATACATTATTTATTTATTTTATTTTTATTTATTTATTTCTTAGGAAGACCAACAGTACAAATATCTAAAATATAACTAATAACAACAGATAACTAATTATAGGCCCTCACGGATAGCTATCTTATAAATGACATTCAAATAATGAACACTAGGATACAACTTAGTCTAAACATTATGCTTATAATTAAATTCAAACAGTTAGTCGAAGAACTGGCTCAACAACCGCCTAGCCGATGCAATGCTTGTACAAAATAAGTCTAGGCCAACTCTCTTTCAATCTCATTGAAATTTCTGATCACACGTAACAGGTAAGAATTTTGCCTGTAGTTAGATTTAGCTAGAGGAACATGTACAAGAGGGTTGAAACGCAACGCTAATGCGTATTTAGTTTTACCATACTTAGCAGCTCGGGACAATCTATTAGGTTAGAAGTAATTTTTAATAGAAAAGTAACATCTGCTATCTCTCTTCTTTTTGAGAGAGGAAGCAAATGAAATTTTATGCAAAGAGTAAGATAGTCATCAGGACTGTATGGAATTTTTAAACGAAAACATAAATACCTCATAAATTTAGTCGGGATTTTCTCAATTCGTGTGACGTAAATATCATATCGTGGTTTCCATACTTGAGAAGCATATTCAATTATACTGCGTACAAAAGTACAGTACAGTATTTTAAAAGTTTTTATTTTATTAAATGAAGCACAGGAACGCATGACAAATCCTAACGCTTTAGACGCCTTCGCAACTATATGTTCTATATGCTCATCAAATAATAGTTTGAAGTCATGAATAACGCCAAGATCGCACATGGCGATATCCTTAGATAACTTATGGTTTTTAGAGTTCCGTAGTCCTGACAAGGAACCCTTGTAGTTTCGTCATGTCCGTCTGTCTGTCCGTATGTCCGGAAATATCTACAAATTGTTGAATAATTGATAAAAATAGAATAATTTGTTCCCTTTTCAGTTAATGTACCACATTTACAAATATTACTTCAAGTATTTTGTAGTGACCAAATTCCCGCACCTTGTTTTACGAATTAACGTACACATAGCCATCTTCTGAGCTCTATATCTTGTATAAAAATTCATCAAATTAACTTTTACAAAAAATCTATAAAGCAGGCATATAATCTTGTTGACACTTAATGTACTAGAATATCGATAATTAATCATAATTATGGAATAAAAATAAAAGACCTTGTGCCAATTTCCACGAATTATATAAGCATTTTAACACGATTTATTGCGTTAAATAAAGTGTTATTCCAAACAGATATTATATCAGAAAAAAGTGCATTCTTCAATGAATGTAATCTCAATTAACTGTGATACTTACTCTGTTTTCTTGGTCAAGAAAGAATATTTAACATAACTCTAAATTATGATTTTTTACTCATGGCAATTACACAATTTTTTATATCACAACTTATATTTATTTATTAATAAGTGCAAATATCAAAATGAGTTACTCACAGTCATGCTATTCCGTCGTCACATCTTTCACTTGTGTAAGCGATAAGCTGGCATTTACCTAAACGTCAGTAGCGTGATTTTGTGAAATGGCTCTCAAGTGACTAATAAGAAGTAGTTGCTTGTTTTTCAAGGGTAAATACTCGCATTGAAGACGTAATCTTAAATAAAAAAACTTAATACAATAAGTATTTGGACCTCATACTCGCCGTACCGTACACAAGAAGTATTTTCTGGTCCCACGAACACAAGACTGGAAGCCATATAATATGTTTAACTGTTAACCTAGTCTTGTCCTAGTCCGGCCATTAGTTAAAAATAAATGTAAAAATAAGTCATAAGCTACAAATGAAAATGCATTTTTTTAATGAAGTTATGTAATATTACTAAAACTGGCATGTACATATTCATTAAAGTCTTAACAAAAAATAAAAGCAATATTCTATTCGAAACAGCACCTTTACCTGTCAGGCCACAAATCTATGGGTTTACGCACTGTTTCAATGGGAAATTTCGCTTATGCTTGCTTCAAAGATTTTATAAGAGACTCAATGTCAGCGTGTCATTTAGAAAAAGCCAAGTACTCTTAAACTGGCCTTGATTTGTACACTTGTGGGTGGGCTTTTGTGGGTTGAGGACTAGGCTAGATGAGGGCCAGAGTGTAGCTTTGTGACGCCTTGGTAAGGCACGCCCCACCAAATGTTCACTGACGCAGGATTACGACCACGTTGTACCTGTCCAACCAATTGAGCAGCTTATTTAAAACTGTGAGCGTACAGTTTATCATTTTGCTGATTGTAGACCTCTTCGATCGTTTTTTCATCGGTAAAAATATTATTTTACTGCCCTTCACCTGCGTATCGCGCGGGAGGGTATTTTATTTTGATCGTGTATATCGACCATAAGGACCGAACTTAAAGTCTTGTTTTATAATACGCGATATTTTCCTAGTGGGAATCTTCATTTCTCGCAATAAGATTATTGTTGAGTTAACATAATATTTTTGCTTCCTAATGGGATTTTGACCAATTCTGGCTTTAACAGCATTAACAGCCTTTGTAGTTTTGTTAGAATGCACGCGGCTGCCTTGATTTTTGACAGGGCCTTTGACAGGGGAAGTGCCGTTGTATCTGTTGATATTACGATATACGAACATAAGGCTGATATCAAGCTTTTGATGAGTCTGGAATATGACCGACAGCTCCATACCCAGTTTGTGCAAGGCGATCAATGCAATCATATTTTCTTCAACACCCCACTCCATATTGTAATTTGATAATAACACGAAAAATATGCGAGTGGCGCGAAATCTTAAGAACATCTAAAAATAATAAACGCGTTCCTAATTCAAAATAATTGTTTTGATAAGTTGAAAAAATAAAAGTTTTTATATTACAGTATATGTGGCCAGACTAGTTATATAGTATGATAGCCCTTTTATAAGCTTACTTGCATTTATCGGTGTAAACTTTTTATTTTTCTTTCATATATATCAACTATTTTAGAATAGAATTGAATAATTATTTATTGCTACACAAAAGAAATTAAATGACATACAACTTGTTACAAACAATAAACAACTTATAGCACTCAGTTTGAGTTATGGGCACACCTGTTAACGTGCAACCATAAACTGATTTTCAGTGAATTCCTGAACTCGGGCTAAGATGTTCGCCGAGAATAATGTTAACTAGAAATAAAAGCGAGTTCAAGAACAAAGAATAAACACTTATATATCTAGGCACAAACAAAACAGCAATCTATGAATAGGACTTATTTAAATGGTTAAATAACTTGTACTTTCAACATAGGTTAAAAGGGTAAGGCATAGGCCTTACCCTTACCCACAAAAAAATGTTTACTTAATTATTGATCAATGAAATTGTTCTCACAATAATTACTATAAATAAGAATACTTATCAGGTCCATGGTTCGAATCCTGCCGCGGGCTTGAGCTTCACCGCATGGTGGAAGGGCATTTTGCGAATGCCCGCCTAGCTAGCAACCACCTACAAGTAGATAATCTGTGCCAAGCACCTAACGCTGTGTTCCGGCAGCAGTCCTTGAAAGCCAGTATAATTACAGGCACATGAAACTTAATAACTATGTCTCAAAGTGACGGGCGCATTATATTCTTCGTGAAACGCGTGGAGGAGAATAAAGAACTACAGAATCATTCTATATTATGATAACGGGCTACTACGGAACCCTACATTGTCCGTGGCCCGACACGCATTTGACCGCTTTTTTAATTTGTAAATAGAGGGTATTGAATAAAGTTTATGCGTAAAGGTAACAACTTAGCATTTTAAGTGGTTGAGGTCAAGTTTATTGACTAGTCAGAAAGCTCTCGATATCATTTAAAGATTCTATAGATTTAAATATCTTCATATCGTCAGCAAAATACAGCAAACGAGAATTGAAAATGTATGTGGAAATATCATTGATAAAAATCGTATATAATATCGGCCCCATTAGTGATCCTTGTGGAACTCCACTGGGAATGGTCACCCAGCTAGAAATAGTAGAGCGCCCTCTGAGGAATCCGTGTTGAGAGGGGTGAAATGAACTCTTAATCGCACCATACACTAGACCATAAATGACGTTTTCAAATACTTTCGCGATAATGCACAACTTGGAAATATATTTCGTCTTTAGACTCTGCACCAATTATACAGGCACTGCGAGAGATAAGAAAAGTGTTGCATTTCACGCGTAATTATTGCTTTTATTGATGAAATAGAAAATATCGTCATTTTGTTTTATCTTAGGAACTAATTGAATGAAATGGTTGAGCGAGATATGTGTATCGTTTGGTGTGAGAGAGTGAAAGAGATCGCAACCTAATGGTGATCGGAACGTCTCGTGGCGGTTCGGTGGTTACACGAATTGCTTATTTATTTCTTTTGTCGGCACTCCCTTTATTTCGACATTACAAGATCTTTCTTCAGTAGCTGATATCTCTGACTTGCATACTTGCTGTTGGCTTTGTAAGGAGTCTACTTTTTCACCTAGGTGTTCAAAATGTAAATAATTAATTATGTAAACAATGTTGCTTGGTGTACGAGTTGATAAATGAGGCGCTAGTATGCATTTTACTTGCCGGCTACGATTATTCGTAAGTTGACGCTGTGTTTCTGCAGATACCACCGCAGAGATCATGTGGCCTTGACGTTTGATCAGACGCAAATAGTGACCTCGACATATATAAGTGATCTAACACCTTCCCTGTTGAACGTTCTGCAGACTCGAACAGATTTTTTTTTGCGTTTTGATTCGTGGGCTCTCGTCTAGTGTCTCATCCTACAAGTCGGCAGATTGAGACGGGATGTTTTTTTGCGTTTTACTACTGGGAGAAAGTTTGCTTCTTGTTGGATGATCAGGATGTCACTGCTGAGTATGTTGCCGATGAGGTGCTTCAGGTTAAGGAATTCTTTATTCCAAATAATGCAGCGCCTATTGGGGATAGATGTCAACCCCGGCATGGTCACTTTTGTAACATTTTTGGGCTAAAAGCGAGAGCGTTACCAAGCTTGTGCCAATGCACTAGACTTTACAGATGTAAATACCAGCAGAATAGTATACTTTTGCATCTTGGTCTTTCAAAAGAGTTACCGCGCAAGCAAAGCCAGAACACATTGGCAAGATTGGCAAAATATTTGGCCGCATTCCTTCGGGAACACGTAAATTTTGATCAGTGATCTCTATACTGCCCCTGCACAAAGAGCATGATACGCTGGCCCACATTGCGAGAGATCAAATATTCTGAGCTCTCGATTTGTATCCGACTCAACTTCTAATGACTGAAGGGACTTACCTCTGCATTTGCCACAACGTGTGCTTCTAGGTTGAATATTATTTTAGGAAAAGCGATACTGTACTCGTACTTAACTTTAGACTTTTACCAGTAACTTTATAAGACTTTATGTCAGCCTCGTATAGAGTGCCGTTCTATCTTTAGGCGAGTACTCCCCATTCACAATTTGTAGAGATATTGGATCACTCTGCTTCTTTTACCCCCATCCGTGTTTCGACGGACTGCTCGGTTTAAGTAACTGAAACTGTATTTCGTCATTGGACATCCCCACATGAAAAATAAACGGTACTAACATGCGCGTCGATTTTAGCGAAGTTTCTACCTACTTTTGTTCCAGTTGTTTCTCTACAATATCTCTATTGATGATTTCCTAGAAAATATACTTTTAAAAACAATAAACAATAGCATTTAATGTGTCATCAGCTCAAAATCGTTGGAGTGTACAGTCACGGCCACGACCACGTCCGAATACTTACCCTAGGATTCAATTACTGACAATGTACCCGATATTTCACTTGACCCTTGCCCGCGTATCTCGGAGGGCTCAAGCAGTACATATATTTAAAGAGCTTGATGATATCTTAGGTAGGCTTGATAGATTGGGGACCGGCGATAAGTCTGACTCGATCACCGAGGATGGTTTAATCCCGCAACACCATACATAGGGTTTTCTTTTGTTTTAGTATTTCCCCGAGCATACCACATGCTTTTAACCAAATGAATTAATTGTTATTAAATCTAATCTTTGTATCGAAACTACATGAATTGTAATGTTTCTTAAGCATAGGAGTACATGCTTCTTTTATGGTTAGCTCTTTATTTATTGAACCAATTATAAAGTTTTTGTCCCGAGCGGGAATCGAAACTACGCGTCCTTCTGGCGTCGATGCCCATCCAGGACAATAAATTATATGCTCCAATAATTTGTATATATGAATTGTTTCCAACGCGATAGTGCTTGTAATCATATTTAGAAACCTTTTACTAAACCTACGACGACGTCTAACCGTATACAAAGAGATGAATCTATTAAACCTTAATAGCGAGACATTTAAATGTTCATAAAATTAATTATTTTGTTATTATAGCGGATCTGCTAATTCAATAAATAAAAGCGCAAACATTCAAAAATCCTGTACTACTAATATTTGCCCCATTGCATAGAACGTATTATACAAATGTAAAAAATCATGTAGTCACGGTATAAAAATAACATCATTGCGAGAGTAAAGTGTTCGAAAAAGCACTTCTATCCATCAGATGAAGTCTATTAGCCTGGTTGATGACGGCGCACCGTCCCTTATGAGTGTTAAAGTAATATAATTGTAGCACAAAGTTTCAGCTCGAAAGAGTAGGTTCCCGGTGAGCGAGTGGTTAAGGTATCCGGCGCGAAACCGGAGGACGCGGGTTCATTTCCCGTCCGGGAAAATAAATTTTATGCTCCAATGATTTGTAATTTGTAAATTATAAAAAGGTTTTAGTTCTTGGTGCAGAACCCTAAAAGTATCTTGTAATGTGTCTCGAAATATATTTTATGAGTATACGAAACACTATTAAATCGGTTTGATAGTTTTAACGTAATGAGAATGCGTACAGACAGAGAGACAGAACTTTTTAAAAATGTCATTTTAGTTTTTGGTAAGTTACTTTAAGTCTCCTGAGTCTAATGTAATATATTCCATCTACAGACTTTTTGGCTTCTACTCCTTTATTATATGTATATACAGAATATATAGAACTTATTAAAAATGCGAACGCATTTTTAGTAAGATTTTGATTAAATTATCTATAATCAGTTACAGTACAAAATAGTTCTGATCATACACTAAAAATATTATTTGGTTATGCATAAAAATAATAAATTTTTGTGATATAATAGAACTTTTTCACTTTATTCTGAGTTAATTATCTATTTAATAATCTATTTTAATATGTAATGTCCTCTAAATTGTTTAATCAATTTTTACAATCTATCTTCCAACATTTGTATAAGCTGTATGTATGATTAGAAATATTAGTATCAGTTGTGGTAACAACTGACACTAATATTTATAAACATACATACAACAAAATATAATATTCGCATATAAAATTATTGTTCTTTATCTTTCAAAACAGAAGGATCAGTTTTCAATGTTTGTTGAACTTGCCCAATAATAAGATCGAGCTGTGTAGTCTCCCTGAAATTAGCGCGGAACTTCTGACAATTTTTCAAAAACACAGGATATAAATAGGGCAGCACCGCATGGTCCAACGTAGGAAAGAGATGATGAAGAGCGTGGTCTCCGAAGAAAGTCATTACTGTAAATAGGCTTTTGTTTATGTCTTTTCTATCCATAACGGCTTCCAACTCGTGCATACCCCAGTCCGGAGTTACGTCTCTGAAAAATGATAAATAGCTCCATACATCATGTGGGACGAAAGTATTGGGTATCTCTAGTGCTGCATCAATAGTAAACTCGAAGCGGTTTACGACTAAGCCATAAAGATTCCTCGAAAATTCTGCGCTTGCCGCGTGATCAAGTGATTTACGGGACTAGATACGGAAGGGACATTTTTGTTTTTCACAGTTTCAGTTCAAACTCCAAAATGCAGTTCTTTCCTTTTCTACAAAATTATGTTTTATTAATAGCTTCGATCAAATTGCATCAAATAAGCATAAGTAATAATGGTAGCGTAAATTAACAGGTTACGATGTCTGTAATGGAACTTATTATCCGAAAATTTATTAATTGTTTAGGTTTAATACAAAGCTGGACTTCATTGGAAACAACACGGTTTTAATTACATTATTACAATCAACAGTGTATATAAACCGTTCTTAGGTTTATAAGGTTATATGCTTATAATACTTGGTTTATTTGTTAGTGATGCGCAAATAGTTCTAAATCAGCTTAAGTTTTGAGTTTGTGATCAAAAATACTTGACATTTGAGTCAATTTATCTAGCTTCTTTTTTCTATGTCTAATATATTTGACATACGTTAAATTACAATCACTAAATCGTTATTTCAATCAATCATAATGGTTGGTGGTAATATAATATTGTTTGGTAAATTAATATAAAATAATCGTTTTAATAAATTTGACGTAGGTACTTACCTAACTTGGTCACCATCCTTGAATATCTTCGGGTGATGATGAGCAGCGTTAGATCCAATGGAAAAAAATATGAAGCTACCAGTGCAACAAATCCAAACCCAACAATAGAGGACATTGGTCAAAGTTTCACCGCTTACAAGCCACATCCATACGGGCAGGAAAAAGCCGACGGCATCATGCCAACGATAATGTTGGGTGAAAAACCCTCTCCTTATTAAATTCAGCGCCAACCTAAAATAAAAATGAAATAGGTTAGTCTGACCAACATCTTCGACCACATCATCATTTGAGATCATCACCATCAGATGAGATAGTGGTCAAAGGCTAACCTATCTGGCATAAAAAAATAATAATTAGTAAAATATCAAAAACATAAAATCTTCACGTAGTGAATATTTTCACAACAGTGCCGTTGCGTTGCTGGCGGCAAGCGGCTCAGAAAGCGGCCCGGTGGCATGCATTTGCGAGCTTATCGGTGGGCCAAGTAATCCTTTAATATGCACCGCGGCACGCCGCTGGTCAGTGCAACGATGCGTGCGTTCACACGCTTGCCGCGAGGCCTAGCAGGCGGCACAGTAGGCAGGCCGGCAAGCAAAGCGGCGCGCATCGACTGGCCAAGGAAGACTGTTCACACGCTTGCACGTGCTCGTTGAATGCCACTTTGAACCCGAGCGTCTATTATCTATTATTTGCCATTATATTATTCCTAATCCTTTCCTTACTAATATTAAGTATGGATATAAGTATGGATGTTTGTTACTCTTTCACGCAAAAATTACTGACCGTGCGCTTCAAAAACCTTTAAGAGGCAACGTTGGTTAATATTTGTTATTTCTTCACGCTCAAACGGATGGACCAATTTTGATGAAATTTTGTGTGGAGGTAGATGTGGCGCTGTTTTAACAGAAAGGATAATTTTATCATTATCATCCATCACCACGCGGGTGTTAAACATTGGGACGCAGCTAGAATAATTAAAAAAAATTACAACTATTGCATGCTACTCTGTAACTAACTTTAAAAAGATGAGGTTCTCTATTTGATGTTAGTATATTTTATTTGTATGGTACGTGATTTCTCCGTAACCTATATTTAGATCTATTCTATATTTATATATATTTCGATACTTTGTTTAAAATTATGTGGCTTATGTAAATTAAAAATAGTAATGTTCAATGGTTACTTACCTTTTCAAGAAATTAGAGTAAAAAACGAAAGGGAAAACCACTTGTTCGGTGATAATTGCAAAATATGCTAGGAAAGGCTTCTTTCTTGGGTGCCAGAAGACTAAAGGTTCGAAAGCGCTAATTTCCAAGTCCATCAATGTGTTTGGATATAGATGATGTGACAAGACGTGGGACACACGAAAATCTCTGAAACAAAATATGAAAACAGTCAAAATTCGTCTCTTTTCAACAAGAAATAGCATTTAGCAGTGAGAGTATGATGTTATCTTACTAATATTATAAAGGCGAAAGTTTTTAAGTATGGATGTATGTATGAATGTTTGGTAATCTTACACGTAACGTTGTACGCAAAAATTACTGAATAGATTTTAATGAAACATCAGAATAACATTATAGAGCTTACACTTACATATTAGAATAACACTTGGGCTATAATTTATAAGCATATTGTGCGAATGGTCCAAAAAATAACGATAAGTGTCAAGTATATTGGGAAAAAATAAGTCATATGCGACCTATTCTGGGGTGCGCTGCAAAAACCTTCAGTATCACACGTTTATAATGTATGACGGATTTTTTTATCTTTAATTATCCTACCAAAAAGTCTGTGACATATAAAAGTATATTTTATATTGTGTAAGCCATTATCGCCAAAATAGTGAACCATAAATACGAGTACTATAAAAATTGATAATATATTACTAATATACTACTACCTATTTGGTAGTAGCAAATTGACCCTTATCAAACTAATATTATAAAGGCGAACGTTTGTGATTGTGTTTGTATACTTATTAATTCTTTACGCTAAAACAATTTGATGAAATTTGGTATGGAGGCGCTGGATTAACTATTTATCATCAGCGGGTGTAACTGCGGGGCGCAGCTAGTATGCAATATAACTATTAAAGCCATCGTTATTGTTAATAATTAGTACTTCATCGCTATATACGAGTATTATTTTAGTTTTTGAAACCAGTTTTCTTTCTATTACCTTTATCATAATTTCCGAATCTTATTTGTTTTACCTATTTCTGTTCAATAGCACGCTATATTCTCATTCAATCATTTCATTACAACATCGGTGTATTTTTAGTTGTAAATAGAGAAATGTATATTATAACTAGCAGCATGCCGCGTCTTCGCACGGGTAATTACGACTACAAATTGAGATGTAAGCTATCTTTTAATTTGGATCAAATTGCACACAGTGAGCAAATCAAATTTAAAATTGGTTCAGTAGTTAAGGAGTCCATTGCGGACAAACAACGTGACACGTAATTTTTATTTATAATATTTTTCTTGTAATGAAACTTATTATCAGGCATATTTAAGAGACTTATTTATATAAATACCTGTATGACCACATGCCCAAACTAAATAGATACATCCTCCAGTTTGTTTTTCTATGTATGTAGTTGTGAGAAGCTACTACCACCCAGGCGAGGGACAAAGAGGCCACCAAATAAGACACCATGGAGACCCAATAGTCCTTCGACCAACACGATAATGCTGAACTTATAAGTAACGTAATAAATAGCCCATCTATGATCATGTCAGCATATCTCGTAACATGTTTTGGGACTTTTTTCAGCTCTTCTGTGACATCTTTTTTCAGGCTACGATAGAAACCATCTTCTTTGAAAGTAAATGGAGAGTTTCTTGGTGTCTTTGCGTCTCTTACGTAGAATTTTTCAAGCGTCTTCCATACTGAAGTGCTTAAGTGATGAGATTCAAATGCTTCAGTGATATCTGTGCCCTGTAACGTTAATTAAATAATGAAAGAGAATCATGAAATACCTGACCAGAATCATTAAATACCTATACAGTATTGTATGTAGTAACAATTTAAAGGTTAAATATATATTTTAACTAATTCATATCTAACATGACAATACAGTTCTTTTGACCTCTAAAGGATTAAAATTTGTTTTGTAGGTATAATTGTTTTGCTATGAAAAATGAATATAACAAAATCCCATATAACAAAATTTTATACCAAAAAATGAAACCAACTTCAACACCCAAAAGTCTGAAATAACTTGTTGAAGTAGGTACCAAGATAGTTCAAAAGTACCTATTATCACAAAATTGTGCACATGGTACCGACTTCGGCAAGTTATTTCACACTTTTGGGGGTTGAAGTCGGTTCTATTTTTTGGTAAAACGTTTTTTTCACTCATTTTAGTGACCCTTGCTACTTACGGGATCGATTCTCATTCATTGTTAACGATTATATCATCAAGATAGGTGTATATTTTTCAG
Source organism: Plagodis dolabraria (assembly GCA_963854805.1). Taxonomy (NCBI): domain Eukaryota; kingdom Metazoa; phylum Arthropoda; class Insecta; order Lepidoptera; family Geometridae; genus Plagodis; species Plagodis dolabraria. Next base: position 18,081,392 of record OY978450.1, read on the forward strand.
TTATTGGAGCGTAACTCAAAAACGGCTTGACCGATTTTGATGAAATTTAAAATGTGACCAAACGACAAGCATCAGCTTTCAAACAAAAAAGAATTTTCAAAATCGGTTTACCCAGTCAAGAATTCAGAGGTAACAAACATAAAAACACAGACGAATTGAGAACATCCTCCTTTTTTGGAAGTCGGTTAAAAACACAATGAATATAGCCCATCTAAAAATAAGCTAATATCGAAATGAGAATTTTCTAACCGCTGCAATTTTTTTTTTCTTTTTATATTATTAACGTATATTCGTGTTAAGTGAGGCAAGTTTGACAAAACATATTTTTAAAATTCACCTGACACCGATGTAATTCTTGAAATACTCTTACAAGCAGAACGTATCAAAATTACAGCGTACCTTAGTCAGCTCAAGCCATTCCTCTCCACCTGGATGCCTATTTATGAAATCATTTAAATCGTACAGCCCATCATGAACCCTCCATAATCCTTCTGCTCCGTCATCCATAGCCTTCCCAGTGAGCCATTGTACAGGATCTCGCAGGCCTTCATCTCTTAACGATGGATACTTCAACTGGGGAAAACTAACATGAGTTTTCTTCTCTGCAGCTCTTTGATGAGCTATTTCAATAAAATCCGAATCTCTCGGTGGCATTATTATTAAATATCTTACAATATAATTGACAACTTCTTACTACGAAGTTGCGCGCAGAACTAAGCAATATCAAAGTTTTGATATAAGTATTTGTGTTTGTTAACGTATCTCTGTTTATTCGTTTTATCGCATAAGTTATTCAAAACAATGTTAAAGATGAGATATGTTTTGATTAAACTAGTAGTAAACTAGTCATTTTTATGGCTGTTCCTACTATTATTATACATTTGGAAGTATGTATGTATGTGTTGTTGCTACTCACCGGATTAATATCGATTATGTACATCCTAAAATAACATATCTTTGTTGATCAATAGATTCCGGCGTTACTTAGCACGACCAATATTAAAATATTGTGTATAATAAAACTGTAACAGGTCCAATTCTGTACATTGAAGATATTTTGAAAAGAATTTTTGACAACACTCTGTAGCTGATACTGATGCCAAAACTTTTTTTATTTTTTAATTGTTGTGTGTCTGTCTGTCTGTCTGTATCCAGGCCGCGCATCACTTCAAAACTACTGAATGGATTTAAATGAAACTTAGCACGATTTGAGATCATACTACGAAAAAGGATTGCCCTGGGAAAGGAGATGAAAGTCAAAATGTACACTTAGTTGTAATTTATTAACGCGTAATCCGATTTCAATCATTATTTTTTTGTTAAAAATGGTGAGCATCCCTCACAGGCATCCCGGCACCCCACAGGTAGCCCAGTACCCCACGGGCATCCCGGCACGCCACGGGTAGCCCTTCACCCCACAGGCAGCCTGGCACACGACGAGCACCCTGGCACCCCACGGGCACCCCAGCACCCTACGGGCAGCCCGGCGCCCCACGGGCAGCCCGGCACCCTTATTTAGTTTTGCAAGCTTGCTAAGATAACTGTCTAAAATCTGGAACATTCGCCACAATCAGTTTTTAAGCTATTGCATAGCTTCTATCGTGGGCCTTGAGCGTGGAAACCGAATCCAGAAATTCCGTTATGAAAATAACCTAACACCCCCCACTCCGACTGGCACAGCGGTGATACTATATTTGATCAATCCCTCTACAGTGCGTAAAAGGAACTAAATTTTGGCAGATAAAAGGTTTCGACAACTAACATGTCGAGATTTATAATTGCATAAGTTGATAAAAATGCTATGTAATAGCTTTACCGCGGCAGTCTCCGAGTGCCACACGTCTTTTTTAACAATCTATCTTTTGCCGGATACATTACGGAGACTGCGCAATGTAAGAGCACAATCTAATATATTTTTGTTCTACCGCTACACAAAACCGCCGTTTTCTAATCGAAATTAAAAAAAAAAACGCAAAAAGTGCTTGCGTCTACATTTATTGTGCGAGCCGCGAAGGAACTATCTGTGTTACTTAGCATGAGTACTGCCTTCTGAAATATAAAACCCGGTAGTTTTCAAATCCAAAGTAAAGAGCTTCTTTCTGAGCTATGCTTTACTAAGAGTGCTTCACCGGAGACCACAGCATTGTGAGATAAACAGTGCTGAAATGTGAATAATTAGTTTTAGTAGGTAGGGCAATCGCGAACGAAGTCGCAGGTACAGTTAGTTCTTCATATTTTTGATATCTTGTTAATTGCTTAATTTATATTATATATTACAAAAGCTTAAGATTATTTGATTATTATTATTGCTAGATGTATTGTATTATTGTTACGTTATTGTACATTATTATTGTAGTCAATAATCTATACAAACATTGTAATGGGATGATACGAGGTATCATCTCGAACAATGATAGTACGGAGGTTTGGAAGAAATGTTTAATGTTTGTTAACTGTTCAGCACTGATAGGTTATTATTAAAATGTTTTTAATATAAAATTGTAACGAAAAGATGTTAGATGTTATGAATGCAACCGCATGCTGCGAAGACCAGACGTGCAATGATTTCTAAATCATTGGTTAGAGTACTCGTAATTAGGTGCTTGCGACACACGGCGGATTATGTAGGGTTAGGAAACTGTTTGGCATTGTACCAAACATGTATATTTTAGGAACTTCATATTTTATAAAAAATCCAACTGGAAAGGAAAAGTTTATTTGCTTTAACGACGTTTAAATGATAAAAAAAATATATTTACTAATAATAGTTCTGATATAAGAAGGTCAATCAACATTCAAACTTATCTTATTGACATAACATGGTTACATAAATCAGAATTGGCAATCTTATTGTTGTCGTACCTACATCATTCAAAAGTATTTGTATTTTAATAAATTATTTGAAGATTGCAGTCTACATTTCAGCTAAAATGATGTCTAACTCAAAATTTATCTTGTCTTCCCGTTTCAATCCCACACTGAAAAGGATCCGTACTACATGACGTGTTTTCCTTCTTTCTGTTGAACAGTTCCAAGCAACAGCTTTTCATCTCACTACTCATAAATACCACACATATTCTTCTTCTCGAAGGCCATCAACATATTCTTTGACTTTTCTTCTTCTACTTCTATATTCCTCGACGTTTATACTTACGCTTTACTCATTATTTCCCGTCCTTCCTGCCCATACCATCCATATATTACGACACGTCGTGGTCTTATTAAACTTTCCCTAGTTATCTTAAATTATCGAAAATCCTTCATCAATTACTTTCTATCGTCATTCCAAATTTGTGGGGTCAATTCAATTATTATTGAATTGACCCCACTCTAAGGTCAGTAGTCTTCTTGTCAGCAACCCTCGCTGGTACCATAATCTTTCAGATGGTGCAAAAACGTTTATTAGCCATTTTTAGTAAATCAACACGAGTAGCAAAGTCAGGCAAATATATAAACGAATAATATAAACACCATAACAATATCATATATACTAAATATTACACGAGATTGTGAGACCCACACCTGTGTATGCGGTGCCCATGTGGAGACGGATGGCCAACATGGTCTTAGCTGTGCTCGAAGTGCGGGTCAGAGACCTTGGCACCACGCTCTAAACGAAATTATTAGGCGCGCTTTGGTTTCGGCCGAAGTGCCATCAGTGTTGGAGCCCCCTGGTTTGTCCCGGTTAAATGGTAAGCGCCCAGACGGGCTCACAATTTTGTGTAGTTTGGTCAAGGTGCATTGCGCGGGGGAATTTTTGACACTTAATTTCTTTTATATATTTATAATTGTACCATTATTTGATTTAATTATTAACTATAATATTTTTGAAAATGGTGATATTAATAAACTATATATTAAAAGTAGTTACTGGACTATTATTAGTTTGTTACAGAAAAATCAGGATACTTGGATTTATTTGGCTTATTTACGTGAGTTATCCTGTGTTTTTAGTTATATATATTTTTTTTTATTTTCAGGATTTGAAATAATTTCCGTTATATAAAATAATTAAAATTACAACAGAGTATAGCTATTTGGATATAGTTTTGAAAAACAATATAGAATTGTAAGCATCAGAGCGATAATTTCCAAATCGGACTGAAAATGACACATGGAGCCTGCATCAGGCTCATGCCACTTATGCTAAAATTACCCGGCGTTTGCATTCACTGCCTGTCATGCGAGTGGACGTTACAGTATTAGCTTTACGAAGAAGTCTTCTGTATTGAATAATGTAAAACAATTGAACAAACTCAACCACAATTTCTATAAGCAGAGTCTCGTCTTTACCAACCAAATTAAGATAATATCATTACAGCACAATAAAAAAAAAATACTTAGACATTTTGATTGTTTGAAAGAAATAGACAATCAAGTAAATACCATCTAATACGGTGGTATTAATTTGTAAGTTTTTCAGAGTAATATTTAGTAGTGGCTTTGTGAGCTGAAGACCTTAAGTGAAATATTATGTTTTATTACGTTTTCAAACCCCATATCACCGCCGTTTTAAATTAACAATTTTTTTTTAGTAATTTTTTACTAGAATCGTTTGAGAAATGCGACCTGTAGAGTCGGGTATCCGGAGAGACATCAGTACTAATATTATAAATGCGAAAGTAACTCTGTCTGTTTGTCTGTCTGTCTGTCTGTTACGCTTTCACGCCAAAACTACTGGACCGATTTGAATTAAATTTGGTATCGAAATAGTTTGAGACCCGGGAAAAAACAAAGGATAGTTTTTATCCAACTGCGCAAAAAGAGGTTAATGTTTTTGCGCAATAACCGACATACGCGCGGGCGGAGCCGCGCCTGGAAAGCTAGTATAATATTTGCCCAAATTGAAACGATAAGGCTTCGATCGTGCTTCGCGTTCTTTCAACAGATACACATTTATAACTATTATAATATATTTTTATTTTGTATAAAATATTATTGCTTACAATTCATTGATACTAATAAACAATTTTGCATAAATTTGCAAGAAAACTGTATTTTTATTTACTTAGTTCTGTATTATGACGAAACCCCATAATAGATATAAGAGTATGAAATTACCGTTTTATTGTAATGTACTTCGAATTGACTTAAAACTGTTATGGTTTGAAATTTTTGTGTAAAAAATTTTCACATGGTACGTATAAGGCTCTTCTTATAAAAAATGTGCAAGGTTTGACTATCGACTTTCAGTTCTAACAGATCATCTGCAAAAGGAGGAGGGTGTATTATTCTTGTAAAAAATAACTTAAAATTTAAAGAACGCCGTGACTTAGTCAGATGTTATGTCGAATGTGTCTGTGAAGTTGCTTGTGTGGAGGTAGACAGGCATCTTGTGTTGTGTGTATAATCGATCACCAACAGATCAAGGTCAGCAGATGTATACTGTGCCGAATTCATTCAGAACAATGATAGCAAAACTAGCAGTGAAAGAGCCCCGACTCATGAATCGATCTTCACCATTATTGCTACATGATAACGCGAGACCTCATACACCACGAGAATCCATTTGGAGGAACACAGGAACTGCAGTTAGAAACCATATGTTACCCTCCGTAATCGTCAGATCTTGCTCCAACGGACTACCATATTTTTCTTGATTTGTACAATTTTTTACGTGATAAAAAGTTTTCTTCCCAGGCAGTACAAAATGCTTGCAGACAGTTTGTCGAATCTAGATCACCAGAGTTAAATCGCAAAGGCATAAGTGACCTTCCTATTGGATGGCAGCAATGTATAGATAATATTGGTAATTATTTTGATTCAATAAATATGTTAAATTAAAAAATAAAAAATGTAATTTTTTCAGTTAAAATCGGCAATTTCATACTTTTACCCCATATATTTTAAATACCAAGGATTCAACATCAGTGAAATTTTATACCAGGCGTATAAAATTTCATCATTGAGTCTAATATTTATGCTTCTGGTTTTACAATTTTTCGTTTTATTATTTATCTCATCTGAAAATGTGAAAACGAAAATTCCAACAATTTTTCAGATTAATTTTATAGGTTTATAAATTTGCGGAAAACTGGCAAACCAGAAGCATAGACAGGCTGATTCTTTATTTTTTGTTAAGGTTTTAAATTAGAAAATTTTCAGTTAACAAACATAATAATAATGAATACCTATACATTTTTTTACCTGTAATGCTACCATTAGTACTGTGTTATTTCGAGGAGTATATAATCTCTGTTACAAGATCTAGGCCAACCAGCAACCCTGTAGCCGAAATATTAATAAAGTAAAAGATCATGACCCAACAAATTATCTTATGGGTTACTGATAAATGTCCACAACACGCGTAAATTAGAAACACAATTGGTATTAAAATATGGTATCCATTAGGAATAGATCACCTGTAGTGGAGCCAAATAATTAGGAACAAAAAGTTAAAGAACCTCGTACTAAATATTCGTATCTCGTTTCTAAATAAAAAATTGTATAATTTTGTAGGAGGCCTGATTAGATAACATTAATTCCTTGAAGTCGTAGACGGTTGCTGGCATGATGTGTCGTGTTGACATACCTATCTTAAATTTTTATTTTATTTTTTTTCTTGTTGGTTGTCTTTGTGTATGTTTGGTTCATTTTTCATTTAAAATACCTTAAACACTTTTTTAGACTATCACGGTTTTGAACATAAATATTTTTATCACTTACGAGATTTGTACCGTGGCGAAACTTTCAGTCGAATTCGAGTTTCAGTGGTACGCGTAGCAAAAGACTAAGAAAGAGGGTAGACCGTTTCGTCTGCTCGTGATTTGTGTCAACCGCTCGTCTCTCCAGTCGACCCGCGATCATGATGCATGTAACTGCGTCGAAATATCGGGAGCTCAAAAATAAAAATAGCCACGGTACAAATCCCGTAAGTTATCAAATACCTTGTTAGTACAATCTCAGATATATAAAAAATTAAGAAGTTAATAGCGGATTATATGTTACATAAGTATCTATTTTTATGCTCGATCGCTTGTAGGGTACATGAAAGGTTATCTACAGCATGCATGTGCGCAATATATTTTGCACATGCGTGATTTGATGTTGTTATATGTATAGTTTATACAACGGCAATTATATAGTAAGATATATACATATTGTTTAGAGTACATAATGGTAATTTCGCCTGTTGTAGGTACCCAAATTATTGCGTTATTCGCTTCAAGGTAATAAAAGGTGAGAATTTTTTAGAGCTAAAGTAAGTCGGTAGCATAGTGTAGCGCTTGTCAAATCAAACATGGCCGTTTTTTACTTACGAAAATAACTTAGAGGAATAACTGCAGCTTAATTGATTATGACCATGCTATGACCATTTAAATCGATAAAGATTTAAAAGAAATGTTACTAGCACTTGTTTAGAATCCGTGTAGAACACTTAGTTTTTTTTCTTATTATTAGTACTCAATTTATTTTCACTGATTAAACTGATACAATTAAATAAAAATAATTGATATTCAATAGCTTTTACAATTTATCACCAAATGCCAGCAGTTCGAGAGGGTCTATTAGCCCAAAACAGAGGAAGAGAAAAAAATACACGTCAGTTTTCCTGAGTTAAAATATCCATCACTGAAGGGTAACGGTCTCAGAGACCGCGTGCAATGCTTAGAGGGTAAGGTATTGGGCGACGGAACAGAGGGGTTGTGGCGGGTTCATGACAAATTGTACGACTTAACAAGTTTCATGAAAAGACACCCCGGAGGTGAAGAATGGAACGAGCTCACCATGGTATTTAAATTGTTGTTCTGTTTTTGTTTAGAGATAGAAGATTGTTTTGTGTAAAGTACATTTAGTTTTGATGCCCTATACTTACATTTTCAATATTGCAATAACATTGTTTGATAGATTTACAATATGTTGTGTAAAAATATCAATGGATGTGTTTATTATATAATATTTTCGAGTGTGTATGAAGAGACCATTATTTTATAAATCATCTCGTGTCTGTGATGATTTCAAAACATTTTATTTTTTTAATTTTTTCCTAATGGTTTTGGATGGAATGGATGTTTTCTTTTATACATCTTTAAAACTTCACATGTTGTCAGATTGCCTATCCCGTAAATTAAAAAACCATTAAATAAAAAATATATTTTTTTTGATGGCCTTTGTCATAAGTTTCATGATACGACTGAAATTTTGTTCAGCTCCTCAAAATTGGTACCTGTATCTTTAATAATGACTTGCGTATGGTCCAATATATACAATTTGCTCTGAAAAGCGGATATACTAATAGACACGTAAAAGTTAACTTATCCTATAAACAACTATACCCAAACATATTTATAAGGTTTCGTTTTTATCTGAGTACCCAGATATGTAATAATAGAAGCTGCACAACTATTAAATTGTAACTTTCAATGCTTATATTTATATTTCAAGCGATATTAGTAATTAAAATGGGAATGATTCCATTTTGCCATTCTTTTTCGGTGAGAAGTTTTACTTTGTAGTAAAATATATATATATATATATATATAATATATATATTATATATATATTATACAAAATATATATATATATATATATATATATATATATATAATTTATGGATAAACTGTAGGTACGTAGTTTTGCAGATTTATTGACATTAGGGTACAAATAAAACAGAAGAGTTTGAGTCTCATCACGTAAATCCACAACAGAAAATTTTTAGGTAAGGGATGAAAAAAATCTTTCTTTACCTTCTAAGTGGAGAAATTTTACAGAACTCCCAAAAAGCCTGCTCCAGAAGATCCTTAAAAATGCATCCAAAATGCCTGATAGCTTATTTGTGTCGCTTTTGGCAAGTTGGTTGCCGTATTATAAGGTTTATTTGTGGTACATTTTTACGTCTGTAAACTAGTTAATTTTATACAAAGGAAAACAAATTGGATAGCTAGAAGATGTATTTGTTTGATATAAGCATGAGGTCTTACAGGTATTTGTTTAAACATATTCGTACATATATGCGTAGTTGTATATTATACAGTTAAATATATCTAGTTTTTATATGCATGACATGACCGACGTCATTTGGATCAAAACATGTGTGATAAAAAATGGGTGCTTAAACACTTCCAGAAAAAAAACCCTTGTTTATGTATTTGGTAGATATCTTCGCCTTCAAGGATAGACATTTGCGATATTTTTATTCCTATTACTCATTTACGATATATACAATTTATTTTCAGAGGCATAGGTATTTTCTGTTTACTTGTTTTGCTGAGATTTTCGCTTCTCTCATGTGATATCTCACCACCTCTACACTTAAACCCTTATGAAAATCAGTTCTCTAGAGCCGGTGCTATTCTACAATCCGAGATTCAACAAACCATTACACGCCAAATTGGGATTTATTACTAAACTTTTCTACTTTCCCTTCTTTTCCTTTTAAGTTGTAAGAAAAGGCGAGTTATAATAATTATTTAAAAATTGTATTTAATATTTTCATGTTCTAACAAGGAAGTAGGTCTTTTGTATTGCTTAGTACAATTTGCCTTTTAATTTAATGTTAAGGTAGTTGAAGGTTTTTCTTGGCAGTTTGAATGAGGCAATTCGGTCTCATTTCGTAGATTTAACAAAAATACCTGAATCTCAAGTAATTTTCAGTATATTATTTGGTGATAAAACATGTGTTTAGTAATGGTCAGGATAGAGACGATGAATTCTAAAGAAAGACGTCATCAACCGTTAAGTTACAGACAATTATTTCTTTACGTATTCAGACTTTTACACTGATATTTCATCGAGGGTTATTCATAGATACCTTTTAGGACGTGATCAAAACATGGCTATTAATTATTTGTAGAGGCAGTTCCATATTTTACAGTGTTGCTGTAATTGAATAGCTGCACTCGATCACCCTTATGCTATCAAACACGTTGAACAACCTGTGCAACTCAATTTATTTTTATCATAGTGTTAACCTTAAATTAAAAGTGAGCTTCGTAAACGTCTTAGTGCATAAATACCAGTAATATATATATTTTTCGGAAGGTAATATCACAACAAACAAAAATGAAAAGGCAAAAAGAAACAACCTTAACAAAGACTGCTTCCTTTCAAACTTGTTAAACAAGTTATAATTTTTGTTCCCTGAATACATTTTGTACTTTTAGAAGCGAGACTCAAGCGAGAAGGCATCCATCAAGCACTTCGGGACAGAAAAGATATATAAACAGCAGCATTTTCAAAGTAATGACACTGTTTGGCGACCACGCTCTGCACCAGATGTTTCCATCTCTCGACCATTCCCTTGTAAAGGACCTACCTCCTATTTTAATCGAAAATTGTAATAAGTATCAGGCTAATTACTGAGTTTCCACTCAATTTAAAATGGTACTCGGGCAAATTAAAAAGACAATGAGAACAGAGTTCAAAACGTAGAAAGAATGAAGCCCAAGAGAGTAATGAGATTGTAATTATTTTTTTAATATTATGAGTTCAGGGATGAGCTTATCTAAACATTCTCACTTAATGTAACATTTAAATGAGCCCCGGGATATCACTCGCGGAATGAGTCGTTTATTTTCCTAATAAATTCGTGTTAATTTCCTTTTGTTTTCGGGTGCTGTTACGAACGTTGCTTTTCGGGTAAATTTATTTTTTGGATAGGAATGGGTATGACTTATACATTTTTTGTATTTTAATTCATAGGTTATAAAAGCCCTTAGATAATATTATTACAAAAGTATGGTATAATGGCTAAAGTTTTTTTTTTCTCTATACCTCTTTTCCTGCGTCGAAATTTTACCACGGCACATCTCGACACCGTCAAAAGTCCCATCCCCACAGCTAGCAAGTATGGACAACACACACTAGTCGCTTTTGTCGCTCCTTTCTTCCGCGTACTTGTGGGATGTGGAACGACCTTCCTCCAGAGGTCTTTCCGCGAAGCTACGACATAGACCATTTCAAAAGGGGCATCTACAAGTTCTTATTATGACCGCTCAGCTACCATTGCTTCAAAACTGTTATGTATACATATTGTGTTGTATGCTATTTATGATGTCTGAAGCTACAAAATATTATAATTAGATCTATGTTCCTATGTACGTTTTAAATAGTAAAAGGTAAATTTTTAAACTATGCAAAATATTTATGCATATTTTTCTATGAAAATGTCTTATATCTGAGTTTTGAGTTTCAAGCTCAAAGAATAATCAAAGAATAATATCATTTATAATAGGCCTTCTAAAAACTGCAGCTTTACATCTTTCTACTGGGTCTCCAGCCTGACCACTTGATACTCTCCGGGGTTATTGACCTTAGTTTTTTATTGTTTTTGGAAATTTACCAATTCTTCCTTATCTCAAATGACAGATTCTCAGAACGACAGATCGTCATTAGTACGAGGTCCGTCTTAGCGGTTACCATCGAAGTGACTGATATTCTGCCCCGATGCAGTCATCGAACAGTGAAGAGCACTATAGCATGTGATATGCAACTAAAGTATTGGAGTGATGACGGCAGTGTAGTTATAAGCAGAACGAGAATGGTAAGTGACTGAAATGGTATGATGCTTACCATTTCAGTCTTGGCGGGCAACAAGTCCGTGTAAACACTTCCTAAAATAAAAAAAATAAGATGTTCTTGTAACGCGATGATGAATTTATCGTCGTGAAATTCCACCATGCCAGCCTGGGCTTTTGTTCCTATACCATCAAAAATAAAACATCTTAAAAACGATTTGCATGACTAATATCAAACAGAAAAATGTCCTAAAACTCAATTATGTCCAACTATACAAACGCCCAATCGGTAAAACGTCCAATTATTACGTCTAATATTAGTAAACACACCCACTTTAGTAGATTTTTTTATTTTCCATTCAATTCAATTCTACGCTTTTATGATATAATGAGGGTACAATATTATGTTAAATATTAATACAGAGCCAACATAGACAACCTCAATGAATTTGTGCAAATACATATATGGTTTCATGCTGCTTGTATGTTGCTGTGCATTAGCTACATTGTAGTTGCCTGCCTTAAAATTTATCGTCAAAAACTCGTAATATATATTGCAGCGTGTGCTTAAGGGACAGAATTCTAAAACCAGATGTTAGATTTTGTCCCCACTTCTCCTCGCGTGTTTACTTCGCGGTGTACATGGCGCCACGTCCGCAAGTCAACGGTAATATTTTATTTGATTAAAAATTTAGAGCGCTCTCTAGTAGAACTAGTAGAAACTATCTTGTCACACACGAATGTGATGTGTGCTGAAGCGCCATCTAGTACGCATACATGATACCAACCATTAGTTGATTGTATGCTGTAAATATCATAGTGTGACACAGTTAATAAATTTACCATACCTACAGTAGAACAAGTTTAGTCTTGATTATTACCAACTTGTTTGATTTTTGCAGTTTTTGTGTATGTTCATTTTTAATGAACATGAACTATGGTTTTGATGAACATGAACTATGTATTTACTTTGATGCAAGGCGTAAGCTGTTACACAAAAGATGGTTTATTTATTACAAAAACAAGTATATTGTGTAAAATTTACACAGAAAATCATAAAAAAACTTTTTTACCCCTGATCAAAATACAAATAGCGGGTTATACTATTGGGTATTTTTAACTGACTTCAAAAAAAGGAGGAGGTTCTTAATTCGTCTGTTTTTTCTTATATGTTTGTTACCTCAGAACATTTGACTGGGTGAATCGATTAAAAAAAATCTTTCATTGTTTGAAAGCTGATACTTGTTGTTTGGTTCCAGTTAAATTTCATCAAAATCGGTCAAGCCGTTGACAATGAATGAAAATCGATCCCGTAAGTAGCAAGGGTCATAAAAAGAAGTGTTTTTTTTTTAAATAAAAATGGAAATGACTTCATCACCAAAAAGTGTGAATTAACTTGTCGAAGTCCAACACTAGTACCACGTGCACAATATTGTGATAATAGGTACTTTTGAACTTTACTGGTACCGACTTGAACAAGTTATTTCACACTTTTGAGTGTTGGAGTCGGTTCCAATTTTTGTTTTTTTTTTATCAAGTAGCGTAGTTCATTCAGATCCTGGCTTTGTTTCCGCTAACAATCAAGGGTACCTGCTCGTGTCATTACTACAAGTCATATTAAGATTTCACTAACAAAAAATCACATGGAGAATGTAGTAGGTAGGTACAGTTATTGTTTCAATTTGTTAATAATAATAAATACATCTCGTGGATGCTATTGTGTAGATGGGTGGAACAACAAAACTTCTAACAAAATAATACCATTATTGAAATCACCCAAGGAGAAAGATAAGTATTTTGTTTGAAAATTTATTACTTTGTATTACTATTCATACGTAATACCACAATATTACATATCGATTATAAAACCGTGGTATTACTGTTATTAACTGTATTTGTCAAAGATTACGAAAGATACGTTTATGTTTGTAAACGACACCCGTGCCGTCACTTGATGTATGTACTTGTATAGGTAGATTATGTTGCGAAGATGCACCGGAGTGCGACATAAAATCGGACATTCTATGAGAGTAGGGCTGCCATCCGTCCGGGTTTCCCTGAATTTAGCATTTTACCAATAACCCTGCATATTAATAAAAAAATAATCGAAAGGTGAATGTTTCGAGATTTGTCTTAATATACTCTTTGTGTAATAGTGTATATCAACAATGCGTCGTTCTTCTCTATAAAGGAATACTCTCTTTGGTAGTATATCCGCTACACTTTGGTTATTAAGGGCGTTATAGTTAAGTCCCCTATAATGCACCTTACTCGATGTTCTTACGTAAGTATTGGTATGGTGCTAATTATTTCATTTTCTTTTAGTCAGTTCTTAATTCTTATGCTATTCAAGAAAACCATGGAAAGTCTCATTCTAAAGCAGAAGCTTAGGCTTCTTCTTTTTGTATTAAGTTTTCATTTCAGAATTTCATTATCTCTATCGCATCAAACGTTTACGGCCATCTTTTAACTACTAATTTATATGTACTAATATATTACGTACTCGATAATACCATGAATATTTCAATAACTTTCCATGTATGAAAGTTTGTGTTTTCTATAGTAGTGGACAGAAGGACGGTGTTTACTCAACAAGTCAACATAGCTTTGTAGTAAATTGATAATGTTGTTCTACTGTAACTATTACGCTGTGGCAACTCGTGTCCATCCAAGACATACTTTTTCGAGATCTATGAAAAAACGTGTTCAGGTAGCTAGATTAGGTAGTACCTATTTAATGTTCACGTTCATTAGATATACTAAACTCTCTAATTACATGAAAACATGGAAACTCGAGATACCTAATAAATTTGCAAGCATTGTAATCGTAAATTGAATACGCGTCAGAAAACTTAATTATACGTAAATATAATACGTATCAAATAAAAAGTAATACAAATAAAAAAGTCACCAAAAAGAATCTAGGTATGTGAGATTCGATCCACGATACTCGATCTACTGATTCGACTTCAGTAGTTACACACTATACAATCATTGACCAAGGTGTCGAAAATTACACACATATCGTTTATGCCTTACTGTCAGACACATTATATTGGTCCACGTACATACGTAAAATTATTATTATATTATTAAGAATTATGTCGTAAAATTAAAATTTGACCAAAAAGAATCTCATTACGCTGGATTCGATCCACGTGCCTCTCAATTGCGAAGCGATGTCACTTACTATGCGCTATTTGAACGACGATTGATTAGTCGAAAATTATGTACATAACCTTTGTGCCTTATTGTCAGAAACTGTATAAATTAATCATGATCCATCTAAAATAATTACAACACATTAATTACGAAAAATTCTGAATATTGCTTATAATAATTATTTTAGGTAGCTCAAGTTGTACCTACGTCTTGTAAAATGTTTGAAGTGTTTTTTATATTGCGTTAGGGTTCACAATCATATGATAATTTCATTAATATAAGAGATATATACATAGGTACATGGAGAAAGGAAGCCATAGATGCTTATGCTTACCTTATTATGTCCATCATGCGTTTTTGACGATTTTTATACATCTTTTTTGCATTCCCAAAGCGTTTATTTATAATTTTACCCATGTTTTATTTTAATTGATATCGCCGAGAAAAGTGACACAGGTCCGACGCATGACGCGGCTGACCGCGATATGAGCGAGGATGATAGCAATATACGTAGATCGCTGGAGTAAATAGTGCGACATGATGTTAACGCTTCTCGGAATGAAAGGGCGTATGTGACATTTTGTAAACAGGCTCAGTACGCATTAACTGTGCTTTTTTTGGATTAAAATAATCAATGAAATTTATTGTACTTAAAAAATCAATATTTTAGAAAAAAAAACAAATTTTAATACACTAAAATCTGGCGGAAAAAGTAGGAATCCTCTATTTTCAGAGGTGTTTTTGAGATTTTTTTCTATCGAGCCAATTATTAGGAAACATGTTTTGAAATCGATGAAAGTATTACTTATATCCTTGAGTATCGTGTATTTAAATTGCAGTACCATCCGGTACCTGGTTTATGAGATTTTCCATATCATGTTGGCACTATTTCGTAATTTCCGAGCCTTAAGGTCTTATTTTATCCGTAGACGCAGTGGATCGTTCCTTGAATGCTATTATATCCGCTAGCTCTGGTGAAATATTTGCCTATACGAATAACGAGATTCTACGAACATCTTGCGAATATTTATTGGATGCCTAGACGGTAAAAGTTGCGAAGTAGGCTCGCAGCGGATGATACACAATTCTGAAATAATGTAAGAATCTCTCAAATAAATGTTAGTCAATACGTTTAATTGTACTAAAAACCTCTCGTGCAACACTTCGTTACAAACGTAGAGCTCAGATAAATTGTCTCCATTTCTTAGACTCGCCAAAAAGCCTCTTTACAAAAATGAAACCGCACAAACAAACAGCCCTTTGCTGAAGCGAGTTCAAAGAACTACCTTCAATTGAAATGTGCCACTCAGACGTTATGAAGTGTTAGAAAGTCGTGAGATGCTACAAAATTTTTATCTACAGGCTGCGTCTATTACTTTCATCACTAATGCCCTAAAAGTAACTGGCATATAACTCAAAATGAGGATTATTAAATTTTACTATGCGCCCTGGGGAGCTTAGTTAATTTTAAATCAAATCTATATTTAAACACAATGTTAATAATAAACAATAGCCAGCATGACAGTCGCACGAAACCCGAGCAATTTTTAACTTATGGATATTTTCTTCATGACTAGAAACCTCATCTTATACTTTTTTTTACTTTTATTTAAAGAAAAGTGTTCAATTTGGGAGTAAACGATCAATCACACGCTTAATAAACAATCTTACTCTAGTGATTAAATATCTCGTGTGTTTGATATTTTCTTTCCTTTGTACCTAAGTATAACAATCTACTATTTCCAATTCAATAGACGTCTTTCAAAGCCAAGCTAATGGAATAAAATGAATTGGTTTGCTAACACACTTGTACGTTTACAGTGAAAATGAAAATGCTTGAATATGAAGAGAAGGTGAATGTACGAAATGGATTGAAAAGACGAATCGTTTCGTGTTTAAATAATTGTCAAAAGCTTGGGTGGCACTTTAGGAGCTTCAGGTTTTTATAATACAAACATGTTTTTAGACACACATTGGTATGTAAAATTTAACAAATTATTCATTCCATAATCTCCTTACAATGAAATTGCTTTTATAAAATCTTTACATATGACCTACGGGAATGTACATATGGATGTGTTTTATAAGCTCTTCACTATTATTAACTGAAGTCTGTAGCGACGGAATTGGAGGTCAATGACTTTTGTGTATCTAGATTAAAAATATTTTAGATAAGCTTCATATGGTTTTTCAAATTACCCTTCACCGAGCGATATGCTTCACCGAAGGTACGCTTAAACGATTGTCGCTCCAACGAAAAAATCATTAGTCGAATCTATCTAAAACTGATTAGATAAGAACTTGTGGTATCAAAGAAAACGTCATCAACGGGCTGGGATATAAACCTACACTATATACCCAACGCAGACAATCATGTATAATTTTATTGAAATCAGTTAAAGAGTTATTCTTAAGTCTATTATTGTTAATGTTGCATTCATTCGTGGAAATATATAGTTTTCGTTACTTACTCTGTTCTAGCCAAAACCTTGTCTATCTGACAAGGTTTTGGCTAAAACTTAATAAACATATAATTGTACCTGAGGTAAACTTGGTTATATATATATTATATTATATATTATAGTTATTTGACTATCATAAATATTTGTAAGTGTGACGAAACCAAGTTTACCTCAGGTACAAATGTAATCGCCTTATGTGTCACCTTATTACCAATCGTAGCTTTCTAAAAGCTTTTGTCCTACCACCCACGGTATTTTTCTCGAGAAGCTCACATTCGTGATGCATATTTTACCATCGTGTTTGCAAATGTAAACAGCAATACAATGTTGACTATATGAACTTATGCATACAATAAAATTGTAAGTTTAGAGTGGGTATACGATCAGTAGATGATCCTTCTGTTTAGTAATTGCGACAGAACCAACAAATACTTATTGTGGTATATTTTGCAAGGCATTATTGTACTCGCAAACTAAGGTATGATATTTCAAACATCATGATTGAAAAAAAATTGATGACATCTTAATTTTACAGGCTAATCTACCTATTGCCTAACCTACGAAAGTTTCAGCAAATTGGCTTAAGAGGTACAAGTTGTATAACAGATTCATATAAATACAGGTTAGAATTAAATAAAAAAAAAACATTATTAGTAAAAATATTAAACATGGTAGTGTAGTAACACATCACGATGTTGGCTCCTACAAAACAACCCCGGATGGGATCAAAAATATTTATATTTTGGAGATGGATCGATTCCAAGGACGGGATAAGACATAAACATTTTCATATTATTATTAAAAATATAGGTTTTAGAATGAATGATCCCGATTCATAAATTGTATTAAATTTTTATGGTTATTTATTATTGTTATTAATATAAACAATTTTTTTAATTCTTTTTTATATTTTTTTTCAATTCAGACTGAGATGAGAGATCTATTCCGTAATGAGTTGGGAGGTTAACAAAACACAACAAACTAGCATTTAAGTAACTTTAATGCTTTCGAATCTTTACGATCTTAAATTCAAACCGAGAATTTAAGATCTATCCCCGATGATGTACCTACCTATCCGTATAATTTATCAAATGTATCTAATTACACCAAAATGACATTCACAAATCAGTTTTGAGAATTAGCGACACCATCAGATCATTATCAAACCAGTCCGAAAATACCATAGGAAGCCTGTCTTTGGGTATACTGCATTAGGTTTTAAAAAATTGTGTTACAGTTTTTTTATTTTTATCTTTTATTATTAGGCGAGTACCTAAATATTTCTTACAAATATTTAGGTACTCACCTACTAACAATTCTCTTGAATCGATTTCCAAATCAATCATATTTTTATGTTTTCAGATTTCAAAACATCTGAAGTGATGTAAACTGTGAAAGTCACACGCTTAGCATAAAGCATATCAAGCTTTAAATGATACTTAGGTACATATAACTTTCAATTTATAAAATAATAATAAACTTAATTCAATGTAAGTATCTTTACCTCACATTGAGAAGTTATTAATTGTTTAAGTCGTTAGGCGCTGCCGCTCCAATTTGGACTAATTATGAGTGGAAGATTTAATGAAATAATCTGTGATTAGATTTTTTTCGGACATCTAAAAATTACTTTACAAATATATTGGGATCAAACGGAATAGAAAACCATGCGGGATGGATATGCCCATAATTATATTTGAATCACACAAATGTTGGTACATTTCTTAGGATATGTGTGGAAGAAACTGATTTTAGACATCAGGGATGCACAACGTAGAACATAAGAAGAATAATATATAGGTAATGCATAATATTCTTTACCTTGCTTTTATGTGATTTTTGGTAATTAAAACAATACTTAATGTAATTTATTATTACATAAACATACAAGGAACAAAAATAATGAAAAAATATATATATATATATAAATCAGTGATATATATATATATATAAATATATATATCACTCTCCTCAATATGATTGAATTTTATTGAAAGAGTCGGGTGTCCTAATATTTTAAGGTCACGATCGTAGCTCCGAAAATTGACAAGGGACGACAATAAATCAAGTCGTTCCCTGAATCGAGAATGGAAGTACAAATTCATGACTTGAATGGTAAGTCGAAATTATATTGAATAATAAATGTACTATTTAATAAAGTTAAGACTGCGAAGCTCATAATATTGATTTTTATTAATATAGAACCATTTCACATTTTCGGAAGTCGGGTAAGAAATGCGCAGTAACGAATTGAACAATATTAAGGAAAAAGAACGAATAAAAAAAAAACATTAAACAATTTCCTTTGATAGATTAACATGTTGATCCTTTTAACGTTGTTTAGTTAACTTAAGGGTGAACTTGCCGGTCACTTCTCCATACAAACGTCGTAAGGTGATCACTCCCTTATTTGAGAATAAAGGTTCAGAATTCTCGTCATTATCTAGGCTTGTATGATGCCGAAATTTTAAAAAGATAAGTTAAAAGTTATGAATCTCGAAAACTTTATATGAAAATGTTTCGAGGCTCATAACGATACAAGCCTTGATAATAAAGAAATCAATCGATATCATGCTTTGTTTTGGACCTAAATCCTCAAATAAGGGAGTGATTACCCTTCGACGTTTGTATGGAGAAATGACCGGCCTGTTACCCTTAATTGTTGCAACCATAAAACCTTATAAATAAAACTATTTGCAGGTATTCTGGAAGTATTGCATTTAACATTTGATATAACTTGTGGAAATTGGACCATGAACGTGTGAGCTCAGAGCGTTTGAATCAGCATGGTACCGACTTAACAGATGAGACAAAAGTTTCTTGTTATGAAAGGACTTCCACAGGGTTGCAATTCTAGCCCGGAACACCATAGAGGTGTGTGGTTTTAAAGTCATGTTAATAAGTCACTGTATTATTCAAGTTATATATTGGAAAAGTGGGCGATAGAGAAAAGTTACTATTTTTAATAAATTCACAAAAATTTAACGGTTAATAATATACCATTATTAATTGTTGCCAATCAACATATAAATGCAAAAATTAGACAGTTGAATTTTACTTACTAAAAGAATTATATGAATAATATTATTGCATCGGCTGATTTTGAATGATATCAAAAACTGATTTGTATGTTGATAAACGTTGGAATGAAATTGAGTGGTGTACAGAAACTGAAATTAATTTCAATTTCATCTAATACAAAACCTAAAATTCATACAAAACTGATACAATAAAGATAGGACATAGTAAGTGCGATGATGTTTCATAGGTAGAGTAGTGCTGGGAGAAAAAAAAACATAACTTTAAATCCCGATAGACCACAAAAAATAAATATGGTAGAGGTCCTTGTATAGTTTAATCGGGCGATATTCTAGATCCTAGAAATCTATACAAAAACTATCAAAATATTTGCCATTTCGCTTTCAAGGGTTACAAATATACATAAACATCCAAATTTTAAAGAGTAGAAGTATAACAGTAGTATTGTGTTGTAAAAATTTCACCTAAATTCAGGTATCTGCTAAGAGGTAAAATTGCCGAACCTATTACAAGAAGAGCACATTTCATAGTAATTACGTTGATTTCATTTATTAAGCATATTTCCTGTTTCCTAGGTTATTTTTCTGTCAAAAGTAATAAATAAAGTTAATTTTTACAACACACTCGTACAATAAGGTTCTTGGAAAGTTTATCCCCTCAACAAAAGTGCTATTCATCCCTAATTAATCAGCTTAACTTTATAATGCGTATAATGAAAGCAATTTCCGTGAAAGCCATTTTGGTAATCACAAACGACATCCATTTGAATGTTGGGTGTGTATTGGAATAATGCGATAGAGGCGCAAAACTTGTCTGCCAAGTTCCGGCAAAACATAAGTGTATTATCACTAACAAAAAGTTACAAAAAGTTGTATTTACAAATACGGTGTTCTGTGCAGTCTTAAGTATACTTTACTATATTGGCATAAAAAGGCTTACGTCTAGCGGCTCTCGAAGCTGCTTGCATTTCTTGACAAGCCTTGAACTTCAGTCGCATATTGCGCCTATACCATTGAAAATACTTGAATCCATCTAGTTAAATTATATCTACCTTACTACATTGTATAATAGACCGAAGTTATTTAAAATCAAACTCCGACGATATCCACTTAGCTCACCATATTCATGTATAAATATGTACGAGAGATTAGTCTAGACTGCTATGTTCACAAGTAGAATCTAGTATTGTTCTATGCCAAATTCCACCCGCGGCCTCTGTCACGTGAAATAAGGTCTTGCGAGATGTTCAAAACATCATCGGAATGAATAGTAGATATTGTAATTACGAGAACTGGACGTTTAGCAGTTATGTACCAAAATTAATGAAATTTACATACATACTATCACTGTTTTGTAGGTTTTAGGGTTGTATATTTTTAAAAGAGTTCTTTGTAAGCATTAATGTTATCTTTTTTCTTGCTTCGACAGTAGTTATTGTTTTCTTTTACTGCATATCTTTGGCATACCATAGAATATTAGTGATTTTATTTAGAATTTAACCTTTTTAGGTATGTCCGTCTATATGTGGATTTATTATTTCTTGTAATTTCCTTGAGTTTTTCTATATGGTTTGTATTTGTATTACTTATCATAATATTTTTTTTCTCCATATTACAATATAAAGTACAATAGATCTTAAATGATTAAATATGTACTAACAACAATAAACCCTTGTGGGCACTATAGAGTTTATTGGACTCTAGGTAGGAACAAAGTTTAAAAACTATTATTTTAATTAGAAGTGTTCAAAAGTGTCCGAAGTGAAATATACGATATTTATATTCTGTTGCGAGTTCGGTGCTTAAATGCCAATGTAACCAGAGTAAGGGATAACTATATGAGGATAATTTTTGCAATCACCTTAATATGATAGACCTTTGTCTCTAAAGACAGTAGCAAAGGAAAATAATCTTATCTAAGATGAAAAAATTATGTATATAAAATTATAGCTTCATAAACTAAAAGTATAAAATATGTCATAAAAGTCCAAACCAAGGATTTTATTTCCACAACAGGAATCCAATAAATTTTAATTCTGCTATTAGGTTTTGTCCCAAATTTGTGGGATTACAACAGTCGCCCCACGCGTGAGGTGGACTGTTACCCCTGAAGACTGCGCGACAGAGATTGCTGGTGATCGTTATAGTGGCATTAGTCTAGTCTAGACACTTCATACCTACATTTTCCAGCCTAGCTAAAGCAGTATCTGGGTGCTTCTACTATGGTGCTCCAAACCAGCTGAAATGGCCACCTGGTGCTCCATCTAACATCACGTCTAACTTCTTTCTGGCCAGCTGGATTGGCCAACCAGTGCTACATTGGGCACAGAAGATATAGCGCTTCATTTGCTTCGTCCTCTGCCAAACTAAGGCAGTCAAAAAAAACAACAAATAGTACACTATTTGTATATTTGAATTTTATTCGCCTATTTTATATGTTATATAAGAAAATATGCACGTGTTTTTAATGATATGTCAATAGCTGCCAGGTCTCTCTTTCTCTCATCTCTCTGTCTCCCTTTCTCTAAATCACTTTCGCTACTTTGAAGATAATTGATAATGAGTTGATATATAAGTAGGTATATTAATGACAAAAAATATTACAAAAATAAAAGAAACGTGATCACTATGATTCCAAGATGATATTCGTTTTATATTAATATGATAATAATGCCTTTACAGAGTGCGTACTCGATGGTTCGTTGTATAATTGAGAACGTTAATGGAATAGTAAGAGAACAGAATGTTGCGGTGTTCCCTGTGAAAACAATTCAAAATATTTTCCACTGGATGAAATGGATTTTGACGGCTGGTGATGGGTTTTAAACGTGGTTTGAGTGCAATAACTTTTAATTGGTGTCTACAACTGTCATCATCACTAACAATGAATCTGGTTGAAAGTTCAAACTGACAACTTGCTAACTAAATTGAGGAAGTTTATGGAAACAATTCATTGAAAATAGTACTTAATGTATTGTTCAAGTTCTATATTTTAACTGTGTCGGTACACAATATGTCAGTTTAACTATTTTTTTATTTGTTTTTATTTCTTTAAGTTTTCCTCCCAACTACATAAAACTTCTCTAAGATTCTGATTTGTTCTACTTCCACAACAAAAAGTAGGTAAATAATTCTAAACTTCCCAACATTTGTGCATTAGTAAGTGACCTAACCTATATAATTCATTCTAGTACCAGTACCAGCTGTACTATCATTGGTATAATAATGATAAACTTCAGTGACACTCTTATCATATAATGGTATTAATCGGACAAATCGATTCCAGCATTGGCTGATTGTGTCTGGTAGCGTAATTTAAAACAATTATATTGTGTTTGTATTAAGTAACATGACTGATTCTGTGGTAAATCACGTATAAACTAATAGTTACCAGTTATTAAGTGTAGGCAGCAATATGGAGTTGGGCTCAGTAGATAGAAAAAATTCCCTAATAAATAAGACTAGTAAAACACATCTAGTAAAATTCGTATTTGTTTATTTGTAATGTTTATTCGTAGGTGGGAAAATAAGAACATTACGATTAAAAGAACTCAAAACTGTATTCGGTAAAAAACACGCAGAATAGAAATGTCGATCTATCAGAATTTCTTAATATTGTTTCCATAATTCCATTTTGACAAGTTACTTACCCAGTAAATAAGTTTAATCACTATATCACCTATGTAAATCACAATAAAAAAAAAACTCGAAATGTTTGTTAAGACTAGCAGAAGAGAAAACCCTGCCTAACTAAATTAATAAGTAAAACAATGCGGTATTTTTGTGGGTGAACTACATAATACAATCATAAATTTTACATATGATTGCCTAAAAAGTTTCTTACATTTCTAATCTTTATAGAATTATTTAAAAAAATACCCTGGCGAAAATAAAGGTTCAAACTTATAAAAGGAAAGTTGCACGACGGCGACGGCGCGGCACGTCGCAGTTTCCCGTTCTTTTTGACTTCTTTTCTTATTACGAGTTAATTTGAAATTCATAAAGCAATCAGGAGTTGGTTGGCGTCGCTGTAAACTTAATTATTGATTGAAGTACCAAAGTAACAAAACAATGATAGCTTTGTGTTCAAACATGCGAATAATTTATTAAGATACGTTAATAACAAATTATATATTATGTATTTAGTGATAGTTCGCTAAAGATTTGGTACCGTTTGATGAAGTCATTTTCTTTTATGCGCTCAAATATAAGCCCGATAGTGCTTCTTAAAGATTCGTGTCAATCCTACCCTCTTTGTGGTCAGTGTAGGTATCTAAGCTCTCTGGCTGTAGGATGCATACATGAATTTATAAACTTTAATATATAATTTATTTACGGATGTATTACGAATTAATTTATTATGGATTTTATTATATATTACCGTCTCTGCTTTATAGGAAAGGCAGTAATAGGTTTGATCTATATGAAATATCTTTAATATCCAACACACATTTTCAAGAGTATGATATTCCAAAATTTTAAATCTGTGTGCTTGTGTGCTAAATCTTTTTCATTAAAGAGAATATTCTTAAGTCTAGTAATAAAATAAAAATCATTTCAATAACTATACACCCACAGACTGGTAAAAATAAACCTAAAAATTCAACACGTGTCCTAACAGTTGATATTTATCATATTTCTGAATGAATACATGTTTGCGAATGTTTGTGAAAGATTTTTTCTTTATATGCCATAGATCTCTTAATCATTAGGATCGAGCCCCAACGTAGCAGAAGCTCAAATAAAAGTAAACATTCCCTCAATAGTACCAGATTTTGGTTTAGATACGAATGAAATTATTAGGAGTTTCAAAACTTTAAGCATATGGAGTATTGAAAACTTGTGGGTATTATTATTATTCAGTACAAGTAGCAGAGTCTAATATTGCTACTATTGCACCATATTGTGTAACTACTTTTAATCTTTATGTTGGTATAGATATCTATGATACCATACCTTTCCAGA
Source organism: Plagodis dolabraria (assembly GCA_963854805.1). NCBI lineage: Eukaryota > Metazoa > Arthropoda > Insecta > Lepidoptera > Geometridae > Plagodis > Plagodis dolabraria. The sequence continues at coordinate 18,106,475 of OY978450.1, forward strand.
ACAATTTAAACATAGTAATATTATTAAAATTTTCAAGTTAAAGATCTTTGCAATATTAGCAAACGATATTTCTATGATTTTTAAGTAGATAAGAAAGATAGTTCTTTCATGCTTCATTCCTTGTTATCGAGCATCAACATCACAGAATTTTGCATTCTCTTTTATAATACGTTCCTGTTTTCTTATAGTTATAACAAGGGAGTTGCGAGTTTTTAAGTCTACAGCGAACCGGTACCTTTGAGACAAGCGTGTTTGGCCCACTTTTCATCGTGTGAGATCATGGAAAAACGCTTGTTTATTTCTGATAGAACGAAGGAGCGAGAATGTACATACGAAATTTGTTAAACCGTTGAATTAAAAGCGCTGCACTTTGCATACGATAAGTTTCTTACTAAAATTTGCGAATAATTCAAACAAATCTCGGCAACAACCGCTGTGAATACAAAAAAATCCATTGTTTCGTTTATACACAAAATGGGCGTAAATGTTGATATAATAATAATAATACCATATTCTGGAAATGTTTTTGCAAACTTTTCAACCTGATATGTAATAGCCTTTGACCACAATATCACATACTGATACGAGATGATATGGTATAAATGTTATTCTGGCCCATAATAATATCTACCATAACCCAAAACACACTGATAGGTGGTTGGCAACAAAATATTCTACTTAGTAGCTGGGCAACCATGAAAAAATATTATGATTGTACCAAGTACATGTACCAATAAGTTGGCGAAGTAAATGTTTATAAACAAATCTTGTGTCATGAGTCCAGTATTCAAATTGATAGCAGTCGGTACTGTCCTTTAGGACAGTAAATTCAATGAGTTAGAACACAACATCCCATCCTCTTTCCATCACATCGATGGCTATACGGTTAAGACGCCAGGTGTACTCTACCGAGAGATTTGATTCTTAATCGAGAGATCATGTTTTTTTAATTTTCACAAACGAAATACCTACCTTTTATGTTCTTTAACAGTCATCAAGTTTTTTCTGACAAAGAATTCTTACTAGCAGTCTGGAGCCTCAGAAATGTGCCCAGTAAGTGGCAATTGGCTCGTCTTATAACACGGGACCAAAACAAGTCTAGCGAAGCATGGCTGCTTGGACAACTCTGCCTATTACTCTGGTTTTGTATCCAGTTGTTACAGGGGTTGTAATATTTTTCAACGTGTGAATTATATAGTGATTATATTTACATGTTCAACGTTTCTACATTAGTATTTACGTTTGTGACGTAGCAACTCAACTGATTCTAATTTATTTAGGCGGAGAGCAGTAGTCCGGTAGAGGGAAATCATTTTGTCGAACAAAGCAACCAAATAAACGCAGTGATTCCAAACTCATCTCTGCATTGAGTGATTTTGGCGTTTTTATTTTTGTTCTACGATAACAAACGAACAGTTGTTCCGATCTTCGTGCAAAAAATTGTCGAGTATTCCAAGTATCGAGCAATAAACGAGTATTGGGTGCATTTCTAGTAGAACCTTTTCAAACGTAGCGACACTCGATATGCCCGAACAATAAGAATGTATTTTCATTTAGTTGCACTCCAAGTCTTATTTAAAAACATATTTGATGATATCAAATACATATTTGAATAAGTCCTCTAACATTCTAAAATTAAATATTTGCATTAGGTTAAAGTTCCAAATAAAAATCTGCTCTGATCAAGCTCAACACTTTATAGGTTGTGATCTCATTAAATAGTTATTTAAATACTTCGACATTTTTATGCAACTAAATGCTCATGTTTGCACAATTGAACTGGTTACTCTTTTAATATTCAGACTTTGTAACTGGGAACTTTAACATTATATAAAAAATATTAGCGAATTGGATTTTTTTTTGGAATTAAGTAAAAGTTTAGGAAACGTTTGTAGCACTTCGTTCTCGGCTTTCGATCATAATAATTTCGATCGTAATGTGGTCGAAACTTCTCCCTCCTGGGCTATTGTAGGGTCTCCCCTCGCCCAAAATCCGGTGGAGCTGGACGACCGAACAGTCGGTAGCCAGCATCTATGTCCTTCCTAAACATATAACAACAACGTTGTTTGGTTAATCTAGAATATTGTTATAGACGTAAGCGGGAGGGTAGTGCTTTTTTTCGAAGAATTTACTGATTGTGTCAATTTGCACTATCATGAATATACGAGTTATATCATAATCATGTTTACTCCTAAAGATTTCTTATCGCTCATTTTATACAATTCTAGATGCACCCCGTAGTTTCAATCGAGTAGAAAATGTTAGAAAGTGGTGATGATTGTGATGAAAAGTAAGCTTTGCAATAATGCCTGATATAAGTTATACTCTTAGTTCTGCCGTTTCAGCGTAAAGGAGTCTTAAAACTTCTGAACTTTTTCATTTAAATATTAGTTTGATACGAGTAATATTATCACAAAATAAGTCCAAAACTTTAGCCTTAGAAGTGCGTTGTAATTTTAAGAGACGTAATAATACGTTCTTACCTTAACTGAAAGACAGTGGGTATGGTAAGACGGTTAAACGATAGTAGGGAAAGGATAAAGAATTTGGGCTACGACTCAGTTCGATAGCTCAGTTAGAAGAGCATGTCCCGGCGGCTATAGGGATAGGTGGTCGTGGGTTCAAATGCTGCCCGTAGTTAATTTTTTTCTTTCATTGTAATTTTGTAAGTTCTCTTAACTTCTTTATTATGGTGTGAGAAGAACCAACTTGAATTGTTGTAAATTCTTCATTCAAAGTTAAGTCGTTTGAAGGAGAACTATTGTTTATATTAGAAAATTACAAATTTACGAGAGGAATTGTTTATACTCGTATTATTCATTATTGGTACATTAAATATTAGGTTAATTTTGGGTTAACCTTGCAATTATATAAATCATTTTTTCTTATACTATCATAAATTTGTAAGCCTAAAGAACCTATAAATATTCAATAATATTTATTTCCCACGAATCTAGCCTATAACACGTATCTTGAAGTTTGCTATCCAGGTCTCAAATGAATTTTGTTTTTAATAGAATAAAACTAGCACCTGGAACTATTTGCAAATTTTAAAGTATCGAGACTACAGATAATTTTTATAAGTGTTTCAAGTTCGTTTGGTACCAAACTTGGGTCGGTTATTCTTCAAGTTCGTATGAATGGTTTCATTGTTCATTTGTTATAAAAAATAAATATGATATGAAACGTCGGGATAAAAATAATGTAAATATACGCAATTTAAACCGTTTAAAGTTGTTTAATTACTATTTGTAACAATCGCGAAAGCCTAAGACACCATTATAAGAAATAAAATGTAAAAGATATTTTCGCCTACTAAAACGCAACTACTAGTTGAGTCGATAACCAACTTCGTTTGCTCGCAGCTATGATCAGGCAATAATAGTAAGGCAGCGTGCTGTCTATTGATTCGAACTCAAGCACTTCTTTATAAATAGATCACACGAGACCAATCGCTTAATGCACAAAATCAATAACCTTTAGAGAAAGTTTCATATTGAAATTACCCATATTTTACAATAAACTTTAAATAAATTAGAAAAATGAAATCAATCCAAAGGGATAATATTTTTATCGCTTGGGGCATTCGGGCAGTATGTGAAAGTTTCTGATGCGGCTTAAGAAAAGTCTTTTGAAAATTGGTTTAGACGAACAATACAATGCATAAATAGTGCTCGAGAAATGTTTGAAAACCACATCACACTAATATTATAAAGGCAAAAGTTTGTGTGTTTCTACATTTGTTGTTTCTTCACGCTTCAAACGGCTGGAATAATTTTGATTACATTTTGTATGGAGGTAGATAAAGCGCTGGATAAACACTGAGGATACCTTCAAGTTTCATAATCATCATCCATCACCACGCGGTTAAAACCGCGGGGAATTTTAAGAAACGTAATTATACGCAAGTATAAATTAATAAAAATAGTAAAAAACCCGATTGGAAATTATTTATTTTTGCTAAACGCTTTATCGTTCCATTGAAACTAAAACTGCATGTTATGTATATTAGGGAATTGTTTTTTAAAGCTCTTCATTTTGCAACCAAAATCGAGGGGTTTGGAAGAATAAATATTATTTCACAATATGCAAAATAAAAACTCGCCAATTTCTTGTTAACTTTTTATGTACCTAGTGTCACTTTTGCTATCAAGACGAATCTAACGATATCTCATACATTAAAATGGTAAAGCCGTCTAGAAGTTAAGGTGGAATACAGAAACATACAAACATACAAAAACCCTAAAAACCTAACAATCCTTTTATGGACAGTCGTATTAAGACACCTATATAAGTGTGATAAGTATCTGAGATTTAATTCCTGTTATTTTTATGGAATTAGTATTATTTATGTAACAAGCGCAGTGTTTATTATTGTTTTTTTATTCGTACTATTTTTGTGCTATATTTTCTTTAATTGTGTTATTTATTTTATATTCACACGTATTCATTTTTTCAAAAATTTTGGTAATCTTTTTATATTAAAAGCTTTGTGCATAATTATTATTTTAGTACTGTCATGAGATCCTTCCGTGACGTCACAACCGGCCTCAACGGAAAACCAGCGCTGGTTTAATAACTAGCATACGCTGAGTTGGGACCGATTATTATTATTATATTATTTGCATATGCACATTGAAGTTTTTTGTGGTCTCATTAGTTTTAGTTTTTCATACCAAAAATATTGTGTTTATGTCATGGACAAATGTATTATCTTTCTTTCTTTGTTATAAACAATTAAAATAACACAGTATCAATTTGTATTACTAGACACTGTTATAATAAATGGATTGAATTATCATCATTGTGAAAACCAGCCTCTGTTAAACTTAGCTTAAGTTTGAAGAAGACTATATCTTTAGTATTATTTTATATGAGCATTGACGCATGCTAAGCGGAAACATAGAAATTTTTTAGGATGGAAAATAATACTAATCAAAATAAAAATGGTCTAAACGATTTAGCGTTCAGTGTTGATCGTATATCAACCTACCAGCCTAAGTAAATAGTTCTCTGCTATTTGGGTAGATGGCGCCAACGTCAAAAAGGCGTGCATTCAAACGGATGGAGAAATTTCGACCAGCACCCCACTTCCATAGGTAATGCACAAGGACCTTATTCTGGGGGTTGCGGGTTCAAGTCCCGCTGGAAGTTATCTTTTCCATCCGAAATAATTTCAATATATCTTTATATATATGAAAATTACGTGTCACGTTGTTTGTCCGCGATGGACTCCTAAACTACTGAACCAACTTTAAATTTTATTTGCGCACCGTGTGCAATTTGATCTAAATTGAAAGATAGGATAGTTTACTATAGTCGTAATTACCCGTGCGGGAGGGCGCTAGTTTTTATATAAGTTTTAATGTAATACTGTAAAAGGATTAAATTATCGTCATCGTGAAAATTTTAATCCACTATTGAACTTAGGCTAAGTTTGAAGAAGTATATTTTATATAGGTAAGTTTTAACGTAATTTTCTAATGTGAATAAAGCTCTCACTAAAATTAACAGCACAAGTTTTAACGTATCTAAGCAATAATCTTGAAAGTCAATAAAAAGGTACACTCCATTGCAACGCTCATGAATTTTGAAACGCTATAATCGTGATTCATATTGGAATGGAACGTGAGCGAGATGCCCCCAAGGATTGCAAAATATAGAAACTCATTTCAAAGTGATAAGCGAAGTGATTGAATACTGTGTACAATTGAGTGAGTTCAAAGAAAAAGGTCTAACATGAGTGGACGGGTGAATGAATTTTGAGATATTGATGACACTTTCATATTGATGAGTTTTCTTCAAGAACGTCGGTTTAAGAACTGTGTTTGGTTTCTCTGAATATTTAATTAAAGTGTAATAATATGATGAACTGAAGATAAAATCCATTTATTGTTAACTAGCGTTGTTCTCATTGGGGTGCCGGGTTAGAATTGCACCTCCATATCATCCCGTGGATGTCGTAAGAGGCGACTAAGGGAAAATTACTGGAAGGTGGCCAGCACCGCCTTTTAAAGAACTACCAAACAGCGGACGATCCGGCTGTTACAGTATTAACTAGTGGCGAGCCCCGGCTTCCCCCAGGGGTATTTATCAAAAATAAAATAAACAAAAACAATCTATAGCTTATGTTTATAAGTGATAAATTAAAATTCTATCGGTGAAAGAATTTTTCAAATCGATCCAGTACTTTTTAAGTTTATATTATCAGTACTTCAGTACTAATATTATAAATGCGGAAGTAACTCTGTCTGTCTGTCTGTTACGCTTTCACGCCAAAACTACTGAACCGATTTGAATGAAATTTGGTATGGAAATAGTTTGAGACCCGGGAAAAACATAAGATAGGTTTAATCCAACTGTGCAAAAAGAGGTTAATTGATTTGCGCGATTACCGACATACGCGCGGGCGGAGCCGCGCCCGGAAAGCTAGTTAATAATAATAATATTAATTTGCTCAAATATATGTACTACAAGATACATCTATTACACTAATATTGATTAGGAAATTGTACATACCATTGAGTCCGTCTATTTAGTACGTTTTCACTGTAGGCTATAATTATAAGTATATATTTTAGTTCAAAATCTGTCTTTTTAGAATATTAGTATGGACTGAAACAAACAATGCACATAATATCCTTTTAGGACGTTACAAATAATGCCTATTTTCCATTTGCGTACATCGACCTCATGACTCGGTGTTTATGGTTTTTGGTAACTTTATGAAAAAACAAGTGACATTACTTTCGTACTGTCTGGTTCCTTTTCTCCAATCTCACTGCAGTACTTTTGTTGTGGATGTGAGATTACTTGGTACAATATTGTATCATAGTAAATCCTGAGCAATAGTTTGACTGCAGGCCCTTTAAATACCTACTCTAATCTGGATACGCAGGTTGTCTAAATCTCTTAGTTTTATAGGTATCTATGTAATACTTATAAGTATTACTGTACCGTATTGTACTGCACTGTAAAAGTCGGATTATCCACTGCTGAACACAGGCTCTCCCATTATGGGGGTTTTGCCATAATCATCGCTTGGCAGGCCTCTTGGAGATCGCGGAGTGAGATATCAATTCCTCAGAAAGCGCTGCTGCCCACTTCCTGATGTGTTACTCTTAGTCGCTTCTTACAACACCCACGAGTAGAAATGGGGTGACATTCTTGCCCAGCACGGGAATAACATAGCCAATAAGTAATACATAGCAAATACATAAATTCGTGGCTCCCTACACACTTGTCTTTCTGATTGTGAGTAGGGCTGCCATCACCTAAACAACCGATACCGGGCAAAATCTTAAAAAAACCCGGACATTTGGGTGAAATTGAGTTTTTCCCCGGACACCCATGAAAACAAAGTTCATACCTATTTTTTTTCATTTATACAGCTTATTTGCGCAAAAACTACTAAACATAATTATTCACTCTCCTCTTTCTGAGACAATCTGGTGATAAAACTAATGCTGAGCAGTGTTATTTGGCATCAAATTAGAAATAATTTAAAATTTTTGATTTAATTAATAATCAAATAACTATTAGTACCCAATTAGAAACTACAAACTACAATAGTATCAAAATGTTTGATGTCATCTTGTTTGGTTACGTAGACTTTGTACTTAAAACGGTAAAACTTTTTTTGTGTAAATTAAAAGTAAGTACTTAACAAGTTTAAATTTTGACGAGCTCAAGATCTTTTTATTTTACAAAATTACTAATATACGAGAGGAAATTTTTACATTTCCTCTCGTATATTTTTATTTTCCAAAAACATAAAAATATTAAAATCTTTTTACTTATTTCGGTATTTTTCAGATGTTCAAACTTTTGTCAAAGTGATCTTTATTTTCCAACAGGAATTTGGAAAAGTCAAAGCAACTCAGGTCCTAATACAGGTATATATATTAGGACCTGAGTTGCTTTATTAATGTTGCTTATAATATGTCCTATAAATTCGATCGGAGAAGAAACCGTATGTTTTTAGTGAGTTTTTCTCTTTTGTCCATTGCCGCGAGACTAGCGAATATACTCATAATGTAACTTGAGTTGCCAACTAATATCAAGATTATCATGTTTTCCTCTAGATTTCACTAGATGTTTTAGCGTACGGTATTGAGAAAAAAGCGCTAAACACCCTAGAAATATTCTAGACCTAGCGCCAAATGCGCTAAAACGGCAACACGGTGAGTGAATGATCGGGGTCGGCGGCATTTTTTTATAGTGGGGGCAGGCGGCGCGGCGCGCGGCGCGGCGTGGCGCTGGTAACGTTCTGTTGTTGTAGATTTTGCAGCGCCGGAGTTAACTTGTATGCAGCTTACGAGTGAATATGCATATATTCAGTGCCGGTATTTCAATCAATTGCTTATATTTCAATCAATCCGGATTCCCCGGACATAAAAAGTGTCCGGGTTTTACCCGGACACTAATTGAAAACCCCTCCCGGACGCCCCCCGGACGCCCTTTAAACTAGGACAAATCCGGGGAAACCCGGACGGATGGCAGCCCTAATTGTGAGTAATTATATTATCTTTAAATAAATCAATGCAGTCTGGACAACTAGATAAAGCACTGCTAGATATTTGTTATAGTCTGCATGCTGAGGCACTATACACTATATGTACAGGAGCGCACACGTACAAGGTGAAAGAAACTTGGAAAATAATTAACGAACAAATTAAGTACAATTGAAAACACAAGAATAGGCATAGCGTTTTACTATAGTTATATGATACTTTCAAGTTACGAAGTCATTGGTCCATATAGTACGAGTAAGTCAAAGTCTGCATTAAGACCCGTGGCGTGCCGGGCTAGTCGCGACACTCGAGACTGCCTGCGTGCCGAGCGCAGGCCGAGATCGAGGCGCGTAGGTATAACTCGCCATTCGTCCGTTTCTATGAAATTGAAATACTATATAGATAACATTACAGTGCTAGAATGTTATCCCCAATTGTTGCTTATGCATGTAGTAAGAAGCGACTAAAGGTAAAATACCGGCAGGTGGCAGCGCCTTCTGAGGAACTGTGATCCCCAAGACGCCTGCCAAGCGTGGGGATTAAGGCAAACCTCTCCATAATGGGGGAGGCTCTGTTCAGCGATGGACAATTCGGCTGATACAGTAAATTGCATTATTGGAGAATGTGTAGTCTGTAGTCCAACGGGTATACATTATATCTCATATATATATTTGGTTATTTATAGACTTTAGTGACAAAGAATCTTCCGCAATGCTTTTTGTAATTAATGCGTAAACAAATGTAAAACTCATCCAATTTTCAACTAAATAAAGCGTAGGTAGGTAATTTAAAATTTCTGTCTTGCGCACTGCAGTTAAAATGCAAATTCAACAGTGTGGGTTCAATTAATCGTCCAAATCATATTCAACAATTCGGAAGTACGGTTTCCGTCCAATTAAGAGTTGAGCTCTTGTTTTCATTAAAAAACTTTCTCGCTTTATCAAATTCGTTGGTTGAATGGTATTCATGCAATTCAGCAAGATATCTGGCATTTATCCGATGTCTAGTCACGTTTTTTTTTTTTTAATTGGTGATAGGTAAGCCTTTGACCACAATCTCACGTGATGGTAAGTTATGATGTGGTCGAAGGTGTTAACAGGCTTAACCTAGAATGACTGGCAATCCAATTTATATACTAATATCAACCTCTTTGTATGCTAATGTAAATAAAATTAAAATAAATGCTGTAAACACATTTGCCGTATTTTATCTTATCAATGGAACATGCCTTCGATATCATGAGAATATTTCTTTGATATGAGAAATATTAACTACCAACATATTTTAAATAGTGAAATATTTCAATTATACCTTTAATTCTATTGCAATTACACAAAATGGGTTCTTCCTGTAAGTTTGATTTGTTTGTTTAGGGAGGACATAGATGCTGGCTACCGCCTGTGCGGTCGTCCAGCTCCACCGGGTTTTGGGCGAGGGCCTGGCCCTACAATAGCCCGGGAGGGAGAAGTGCCGAAGGCACTTCTCCCGAGACGGGCGTAGAAGGCGAAAAGCGCTTTCTACCTCCGTCTCCTGCGGACGCCGAAAACGTACCGCTACTATAGGAGGGGTTGACAGCGAGCTCAAGGGCACCACTGTGGTTCGGACCTCGGCTTGTCTCGCTGTCGAGAGACATGGGGGGGATCGGAGCAAAATGCCTCTGTGCAACTGCAGTGTTGCACAATTGGGCCCTACTGAATAATACTCTTTGACTATTTGGAGAGCAATTTATCGTGACCTTGTTTTTGCCTCGAGCTCGCCGGCGAGCTCGGTGTTTGATTGTGTGACCTCTGATTACCTCACACCTGGGGATTTTACCTCGACGACTTGCGGATAACGCTAAAGCTGCCAACGTAATGGCTGCGATGGGGTCATCCGGGTCGTCTAATACCTGCCGTGGTCGGCGACGGGGGGGTTTGAAAAATGGGATAGAAGAGGCAGTCGAGTAGTTCGATGCCTGGACAACCAATGGGTTCGGGTGGTGGGGCGCTCGATCAAAGTATCGGCGGGCGCAGTCCTTATTGAACTGCGCTAGAGAGGGAAGGTTTAAGTCGCAATGCAACTCGGTGTTCCGGATATACCACGGGGCGCCGGTTGCATTACGAAGAAAACGGTTTTGGATGACTTGAAGTTTATGAAGGTGGGCCTCACTAGCATGACTAAACACTACTGATGCGTAAGTCATGATGGGGCGGATGCAGGCAGTGTAAAGTGTCTTCTTATTACTAAGAGACATTTTACTCTCTTTGCGAAGTAGGGGACCAAGGCGACCCATTATGAAGGCCGCTCTGTTACGGACGGTTGTTATGTGATCGTTAAAGGTGAGATGACGATCAAGGGTGACTCCGAGGTATTTTGTTCTAGGAACCCAGGGAATGGGTTCGTCGAACAAAATAAGCGGTTTCGGGTAAGGGGAGCGTGTCTTCTCAGTAAAGCACATAGCTGTGCTTTTAGCTGGGTTGACCGCGATGCGCCATTTTCGGAACCAGTCACCGATCTCGGTGATGGCCCGTTGCATGACGAAATAGGACTGTCTGTTGATATGCCACCCAGTGGTGTAAATGGCGGTATCATCCGCATATTGGGCTAGGAATACTTTGGGCTGAGAGCGTGGGATGTCACTGGTATACAGTGCAAAGAGAATAGGTGATAGCACGGAGCCCTGAGGGACTCCGGCTCTGACTGGGTGGGGGGAGGAGAGGGTGCCTTCCACGCGATAGCGAAAGCTTCTGGCTTTAAGGAAGTCTTGTAGGATGAGCACAAGACGTTCTGGCACGCCAAATTGGTATAGCTTGTAGATCAAGCCGTTGTGCCAGACTTTGTCAAAAGCTTTCGCTACGTCGAGGAAGACTGCTAGCGTAGTCTGGGGTTTGGGGTACTTATTGAAGCCCTCAATGATGTGCTCCGTGAGGCGGTGCACCTGTTGGACGCATGAGTGTCCGGGTCTGAAGCCAAACTGCTCATCTGGGATAAGGTGGTGTTCCTTAGCATGGGACTGGAGACGGTTTGCAAGTAACCGCTCGTAAAGTTTGCCTAAGGCACTGAGGAGGCTGATGGGGCGGTAACTGGTGGGGTCAGATGAGCTTTTGCCTGGTTTGTGAATGCCAATGACATTTGCACATTTCCAGGTGTCTGGGAATAAGCAGTGGCTCATAGCAGCATTGAAGATGCTGACTAAGAGATGGATGAGAGGAGGAGAGAGGGTTTTAAGAACCCTGTTGGAGATGCCATCGGCACCGGGGGATTTGCGCGGTCGGAGGGCCTTGATCAGTCTCTCCACCTCAGCGTAAGTCGCTAAGGTGATTGGTGGGAGTTCAGAGGTGACCACAGAGCTTTTACGTTCGACTTCAGCATCCACCGAATCGAGGTGAGCTTGGTCAACGTGATCTACGTTAGGGGAACACTGAGCCTCTAGGCTATCAGCTAGGCACTCAGCTTTGTCTTCGTCAAAGAACGCTGGGACTAGTGGGACTGGTCTGTATAAGGGAGGCATGTCGTTATGGTTACTTCCTTTCAAGCCTCGCGCCAAGTCCCAGTAAGCATGGTGGCTTGGCACGAGGTTTGAAAGTTTATCGCCCCATTGTTGATCACGCAACTCAGACATGCGACTTTGAACCATGCGTTCAAAGTGGCGTTTCTTAGTTTTGTTCTCTTTACTGGGGTAAGAGTCGTAATGTCGGGTTGTTAGTTTGAGCATGAATGTTGCTTATTTAAATATTATCACTCTATTAATACTTTGGGGTATTGAATAAGTCAATCCAGGTTTCGAGCATATCAGATACTCATCACCAGGCTTCCGGCACGGTAATGTTATCTATACAGTATCTTAACTCAGCTCTGTCATTGAAATAACTAACTACAACCGCGCTGTACGTAAACATGCGATAGGGTTACCCGCCTCCAGTATTTTAATTACATTTGCCTACTTTGTGTTTCCATTTAGTTTTGTGATTGTAAATATATTTTTTATATAAACAAATAAAATTCTTTGTGAAATGAAAAGTGTTCACTAAAAATGCGTGTTGTTTTTTGACTATTAGGTAGATTTAATTAAAAACCATGTTTATATTTGAATAAAAAAAATTAGTCCTAAACATTTGCGACCGAAAAATATTTGTGAGACGTACGAATTGCCTTACTTTTAAATTTAAAAGTATAAAAAATCCACATTCTAATATATAGCTTATAACTACCTATTTCACTCGTGTCAATCACTTTCAAAGGAAAGTGATTGACACGAGTGAAATAGGTAGTAACAAAATATGTTATGATATTTTTTTTTCGGGGGATTAAAGGAAACACTTGTTCATTTTTTTTTTGATCAATTTTTTTTTACCGGCGTTATGCCTTTATTAAACAAAATACTATGAACTATATACAACACTACAGCTACTACAATAAAAGCATTTAGACACCTATAAGTCATAGCAGACTCATAGGCAGTCCAAATGCTCCAGCCCACTCCCAGTTGGCAGCGTGCCCAGCATGCTGGCAGCATTGCCCCGTTGAATTGCAATGCTTATTCGTTGAGCCAAATATGTGCCAGCATTTTGATCACGCGTCGCATCGACCAAGCGCTCAGATAGGTTTTGGAAAATACGATGAGCTCCCGGTCCCCACGGACCCAACGTCTCCACACCAAACGGCTCAAAAATGTAACCCATACCGAGGTTAGCATATTTGCGCCGCTTGAGTTGCTCCGCCGAAGTAGCCGCAGCGCCAGCCCTCACGTTGGTTTCAGAAAGATGTGACGGTGCTAAAGTGTCCACGCACGTAGCATCCCACACTAAGGGCCGTCCTAACTTCCACGGAACCAGAGTCATGCCGTCAGGTCTTTTACCATCGTCACGCATCAGACCATTCGGTTCGAGAATAGCTGGAACATTGGCGCTGGTAAAAGCCCGGCGAATGATATCGTTAAGGCTGGCGTGGCGGGAAATTCGACCAGCACTTCGAGAGCAGGAGAGGCCATGGTGACCGAGTTGATCAACTGCAGTACCACACTGGCAGTGATGTGCAACACAACACCTTGCACCCAAGCGTAAGCTAATAGCTAGACGAAAAGCGGATGGATCTATAAGGCTACCAGTTTTGTAAGAAGGAATGGCCTGTAACCAAAGACCGGATTCCCACACAGAAACAGCGAGAATACGAGCACGATCTGCGATGCTAGAACACGTATTTAAAAGATCTTTCCGTGTTAGCTCGCATAGGGGCCGATCCCACTGTTTCTGAGATGACAACATTTTTGGGAATTCAGTATTTGGACAAGCCAGTCTCCATGTGTTTTTGGCCTCAGCCAGATATGCTACATCGAAAGAGCCTAAAGATCATGCAAGAATTTTTTCTACTAATTTGTGTGTACTGTGTACAGAAGACAAAAAAGCTGGTAATGCCACACTAGAAATTTTGCGTATCCCTATGCCCCCCAACCTCACAGGGAGGGAAGCTTGCACCCAAGCCCTATCATCCATCTCAACATTCAAAACCGACACTAACGTATCTTTTACTAAGTTGTCTAAGCTTAACAAGAGCTCACTGTGTTGCCACAGCTGACAACATCTTAAATAGTATGTAAATTTAGGAACGAAAAGGCAAAATCTTATAATTGTAAAAGCCATATGGGCGTTAATTTTGGATAATCTGCTAGAAGCATTTCTAAACTTTTGAATTTGTTCTTCGACAAATGATGATAAAGATTCGTTAAGAATCGGTGAACCCAAAAGACGACACGAACTTTTTTCTACTAATTTTATATTAGGCGCAAGTAAGTTGAATTTTTCAATAATCGAAACTTTA